>JAYXSA010000057.1:0-600000 GCA_037356195.1 Penicillium sp. F50
CTATAGCGTAAAGGGATATTTCCTTATTACTACTAATAAGAATATAATCCTCTAGTTCCTTATTAGTTATATCTAGCTACTATTTAGCGACTATAATATCCCTTATATCTAGTATCTTCTTATTATTAGGCCTACCTCCTAGCTAAAAACTCCTCTTAAGTTCGCTTTTATAAGGATTTCTATAAGTACCTACCTTCCTATAGCTAAGTCTCTTTAGTGCTCGTTATTTATTATCTCTAGTCTAAATCTTACTTATCTACTTATATTTATATCTATTAAATAGTATACGTCTATACTACTAATCGATAGCTAGGTTATACTTCCTTAACTAAGATATTCTAAGTACTACGTTATACTCTCTAACGTTTATAATATTAAAGTTAATAACCTTAAAGTAGTCTCTAATAACTATTAGTAAGGGTCTGCTTTTATACGTAATTCCTAGTCCTAGGCTTTCTCTATTAAGCCTAATAATAGGTATTACTCGTAGTTTCTTTACGCCTTAGATCTTATATTAATCCTTATATTGTAGGTATATAAAGTTTCCTACTACGTGCCTAAGTTAAGTATTACTCTAGTTAGTCGAAACGTAATATTAGTAGTAATTTTTATATATATCCCCTATATAGTAGCTACAAGGTATTGTCCTTTAGTATTTATTCTCTAGTTTCTATACTAGAGCCCTACGTATTCTAGTATCTAATTTAGGTTCCTTTTCCTAGCGTAGCAGCTTTAGTTCTAGGCTTCTTTCGACTTTCCCTACGTAGTATACTATATAGTCTATCGTCGTAATAGCCTAGTTATAGTCTCTAAGGTTATAATTAGGGTATTGTCGTATATCCCTAGTACGTATACTACGAGCTATTATATAGATATTTAAATACTATAGGGTCGATCTTCTAAGTTAGTAATAATCTTCTTCTATAGTACCTTAACTCGATCGTATAGTCTTCTCCGTAATCTATTTATCTTGCGTATCTAAGCTAGTTATTTATTAGATCGTTATATAGCTATCAGGCTTTAATCTTATATTCTTAGCTAGTATACGTATTTTAGAGTTTATTCCTAATATCTCTTAAGTTAGATTATTATTTAATTGTAAATCTATTTAATTTGTTCTAGATCCTTCTCTAGTCCTAAACGTACTCTAGAAATCTATAAATCGTCTTTTATTAATTACTGTATTATAGGGTTCTTCCTTAAGGCTATTTAGTTATATCTAGCCCTAGGAGCTAGGGTAGAGTTTCTAGAATCTCTAGGATATCCTAGAGTCTTAACTATTATCTCCTAGTAACCTATAGTCTACTCCTAGGATCTATTAGATAGTTCCTATAAGTTAGTAGTATTCTAGGGACTATACTAGAGTCTACCCTTAACTCTTAATTACTTCCTAATTAATATCTAGGAATATATCTATTATATACTCTACGCTATTTAGGCTATAGTATAATACGATATTATCTATAAAGGTCTCTAGTATTACTCCTTCTATAACTTATTATATATACTCTACTATTTCTTTATAGGCTAATTTAGTTTACTCCTAGCTTAGGGTCTATACTTCCTAGCTACTAGTAAAGGTACCTTCGCTATTTCCCTTCTCTATAGGTATAACTAACCTATTAATTACTAACTATCCTTTATTATTAGTAGCTTAGAGCTACTAGGGTTAAACCTCTTTATAGGTTACCTATAACTACTATAGCCTTACGTTACTACGTCTATTATACTTATACGCCTATAGCTTTACGTTACTATACTTATTATTATACTTATACGCCTAATATCCTACTTTTCTATATTTAAAGTATAAGTTATTATCTTTTCGTCGTTTTTCTTCTTTAACTAGAAGTCTTACTATATTAAGCTCTATTAGTTATAGTCTATAGGGGTTACTATATAACTCCTTTAGTTATTACTATTATCCTTGCTATCCTTTATAGTAGTAGTAATAGTATAGCGCTAATCCCTAGCTACCTTCCTAACGCTATTCTTGTTACTAGAGTTTATATTTATAAAATTAGTTATTAAACTTAACTATAAGCTTAATTATCTTATAGAGCTCCTCTAGCTAGTTAACTCTTATAAGTTTATCCTTAATATTATCTTTAAGTCTACGCTTAAAGAGCTAGATATAGGTATCTTTATTAAAGTTAAGATATAATATAATCTATTAGAACTTAGTAGCGTATACGCTAGCTAATCTAGTCTATTATAGTCTATCTAATTATCGTTCTATAGTTCTTATAGCGTTAATATTACTAAAGGTCTATTTAAGCTTTTTCTTAAAGACTATATAAAAGGTAAAGATTACTATAGTAATATCTCTCTAATCCTTCTATACTTTTTTATTAAATTCTCTAATAAAAGACTTAAACTATTTAAAGGCTTATCCGTGTAGGTAGGTAGAAGTATAAATAACTTTATTAGCTTCTTCTTAATAGTTAATAAGGTAGAGTTATATATCTATCTAAGTTAAAAAGGAATAAAGCTTAGTTCGTTTACTATAATAAAACTTAGACTTAGGTAGCTTAACTATCTATAGAGCTATCTATCTTTTATAAAGGAGTTACTCCTAGAGTTGCTTAACTATTAATAGTAGTTAAGTATTAGTTAGTAGAGTAGGGTTTAACCTATTTAAAACGTTACTTATAGTACTATTATTACCTACTATAATAACTATGCTTTATAGTTTAAAGATAGAGTAATTAATATATTATATAGTACTAACTAGTTACTATAAGTTTAGGATAAATTAGATTATATATACCTAATTCTTTCCTTAGATTCTAAGAGTATCTCTTAATTATACTATTACCTCGTAAGGCCTTACTATAGGTTAGATCCTATTAAGGGTCTTATAGAATATACTAGAAGTATACGCTAAGTAAGTTAATTACTTAGTATTACTATAAAGTAAATCCCCTACTTATAGGTTAGGTTATTTTAAAGGTAAATAGTAAAGTATAGTCCTATTAGTAGTAACTAAGTAATAATATATAATTAATCGCGAAGAACTAAATATATAATAGTAAAAGAACGTCCTTATATATCTAGTTCCTTCTATTAGTAATAAGTTTAGGACTTATTGCTAATACGTCTAGGCTTATCGCTAATAAGTTAGAGCTTATTATTAATAAGGTCTTATTACGTATCTCTATTTAGCTTTGATTTAGTAGTAATAACGCTACCTAGCGGCCTTAGTATTAGTTACGTAACTATATTAACTTCCCTATCGTAATAATTATTCCCTTATAACGTTATCTAATCTAGTTCCTTATTAACTAATCTAAGTTAATTAGGTATTAGTATTCCTTCTCCCTATATTAGCGCTATTGCGTGAGAGTTCTGTAATACTTAAACTATAGATAGCTTATATAAAATTATATATAAATAATATAATAAGATTCTAGAGTAGTAAAAGTATTTATAGTATATTAACTATAATTAAATATTTAAAATCTAGAAGATATAAATAGATTATAACTAAAAGAAAGATAGAAATTATTATATTTATATAATATTAAACTAATATTTTTTTATAATAATTTTTAAAAGTAAATATTATTTAAATCTATATTAATCTAAGCTATCTAAAAAGAAATAATTTAATAATTTCTTATAATTAATTATCTTCTATTTTATTATATTAAATAGCTAATCTTATAAATCCTTCTCTCTCTTATTTAAAAAACTTCTTTAATACCTATCTTTTTCTTTATTATAGAAATTTACTACTATTTCTAGAATATTATTTAAGATTACTAATAATTTATTTTTTATATACTATTTAATAATACTAAAATATTAATTATATTTAACTATTAGATATTACTATATAATTAAGTATTTATAGTAATTATAGACTATTTTATTAATAAATATTAGACTTACTAAAAGACTCTTCTTAGATTTAAGCTTTTTTATAGTTTATATACTAAATAAAATCTAAATAATATACTTCTTAAGACTTTAGTAAATCTTAAAATTTAAGACTAAATATCTAGATTAATAATAGATAATATATTAAATAATAAAATATTATATAAATTACTTAACTAAGTTTTATTTAATAATATAGCTATTATTTAAATTTTATATCTTATTTATATTATTTAACTATATTTAAACTAACTTCTTAATTATCTTAAGGCTATGTTATAGAATAATAATATAAAAATAAAATAGACTAATTAGTAATTAATAGTAATAAAGGTAAATATATAATACTAAAAGTATAAGATTTCTTATATTTTAAATAAGCTTTAGTATTTTGTAATATATATTTATATAAGCTTTTAGTAATATTAGTTTTCTTAGATCTTTATAAAAATAAACTAAAGCTTATACTAAATTAAAAAAGAACTTAATTAAATTTTACTTTTCTTATACTTTACTATACTAAAAAATTATAAGCCTTTTTTATATTATTCTATATAGAATATATACTTTTAAATAATAAGGAATAGTATTAAATTAACTACTTTTTTATATTACTAAGCCCTTCTTTAATTATGTAATAGAGCTTTTGAAAACTAAGAAGATTACTATATATTTAGTATTTAAGATCTATAATATATTATTTAAATATTTTAAGAAGTTAATAAATTAGCTCTATTAAAAATAGATCTAATAAATAAAATAGATACTTATATCTTTTTTAATAGATTAGTAAAAGCTTAATATATATTATCTATAAATAGATAATATTTTAAAATATATCTATATTAGCTTTTAATAGTAGATTTTAGTTCTTTCTATCTAATTACTAGAATAAAAAATAGTATAATACTTATTAAAAGCTATTTAAAAAGATACTTATATCTTACTAATAATATATATTTAAAAGATCTTATAATCTTAAATCTATAATATAGCTAAAGAGTTATAAAAATTAAGACTTAATAGGATATTAAATAGACATAAGCCTTTATCTAAATCTACTAAAAATAAGATCTCTTAATTCTTATATTTAATTTAATATAATATAATACTAAGTAGTTTTTTATAGATACTATTAATATTAAGCTTCTTTAGTTCTAGAAAGAATACTAATCTTATTTTTCTATAATTATACTATTTATTTATAATATTTTTACTATTCCAGTAAAAGATACTAAAGCAGAATACTTTTTTAATATTACTAAAAATATATAAAAATTATTATTATAGTTATCTTAAACTAGATATAATTAAAAAGATTATATTATTTCTCTTAATAATAATATATAATTTTAGAGTAGTTAAAATAAAATAACTAAAGTAATTTTTTACTAAATATAAAATTAAGATAGTAAGAGAGGAAAAGAATAAATATTAAGAGAAGCTTAAGATTAATATAATTAGTAATACTAAGAAGTAAGAGAAGAAATCTACTAATATAATAAAGATAAAGAAAATTAAATTATAGCTACTAAAAAGTTTAACTTAGATATAAGTCTCTATATAAAAGTAAGTATAGAGAGAGAATAATATATTAAAATATTATTAGTAATTAAAGCTAAATATAATTTACTTAAGGTATAGGATATAAATTTTCTTAAATAATATATAATCTAAATACTATAAAATTTTAGTAGAGAAATATATTACTTATATAGTTATAGGATATAGAGCTATTTACTCTACTTATATTAAGATAGGTACCTATAGGTTACCTATAATAGGCTAGGTTAGGTTTTAATAGATACTACTAGAGTCTATAGAGGACTGTATAGATTACTTAAGTCTAGAGCGCTTTTTACTTAGCTATTATAAAGGTTTTAGTATATATTTAGAAGAGAAAATAAGGTAAAATAAGCAATTCTTAAATAGTAGAGGAAGAGTAAAAAAGAATAAGAAGAGAAAGAGGATAGTAATAGTTATATAAATAAAGATGTATATTCTTTTATCTGCTTATCCTTTAGATAGGCTTTACTACCTATTTCTCTTTTTAGCCTATATTATCCTTTCTTATCTAATTGCTACCTTTTCTAATTATTTATATATTCTTTCTCTATTAAAGGGCCTGTCGGCTATAAAGAGGAATTTATTATAATAATAAACCTTAAGTAAGATTATTTATACTTTAGGATCTAGACTACTAATTAGTAGCATTTTAATTTATATAGCTTTCTCTTATTGTAATTCCTACTAAATAGTTATATAATACTTTATATTTATAATATCCCTCTCTTCTAAGTAAGAATAATCCTTTCCCTATTTTAAATAATAAGACTATATATAGATTAATCTTTAAGTAAGGAAATATTTAATCCCTTAATAAATAGTCTTTAACTAGTTTATATAATATACTTAGTCTATTACTTCTACCTAATAGATAGGCCTCTATCCTAACTTATAGAGTATATTCTCATATTAAAGTAAGAGCTAAATAAGATAAAGAAGTATCTAAGGCTTACTTCTAATTAATTCTATAGATAATATTTCTATATTTAACTAATAAATAAAAGTATTGTACGTTTTTAGAAATAATTATTTTATAAAGTTACTAGCTATCATATTAAATAATTCATATTATTTAATTAATAGATATTTAGTTTAGATTTCCTAATAAATTTATAGCTAATATATATTAATATAGTAAAGCTTAGTTTAAAATAATAATTTCTAATAAATAAATTAACTATTTATTAATTATTATATTAAGTTAAATCTAATTATATAGTTTTAAATCAAATAAATATAAATAAATACTTAATCTAATATAGCTAGTAATTTAGCTTTAATATTTAATATATTAATTATTTTTATTTATATAATTTTTATTTAAATAGTTTACTAAATAGAATAAGACTAAAATTTTTAGAGCTTTTTCTTAAGATTATTAGTAAAATTAGTATAGTACTATAATAAAGATAGATACTTTTATTTTACTTTTAAAAATAAATAAAAAATTATATCTAATATATAGATATAATATTACATAACCTATTATAGCTAAATATTTCTTATTATAGTAAATAAGTAATTTTATTAGTAATTATTTATTAAAAACTATATTTAAATAAATTTATATAATAAAGAATAGAATAGAACTATAGTTTTATTAATATTACTTAATTATATTTAGACTAATTAATTTTAATAGAATTAGATCTATTTTAGATATAGTTAGAAGTAATAATTTAAGAACTTTTTAATCTAGAAGATTAGATTAAATAACAATTTTATAATATAGACTACTTAATTTAATTAGATTTTTTACTTAGATTAAGTATATATAATTTAAATACTAGTAGTTATAAACTATTTTATATAGATATAATAATATTAATTTCTTATTTAATCTTAATAAATATTAGTAGTAAATAGATATATTTAGTAAGCTATTATTAATTATATCTATCTAAAAGATTTTTAGATTAAATTATTATATAATAATAATAAATATATAACGTAGTTCCCGGCTACCCTAGCCACCCAGCTACCCTAGCTACCCTACTAGAAATCGCGTATTCCTACCTACCTACCTAATTCAACTGTCTACTATGCTACTAATCCGCACTAAATCCTCGTAAAAATCAGCTAATCAGGAGGGCAGGATCTAATTAGCCCTTAACAATATTAAAAATAGCCGTATTAAATCTATACGCGTAGTAGCAAAGCTATACGATATCCTACGTAGTACCCTATAGACGCGTATATATAGTATAGCCTATATCGTAGAGAGAAGAAATCCTAGCTATAAATTAATAGATCTAGAAGAGGATTCCCTAGTTAAATAGATTCTATCTATAGATACGCGTAGTGCAGCCCCTAGGCCCTCTACTATACGCGATATAGCTAATATTCTATTAGCTACGCGTAGTAAGACTATACCGGCTACTATTAGTAAAAACTAGCCGTCTACCTTTATATAATAGCGTTAAGAGCTTCGATCGCGCTTCTCTAAGTAATATAACTATTAGCGCACTCTTAATAAAGATCTAAAGGCGATCGAAGAGTAGTTTTTAATAGTACAACGCGTAATTAATAAGAATAGTATCTAACTAGAGGATATCTATAACTTTAATAAGACTAGATTCGTAATAGGCCTTATATCCTTATAAAAGGTAGTTACGCGAGTAGAATACTATAGTCGGTGATCGATTTTATAGCCTAGAAATCGCGAATAGGTTACTATAATTAAAGCAATATACGCTAATAGCTATTCGCTACTACTATATATTATATTTAAGGGCTAGATCTATATCGCTAGTTAGTTTAAATTGTCGAATCTTCTAAAGGAGTAGCGGATTAAAGTATTAAATAATAGCTAGACTATAGCTAAAATTAGCCTATACTAGCTAGAAAAGATCTTTATTCTATTTACTACCTCGCGCGTATAAGAGCGATTTCGTCTATTAATCCTTAACGGGTATAGTAGTTATTTAATACCTTAATTCGATCGAATATACACTAATAATAATATTATACTACTCTATATACCTTTATATTCGTCTTACTTACTATAACTACTTAATATTAGATACTTTATAGTACTAAAGCGCGCGTATAGTCGCTTTATAAGCAATTTAGCCTAAACTAGCTATAATTATATCTATAAGCTTAATTTCCTAGTAGATTATCCTCGTATATAGCTAGAAGCCTTCTAGCTGAATATTATTTAAAGTAGCTTCGTAGCTACTAGAATCGTACTAGTTTGCCCTAATAGGGTACTTTCTAAGCTTAATATATCGATTCGAATACCTTTACTACTATTAAGCCGACTAAGTAGTAGTTCTAGCTAACTTTTACTAAAAACGCCTAAATTAGCAACTTAGCTAAAGTAGTAGGCTAGATTAATAAATAATCTAATAGATCGTCGATTAAAAAGCCCTCTAAGCCCTTTAAATATAGTAGTTAATAAGATCCTTAAGAGCTACTATAAGCTATAGTAATAGATTGTATTAGTACTATAGGAGAATACTAATTTACGCGTAGCGAATAAGAAAAAACGCTAGAAGCGCACTCGATCGACTAAGCAGATCGCTTATAAAGGAGGCCTATCTATCGAAGAGGGCATATAGCTAGTTTAGTAGTATATTCAGCTAGCAGAAGCTAATAGGGTAGGATCGTATAGTTAGGTCGATCTACCTAATTAACCGATTCAACCAATCAGGAGGGCTCCTCCTACCTATAGTAGATGTAGACAGAAAGGGCACAAGATTAATTCATGTAAAAATCGCACTAGCTAGTTGAATTCATGTATTGGTCTGATTTATGATGATTTAAAAATTTTTTATAGGGGTAGGTAGCTAGGGTGGCCGGGAACTACGTTATTTAGAGTCTTTAGTAATAGTGTAATTAGATTAATCTTATATTATTAGAATAAATAGATATCTATAGCAACTCTATACTAAATAGACCTACCTTTAAAATTAGTTTAAAATCTCTATAAAATTTAGTAATTAAAATATAATTGTTTATAATTTTTAATGTTCTACTGTATTTATAGCTGCCATATTTACAAAAAGGGTATATCCATTAAGTCTAAATAGTCTAAATAACTAAATTTTCAATATAGGTAGTTTACTAGATCCTTGTAAAAGGTAATTAATTTATTTAAATTATTAAGAGGCTTTATTATAGATAGTTGTATATTATAATCTTCCTTAAAATTATAATATAGCTCTCCCTTATTTAGAATATCCTCTTATTCTTCTTACTAGATATATCAATTAAGGTAATTAGATTTCTTTTACTAGATTATATATAAGGTAATATTAAGTATTAATCTATAACACTTTACTACTTATTTTAACTACTATATATAATAATCTTTAGCTACTATTCAAGGTATTCTAATTATATCCTATCTATAGGAAGACCATAAAGTTAGAACTCTAGTAAAAAATTGAATATAGGCCTCTCTAGATTTCTCTATATTCTATATTTAGTATATATAGAATTAATTAGACCTCCTAGGCTTTAGTTTATGTATCTTTTAAATAGTAGTCTAATATTAATTATATTTAAATAATAGCAAAGAAGGTTCTTAAATATACTAAGATCTTCCTTTAAAGGCAACTTAGTACGTCTTTATAATTTCGATATAGTAGCTATAATATCTAATTACACTTTAATTAATAACTAATCGATCTTACCTATATTTTTAGTATAATAAAGTTTATTGATATTCTACTAATATGATTATTAGTAGTCTTCTAGAATGGATCTATTAGAATTGAAATAGAAGCTTTATTCAAGCCTCTATTAGAAGGTAAATTTACTAGTTTATAGAGATTATACCTCTCTCTTATTTATTAAGAATATCATATCCAAAGAACCTTTAAAAAGTAGGATCTTTAGCTTCTATTTTAATACTATTATATCGTAATCTATCTAAATTTTACTAGTAAGGGTAGTAGAGGGTATATTATTATTATATATTAATAAGAAAATAGGTTTCTCTTAGTTAATATATATATATAGTTAAGTTAATAATGGTAATAATCTAATATCTTTTAAATCTTAAGTAAATTTTACACGAAAGGTAGCTAGCTTATATAGATAATTCAGTACTTTTAATAAAAGTATAATATATCCTATACTATTAGGGCTTTAATATTGGTAGCTAGTAGTTTATTCTATAAAATCTACCTAACTATGTATCTAGTATAGTATTTTAAGATCTGCGCCTATGATATCCTACTAATTAATAGTCTACTTCTAAGTAGCTACAAGTTTAAGAAATATAACCGGAGTAAATCTTTCGTCTAGTTAGAAGTCAATTCCTAGTACTAATCAATTTCTATATATAACCTATCGTATGTATAATTTATAATATAGCTGTTATGATTAGATTTTGAATTGTAGACCTATTTCTCTAGTAGAATTAACATACGTTTTAGAGAATAAGGAATAAGGACTATTATATTGGTAGTAATTTTATCTGATTAAATTTTCTAGCTTCTGGCTACTAGTACATAAAATTAGATTTTATTACTTCTATATAGGTATTAGGAATCTTTACTATTCCTTCTACTTACTAGGTATTTCTTTAATTATAATTAATATAGGATTAACTAGTAGGCCTTTTATAGGAAATTATACTATACCTAGGCTAAATTTATTTAGTTTTCTTTCTCTTTTCTAGTAGATGATCTTAGTAAAAGTTAAGTTAGATTCAGTATAATAATTATAATTAGATTAGCTAAGGATTATCTGTATATAGAACGATTAATCAGAAATTTAGTAATAAAAAGCTTCTTAGGAATCTAACTAGAATATTTAGAACAAGATAAGTTTTTAAGAATAGGAATTAGTATATCTAGATTATACTTGTAATTAATTTTAGTAGATAATCTTTTTACTAGGGTATTAAGGAGTAATCTACGAATCAAATAAGATTAATTTTATTTAATTAGAGGTAGTAAAGCTAGAAGAACAGGACTAAGTCCTTATTTAACTAGTAAAGATAATGTGTTTAAATTATTCTAATTTTTTAAAAACGACGATTTACTGGAAGATAATAAAATTAACAGTTATAGGCTAATCTATATTTCTACTAGAGGTAGAGATAGCTAAGCGTACTAAAATCTTGCCTTGAATAATATAATTAGTTCTATTATTCTTTATAGTAGTAGTAAATCTTTAATATATAAGGAGTTGTTTATAGTACTTTAATTAGATTATGTATTATAGTCTACTTAGTTTAATTATTTTAGGGACTAGGGTTAAATAATAGGGCTTAATTACGATTAAGGTCGAATTACGATTTAGTAATTCCTTTATTAATTCGAGGCTATAGAATATCCTTTTTAGTTCTTAAAATCGATAAAAGGTAATATTCGCGAGATTTATTCTGATTTTAGTAAATAATAAGTTCGTAAAGGTTCTTCCTAAAAAGTTTTATTAAACTACCTACTTTTTAGAAGGGTTATAGATTCTATAAAAATGGCTATTGTTACTCTTATAGCTAACTAAATAGCTAATATATATACGTAATTCTATATTTTTACTTTGTACCTTTTATTCTTTAGTAATATAAATATAGGCTTTAGAATACTATACGCGAAAGAAACTTAGAGTAATTAGACCAGCATTTTAAAGATATAAACTGTATTCTATTACCCTATAAGAGATTTAATCTCTCCTAGTTAGTAAATTTAACTTTATATAATTTATTACTATAACTACCTCTAGCTATAGGTAGATCGGTATATTAGGCGTAGAAAGTATAAGGATTCTTATACCTTAAATTATAATATATCCTAGAGATTCAGTAATACTAATTAACTTATAAGTAGCTAATAGAGAAATTAAAAAAATAGTTTCCTTCTACTTTGTTTATATGATAAGTCTTATAAAGCTTAAATCTCTATTAGTTTAGATTTTAAATAGCTAATAACGCGTAATATTTAATATATATAATATCTAATTAGTTAAGATATTAGAAGTACTACTCTTAGTCGTAATTAGTATTACCTAACGTCTTTAGGTTATATTATTATAGATAATTAAAATTTTATTAATCACTCTAATCCCTGTTAGCTAATAAGATTAAAGTTTAATATTAAAGATCCTGAATAGTTTAAACTATTCTACGATTTTAAGAAATATATAAAATAATCTTCTTTAACTAAGCTATTTTATAGGATTTATAATTAAATTCTTAATCCCCTTATACGTCTAAACTAATTTACTAATAATTAATCTTTACTATAGATTGGTCTATATAGCCTAAATAAAGATATATAAGCTCTAGGAAGATTATTATAAGTAAGAAGGCTTAAGAAATATATTCTAGTATAGCTAAATTACTTAATAATAAAGGTTAAATTAAAATATATAGGCTTTAATAATAGATTTATTAAATAGATCGACTATTACGTTTAGCTGTTCTTTATACCCTAGTATATAATTATAGTAGGCCCTAGTTACTATAAGTATGTAATATCTAGATTAATAAAATACTTATAGAGAACTAGATTAATTCTTATAATTATTTACTTTTTATAATAAAAGTTCTATCATCTAAGTTTTAATAAGTATAGCTCTTATCTACTTTGTAAAGTTTAAAATAGATAAGTATATTACTATCTATATAGATCATACCTAAAGTACTGGGATCTACTATCTTTTATTTATTAATAAAATGAATAATTATAGTTTATAATAAAAGAAAGGGAATCTTAATCTACTTTAAGCGTAGTTTATCTATAGGAATTTGTCCTAGATATATCAAAGTTATTTTCGTTAATTTTTTTTGTAAGAATAGTATTACAGACTATTAAAAAAGATTTAATCATTAGGGTTAAATATCTATAGGAATAGTAATATAAAATTAGGTAGTAGATTTTATCGATAAGAGTAATAAAGATAAATTCTATTGAACTAGTAGTATATATCTAGTAACTAGTTAAACTATTTAAGTAATAATTAATATTTAGGGACTAATTTTATCTGATAAGGAAATTAGAACTAAATAATAGGAGAGGATTGAGGTAGATTTTAGTTTAGGATAGGTAGAACTAATAGTAGAGTAGTATATCTTAGCTACAATAATTAAAGTTCTATTCTTAGGGTTTCTAGCTATCTAGTTTAATTTTATTTCTCTCTAGGAAGCTAATATAAAGGCCTTATATAGGTTTCTATATAGAGGAATACTTTATGTATACTTAATTATATATAGTCCTCTACTAGGTAGCCTTACTTTCTATAAAATAAATAATATTCTTAAGAAGTAACGTAGTTTGGTCTTTGATCTAGCTCTTAATCTACTTACTAGTATTTCTAATACTAGTATGAGATTTATTTCTGAGTAGCTAAGATTCTAAATTAGATCTTAATAAGTCTAAGTAGCTTAATTAGTTAGAATATCTCTATTTATTCATAAGATTAGTAGTATAAAGCCTATAAAATTAAAAGAAGAGTAGGTTATTGTTACGAATTTCATGTACTAATACTCAGTGAAAGAGAATAAAATTAATTTTACCTCCTTTAAGGTTCTTATAATAGTATCTCTAAATAAATTAATTTAGTCAATAGGTAAAGTATATTAAACTCTTCAAAGGGTCTACTAAGTTATATAATATTTATTCATTATATTATAGCTAATGAGATTTAGTATATTTTCAACGTTCTCAATATATATTTAATATAAAAGTTTTACTAGGTTATTATATAGTCAATATCCTTTAAAATAGATAAGTATTTCAAGATTTATATATCCTACAGGATTTTTACCTATCGATTGGCTAGAGGGGATTCTCTTAGGTATTAGGATATTAGTATATTAATAAAACGCTAAAGCTCTTTCTAATAGAGAATATAGTATATATTATTCTACTAAGTATTAAAGTTATTAGAATTTTTTAAATTGTTAAGAGTATTAAGTTTATACTTATTACAGGCGTTAGTTAATTTATACTACTTTATAAGGTAGTATTAGTAGTAATATAGTCGCTATAATTAATCTATTTATAGCTCTAGATTTAGAGAATAAAAGATCCTAGTATTAGGCTATAGTAGTAGATGGAGACAATATCCTGGTATTAGGATATAAATATAATAAAAGATAGAAAGGCTACAGGATAGAAGATAGGGTATTAGATAAAGGTTAAGTTAGCTAAGTATCTAGCTAGCTATAATCTTGAAAAGAATGATAGCAACTAGTAATCAAGAAAAAGTAAAGTCTCTCTTTATAAAGAAAAAGAGAAGGGTAGTAGGAATATAAAGTGACTTTAATTAGAAGAGAGATTAAATTAGAATTAGAATTAATTTAGAAGGGGCTTATAACCCAATAGTGCCTATAGTACTGTAGTATAGAAAGCGAGAAAAAGAATAGGGAGACTAAATCTGTTAGTCTAATTAGTTTCGGATAATAAAGTCTTTTGATATATTAGAGGGTATATAGGCCTAATTAAAGGAAATTGAGCAGGCCTAGACCTAATAGGAAATCTTCAGTCAGTATTATATATAGCCTTAAGGACTAGAATTAGTTATTAATAACATATTAGAGAATTTATTCTTTACGAACTTTATCTGCTATATGTAGATTACCTAGCGATTAGAGGGTATCTATATTCTTGATATCTTACAGGCTTTATAGCCTTCTAGATAGCTAATAGCTATACATAAAGCTAGTTAAGCTAGTCTTATTAGCTTACTAATATAAATATACTTTACATCTAAAGATTTATATATTAGAAAGATTAGGTTTTGCTTATAGCTAATAAAGTTTACTCTCGCCTCGATAGGAAATAAGTATATTGTAAGGCAATTGCTAATTGCTAGTTATAGACTAATAAAGTATATAATTCTAATGTAGATAGCTTATTTAGCTATCTTTGATATTAATATACTATGTTATTTAGTATAGCTTTTCTACTTAGGCTAATAGGGTAGTATAGCTTCTAGAAACCTCCTATAAATAAGTACTTTCTTATTATCTAAACCTTCTTTAAATATATTTAGATTAAATTAATTTAATATGAAATTAACATAATTAGTAAATAATATACTTAAATTAGTTTTGGATAATAGGTCCTATACTAGTAAATATTTAGTTATAGCCTTAAATAAATAAGATAGATAGGATATTTTTAAAGGATTACTTAAAGTATATAAGGTCCTTATAAGTAAATTATAATAGTCAATTGTATTATATAGATAAATATAAAATTTAAGAAGAATTAGCTATTTTATATATCTCAGAGTACTTAATCAAGAATAATGTACTCTCTCTCTCTTTCTATATATATTTAATATATATTCTAGTAGATATAGTATGATATTATAGCTTATGTAGCTTGATTAATAAAACTATCCGGATTTTTTCTTATAGAATAATAGGGTAATCTCATTATTCTCGTTAGTAATATTGTTATAATTTTTATACCTTTAATTATAGCTTAAATATAGTATAGCTAGGACTAGAATTATATCATTAATGATTAGATAACTATCTTAATTAAGATTTCTAAATTTTAATTATTACTTTAATTCAATATCTATCCAATAAGATATTTAATAGATATATATAGGTACACCATCTTTCTTCTATAGTATCTATTCCTAGCTATTTAGATAGATTTTAGCGCTTATAGTGTGTTTAGCGGATATAAGATTAATGTAGATTTTAGAGTAATACGTGATATACTTGTATAGAAATTTCATTCTATTAAGAGCTACTTAGATTTATTACAAGCTTACTATAGCTAAAGAAAGTAGTCTTAGTATTCTGAATATGAATTTATAATATAGTTAGCCTATAGTTAAGATATCATATTCCTAGTACTTATAATATGAGTTAATACTCTAGTATTCCAATAGTAGATATTATTTAGACTAGAAGAGTTATAATTAGACCTTAGACCCGCCTACAAGCCGCGCTTCAAGGGCTATCTACGGACCTATACTTTTGCGGGCGGAGGGCGGGCTCTCCCTACCCGTAGGCCGGGTAGATCTCTAGCCTGCTCTTAGCGGGCGGCCCTAAAGATATTTGAAGGGCTAATAAATATCACAAATATAGAAATCTCTCTAGTTTTATAAATTATACTATTTCTAGTTATAATTTTTAGGTATTTAATAAATAGCTAGCCCCTTTAGCTATTAAGTATAAGGTTTTATAATTCTTAAATATATTGAGAAAAATTACAAGATTTATTTTAAGGTAAACTGTTGAATACAATTTCTAAGGCTAATAATTACTATAAAATCAACTCTTATATTCTTCTAAAAGTCTTAAGCGCTTTTGAACCCTTCCTTAATATTAAAGTTATATACTTAATAAGTCTAGCTCTCCCTCTTCTTTACACTATTTTCCTTCTAGCCTTATTTACAAGAGTTACTATAACAATTAAGGCTATAACTAAGCTATCATGTCTTTAATAATAATTCTATATTGTGAACTTTCTTATTATTACTCATTAGCTCTCTTTAATCTTAAACTTTAATATATTTATATATATATATATAGAAAGATCCTAAATTATTAATAGCTTAAGCGGGCCTTTCTAGCAATAATAGATATCTTAGGTAGAGTTAAAGAGGCAGTCTACGCCTACTTTCATAGTAGGAATCGAGAGTATATTATATATAAGATTAGTAAAAGCTAGAAATTAATACTATAATCTTTCTAGAATACATAGATAGGAGTTTATATAATTTATAGAAGATTAGTTAGTAAAGACTCTACCAGTAAGATATTAGTGACTAACTACTATTAAAATACTCTTTAAGCTTATTCAATTTAGTAGATGCTAAAGGCTAGGATCCTTTAACTCTATACTCTATCTTAAGCTCTAAAATTATAACTATTAATAAGTAGGCTTTAGAATCCGATTATATATTAGAATAGTATTTTCGATAAGATTAAAAGTAATCTTTAAGACTAGCTTAGTTAATTATCTACTAGTTATTACCTAGATTATTCTAGTTCTTTATTTTAATAAATTATAGCTCTTACTATAGTAAAAGTATTATACTTATTATATAAAGATTACTATTAATTATATTTATACTACAAGAAATAAAAAGCTTCTTCTTTATACCTTTAAGAGAAGAAAGTATTAGCTATTTCTTAGTAATCTTTTTATACTATAACATACTAATTAATGAGCTTATTGTAGATACTAGAAACTAGATAAATACTAATATTTTTAGTCTTTAAAAGAAGAGTTGTAAATTGAAAGAAAGACTAAGTTATCTAGAGAAGATACTTAATTTACTACTATTCCTCTTAAATTAATACAAAATGTTCCTATTTATACTATACATAAAATTTATTAGATACTAATTAAAGCTACTTAGTATATTAGAGTATCAAAAATATTAAATTCTAGCAAGTTTAAATATTCTAGGTAGGAATAAGTCTTAGTTCTTCTTTCTAAAGGTTCTCAAATAACTTATATTCTTTTAGGTATATATAAATATAAATAGCTATTTCTCTAATCTTAATAATAATAAAATAATTAGTATAACTATAAAGATTGGATAATAGGTGTATACTTTAATTAGTATAATAAGAACATCTCTTTATAATTTCATATATATAGAATAAAACTACTTCTGAGATATCTATCATTATATTCCTATTTTTTTTAGAATAACTTTCAATTTCCTTAGAAGATTATTTAAACTAAGCTAGATAATATAGGTAATATAAAAGACTTAGATAATAGTAGAAATATTATGTAGCTTTAGTAACTAGAGTAATTCATATATAATATTAGTATATTACTATTTAGTATATCATTCGCTATTTTTATAAGTACTTAATCTATAATTCTATACCTTTAGAGAAGCTCTAAAACTATATTATTTAGGTTAATATTAGAATAAGAATTAGATTAAAATTTTAATGTAAGAAGAACCTTTTAATATTACTAGTATTAGTTAATAAAATAGCCTATAATAGCTCTTAAGCCTATTAAAAGGATAAATCTAGTAGTGAAGGACAAATAAGTACTTTATATTTAGAGAAAGCTTTTAGAGGATAAATTATTACTACTCTTAGACATATCTCTATAGCTAAGATTATATCGTTCTTACTAAAGGAATCTAAGATTATATAGGGATAAGCTAGGTAAAGATAATTATAATATCGAACTCTAGATATTTAGTAAATTAGAAGGGAAGATATATATAATAAAGTAACTAATTATAAAAGCTTCTACTTCTATACTTCTTATATAGAGATTTTAGATAGATCTAAAGTACTCTAGAATTTTTAAGTAGAGATAAATTAGTAGTAAGCTATAAAATTAAGTATTATTAAAACTAGTATATACTTTATTTATAAGTAATTTCTTAATATTAGTCTTCTAGCTAGTTGATTTCTAGTGAATTAGACTAGCTAAGTATTAATTAAGAGTACTTATTTTATATTACCTAGTTACTAAGTAATAAATAACTTTCTAATAGTAGTAATATTTTACTTCTTGTTTATTAGTTTTTATATTAGTAGCCTAATTAAACTACTCTTAGTATACTAATTTATAGTAACTATCTTAGTGAAGTCTCTTTCTTTCTATAAAATTAGTCTCTAGCTACTAATTTATAAACCTATTCTTAGATATTTTAGTATAGGTTATATAATAGTAATCAATAAAGACTACTATATAAAAGTAAAGAAGGAATTATAGATAGAATAATAAGAGTAAGAAAACTAAAATTTAATATAGAATTAAGTGTATACTAGCCTAAAGAAATATTAGCTATTAGAAATTAATTATTTAAAAAAAAGATCTTTCTATATTACTATTATAAGTAGATAGGGAATAGATATCTTAGAATAAGTATACTTAGGATATAATTAATTAGAGAAAAGATATAATTAGAAAAGGATAAAGTAACTAGCTTCTCTAGGACTTATATATTAAAAAAGGTCAATAGCTTAAATAATAGAATTACTTACTTTCTACTATAAATTAATTATTATTTAATATATTAGCCATTAATCTCCTTCACTGAATTAGTCTCTCTATAACTAGTAAGTAGTAGAGGGCTAATTAAGAGTAGCTATTAGCTAGCCTATAATATACATAGATAGCCTTTAAGTAACCCTTAACATATATAGACGGCCTAATATAGCTCTTAAGTAGCCCTTAAGTTACTAATCTACCCTTAAATTTTTACTAACTTATATACCTCTATATCTCGTAGTTTCTTACTAAGATCTTATATTGGCCTTTTATTGAATATATAGTATAGCTTTACCTAATTAGTAGCTAGTAACCTTATCGCCTAACGATAAGGTCCTATAAGCTCTATTAAGGTAACCTTATAAGAGCTTTATAGCCGTTATTTACTCTCTCTATAATAATCCTCTTCTAGACTATAAACCTCCTCTCTCAAATTATATTAGCTTATACTACTTTGTATTGAAAAGTAGAAACTTGAAGGATTTTAGAGCCTTGATGTTCTCTTCTTCCGTCTAAAGAGATAAAAAAAATTAAACTCTGTTAGGGACTACTAACGCTATTAGAAATATTAGAACTATTTAATTTATAGCTTAATATATTTTCTCGCGACTCTATATATCCTATTTTTCTAATATCTTGAAGTACTACTATTATAACGTAATTCAATATTTTTAGGATAAAAATGTTATAGTAATAAATCTTCTATCTTTTATTAAGATATATGAGGTTTATATTTAAAATATATGAATTTAAAAGAATATAGATTAAGAACTAAAATTTATTAAAGATAGTACTACTCTATATCAATTAGTTAGTAGCTTTACAAACGATAAAAATAAAATTTTATATAAGTAAGGGCTAATAAAGGCCACCTACAAGCCTTCCTTCACTAGTAGAGGATCAGGCGAGGATAGGTAAGGATCCGCCCCCTAAATATGTTTACTAAGGTCTAGTCCTTATATTTACGCATAGAAATTCTAATATTATATTGAAAACTATCTTAAATTTCCTATTTAATGATAAAGATAGTAACTATATCCCTATTAAGCGATTCTAGCATATTAATATCTAATTAAGTATATAATTACGTATATGCTTAGTATTAACGTATTTCACAGCTAAAATAACTATACAGCTAATCTATCTACCTACTCCTTCAATAAATCTATTAGATATAATGAATTAACTAAGACCTATCAATCAGATACAACGATATCTATATAAAGTTGATCTTATACTATTTCTATCTATATATATAATAGGTAGGCTAAGCCCTTCTAAGTAGTTAAATCGGCTAATTAGGTATATTAACCTGACTATATAATATAACCTTATTAGCTTCTACTAGCTAAATAGGCTACTAAACTAGCTATGTACCCTTTTTAATTGATAGGCCTTCGTTATAAGCAAGATGCCTAGTTAATTAAGTACGCTTCTCGCGTTTCTTCTTATTTGCTATATATATATTAGCAATGTCGTATATTAGAATTATAATATAGCCTAGTAATTTATAGTACCTCTTAAAAAATTAATTAACTACTATTTTTACTACGCTTAGAGGGCTTTTTAATTATTGAGCTGTAAATATTCTAACTATATATTAGACTTAGCTAGCTAATCTACTATTCTAGGCGTTTTAGTATAAACTAACCAGAACTAGTATTGATTTAGATAGTAGTAAAGGCCTCTAAATTAATATATTAAGCTTAGAAAGTACTCTATTAGGACTAAGTAGCATAATATTAGTAGCTATAAAGCAACTTTAACTAATTTCCAGCTAGAAGGCTTTTAGCTGCGCGTAAGGATAGTCTATTAGGAAATTAAGCTCATTAATATAATTATAGCGTATTTAGGCTAAATTGCTTATAGAGTCACTATTAAAATAAGAATAAGCATATACACCCGAATATAATCGAATATAGCCGAACAGAAGTAGCTATTATATAATTATATAACCCTATCCCTTAATAATCCTTAACGATCTATCCTAAGTATAGAAGAGCTTTGATACTCTATATTTCAGATTAATTCGTAAAATTTCTATAGTTTTCGATTATAATTTAATTACAATATAATCCCTTCGATATCTATACGAATAAATACTACCTATTTTCCTAGCTGATTTATTTAAGTTTAACCTTTAATAATACTTAATAGTGCCCTTTTTGATCTAATTTCTCTATTTTTCGTTAGCTTCTAATTTATATTAAATCGTATACCTAAGTCTACCGGTTCTAATCGTATGTAAATACTTTATATATATTATTAGACCTAATATAATAGTATATAAATAATTTCTATACCCTAAAGGATTTATATCTACCCTATAAATCTAATATTTATATGCCTAATCGCTATAGCCTACTACTAAAATACTTTAATTCCTTCCTATTTCGTCCTTTCGATTACTTTTATCTTATTAATTCTTTACTCTCGTCTTAACAGTAATAGATTGAATAAATATATAAGCTTTAATATAGCTTATATATCCTCTTAAGTACCCTACGTACCAGATTCTAAAGTTTACTACTATTAAGAAGCGTACTTAATTAGCTTATACATAAGAATATATTAATTCTAATAAAGATCCTACTATACCATCTAAGAAAATAATTAAGCGAAAGCTATTTAATATAATTAAATAGCTCTAAATATATACTTCTAACTAACCTTAAGTCCCTATACGCTATACTAACCCTATAACTAAAGAATTAGGCTATTATAAAACTATAAAAAGCAACTATAAATCTAATCAAGCCGATTTCCTACGATATAGGCGCGCGATTGAATTATTTAAAAACAATAATATTAACTTCCTATTATATAAGGATAGATTAACTAATAGTATTAGAGATTCGACTATATGAGCTATAATATTATATTATAACTACTAGGTTATTTATTAAATATTAGTGTTAAGAATATATTACTCCTAATGAGCTACTACAAATTATGTAAACTAGCTAATATTCCTTAAATCTCCTAATGACTAATATAATATAATTAGCTATTTAAATTAATCTATTAGGATCTAATTTAGTTTAAGTAATTTAGTTGCGAAAACGTTCAATCTTTCCTATTTAGTCAATCCTATAGTAAATATTAACTAGTATAGGACCTATTATCTAAGACTAATTTAGCTAGATTACTTACTAATTAGATTAATTTTATTTAGAATTAATTTAACCTTTTTGTTCTTATAATATATTTAGATAATAAAACAGTACTAAATTCTTCTATTATAAAATAATTATTTATAGAATTTATCTAGAGACTATGCTATTTATTGCCCTAAATAAAATAGCTATGCTAAATAATATAGTATATTAATATTAAAAACTAAATAGATGATAATGAACACTAATCTACTAAGCTATTTATAGCTTAAAATAGCTAAAATAGCTACCTATATTAATCTATTAACTAGTAATTACTATATAAAGATCTCATAGCCTATTTAGGTAATAATTTACTATATTAGCTATAGGCCAAACCTAATATTTCTAATACATAAATCTATAGATAAATGGCCTATATTTGAATTACTAAGCTTCTATATGTAGCTAAACTAGTACTATATATAGTAGTTAGCTATTTAGTAGACTATAAATTATATAATATTAAGGGAATATAGATATTCTCTAATTACTAGATAATCTATAAATATAATATTTAATTTAATAAGAATAAATTCTATAATTTATTATTAACTAATTAAAAGATCTATATCTACTAAGAAGATCTTATATAGCTAATTAATATACTAGGCAATAAGGAAACGATAATAATTGTTAATCATATTAATATTCCTAAATAAATAATTTAGTAAGATTTAGGGCGTAGAAACCTTACCTAGATAGCTAATATAGATTCTATAGTATCCTCTTAGCTAGTAGAAACGAATAAAGCCTTATATTTATATTACTTTTAGCTTAATTCTTATTAAATCAATCCTAGTTTAAAAAATTTTAATTAAATTCTTAGAAACTAGCTACTTATACTACTAGTTGATCATAAATTACTAATTCTAACTATTCTAATACTTCTAATAGCTATAATCCTAGCTGATCTAGCTAGATATAGTAATAGGTCCTAATCGATGATACCGATTTTAATCCTTCTAGCTATAAGCTATTAATATTAACTAAACGCCAACGATCTAATTCTAATACTAGCTAAGACTATAATAAGATTAAGCACTCACGTATTAATCTTATAGTATTTATATAGGTATTCCTATAAGATCAAAGTAGATAAGTAAAGATTATAATATTCTCTATTCTACCTACTCTGTCTGTCTGTAATTAATTAGCTAGTTATCCTTTTAAGAACTTATTCCGTTAAGTTGTGTATATTGGACTTAGTAAGCTTATTAATATAAAAGCCTTCGAACTAGTAATATACTTCACGGCTAAAATAGCTTTACGGTTAAGCTGGCTATCCCTAAATACTATACTAAATACGAATCTTAAGGTTACTCTATATAACAATAGGAAGTTAACTTTACTTTGCTCTTTGATTCAGATAAATTATCTAGCATTAGATACAGCATAGATTAAGATTTATAGTAGATAATTATTTACTTGTTTTATCAAAAATTACGCTCCGACCGAGCAATATACATATATATCTTGATAATTTAATAAATCTATGTACTTATAGACCTTATAGAGATTTTTAATATAATATATAGAACTCTTAGATACCCTAAGAGTATACGCTAAGCATCTAATATCGATATATAAGGTTGTAAAGATTTGCATTTAGTATCGTGCATTAGGGTAGCTAGCTTAAACGTGTAGCTATTCTAGCTATAAATTACGTCAAGCTACTATATCTTATAATATAATTATATTAAGCGTATTAAGCGAACTATAATAGAATCGACTAATTAGAATACGTATATAATTAAATTATTCCTATAAAATAGGTATTCGCCTATAAATCTAATAAATCTAGCTACCCTATACGATTTCAAGCACGCTCGCTTATACGTATGTAGAGATACCTAAGTATCTGATAGTGAAGATATCAAGACTAGTTATAGTAGGGATCTTCTATATACTTATCGCGATTATTATATAATTCAACCTAGAAACCTTCTTAATAGATAGAGTTGGTACGTTCTTAAATAACTTTTTAAAAGTACTTATTCACTAATAATATTTACTAGGATTAGGCAACAAATCAATATTATTATACCTATATAAGGTAGCTTGTAGCCTGTAAATTACTAGCAAGCGATAGGAGAATAATATTAGGGAAATACTTCTATTAATTAGATTTAAATTATAACGTAGTCCACAGCCGATCGGGACACACGGCCGACCGGGACACCTACCCCTATGATAAATCTTTTAGACATAATTAATCAACCAACACCTATGAATTCAACTAGCTAGTGCGATTTTAATATCAATCAATCTTGTGCCCTTTCTATCTACATCCGCTGTAGGTAGGAGGAGCCCTCCTAATAAATTGAATCGATTAATTAGGTAGATCGACCTAACTATACGATCCTACCCTATTAGCTTCTACCGGCTGAATAGGCCACTGAACTAGCTATATGCCCTCTTCGATAGATAGGCCTCTTTTATGAGCGATCTGCCTAGTTGATCGAGTGCGCTTCTAGCGTTTCTTCTTATTCGCTGCGCGTAAATTAGCGTTCTCCTGCATTAGTATTATAGTATAGCCTAGTGATTTATAGTAGCTCTTAAGAAGCTAATGAACTACTATTTTTACTAGGCTTAGAGGGCTTTTTAATTGTTAGGCTATAAACCCTCGAAGTATTTTAGTATACTTAGATAGCTAATCTATCGTTCTAGACGCTTTTAGTATAAACTAGCTAGAATTAGTGCTTAGTCGGCTTAATAGTAGCGAGGGCGTTTAAATTGATATAGTAAGCTTAGAAAGTATCCTATTAGGATCGAATAGCACAAAACTAGTAGCTACGAAGCTGCTTTAAATAATATTCTGCTAGAAGGCTTCTAGCTATACGCGAGGATAATTAACTAGGAAATTAAGCTTGTCGATATAATAATAGCTAGTTTAAGCTAAATCGCTTACGAGGCGACTGTACGCACGCTTAAGCACTATAAAGCATCTAACATCGAGTAGTTGTAGTAAGTAAGACAAATATAGAGGTACATAGAGTAGTATAATATTATTAGCACACATTCGATCGAATTAAGGTGTTAAATAATTACTATACCTGTCAAGGATTAATAGACGATATCGCCCTCGTATACGCGAGGTAGTAGATAGAATAAAGATCTTTTCTAGCTAGTTTAGGCCGATCTTAGTAGTAGTCTAGCTAATATTCGATACTTTAATCCGCTACTCCTTAGGAAGATTCGACGATTTAAACTAACCGGCAATATAGGCGTAGCCCTTAAATATAATATATAGCAGTAGCGAATAGCTATCGACGTATATCGCTTTAACCACAGTAACCTATTCGCGATTTCTAGGCTATAGAATCGATCGCCGACCGTAGCATTCTACTTATATAACTACCTTCTACGTTAATATAATACCTATAGCGAATCTAGTCTTATTAAAGTTATAGGATATATTAGTTAAATCCTACTCTCTTAATCGTATATTAAATAATTAGAAACAACCTTAGTAGAGCCTTTAGATCCTTATATAGAGCGTGGTAGCAATTACCTAGAAAAGTGCAATTAAAGCTTATCGCGTTAGTTAATAAATAATAATACCTAATTAACGCTAACTATTAATAGAGAGTTTGTTCGATACGCTGTAAAAAGGAAATTAGCTATCTCACAAATAGTAGAGGGTCTAGAGGCTACTCTATACGAATTTATAGAGAGAACCTATTTAGGTAGAGAATCCTTCCTATACTAAGTTAATTTATAGGTATTTGGGCGTACATTAGCGCGTAAAGGTAACTATAGGTACGCACCTTCAGGCTAGTATATAGTATATTATATAGCTTCGCTACTACGCGAATAGATTTAATATAGCTATTTTTAATATTATTAACAGCTAATAGGATCCTACCCTACTAATTACTTAATTTGTATAAGGATATAGTACGAAATAGTAGTATAGTAGACGGTTAAATTAGGTAGATAGATAGAAATACGCAATATCTAGTAGGATAGCTAGATTAGCTATATAGCTATCTTAACTGTAAATTATATTATATTATTTTCACTTATAATATTAATTTAACCTTTATTAAAAACTAAATTAATTATACTAGAATATATTTCTTAAGCCTTCTTACTTATAATCATCTCTCTAGAGCTTATATACTTTTACTAAGGCTGTGTTAACTATCATATAGTAAAGATTAATTATTATTTAATGGGTAAAGACGTAAAAGAGGATTATAAATTCAATTATAAATTCTATAAATTAGCTAAATTAAAGAAACTTACTTTTTACATTCCTCAAAAGCGTATAAAAAAACTATTTAAATTCGGTTATATTAAACTTCAACCTTATAAGCTAATAGTGATCAGAGGGATTAATAAGTTATTAATGATTTATACTAATATAAGCTAAAGACGTTAGGTAATAATAATTACGGCTAAGAGTAGTACTTATAATATCTTAACTAATTAGGTATTATATATATTAAATATTACGCGTTATTAGCTATTTAAAATCTAAACTAATAGAGATTTAAGCTTTATAGGATTTATTATAAAAATAAAGTAGAAGGGAACTATATTTATAATTTTCTTATTAGCTACTTATAAGTAAAATAGTATTGCTACATATTTAGCATATTTTATAGTGTAAGATTTAAGAACCTCTAGAATTTATACGATTAATATATAATACGCCTACTTATCTATAGCTAGAGGTAGTAATAGTAATAATTTATATATTAAATTAAGTCTACCAACTAGAGGAAAGTAAATCTCTAATAGAGAGATAGAATAATAGTTTATACCTTCTTTATATATAGTATCCAAGGCCTATATTTATATTCCTAAAGAATAAAGAGTATTTTATTTAGTTAGCTATAGGAGTAACAATAGCTATATCTATAGAATCTAGAGACCTTCTAAATAATAAGTAGTTGTTTATTATCTTTATCTTTTAGAAGAGCCTTTACTAACTCTTTAACTACTTGAATTAGAAGATTAGTTATAATACATAAGTAAATAGCTTATATTAATTAGTATGCTACTTACCTACCCCTATTATAAATCTTTTAGAAATGATTAATTAAATTAATTAATAACTATAAACTTACTAGATATAATAATCTTTACATAAATTAGTCTTAATCTTATACCCTTTCTACCTATACATATAATAGGTAGGCTAAGCTATTCTAATTAATTAAATCGGCTAATAAGTAGATTAACCTATTTATATAATCTTACTAAATTATTAGCTTCTCCTAGTTAAATAGGATACTAAACTAGCTAGTCATCCTCTTTTAATAGGCCTTCTTTATAAGCTATATACCTAGTGGATAAAGTACGTTTCTGGTATTTCTTCTTATTTACTATGTACTAATAGTATTCTTCTATACTACTAATATAGTCTATTACTATAACTTACAGTAGCTCTTAAGGATTTATACACTACTTTATTTAATAGGTTTAGAGGGCTTTTTAATTAATAATCTACTAGATCTTATCCTAATTTAGTCTACTACTATAGCTTATTTACTAATTTAGGTATTTCAAGTATAAGTTAGCTAGATCTGCTACTTAGTTAGCTTGATAGAAGTAAAGACATTGAAATTGATATCTTAAATTTAGAGAGTACTTAATTAGGACTAACTAGTATAATACTAATAGACATAAAGCTACTCTAAAGAATATTTATCTATAAGATTTCTAGCTATGTCTAAAAATAATCTACTAGGAAATTAAGCTTATTTATATAATTTTAGCTAGTTTAGGTAAAATTGCTCATAAAGCTACTATATATACTCTTTAGTACTACAAAGTATCTAATATTAAGTATGTATATTAAATTAGACGAATATAAAGGTATATAGAGTAGTATAGTATAATTATTAGTATATATTTAATCAAATTGAGGTATTAAATAATTATTATACCTATTAAGAATTAATAGACGAAACTACTCTTATAAATACAAAGTAGTAAAAAGAATAGGATCTTTTCTAGCTAGTAAAGGCTATTCTAGTAGTAGTCTAGCTACTAATTAATAACTTCATTTACTATTCTTTATAAAGATTTAATATTTTAGACTATAAAATTAATTACTAACTATATTCTATAAAGATATAAGGCCTATTATAGATCTAGTCTTATGAAAATTATAAATATCCTCTAGTTAGATACTATTCTTCTTAATCGAGCGTTATACTATTAAAACTCTCTCTTTAATAATCTGTAGATCCTTATATAGATTGCGCTAATAAATATTGCCTAGAGAAGAGTACTTAAAGCTTATTATTTTATTTTGTAAAATTTAATACCTGATGAATACTAATACTTAGTAAAGGAGTATTTCGAGGTATAAAAAAATAATATTAGCTATTTCTTATATAGTAGCAGTACGCCTCGGTACTATACTATAGCAATCTATAGATAATATCTATTTAGTAGGTAAATCCTCTTCTAATTAAGCTCATTTATACGAGTTTAGGCGTATATTAACGCGTAACCTTAGTCTATACCGTATTCGCGTAGTATAGAGTAGGGAATATTATATAGCTTTACTACTATATAAAGCGATTTAATATAGCTATTCTTTAAATTAGAAAGGAACAATAGAATCCTATACTCTGAATTAGCTAATTAGCTAGTTATTATAAAGATTTAGTATAAATTAATAATATATATAGTAGATAGTTAAATTAGCTAGCTAGATAAGAATGAGTTATTATAGGTAGGGTAAGTAGTTTGCTTTTATCCTACTTTAATTCTAATTCTAATTAATTAGCAAAAACCTTATAAATACTACCTTTTAACAGTTTTAGGAACTAATAAGGATATATTCTACAGTCTTTAATTAATAAATTACTTAGTTTCTAATTCGACCTTAATTGTAGATAAGCCCTATTATCTATACTTAGTTCCTAAAAATAATAGAACTCAATTATAATACCTAATCTGATTAAAGTACTATAAATAAGTAGTCTAATATATTAAAGATTAACTTTACTATTATCATAGATAATTAGCATAATTATATTACTAAAGCTAAGATTTTAGTACGCTTAGCTATCTTTACCTATGTAAGAAATATAAATTAGCCTATCTTTATTAAATTTATTGTTTTTCTAAAAATTAGAATATTTTAAATATCTTATTTTTCTAATCTAATAAGGAGGTAGCCCTATTCTATTAGCTTTATTGCCTCTATTAAATAAATCTAATCTTATTTAATTTAAAGATTACTACTAAATACTCTAGTAAAAAGATTATTTAGTAAAGTTGTAAATAAAATATAGATTTGCTAATTTCTACTATTCAGAATTTCTCTTATTTATATCTAATTATCCTAAGTACTCTAGCTAACGTAGTTCCTAGCTAACCTGAAAGCCCGGTTAACCTAATAACCGCTAATTACGATACTAAATACAATTTCTTAGGTTACGGTGTATTAACAACTAAAGGAAATTGTTATTTTATTCTTGTTTATATGTAAATTCTTAGTATAAGAAGTAGTATAGGATAACTAATATATTTAGAAAAGTATTATTTACCTATTATTACTAAAAATAGCTACGATCGACCGACGTAGTTACGTATATTACTATTACTAGTCCTAAAAATAATTCTCGACCTCAAGAAAATACTAAGTAAAATATATTAATTACTAGGATATCCTAGAACGATATTATTCGCCTTAGGGGTTAAAATATAAAGGTGTGAAAAACTTTATTTAGTATAGTAATTTAGGTTATTAGGTTAACCGGGTTATTAGGTTAGCCGGGAATTACGTTGGATTCCTAAAGAAGTTCTTCATTACTAATTTAATCTTTAATTAATTATTCTATATAAGAAGAATCTTTAGCTAATTGCTAAATTACAACCTCCTACCTTATAATCTTAAATAAGATAATCTACTCGAGAAAGAAAACTCGTTAATCCTAGCCCTATTATGATATAATATCCTTTAAAAGATCTAATAGTGAATCCTTTTTTATTATTATATAAGAAGACATAGTAAGAGAATTACATATTTTAATATAGAATAATTTTAAATAGGAATAGTCAAAATCTCTTATATCTATATAGAAGTGATAAAATCTAATTTTATATACTATTAGCTATAATCTAAGAAAATTTAATTTAATACAATTACTACTTCTATTGCAATAAATAGTTCTTATCTCTTATTCTCTAAATATATATTAATATTACGTAGAAAATAGGTCTTTATTTTAAAATCTAATAGAAATAGCTAGATTTTACGTTTTTATATATAATAGATTATATATAGAAATTATTACGTACTAGGATTAATCTCTAATAAGATAAAAAATTTGTCCTAGTTATTTCTAATACTACTATAAAGTTGTTTCTTATACTAGTAGCTTCTTAGAAGTAGACTATTAACTAATAGAGTATTATAGGTATACATCTTAATACTATACTAGATAATTAGGTAATATTTATAAAATAACCTACGAGCTATAAATATTAAAGTCTTTATAGTATAGAATATATTATACTCTTATTAAAAGTACTATAGCTTTTAAGTAAGCTAGCTACTTTTAGTATAATATTTTAATAAGGATGTTAGAGATATTAGATTAATATTATTACTATCTAAACTATATATCTATATACACTAAGCAAAAACTATTTTTTATTAATCTATAATAATAATATACTCCCTATTAGCTTTAATAGCAAAATTTATTTAGTTCACGATCTAGTGCTATTAGAATGGAAGCTAAGGATTCTTATTTAAAAAAGATTCTTAGGATATATTATTTTTTATAACTAAGAGAGAGGTATAATCTTTATAAAATAGTAAATTTACCTTTTAATATTAATTTCTAATAACGGCTTTAATAGAACTTCCTCTACTTTAATTCTAATATATCTATCTTAGAGGAATACTAATAATATCAGTTAACTTAATTAAGCTAGAAAAATAGGTAAAATTAATTAGTTAATTGGTTATTAATAAAAGTCTTAATAGATATTATAGCTACTATCTTAAAACTATAAAGTTATACTAAATTTTTCTAAAAGAAAGACTTAATGTATTTAAAAGACCTTTTTTACTATCTTCTAGATATAATTAATCTTATAATCCTATTTCAAATAGACCTAGCTAAAGCTAATTAGATTTTATTAATTCTTTATATATAAATATAGAATATAGAAATTTTATAGTCTATATTTACGTTCTTATTAAAGAGCTACTTTTTTAGTCTTTTTATAAGTATAATATTCTTGTAATATTCTTGGTAATAGCTAAATATTATATAATAAGCACTAATTAGAAAAGTATTATATTAGCTATATTAGCTACTAATGTAATACTTTCTCTACTGTAGAATGAAGATAATCCTAAAATAAACCTTATTCTTTTAATTATAACTAGGATAATATAATAAAAACTATTAGTAATAGTAAACTAAGTACTAAAGTATTATAGATTAATAATTAATATTACTTTATCTGTAATCTAGTAAAAATAAATCTAATTACTTTATTTAATATATATAGTAATAAGAATATATTAGATATTTAAGTAGAGTAAAGCTATATAGTACTTTTAGAAAAGATTATAATAAACGACTAAGAATAATAAAGCCTCTTAATAGATTAAATTAATTTTATTATCTTTTATTAAATTACTATATATTCTTATACTTTTAAAGATTATTAATTTAGATACCTTCCTATATAACTTCTTGCTATTATTTTCTATTAGATAATATATTTTTCTTAGCCTATTTATTTTGTTTTATTTAAAAAAGGATAATATTAAAATTATCTTTATTATAAGAATATTTAAAGGATTTTAAGATATATATATCTAGATTTCTGTAGCCTTAGTCCTCTAGGTGATATAATAACTAATTTTAGTTCTAAAGGCTCTATATATAATACTAGCTAGAGATTTCCTATTTAGTCTAGGCCTATTTACTTTCCTTGAGTTAGGCCTATAGAGAGACCTTTATTCCTTCTTTTATATTATAGTAGTCTTTATTATCTTAATCTAGATAGATTTATTTATTTAGTCTCTCTATTCTTTCTTCTTACTACCTATAATATAGTACAATTAGTACTATAGACTATATATATAATAATTTAGTTACAAACAAGCTTTAAAAAATATAAGTATAAAATCAAGTAGTAAAAGCCTTTTAAAAAAATTCAAATATATTTACTTAGTACTTATATACTAATAAAGCTTTATAGTTATAGCTATATTCTCTACTAGTTAATAAATACATCTTAGTTTATTTAAAATAAGACCTTAGACCTACCTATAGGCCGTCCTCTAAGGGCTAATAAATATAATAAATATAGAAATCTTTAGTTATATAAATTATACTACTTTTAATTATAATCTTTAGGTATTTAATATATAGCTAGCCCCTTTAGCTATTTAGCCTAAAGTCTTATAATTCTAGAACATATCTAGAAAAAATAAAAGCTTTATTTTAATATATATTATTTTATATAATCCCTAAGGCTAATTACTATAAAATTAAATCTTATATCCTTCTAGAAGCCTTAAGCGCTTTTAAAACCTTCCTAAATATTAAAGTTATGTACTTAAAAAGTCTAGCTTGCCCTCTTCTTTATACTCTCTTTTCTCTAGCTCTATCTTCTAGCTCTATTTTTAAGAGTTATTATAATTACTAAGCTTATAACTAACCTATAGTTGTTATAGTCTATATTTTTTTAATCATAAATTCTATATTATTAACCTTCTTATTATTATTTATTAGCTTAAGATATAGAGTATTTAAATCTTTTTTCTCTATATTAGCTTATATCTCTTTATATAAAAGAAATTTATTAATAAGAGCTTATTAGCTCTTTATAATCTACAATCTTAAACTTTAATAAATATATATATATAAATATTAGTAGATCCTAAATTATTAATAGCTTAAGTTATCCTCTCTAGTAAGAATAGATATCTTAAGTAGACTTTAGTAGAACCTAATAAAACCTAAACTAACCTATAATAGGTAACCTATAGGTACCTATCTTAATATAAATAGAGTAAATAGCTCTATACCTTATAACTATATAAGTAATATATTTCTCTACTAAAATTTTTTAGTATTTAGATTATATATTATTTACGAAAATTTTATATTCTATACCTTAAGTAAATTGTATTTAGCTTTAACGACTAATAATACTTAAATATATTATCCTCTTGCTTTATACTTACTTTTATACTAAGACTTATACCTAAGTTAAACTCTCTAGTAGCTATAGTTTAATTTCTCTAATCTCTACTATATTAGTAAATCTCTTCTTTTACTCTTAGTATTACTAATTATATTAATTATAAGCTCCTCTAAATATTTATTTTTTTTCCTCTCTTACTACTTTAATCTTATATATAGTAAAAAATTACTTTAGTTATTTTATCTTATTCTCTCTAAGATTAAACCTTATTATATAAAGAAATAATATAATCTTCTTAATTATATCTAATTTAAAGTAATTATAATAATAATAGTATATATTCTAAGTAGTATTAAAAAGTTATACTACTCTAGTATCTATTACTAGAATAGTAAGAATATTATAAGTAAATAATATAATTATAGGAAAATAAGATTAGTATTCTCTCTAGAACTAAAGAGGCTTAATATTAATAGTATCTATAAAAAAACTACTTAGTATTATATTATATTAAATTAAATATAAGAATTAAGAGATCTTATTTTTAGTAGATTTAGATAAAGGCTTATGTCTATTTAATATCCTATTAAGTCTTAATTTTTATAACTCTTTAGCTATATTATAGATTTAAGATTATAAGATCTTTTAAATATATATTATTAGTAAGATAGATTAGATCCTATCGAACATCTTGTAGAACGTGCTAGAAGTGCGTGCTAAGTAAGTTAATTACCTAGTATTGCTACGAAGTAAATCCCCTACTTATAGGTTAGGTTGTCTTAAAGGTAAATAGTCAAGTATAGTACTAAAGGTAGTAACTAAGTAATAATATATAATTAATCGCGAAGAACTAAATATATAATAGTAAAAGAATATCCTTATATATCTAGTTCCTCCTATTAATAATAAGTCTAGGACTTATCGCCGATGCATCTAGGCTTATCGCTAATAAGTCTAGGCTTATTACTAATAAGGCCTTATTACGTGTCATTATTTAGCCTTAGTATTGTAGTAATAATACTATCTAGCGGCTATAGTGCTAGTTACGTAACTATATTAGTTCTCTAGTCGTAACGATTATTCCCTTGTAACGTTATCTAATCCGGTTTCTTACTAACTAATCTAAGTTAATTAGGCGTTAGTATTTCTTCTCCCTGCATTAGCGCTGTTGCGTGAGAGTTCCGTAATAGATCAGTAGATATAACCTAGGAGCTAATATATATAGTATTATACTATAAGGTTATTATATAATAAAATACCTTTACTACTCTAGAGTAGTATCTAGAAGTACTCTAGAATCCTATGATACTATTTATATATAATCTTAGATAAGCTATCTATAGTTTAAGTAACTTAATTAAAGTTATTTTATATTATTACTAAATATTCTATATCTTATTATAACTTATATTTCTATCTATAGTCTATCTATAGCTAATATTCAACCTATTCTATATATACTATAGTATTATAGAGAATAAAGCCTTTCCTTCTAGTTAGACTAATACGCGTAAAGAAGTATAGAATAGAAGGTAAAATATTTAGTCTAATAAAGTTAGAACTAAATATATTATCTAACATAAGTTAGCTACTTAAGAGAGTTATAGGTTTATTAAATAATATTAAATAATCTAGATTCTTAATTTCTTTATTATAGAAAGGGATAATATATTAGATAGCTAGAATTAGAATATTATAAAACTAGGAAGAGAATTGTTACGCGGTGCTGACTAGTCACTATAAGTTAGATACGGAAAGGGTAATAGTTACCTAAATCGTAAGTTGTAATAAGGTATAACTTTAATATATACTACTATAGCTAATTCTAGCCCTCTTAGTATAATTTCGAATTCTAAGAGTATCTCTTAATCGTACTATTGCCTCGTAAGGCCTTACTACAGGTTAGATCCTATTAAGGGTCTTATAGAACGTACTAGAAGTACGCGCTAAGTAAGTTAATTACTAAGTATTACTATAAAGTAAATCTCCTACTTATAGATTAGGTTATCTTAAAGGTAAATAGTAAAGTATAGTACTAAAGTAGTAACTAAGTAATAATATTAGATTAATCGCGAAGAACTAAATATATAATACGAAATAAGTGTCCTTATATATCTAGTCCTTCCTACTCTATAGGAGTATATTTGTGGTCGATCTACCCTAGGGATAGATCTACTCCTATCCTACTCCTTAGGAGTATACTTCTTAAAGTTACGTAGTAGTATAGTAGCTAGATCCTATAGCGCGCTAACTATCTTATAGGATAAGTTAGTATTAGTTATAACTATTGGCTATAGGCCTTTTCTAGCTCCTATTTATAAGTACCTAGCTTAGGGCCTTTCTAGGGCTCGCCTAAGTATACTAAAATATACGTAATAATACTAATCCCTAGCGTCCGCGGGATGATTAGTTTACGGTTGCTGCTTAAATAGCTACAGCCCCTACGCCTCTTTAAGGTCCGTAACAATAATTAGTAGAATATAAAAGGAAGAGATAAGAGTAAATACTTACTTAGGTAGGAAGTATAATATATATATAGATTAAGTAAGATAGAGAGGACAAGAGATAGATTAAAAGTAAAATAATAGATAATAACTAATTTTTATTAGAGTATCTATAGTTAAGTAGATTTAATCTATTATAATCTACTAGAATCTATTAAGAACCTATTAGAACCTATTAAAAGCCTATTATAACTTATATATAGTCTACTAAAGCCTATTCCTAGCTTACTTAAGCCTAAATAGCTCTAAAAACTTTATCTAGCTAAGGTCCTCTACTATCTTTTAGCTATACCTAACTAGAAGTCCTATATAATCCTTTATCTAATAATAAGGTCCTATTAGCTCCTTTAAAGTATTTCTATAAGAGCTTTATAGCTCCTATCTACTCCTTCTTCAATTATTCTCTTCTAGGCTATTAATCCTCTACTCTTCTAAATTATAGTAGCTTATATACTTTTAGATAAAAGGTAGGAAAAAAAGAGATTTTAAGGTTCTTATATTCTCTAATTTTATCCTAAAGGAGTAAAGAGATAAAATTCCCTTGTAGACTACTAGTTCTATTAGAAATATAACTATTATTCTATACTTTAAATATATATTTCTATAACTCTTGTTGTCCCGCCGTCCGCAACAACATAGGGATACATAGACCCAAAGGGGCAAGATAGGTAAAAATCTCCTAACCAAAAGGTCCACCAAGACTTCTGAGTAATCAGAAGTCCTTGGTTTGCGGTTTATATACTATGATCCATCCACGGATCACACTCTATAGCTTCTATTTTTCTAATCTCTACTATATTATTATATAAGATTATATATTACTTAAATTATTAAATATATTAAATTACTATCCTAACTCTATCTTAGTATAATTTTATTCTATTGTAGTAGAGGAATTTATAATAATCTAACTATTACTATATTTAATTTTAATATAATATAAATAAAAATATAGATAGAAATATAGATAAAAAATAGGATTTAAGTTAGGTTAGTAAGTATTATTATATATACCTAAATAGGATTTCTATATAGCCTATAGGTTCTAGAGGCACTAACCTAACCTATTAAAAGGTTAGATTTTAGGTTAAGACCTTAAACCTATAATAGGTTTTACTAAAGTCTAATCTTAAGTAGAGTTAAAGAGTGTTACGCGGAGCCGACTGGTCACTGTGAGTTAGATGCGGAAAGGGCAGATGGTTACCTGAATCGCGTGTTGTAAACAGGTACAACCACGATATATGCTGCGGCGGCTGATTCCGGCCCTCTCGGCACAACTTCGGATTCCAAGAGTATCTCTCAATCGTACCGTTGCCTCGCAAGGCCTTACTGCGGACTAGATCCTGTTAAGGGTCTTGCAGAACGTGCTAGAAGTGCGCGCTAAGTAAGTCAATCACTAAGTGTTGCCACGAAGTGAATCCCCTACTTGTAGGTTAGGTTGTCTTGAAGGTGAACAGTGAAGTGTAGTACTAAAGGTAGTAACCAAGTAACAATGTTGGATTGATCGCGAAGAACTAAATACATGATAGTAAAAGAGTGTCCTTATATATCCAGTCCTTCCTGTTGTGGTCTATAGTTGGGAGTATAGGGTGGTATACTAGACTAACCGATCCGATAGTCTATATAGTATACCCACCCGTATACCTAGGTATCACGTGGTGGAGAGGTGGCCGGCTCCTGCAGCGTGCTAACCGTCCCGTAGTGTAAGTCGGTATTAGTTGTGACTATTAGCCGCAGGCCTTTTCTAGCTCCTGTCCCTAAGGCCCGGCTCGGGGCCTTTCCAGGGCTCGCCTAAGTATACCGAAGCGCACGTGACAACGCTAGTCCCTAGCGTCCGTAGGATGATTAGCTCACGGTTGCTGCTCAAATAGCTGCGGCCCCCGCGCCTCTTTGAGGTTCGTAACAAAGAGGCGCTCTATACCTACTTCTATATATTACGCGGAGCCGACTGGTCACTATGAGTTAGATACGGAAAGGACAAATAGTTACCTGAATTAGTGCGTTGTAATAAGGTATAACCACGATATATACTACAGCGGCTAATTCTAGCCCTCTTAGTACTACTTCGAATTCTAAGCGTATCTCTTAATCGTACTATTGCCTCGTAAGGCCTTACTATAGGTTAGATCCTATTAAGAGTCTTATAGAACGTACTAGAAGTACGCGCTAAGTAAGTTAATTACTAAGTATTACTATAAAGTAAATCCCCTACTTATAGGTTAGTTATCTTAAAGGTAAATAGTAAAGTATAGTACTAGAGGTAGTAACTAAGTAATAATATTAGATTAATTATAAAGAACTAAATATATAATACTAAATAAGTATCCTTATATATCTAGTCCTTTAGGTTAGTATAGGTAGTAGATAGTATAGTAGTAGATAAGCCTTAGCGCGATCTACCTATATATCTATCTATCCTTTTACTATTAGTAGTTATATACTTAGATAGCCGTTTCCTATAGTATACTAACTATCTTATAGTATAAGTTAGTATTAGTTATAACTATTAGCTATAGGCCTTTTCTAGCTCCTATCCCTAGGGACCTAGCTTAGGGCCTTTCTAGGGCTTATCTAAGTATACTAAAGCGTATATAATAACGCTAATCCCTAGTATCTATAGGATAATTAGTTCTTAGTTACTATTTAAATAGCTATAGCCTCTACGCCTCTTTAAGGTCTATAATATTATCCCCTTCTTCCTTATTCTTTATTCCTAAAAGATTTAAAACGTTACTCCTTCCCTATAGGTTAGTAAGATATTTTAATTTCCTTCCTTTCTATTATATTCTTCTACTATATCTAAGTATAAGGCTAACTCTATTCTTAAAGGTATCCTAAAGCTTCTTTCTAAATATAACTAAGTCGCTAGTCGTATCTATTAGGCTAAGTATATTATTATAAATAGGTTTATTATCTCTATTCCTTATAACTATTATCGAGAGTCTAGTAAAGAGTGTATAATAGACTAAAGCTATAAGTATTCTAAATATACTTCCTATACTCGCGCTAGGCGTCTATATAAGAAGGAGTTCTATACTAGCTATAAATAGGACTTATTACGTTATACTAAGAATAAATTATCTTCTAATATTAAAAAAAATAAAGATAAGCTTAACTTATTAGAGCCTAAGCTAAATAAATTACAATCTTATCTTACTAAGATATATTACTAGTTATTAAGTAAATAAAAATAATACTAAGAGGCTATATCTTAGTAGCGTTAGCTATATAAGTAGATAGCGTTCCTTAAATAAAAGAGGTTTAAAATATTAGATTATAATATAGAGTTATTATAGATACTTAATAAAAAAATAGCTTCTCTAGAATAGGCTACTTCCTCTACTCTTAAAGTCTAATAGCTAGCGTCTACTACTAAGGACCTAAGTCTTAATTAGATATTCTAGGAGATTATCTAGTTATCTTATTCCTTCTAGAATAGCCTAGATATCTCTAGATTAGGTAGTTCCTCTTTACTTATTAGTAGTATTACTAAACTAACTAGTAATAGCCTATTAAGTTTTTAATAGGTTCCTATATATTTTCTAAGATATTATACCCTTTCTATTTTACTAGGTAGTAAGGCCTTCTACTAATTTTATTAGTATCTAAGATTTATTTAACTTTATACTTATTTTCTATTTCTTCTTCTATTTCTATATTAGTAGTAATTTTAGCGTTTCTAGGTACTTTTTCTAATAATAAGATATAAAATATTATATAAATATATTATATACTATCTAGTAGTTTTAGCTAATAATTAAGTAGTCCTATTTTTTCTTTAATTTTAAATAGTCCTAACTTAAGGTAGTTAAGTTTTAGATTAGATTATCTAGTATAAATATTATATTATAAAAGGTAAACTTTCTTCCTTCTCTAAAAATCTAGCGCCTTCTAGTATAATTAATTATAGTAGTTTTTTATATATATATTAAGAAATTTAATATTCCTTAAAAGTTATAGGTATAATTATTTTAACCTAGTCGCTAGTAGTTATAATAACTCTATAAGTAGTTATTTCCTAATTAGTTCTCTAATTATAGTAGGATTAAACCTATAATTTATAAAGAAAGGTATTTCCTTTATTATTAAATATATTATATTATTATATATAAACTATACTACTAGTAATAATCCTATCTAGTTATTCTACTAGTAATTTATATAGTATCTTAGGTATTATTCTAAGATTTAATTTACTTTTTTAGTCTATCTATTAGTCTATAGATAGTACGTAGTAGAGAGTCTATACTTAATTCTAAGTTAATCTACTAGTATTTTCTTATTATTAGGCCTACCTCTTAGCTAAAAACTCCTCTTAAGTTCGCCTTTATAAAGATTTCTATAAGTACTTACCCTCTATAGCTAAGTCTCTTTAGTACTTATTATTTATTATCTCTAGTTTAAATCTTACTTATCTACTTATACTTATATCTATTAAATAATATATATCTATACTACTAATTAATAGCTAAGTTATACTTCTTTAACTAAAGTACGCTAAGTACTATATTATACTCTCTAACGTTTATAATATTAAAGTTAATAACTTTAAAGTAGTCTTTAATAACTATTAGTAAGGATCTACTCTTATACTTAATCTTTAGTCCTAGGCTTTCTTTATTAAGCCTAATAATAGATATAATCTATAGCTTCTCTACTTCTTAGATCTTATACTATTTCTTATATTATAGGTATATAAAGTTTTCTACTACTTCTAAATTAAGTATTACTCTAGTTAGTTAAAACGTAATATTAGTAGTAATTTTTATATATACTCCTTATATAGTAGCTATAAGATATTATTTTTTAGTATTTATTCTTTAGTTTCTATACTAAAGTTCTATATATTCTAGTCTCTAATTAGGTTTCTTTTCCTAATATAGTAGCTTTAGTTCTAGGCTTCTTTTAACTTTTCTTACTATATATACTATATATCTATTATTATAATAGCTAGTTACGTCTCTAAGATTATAATTAGGGTATTATATATATTCTTAATATATATACTATAAGCTATTATATAGGTATTTAAATACTATAGGATCGACTTCTAAATTAGCAATAATCCTCTCCTATAGTACCTTAACTTACTTATAGCCTTCTTCTTACTTTAAGTATTCTTATATCTAAGCTAGTTACTTATAGATCTTATATAGCTATTAGGCTTTAATCTTATAATCCTACTAGTATATATTTTAGAGTTTATTCTTAATATCTTTAAGTTAGATTATTATTTAATTATAGATCTATTTAATTTATTTTAGGTCTTTCTCTAGTCTAAATATACTCTAGAAATCTATAAATTACTTTTTATTAATTATATTTTATAGAGTTCTTCTCTAAGGCTATTTAATTATATCTAGTCCTAGGAGCTAGAGTAGAGTTTCTAGAATCTCTAGAATATCTAGAGTCTTAACTATTACCTTCTAGTAATCTATAGCCTACTTCTAGGATCTATTAAATAGTTCCTATAAGTTAGTAGTATCTTAAAGATTATACTAGGTCTACCTTTAACTCTTAATTACTTCCTAATTAATATCTAGGAATATATCTATTATATACTCTATACTATTTAGGCTATAGTATAGTATAATATTATTTATAAAGGTCTCTAGTATTACTCCTTCTATAACTTATTATATATACTCTACTATTTCTTTATAAGCTAATTTAGTTTACTCTTAGCTTAGAGTCTATACTTCCTAGCTATTAGTAAAGATATCTTCGCTATTTCTCTTCCCTATAGGTATAACTAACCTATTAATTACTAACTATTCTTTATTATTAGTAGCTTAGAGCTACTAGAGTTAAACCTCTTTATAGGTTACCTATAACTATTATAGCCTTATATTATTACGTCTATTACGCTTATACGCCTATAGCTTTACGTTATTATACTTATTATTATACTTACGCGCCTAATATCCTACTTTTCTATATTTAAAGTATAAGTTATTATCTTTTCGTCGTTTTTCTTCTTTAACTAGAAGTCTTACTATATTAAGCTCTATTAGCTTAGATCTATAGGGATTACTATCCCTTATAGGTCTACTTAGTTACTTATTATAGTAATAGTATAATAGTTAGCTAGTACCTTAGCGCTATCCTTTAATTTCTTATTTTTCTATTTATTAATTATATAGCTAATTATTAATCTATACTACTATATTAATAAGTTTCTCTATTATATCTAGTTAGTTAATCTATGCTAGCTTATTCTTAATATAGGATTTAAGTCTATAGTTATAGTATAGAATTAAAGCGTAATCCTTCTACTATAGTATTACTATAAGTTATATAAACTTAGCTATATAGATTAATACTAATCTAGTCTAGTAAATATACTTTAGCTTTCGCTTAGCTATCTTCTTAGTATTAATATCTCTAAAAGTATATTCTAAGTATTATTTAAATATAATATAGCTACTAAAGATACTTTAAGTAGTAGTAGACTTTTTATTATCTATCTTCTTATAGTATTCCCTAATATATAGCTCTAGCTAATCCTATACCTATCCTTATAGGTAGGATAATATAAAGATAACCTTACTACCTTTAGTTACTAGTTATACTATATTAATATCTAAGTAGATATCTATTTATATAAGGAATCTATATAGCTTATATTAGGTACTATTAAAGGTCTTAGCCTTTAGGATCTTAATAGTACTAATAGAAGTTACTAGTACTAAAGTAATAACCTAAGCGTAAAGCTACTCTAAGTAGTTATTTACTTTATTATTATTAATATTATATTAAGTACTAAGAGTATTAAGTTCTTCCTTAAGCTTCTTAACTATTACCTTAAGGCCTCTAATTACCTTATCTCTTTTATCGTCTAAATTAGGTTTAGTAGTTTATTATATAGAGGTCTTCCTCTTAATACTACTATTATTACCTACTATAATAACTATACTTTATAGTTTAAAGATAGGGTGATTAATATATTATATAGAGCTAACTAGTTACTATAAGTTAGATATAGAAAGAGTAAATAGTTATCTAAATTAGTATATTATAATAAGATATAACTATAATATATACTATAGCAGCTAATTCTAGCCCTCTTAGCACTACTTCGAATTCTAAGTATATCTCTTAATCGTACTATTACCTTATAAGGCCTTACTATAGGTTAGATCCTATTAAGGGTCTTATAGAACGTACTAGAAGTATACGCTAAGTAAATTAATTACTAAGTATTACTATAAAGTAAATCCTCTACTTATAGGTTAGGTTATCTTAAAGGTAAATAGTGAAGTATAGTACTAGAGGTAGTAACTAAGTAATAATATTAGATTAATCGTAAAGAACTAAATATATAATACTAAATAAGTGTCCTTATATATCTAGTCCTTTAGGTTAGTATAGGTAGTAGATAGTATAGTAGTAGATAAGCCTTAGCGCAATCTACCTATATACCTATCTATCCTTCTACTATTAGTAGTTACGTACTAGAGTAGCTGTTTCCTATAGTATACTAACCGTCTTATAGTATAAGTTAGTATTAGTTATAACTATTAGCTATAGGCCTTTTCTAGCTCCTATCCCTAGGGACCTAGCTTAGGGCCTTTCTAGGGCTTGCCTAAGTATACCGAAGCGCACGTAATAACGCTAATCCCTAGCGTCTGTAGGATGATTAGTTCTCGGTTGCCGCTTAAATAGCTACAGCCCCTACGCCTCTTTAAGGTCCGTAATACTATAGTAGTAAATTAAGAGTATATTATATATAAGATTAGTAAGAGCTAGAAATTAATACTAATAATCTTCCTAGAATATATAAATAGGAGTTTTATAATACCTAGAATATTAGTATTACGTAGAGCTAACTAGTCACTATAAGTTAGGATAGATTAGGTTATACGTGCCTAATCCAAACTTCGGTTTCTAAGAGTATCTCTTAATCGTACCGTCGCCTTATAAGGCCTTACTATAGATTAGATCCTGTTGAGGGTCTTATAGAACGTGCTAGAAGTGCGCGCTAAGTAAGTTAATTACCTAGTATTACTATAAAGTAAATCCCCTATTTATAGGTTAGGTTATCTTAAAGGTAAATATTAAAGTATAGTCCTATTAGTAGTAACTAAGTAATAATATATAATTAATTATAAAGAACTAAATATATAATAGTAAAAGAACGTCCTTATATATTTAGTTCCTCCTATTAGTAATAAGTCTAGGACTTATTACTAATACGTCTAGGCTTATTACTAATAAGTTAGAGCTTATTATTAATAAGGTCTTATTATATATTCCTATTAGCTTTAGTTTAGTAGTAATAACGCTATCTAGTAGCCTTAGTATTAGTTACGTAACTATATTAACTTTCCTATTATAACAATTATTCCCTTATAACGTTATCTAATCTAGTTCCTTACTATCTAATCTAAGTTAATTAGGCGTTAGTGTTCCTTCTCCCTATATTAGCGCCGTTGCGTAAGAGTTCTATAATAATTAGTTAATAAAGATTCTACTAGTAAGATATTAATAACTAACTACTATTAAGATACTTTTTAAGCTTATTTAATTTAGTAGATACTAAAAGCTAGGATCTTTTAACTCTATACTCTATCTTAAGCTCTAAAATTATAATTATTAGTAATTGGACTTTAGAATCTAATAATATATTAGTAAAGTATTATCTATAAGATTAAATATAATTATTAAGACTAGCTTAGTATATTACCTACTAGTTACTATCTAGATTACTCTAGTCCTTTATTTTAAAGAATTAAAGCTTTTAAAATAGTAAGAGTATTATACTAATTATATAGAGATTACTTTTAATTATATTTATTATACTATAATTAGTTAAAAGCTTCTTTCTTATAGTCCTAAGAGTAAAAGTATAAGCTATTTCTAAGCTACCTTCTTCTACTATAATATACTAATTGAAGCTTTAAGATATTTAAAAGCTTATTATAGATAATTAAAACTAGATAAATACTAAAATTTTTAGTCTTTAAAAGAAGAGTAGTAAATATAAAGAAATATTAAAATATCTAGAGAAGATAATTAATATCTAATAAATTTTTTATATAGTATAACTAAGAATTCTTTATATTAAATGAAAAGGAATAGTAGTTAATTAAATAAAGCTATTTAGTATATTTAAAATATCAAATTCTAGTAAGTTTAAATATTCTAAATAGGAATAAGCTTTAATTCTTCTTAGAGATTATAAAATAGTTAATATTATTATAGACTTATATTAATATAGATAGCTAGATTTCTAATCTTTATAATAATAAAATAGTAAAGTTATAAATATTAAATTATAGATTTATATCTTATTTAGTATATTAATAATATCTCTTCTTTATTATTTTATATAAAAAGAATAAAACTACTTATTAAACTAATCTATCTCTATATTTAATTCTTTAGAATTATCTTTAACTTCCTAAAAAGATTATTAAACTAAGTTAGATTATATAAATTATATAAAGAAGTTAGATAATAGTAGAGCTGTTATTTAGCTTAAGGAATTAAAATAATTCTTATATATATAATATTAGATTTATAGGGTAGATATAAATCCTTAGGAGTGCATAGATTGTTCTATATACTATTAAATTAGGATATATAGTAATATATATAGAGCATTTATATATAATTAGATTAGGTAGACTTAGATATATAATTTATATAAATTAGAAGCTAATAAATAATAAAGGACTTAGATTAATAGGATACTATTAAATATTATTAATAGTTAAACTTAATTAAACTAGCTATAGGAAGAATAGGTAGTATTTATCCTTATAGATATTAAAGGAATAAATTATAGTAGAATACTATAGAAATTATATAGATTAATCTAATATATAGAGTATTGAAGCTCTTCTATTTATAGAATAGATTATTAAAGATTATTAAGAGATAGGGTTATATAATTATATAATATACTAGCTTCTATTTAATTATATTCGATTATATTCAGCTATATATACTTATTCTTATATTAATAATATAACTCTTATTCTATTATATAAGCTTAATTATTTCTTTTAACTTAAATAGTCTAAAAATAGATATAATTAATATAATTAAATAGTTTCTATAACTATATCTAACTATACTAGATCTAAATATTAAAGTATTCTTATTTATTAATTTATTTAATTTTATTTAGAATAAGCTAGAAACTTTTAGTAATATTAAACTAGAATAGAAATAAGAATAAAAAGAATAAAATTAAAAAAAATCTTAAAATTAGTAAGTCTTATAATAATATTTTTTTAATTTTATTTATATTATAGTATTTTAGATATAATAATAGAAAATTTATATAAGTTCTAGAAGAAGTAAGAATTATTCCTATTAGTACTTATAATTATAATATATAATATTCTCTCTATCTTAGTAACTAGTATAAATATAAAATATATTTTTAATTTTATATAGAATATTTATTACTATATTTTAAATTATTAAAGCTAACTAGTATTTAGGATTTAATAATTTATATTTATATTTTACTAAATTTAAATTTATTAATCTTTATCTAGAAGATATAAAATAGAATAAAATAAGAAATAAATAGAAGACTAAAACTAAAAAATTAAATACTAACTAAAAAGAAGATTATATAAATAAGATTATTAATACTAAAAAGAAAAATCTATGTCTAGTCTAAATAATATTTAGCTAACTATTAAAATATTTAGCTAGTAAGTACTTTTATTAAGTATTTAAACTAAAAGAGAAAATAATACTAGTAATAATAATAGAGTTCTTCTATTACTAGAGGAAACTAGTAGAAAATATATATTAGAAAAAATAATTAGATTTTCTAAATAGCTTAGAGAGTTAGAATAAATAAAAATTATTACTTTTTAGAATTCCATTACTCTATACTAATATAATCTAGACTTTTAGTAACTAAAATACCTTAAAATACTCTATATTACTATATAATTCTATATATATTATAACTACTCTATATAGGTAGATTTAGATAGATAGATTTAGAAAATAAGTAGATATCTTCTTCATCTATCTACCTATAGATAATTAATAGGATATCTAACCCTATCTATAGATAGATTTAGGTAGGTTTAGATATAGATAGGTTTAGACTCTACTAAGGTCTAATAGTAGTTAGCTACTACTAAACTATACTATATCTATAGGATATAGAATTATATCCTCTATAAGGAAGATATAATTATTATATAATAATCTTATAGTATACTATTATATATATTAGCTCCTAGATTATATCTACTAATTCTAGATATAGTAGTCTTTTTAGCCTAAGTATATAATTATAAGATCCTAGGGCCTTTTCCTAAAGCCCCTATTCAGCTAAGGCAATAGGCTATAGATAGTAGGCAGTCTCCTCTATTCTACTACTTTTAGCTACGTTTATATAACTACCTAATAGTCTATAGATTATATCTTTAGTTCTATAGTATACGAATAGAACTTTATATACCTTATACCCTATTATAGATTATATATAGTAGTAAATCCTTAAATAGAGTTAGTCTTTTATAGCTCCTTACTAGAAGGAAGCTTATATCCTACTTAGGGCCCTCTTAGTTAAATCGATCCCCTCCTTAATCTATAAAGGAGTAAAATAAAGCTAAAAGCTTCTATCTAGGAACTTTTAAGATAATCTATAAGATCCTATAGCTTTAATAGTTAGGGAAAATTTTTTTAATAGCTAGAAGTAGGAGATAGGTTTAATTCTAAATCCTTAGTAGAAGCTTACTTCTATAATTAGAGCTAATTAGTAAAGAAAAAACTAATTTAAATAATTACTAGTCTAAACTATTATTAAATAAGATAGAACGCTTATAGAAGCCCTATTAAGAAACGTTAGTTTTTAAGTATATTTTTCTAATTAGTATTAGAAGTAAAACTATAAAATATAAAAGTATTTACTCTTCTAAGAAAACTACTTTAAAATAACTAGTTTATAAGTTTTTAATAGTATCTACTATAAATAATATTATTAATACTTCTACTAAGCTACTATAGGATTTTATTAACTAAGATCCTTCTATATAGCTACTTTCCTTATACCTAATTTTATTAGTAACTAAGAATATACTAAGTCTTTTACCTCTAGATATTATAGTAGAAGTATATATAAGAATTATTAAAGTAAATAATCTTATACTATATATTCTAATAATAAAATTAACTATAAGAACTATTACTAAATAGAATTAGTAGATAGCTTAGTATTAAATATAAGCTACTACTATCTAAAATAAGTAATTATTAATAGAGCTATCTATTCTAGATACTTCTCTATTTATAGTAACGCTAAATACCTCTAATTTAATCCTAAATACTACTTTAGTAGACTAGATTACTTTTAAAAGGGCTCTTCTAAAGAAAATCCTAAAAATCTATAAATAGTTAAGAGTTTTTAGAGATAATACTATATAGAAGTATCTACTTAACTATAAGTATTTCTTCTATAAAATAGAATAGCTTACTAAAGCTACTCTAGATAATAAGCTAAAGATTATTTATATATAAGATATACTAGTAGAAAAGGCTATAAAAGCTTAGTAAATATACTAATAGTATATTCTATCTACTTATAAAGATAAAATTTCTATTTAGAAGTAGTATAGAGAATAGATCCTCTATAAATTTTTAGAGTATTTAGAACCTAAAAAGCGCTAGAATAGATTTATAGAACTAAAATAAAGTATAAAATAATTCTTTATTAAGTATACTATAGACCTCTAGTAGGCTATAGCTAATATTAACTAGAATATTTTAGAGGATATTCTTATCTAATACTTCTAGAAGGAAATAAAAGTTCAACTATAGAAGAAGTAGGCTAAGAATAGCTTATAACTAAAAGCTTTAAGGAATATTATTAAATATTTTATTTAGTATAAATAAGGATTAATAATTACTAACTACTATAAATAAAAGGCTTAGAATACTAATAGAGATATTAAAATAGCTATAAATACTATATAGTCTATATAAGACCTTCTAAATCCTCTATTAATATATATATTACGGACCTTAAAGAGGCACAGGGGCTATAGCTATTTAAGCAGTAACTAAGAACTAATTATCCTATAGACGCTAGGGGCTAGCGTTATTACGTACGTTTTAGTATACTTAGGTAAGCCCTAGAAAGGCCCTAAACCGGACACTTAGGAATAGGAGCTAGAAAAGACCTATAGCTAATAGTTATAAATAATACTTTATTATCTAATAGGACAGTTAGCGCGCTATAGGATTTAGCTACTATATTACTATATAACCTTTAGGAATATACTCCTAGGGAGTAGGGTAGGAGTAGATCTACCCCTAGAGTAGATTAACTATAAGTATACTCCTACGGAGTAGGAGGAACTAGATATATAAGAATACTTATTTTGTATTATATATTTAGTTCTTTACGATTAATTCTAATATTGTTACTTAGTTACTACTTTTAGTACTATACTTTACTATTTATCTTTAAGACAACCTAACCTATAAGTAGGGGATTTACTTTATAGTAATACTTAGTAATTAACTTACTTAGCGCGTACTTCTAGTATATTCTATAAGACCCTTAATAGGATCTAACCTATAGTAAGGCCTTATAAGGCAACGGTATAATTAAGAGATATACTTAGAATTCGAAGTTATACTAAGAGGGCCGGAATTAGCTACTATAGTATATATTATAGTAGTACCTATTTACAACGCACGACTTAGGTAACTATTTACCCTTTCCGTATCTAACTCGTAGTGACTAGTCAGCTCTACGTAATAATATAGATCTAGTCTTTTTAGAGACTAAGGAAATAGTTATAGCTATAGCTTTAGAAACTAGCCTATAAATAGATATAGTACTTATTATAATTATAGTAGAAGAAGCTATTTCTTTACTAAATATCTTAGTCTACTAAAATAAAGGAATTATAGTAATAGAAAGCTAAAAACCGCCTATAGCTAGATAAATTAGATATATTTATTAGCTATATAAAAGCTATATTATAGATATAAATACTTCCTAGTCTAGATCTTCTAGATTTTTTATAGAATATATTAAAGGAAAAGAAGGCTATCCTCTACTCTATAGAAAGTATCTTACTATTCTACTAGGTTAATATTAGATCTCTATAAGAAAAAGTATCTATCTATATACTTTTAGATTATAGCGCTTTATATATATTTATCTTAATAGCTATTCTTAGAAAATTTAGAACTTATCTCTCTATACTTAAGAAGACTATACTACTTTATATCTAAATACTTAATAGATATATACTTTTTATAGATAATAATCTTAAGATTCTAATTAGTATTAGATCTTAGAGAGGCTATATTTAAGTATAGGTATTAGATCTTATAGAATTTAAATTTATTTTTAGAAGAGATTTCCTTAATATAAGAAACTCCTTTATTAATTAGGCTATATTAGTAATAATACTATAGGATTATAAAGGCTTATACTAAATTAAAGCTATTACTCTATTTAGAGATAATAAATTAGTAGAAGCTTAAATTAATCTTATAAGTAACTACTAATACTAATATATTCTATAAAAAAAGTCTATAGATATCTTTCTAATAGTTATTTAATATAAAGAAATATAGTCTATATAGAAGTATTTAGATCTTAGAATATATAAGATCCTATAGATATTTTTAAAGATACTAAGAGATAAACTTTTAGATACTTTACTTTTAAAAAGGACTATTATATATCTAATTAATATAGAAGAAGCCTAGCTAATAAATATTAATTTATATTATTTATTAGATAAGAAGATATAAGAGTAGCTAAAATAGGTAGATCTACTTCTTAAGAAAGATCTTATTTAGCTATCTTCTAGTCTATAGGATTTTTTAATAATCTTTATTAAGAAAGCTAATAGAAAGTAATAGATATATATTAATTATTATATATTAAACTAGCTTATAATTAAAAATAGTTATCTATTATCTTATATTTAGGAGCTTTTAGATTAGATTAAATATATAAGAATTCTTTTAAAGATTAATCTTATATCTAATTTCTAGTAGATCTAAGTAGTTAAAGATATAATACTAAATACTATTTTTAATACTATTTAGGATAAATATAAATAGCTTACTATACTATTTAGTCTTTATAATACTTTAGTAATCTTTTAGATAGTAATAAATAAAGCTCTCTATCTATATTTAGGTAAATTTATAGTAGTTTATCTTAATAATATTCTTTTTTTCTCTAATTTATAGAAGGAATATTATAACTATCTCTAAAAGATCCTAGAAGTACTTAAATAGGAATAGCTAATTACTTAACTTAATAAATATATCTTTTTAATTATAGAACTAGACTTTTATAGATATATTCTTAATAATAAATCTATTTAACGTAATTCACGGCTAAGATAGCCACACAGCTAACCTAGCCACCCACCCCTATAATAAAATTTTAAATCATAATAAATCAACCTATACCTATTAATTTAACTAGCTAGTGCGATTTTGACATTAATTAATCTTATAGCCTTTCTATCCATATCCACTATAGGTAGGAGGAGCCCTCCTGATTAGTTGAATCGATTGATTAGGTAGATCAGCCTAACTATACGATCCTACCCTATTAGCTTCTACTAGCTAAATAGGCTGCTGAACTAGCTATATACCCTCTTTAATAGATAGGCCTCCTTTATAATCGATCTACCTAGTCGATTGAGTGCGCTTCTAGCGTTTCTTCTTATTCGCTACGCGTAAATTAGTATTCTCCTATATTAGTATTGTAATATAGCCTAGCGATTTATAGTAGCTCTTAAGAAGCTAATCAACCACTATTTTTACTAGGCTTAGAGGGCTTTTTAATCGTTTAGCTATAAACCTTCTAAGCTTTTTAGTATACTTTAATAGCTAATTAGTAGTTCTAGGCGTTTTTAGTGTAGACTCGCTAGAACTAGTACTTAGTTAGCTTAATAGTAGCAAGGGCGTTTGAATTAATATATTAAGCTTAGAAAGCACCCTATTAGGGCTGAATAGCACGATACTAGCAGCTACGAAGCTACTATAAATAATATTTAGCTAGAAGGCTTCTAGCTATACGCGAGGATAATCTACTAGGAAATTAAGCTTATTAATATAATTATAGCTAGTATAGGCTAGATCGCTTATAAAGCGACTATACGCGCGCTTAAGCACTATAAAGTATCTAATATTAAGTAGTTATAGTAAGTAAGACGAATATAAAGGTATATATAGAGGTATAATATTATTATTAGTATAGATTCGATTAAATTAAGGCGTTAGATAACTACTATACCCGTCGAGGATTAATAGACGAAATCGCCCTTATACGCGTAAGGTAGTAAATAGAATAAAGATCTTTTCTAGCTAGCGTAGGCTGATTTTATTAGTAGTCTAGCTATTATTTAATATTTTAATTCGCTAATCGCTAAGGAGATTCGTTTTAAACTAACTAGTAATATAAGTATAGGCCTTAAATATAATATATAGCAGTAGCGAATAGCTATTAGCGTATATCGCTTTAATTATAGTAATCTATTCGCGATTTCTAGGCTATAAAATCGATCGCCGACTATATAATTCTACTTAAGTAACTACCTTTTACGCTAATATAAGGCCTATTAAGAATCTAGTCTTATTAAAGTTATAGATATCCTTCGGCTAAATCCTATTCTCCTTAATCGTGCGTTATACGATCGAAAACCACTCTAATAGAGCCTTTAGATCCTCGTTTAGAGCATACTAGTAATTATATCGCCTAGAATATCGCGATTAAAGCTTATTGCGCTAGTTAACGAATAATAATACCTAATTAACGCCGACTATTAATAGAGGGGTTGTTCCACGCGCTATAAGGAGTATATTAGCTATCTCTTGAATAGTAGAGGGCCTAGGGGCTGCTCTACGCGAATCTATAGAGAGAATCTATTTAGCTAGAGAATCCTCTTCGTACTAAGTTAATTAATAGGTATATAGGCGTATATCAGCGCGTAAGGATATACTATAGGCACGCGTCTATAGGGTAGTACGCGGTATATTATATAGCTTCGCTACCGCGCGAATAGATTTAACGCGGCTATTTTTAATATTATTAAGGGCTAATAGGATCCTGCCCTCCTGATTAGCCGATTTCTATAAGGATTCAGTGCGAACTAGTAGTATAGTAGACGGTTAAATTAGGTAGGTAGGTAGGAATACGCGATTTCTAGTAGGGTGGCTAGGTTAGCCGTGTGGCCATCTCAGCCGTGAATTACGTTAGCTAATATTAGCTAAGATTAAAATTATTTAAGATTAGCTAAGATCTAAGAATATCTATAAAGTTTACTAATTTATTAGGCTAGTAATCTAGTACTACTAGTTTATTAAAAGCTTTATAGAGATATATATTCTACTCTATAAGCTCCTAAAGGAGATAGGTATAGATCTCTATAAGTAAAAATTTTACTCTATCTACTAGATAGTAGCCTATAAAAGTACTTTTAAGAATATTAAGAACTTAATAATAAGCTCTCTAGTTCTTATATAACCTAACTACTTAAAATCTTTTATTATTAAGATAGGTACCTCTAAATAAGCTATTAGAATAGTTCTATTTTAACTAGGAGTAGATAGGTAGCTATATCTAGTAATATTTAATAATAGGAAATTAACTAGAGCTAAACTAAATTATCTAGTCTATAAGAAAGAGCTTTTAGCTATAAAAGAGGCCTTATATCTCTAGAATTACTATATTAAGAATAATACCTAAATTATAGTTATTACTAATTATATAAGTTTATAATATCTATAGACTACTATAATCTATAGTAAGCGTTTAGCTTACTAGGTTAATAAGTTTTAAGAGTATAATCTAAAGATTTAGTATTAGAAGGAATTAGATATAGTAGTCCTAGATATATTAAGTAGAAGACCTAATTTTATAGAGAATAGCCCTACTAATATATCCTAATCCTAGCTAATTTAAGACGTTACTCTTACTATAACTTAAGTAGAATTATTAACTATTAATAAAGTCCCTAAGAATAAATAGTTAGAAGTAACTATATAATTCCTTAATATAGAAGAATTACTCTCTTATAAAGCTATTACTAAGACTATCTAGAGGTATACTACTTACCTAGGCTTTTATAGATATCTAGATAAGAATATAGTAATCTAATAACTTATTTTTATCTATAAAGATAGGCTTATTATATTATATTTAGAACCTACCTTCTATAGAGACCTAGTAAACTATATATATTTAGAATTTAGCTATTTAGGTTAGCTTAGCCTAAATAGAGTTATCTATCTATTTTAGTACTAGAGAATTAATCTAATTAGTATTCTACTAATAATCCCTAATAATAATAGATAGATTATTATAGTAATTAACTATACTACTAGCTAGCTAATCGTAAAAGCTATTCTTAAGGCTACTAAGGAAGCTTTAGGTAAATTCTTATATAAGTAAATCTTTATAAATTATAGAGTATCTATAGAGGTAATTTTAGATAATAGTCTAAACCTTCTTTTAGGAGTAGTTATCTACTATCTAAATCTTCTAAAAATAAGATATAGAACTACTATACCTTACTATCTTTAAATAAATAGAAAGATAGAAAACCTAAATAGACTACTAGATTATATATTAATAAAATTCCTAATAGGAAAGCTAATAAAAGTATAGGATCTTTATCTAATATAAGTAATTATTACTACTTAGATCTATAAATATACTATAACTAGCTTTAGTCTATTCTTCTTTATATATAAAGTTTACTTATAACTACTAAGTAATAATTTATTAAAGGATACTCTACCTTTTTTAGAAAGAGTTAGAGAGCTTTAAAACCTTAGTAATACCTATAAGAAAGTAAATAAACTATTACTTATATATACTATTAGAATAAATTATATATATAATAGTTTAGTTATAAAGATAAGCTTTAAGAAGAATATCTAGATTTTAGTCTAAAATAAATTACTATAGAAGTATAAGAGTAAGTAGTTTAGATCTTTTAAGATTATTAAAGTTTATCTACTTAGTACTTATATATTAGTAGAGCTAAATAGCTATATTCTCTACTATTTAATAAATAGATCCTAGCTTATTAAAACTAATATAAAAGATCTATATATATTATAAATATTCTAGACTACTTAAAGTATACTTTATAGGAAAGGCCTATAGTTAAAAAGGCCTAAAGAGATTATAAAAGTTCTTAAATAGAATAATTCTTCTAAAATCTACTATAAACTATAGTTATTTATTTATAATATATAAAAGATATTTTAGGCTAATAGTATATATTTAGAGTAGATAGAAGAGAGTAATAGTACTATAAATAAAATTAATAGTAGTATTATAAAGAATACTCTTAAATATTACTAGAAATAACTAGTATTAAGAAATAAATACTTATAAAAGCTAATAAAAGACTAAGAGGAGCTTCTAATACTATCTTTTAAAGAGAATAGTAAATAGAAGGATTTAGAAGAATCTCTATAATTAGTCTAAAATAGGCCTTAAAATACTAATATTTATAAAAAGATCCTTTTTAATAGCTTTATAGCTATTATAATTTAGATTATAGACTTATAAAAGAGAATAAAAAGTAGAATTTAATAGATAGATTAATAAAAATTCTATAAAAGATTAAGACTAGAGTGTCACGATACATGCCTGGGTCACATGATCATACACTTAGGCCAAAAAGACCACTATATCCGCGATCAGCGGATATGACCCAGGAGCCAATATATATAGTATCGCACTGTATTATTGTTATTGCATGACATAGAGGCTTTAAATAAACTTTAAGAAATTAAAAGCTTTACTATTCTTACTATTATTCTTCTTTTTCTTATTTATAGGAATATTTTTAGGCTTAATTATTTCTTTTACTATTAGATACTTACTTAGTACCTTCTAGTTACTTTTAAAATAATTAATTTTATTTAAAAGAGTATTAAAGGCTATAAGAGCTATAAAAATATTAATAGGATTCTAAATATTAAGATCTTTAAAAAAAGAGGTTAACTAAGTATTCTACTAGGATTTAGTAATAGTAAATTTTATAGGATCTATACCTAATAGTATAATAATAGAAGTAACTACTAGCTTTTAGGTAATAATAATAGCTTTATATATTATAGATATAGATATAATAGAAGTAGCTAAAGCTTCTACTAGTACTATAGTAAGAGGAGTAGTTACTAGATAGATAATAATAGAAGTAGCTATAAATACTAAAAGAATAGATAGAGTAATTAGTATAGCTACTAGAGTAGAAGAAGGAACTAAAGTAATAATAGGAATAGCTATTAGTATAAAAAAAGTAGAAGAAGCTACTAGAATAGTAATAATAGAAATAGCTATAGTAGTAAGAAGTACTAAAATAATAGTCTTCTTTAAAATATAAATATAGTATTTAGTAGAGATTAGAGCCTAAAATTTTATAAATATTAGCTACTAAAAGTATATAGAAGTATAATAATAATTAACTTATAGAAGAATTCTTAAATACTAAATAATTAGAATTTATATTAACTAAAGGCTTTTCTATTTATTTAGGAAGTATTCTAAAATATAAGCTATAGTTTATTTTACTAGAATTAAATAAATAGTTCCTATAAGTACCTTTAAAAGCTAAATTATAGTTAATAATTAAGATATAATAGAATATAAATAAGTCCTTTTAAAAGCTATAATTAGTATAGAAGCTACTAGCTAGAGCTATAATACTATATTACTAAATATAAGTAGCCTAGTATTAGCTAGAAGTATTTAAGGATTTAGGCCTATTATACTAGTTAATATTATAGATAAAAATAATAAATAATATAGTCTTTTTAATTATAGAGATAAAAATTAACTATAGTAGATTTTTATATATATTAAAACCTATTAAGGCTATAAAAAGTTAATAAAAGCTTAAGAAAAATTTATTTTCTTTTACTTATAGTATTTAGAATAGGCTTTTTAAATAGTAGAAGCGTTAAAAAGTATACTATAAATATCTATAGTTCTACTACTTATTACGCAGTGCTAACTAGTTACTATAAGTTAGGATGAATAGGGTTATATATGCCTGATCCTACCCTTAGATTCTAAGAGTATCTCTTAATTATACTATTACCTTATAAGGCCTTACTATAGGTTAGATCCTATTAAGGGTCTTATAGAATATGCTAGAAGTACACGCTAAGTAGGTTAATTACCTAGTATTACTACTAAGTAAATCCTCTACTTATAGGTTAGGTTATCTTAAAGATAAATAGTAAAGTATAGTCCTATTAGTATTAACTAAGTAATAATATACAATTAATCGCGAAGAACTAAATATATAATAGTAAAAGAACGTCCTTATATATCTAGTTCCTTCTATTAGTAATAAGTTAGAGCTTATTGTTAATAAGGTCCTATTACGTATCCCTATTTAGTTTTAATTTAGTAGTAATAATACTACCTAGCAGCCTTAGTATTAGTCACATAATTATATTAACTTCCCTATTATAATAATTATTCCCTTGTAATATTATCTAATCTAGTTCCTTGCTGACTAATCTAAGTTAATTAGGCGTTAGTATTCCTTCTCCCCGTATTAGCGCCGTTGCGTGAGAGTTCCGTAACACTACTAGCTACTCTTTTAATAGCTAGAGCCTTTATTATAGCTTTTAGGATTTTTAAAGTACTACTAATAGTAGAAGTATTATTTATAGCCTTTTACTTTTATATATAAGAACTAAGACTAGATATAATAAGAGTAGTAGTACTAGGATAAGTAGGAGTAGTAGAAGTAGATATAGTACTAATAGAAGTAGTAGGACTAGATAGAGAAGCTAGAGGAGCTAGAAGAGTAGGAGGAATAATAGAAGTAACTATAAGAGCTATAAAGATATTAGGAATAGGCTAAAAAAGAAAATCTTAAAAGAAAGAGAAAGGATTAGGACTAGTTTTACTATTAGTAGAATCTTCTTTATTACTAGTAGTAATATAAAGCTTAAGACTACTAATATTACTAGATCTAAATAGTACTAAATATAAGATTTTAGTATTAGTAATAAGAGAAGAGTATACTTAAGAGCTTACTTCTACTAATAGAAGTACTATTATAGATATAGGATTATTTAAAGAAGTACTTTTTTTAGGACTTTTATATTATAACTAAGTTATAATAATTATAATATATTAGATTAGAAGCTCTAGTAAGGTTTTAGAAGGCTATTTCTTATCTATTTTAGGAGGAAAGTAAAATAAAAGTAAGGAAGAGTAAGAATTTAAAGGATTATGAGATAGTAAAAGAAAAGAAAAGTTTTTAAGAAGAAAAAGACGTATCTATTTATATATATACTAGGCCTTTATTTACCTAATTTAGCTATTTCTTTTATATACTAGTTACGCTTAATAATAATTATAGCTAGCTATAACTACTTCCTTCTATATTTAGAAATCCTTTAATTTCTACTATTCTTTTATAGAGAGCTATAAGTTTAAGGCTTTTATACTCTTTTTTATTTATATATCTAATTACCTTATTTTTAATTATAGATAAATAATACTATCTATAAGCTTATTTATATAGAGTTATAACCTTAGATTAAGATTAAATTTAGTAAGAAAGGATAAGATCCTAGAGCCTTTTCCTAAAGCCTCTATTTAGCTAAGGCTATAGGCTATAGATAGTAGATAGTCTTTCCTATTCTACTACTTTTAGCTATATTTATATAACTACCTAATAGTCTATAGATTATATCCTTAGTTCTATAGTATATAAATAGAACTTTATATACCTTATACCCTATTATAGATTATAATTATATAATCTAGATATATATTATAATAATTAATCTCTAAGCTTATTAATCTTAAATTATAGAGTATATTCTTCTAGTAGAAGTAAATTAAGAGCTAAGTAAAAATATTAAGAGCTAAGTAAAAATAAAGTAAAAATAAAGTAAAAATAAAGTAAGAGATATTTTAATATTATTTTTAGGCTACTTTTCTAGAATAAAATACTATTTCCTTATATAATTATAATTTTATATATAGATAAGATACTTAGATTACTCTTATTACTACTAAAAAAAGTTCTTATATAGCTATTTATAATAAATTAGATTAGATTAGATTAGAAAATAAATAAATAATTAATTAATAATAGTAGTAAAGAAAATAAATAAGTAATAGCTAAATTAATTAACTATCTTTATAGCTATATTATAAAAGTACTAAGGCCTACTTTATAGTAGATTAATAATTCTATATAAATTTAAGTAGTATATTAGCTATTAAATATCAAATAATTAAAAGTAACTACTAGCTAGTATAATAGATCTCTCTATAGCTCTATAGATAGAATACTTATTTTCTATTAACTTATCTATTACTAATAAGCTTAAAGAAGAAGAGATAGCTATAGATATATAAGCTATATATATTTAAATTAATATATTATTCTCTCTCTTACTTTAGTATTATTCTTTATCTATCCCTTATTAATATATATTAAAGATATTATATCTATAATTAGATAGAATATACCTTTCTTCGAATAAGTTTTACTTTTCTTTTAGGTAATACTAAGGGCTACTTAGTACTACTCTATATTAATTTATTAGACTCTTATTAAGAAATACTAATACAGAAGTAGTTTCCTAAAAAGAAGAATAGGATAATAACCCCCTTAACTAGTACTAAGTCTAGCAACTCCTCAGCCTGAAGTTGCTTCGATATAGTTAAAATCCTAGATTCACCCTGCAGCACGCCTAATATGCCCCTGACTGACGAGCTAGGTTGGTCCTTTACAGACATCGAGAGAGACCCTCAAGAGCTTGTTGCTTGAGGCTTTTAGCCCTATATTGACCTCTAAAAGTAGCTATCCAGATTCCCTGCCAGCCGATATAGCAGAATAGATCGATCCTGAACTCAGAGCAAATGCAAGGTTAATCAGACTAATATCAAGCCTATTCTAGCTGGTAGGACTTAATTATCTCGTTGCTATAATTGATGATCCGACTTATTCTATAAGTAACGAGGTTATCAACATTCCCTAGTATACCTTGATCTAAGAGATAGTGCCTTTCCCTTAGGAGAACGGAAAGATCCTGACTGCTATCTACAACAAATACTTCAACCTTCCTCAAAGCCCTATCTTAGCCCTACCTATAAGGCAGGAGAGCATTCTTGTAACTATAATAAGCTGAGTTAGTTCTTGTGCTCTTCTAGGGCTTTTTCTAGTGTATCATCAGCAAGACTTCCCTTAGTAAGTTCAATTAGTACGATTTTCCTTTGATAGTAATATTGCCCGCCTTACACAAAATATTAAGCGTGGCTTGATATACTGTTTAAGAGATAATCTGCACTTCTATAGGTTGTCCAGAAAGGCTCTTTTCTTATTAATGCTTTTCTTTATACCTATAACCAACTCAGCTTAAAGCAATAATAAATTTAGGCGTGGAATTTATATAACCTTGTCTCTTCAGTATACACTTTAGTATCCTGCTAGCTAGGGAGCTGTTATAGCTCTTCAAAATCCTACTTTCTAGAATCTTGATATTTCAGACCTAGCCTAGAGACGCTTAGCATTTTGTCACTACTTATTACTTCAGGCACTTAGCTTCTAATGCGCGGGAATGACTTCTATATGGTTAGGGTAACATAGATTTTATTAAAGGCTCAGTCTCTATAGCTAAGCGTGGAAGAGACGCTGCCCGTATTCCCAGCCCGGAAAATTAGGTAGTTGTAGTTAGCTATATAATAGTGCCGTTCTTGCAGCTTTTCTTAAAATAATTTTTTTAGCTTAAGTAGTAGACGAATTTCGTCTCTTATTATCTTTGTTGGCTCTTAGCTTCATAGCTCACCCGTTTGCTTCTATGATCAATAGAAATTCGGCTTTAGAATCGCTGTAGGAATATTTCAACACTATGTCGACAGAGTTTAACGTATTCTTTAGAGGATCTAGTTTCCCTGATATATTTAATAGGCTTTCGCGGAAATTGCAATAAAGTACACCAAGGATATCGCGCGGTATATTGGTATAGTTGCCGGCGGCACTAATATTACATCTATGTACTCACTAATCCAGGTGGTCTACAAGAATGACACTTATATAACGTAGATTAGGCTATTCTACGCAAATTATAGCGGTTCTATAATGCTGAAAAAATTTTTCTGGTATAGCCAATGTGCGGGACTCGGATTATGTCCACAAGATTCCTTAGTTGCACAAGGATATAACCAGCAGTCTCAAGATGCCGGCCTCGAGCTCCGTAACTCACATCCCGTGATTTGTGCGGTCACGTGCCAACTCTGATAAGTCTCGATAAGCATCGATATCTGATAACCTGATAAACCGATGACCCGATATCCGATAAGCAATTCCTAAAATCTTTTATCTGTTTCCTCCGTAGAGACATCCACGCCACTACTACCGTCTTGACTTCTTCTCGTCAGCAACGTCACTATGGGTGTCCAAAAAAAGACTCGCAAGTATGCTGTAGCAAAGCGCACGATTCAGCTACGCGATAGTCGTCTGTCAGTCTCCGCTACCCCTGCCTCTCGTTCGCGTATCATGGAAGATTCGCAAGACTCACCAAGGTTTTAGGAAGGCAAATGACAAGACGGACAAGAACGACAAAGCCGGGAAATCCAGCAAGGACGAAGTAGTGCGAGAAGCGTGAGTGATATACCCACTCCAGCTCCTTCGATGGACTTGTGACGAGTACTGATAGAGACTGGCGACCACTGCAGACCTCAGGCCCCTTCTTCCCTCTTTTTCCAGTACAACACCGCCCTCTCCCCACCCTATTCGGTGCTCGTCGATACCAATTTTATCTCTCACACTATTCAGCACAAGCTGGAGGTCATCCCGACCATGATGGACTGCCTATATGCCAAATGTATTCCGATCATCACCGATTGTGTGCTCGCAGAGTTGGAGAAGTTGGGACCGAAATACCGTCTGGCCCTGCGTGTGGCTAAGGACCCACGTTTTGAACGAATCAAGTGCGACCACAAGGGAACTTATGCAGATGACTGTCTCGTTGATCGTGTCATTAAGCATCGTGTCTACATCGTTGCCACCAACGATCGCGACCTCAAACGACGCATCCGGTAAGTCTTATCAGCCTGTCAGCCTCTATATCAACATGCTGATATCCTTTCTAGCAAAATTCCCGGTGCGCCGATCATGAGCGTCGCTCGTGGAAAATACGTCATTGAACGTCTGCCCGATGCCCCTGAAAAGTGATGACCAGGTCTCACCACTCATGCGCCTCGCGCCATTTCTCCATCATTGGAGTTACTCTCTATGCCATTTCCTAGTGGCCTGGATGGAAACCAGGCAGGAGTCCATGGCGACATGTTCGCACTTCCAGCCACATGATGAGGATGGTCAGCTCACCTCCAGACCTGCGGCCAATTGATCCAGAACGACAGCACCGGGGAATTTGGCCACGTGCACCTTCTCTCGCTGTACGCAAGGTCCTGGCTCCTCTTCATTCTATCCTCCCTCTTATAGATATTTTCAAAATGTGTTTACGAAGGGTTTGAGGGCCTCCTCGCTTTCTTGGGAACGAATGAATGTCCCTCACCTATCTTACATTCTGGGTTTTTCGTGATTTTAGCGATGTTTTTCAACTGGATTGTGTTCGATTGATATTCTTCAAAATTGGGGTCCTTATGTGTGTGTATATAGAATCATGACAAGGGGGAACTGGTACGTCGTTACGCGCCCCCTAACACCGAGTGTTCATTTATTCGTGTCGATCCGTGGACTTCAGCAGTATGTCTTGAACAATCGGTAAACCAAGCCAAGAGCAAGCTCGCCTCTGCCTGAGAATCGTTGAATGATTTCTTGGCGCGGTAGGAGGAGATTGTACAAAGGGGGTAGATTGCTGAGCATAAGCTGAGTTGAGCCCGAAAGCTTATCGTCCGGAAAAAACCGTACGAGTTGCTGTAGCATCCGGAGCGAATAAAGGACTGCATGAATCTGGGCGAGAAGATGGACGTCGTACCATTCCGTTCCTTCTCCAATGAAACCTCTTGTTAGATACCTCTCTAGCTGCTCCGCAGTGGGAAGTGAGGTCTGACTAGAGGAATCACTATAGATCTCAGCTATGGCAAACATCACCCAGAAGGTTGATTGATCAGCAGCCTCGAATACACTCCGGGCAAGATCGAGGCGTTCCTGAAGCATCGATAGGTCTGAAGCCACCGTCCCGGGGCCGCTTAGGGTAACCTGCTCAGCGACAATCCGGGTCCCTCGGCGGACAAATTCGCAGACGGTGGTGAATTGCCTCGCTGGAGGGTGTGCCAGGTTGAGGAGAGAATAACCCAGAGCTCTATAAAAGCGACCCAATTCCCAGGCACATCGCCGAGAATGATCCTCAAAGAGAATTCCGAGGTATATATGCGGTTGATTGGCTTCGCAAAAGACCTCGGGGAGCTCGTATTGCCAGAACAGCTCAGATACGCGAGGATCCAAGTTCTGGACGTATGCAGAGCCTCTGACTACCGAGGAACGCTCCACGGCGAGCTGGTACACGCAGAGGAAGTCATGATATTTATCCGACTGCTCTATCAATCCTTGGTTGTCTTTGGCCTGGCGCACGAGTTCCGAAAAGCCAAGCTGGGGATTCTCGTTCAACGCGTAGGCGAAACGTGGAATGTCTTTAATTCCCAGTCGAGTAGCGAGTTCATTAGGATGCAGCCGCATGGCTCGTATTTGCGATCCGGCTTTACCATCGATATCCTCGACCAATTGTACCGAGTTCAGAAACACAACTGAGCCGTGTGGCCCTAGGTCATGAACGATCAAGTCTGAGTCGTTTGTGAGGATGGCCGAACCGGTGAGTCTTGATACCAGCGCACATTCTACGTCTGCCTCCCCCGAAACCATGACGGTAATATCGGCCCACGGATAATCAGCATCTGGCAGATGACTCGAGTCACATCGTGTCTCTTGCAGGATCTGGTCTCTGTTCCAACGAGTCCGCAGGTCTTCGAAGACAGCAGAGACCATGAAAGGGTTCTCGGGTAGGTTTCTCCAACGGGCGGGGAGATTTCGTCCCTGCCACAGCTGTGTGGGCGGAAGGGTGACCTCTTCACGCCACTCGTTGCTGGAGGTGGGAGCCCTGCGGCGAGACAACTCTAGTCGATGCCTCGACTTTTCAATTCGTGCCCGTCTCGTTTCTCGCTTGGAGACGGGCAGAGCCCCGTCAAAGCAGATTTTGTGTCTGAGACGGTGGTCAACAAGGGCCGAGAAAGAAAAGAAGACAGTGAGACAAAGTATTAGAGTGGGATCCTCCATGCAGTGTGGGATGGGACAATTTACATTTCAATGCCCCGGCGGGACAATTCCACGAGGCAAGTCACCACCGCCCGACTTACTTCATTGCAAGTCGGCTGCATGTCGAGGACATCATGGACAGGGCCCATCCAGGCGAGCAATCGGTAGTAGACATGGTATACTAGACTGGGCCCGTCGATGACAACCGCTCGCACACGCGGCGTCTGGTCTAGGTTCTGGTCATCCGGGCCTCTACCAAGCAGGACTGAATCGGCGTAGGGGAGAAGATGTTTGGTCAGGTACGGGATTCCCATGGCCACTGGAAGAAAGTATCGCAAGAGGGGGGCCGAGCAATACGAGTGATGATAGGGAAGTGGCCCTTTAGATTTTAGTGGTATTTGAAAGGATAGGGACTGGTGACGACGGTCCAAGTGGGTTTGCAGCCGCAAAATTTTGAGGGGAGATGTTGAGTCTCCACCATTCGATGCCCGCAGATGAGTCTCCATCACCATAGATCGTCAAATTTCAAGCTACCATCTAAACAAAGATTAAATACAAGAATTTTGTTGAGAATTAATTGTTGAGAATTATATCGCATTCTCACCAAAGGAATATTTTGGTAACCTAGGTTAGAAAGTAAGGGTGCTATGCTCCTAATTTACACGCCGTCTAGTCTAGTCTATTGACATGGTAGACGAATCCCACTCATTCTGTCCTACCCCTTTTGACAACCCGTTGTAGAACACTAACGGGCAGATCGGAGGAAGCCGGCAACACCACGGCAGTATCCAACAAGACCAGCCAGACGCTCACCCTCTTGTTGTTGCTCGCGAGCCCAGGAGGTCAGAGCCTCGCGCAAGAGCCGGTATTCAGGCTCATCTCGGTGAGCGCAGAGTCCCACTGTGTCAGCGTGGATCTTCAAGAGCACGGCCATCCAGGCATTGACCAATTCGAAATCTCTTCGCAACTTGAGGCGTGCGGTGAGAGCCTGGACAAAGGTCGCCAGCTCCGAGAAGCCGTTGCGTACTCGAGGGTCCAGAGAACGGATTTCCAAGTCGGCCCGAGCGGGCGACAAAGACTTGAAATGCTCGATCAGTGGCTCGTACGTACCGTAAAGATGGCCAGCTTCGAGCAATCGCGAAATAGGTGTCTCAGAGGAACCAACGGTACCGGACTGCATTTTGGAGATTCGGGATCTTTCAGCGGCAGCGTTTTGGGTAAGCGCTTCCAACTCTGCCGCATCGGCCGCGGCGGTTTGGCTGGCAGACTGCGAGCCACCAGAGCCGAGAAGGGAGGGAAGGAAGAAAGGCGCCTTCTCGGGGGCCTTTGGTGCCTCCTTCGGGCGATTGCGTTCCTACAACATCATTAGTCAACGGTAATTTCCAACAGGCCACCGGGGACAAGTGCGGGTGGAGGAAAGGGTAAATAGAAAACCTACCCGAATAGAGTCAAGGTGAAGCAATGCCTGCCATCTGCTCTTGGGCACCAAACTCAGAGTGACCATGTCTTTCTGGAGCTGATCGGTGGCCAGCACCGGTCCATCGGTCTCGTCGACTTCCGGTGCATCCACGAAGGCCGCTTCGACAAGTCCTGCACCACTTTCGCCCGATGAAGTAGGCACGCCCACGTCTTCGATGACATCCTCATCCAAGTTCTTGGTGGCTATAGGCATGAACAGACTGCGATTGCTCCACAGGCTAATTCCAATGCTGCCGGCGTGGGCCGTGGCAAGGAACTCACCGGTCGAGGACATCGCCAGCGAGACGCATGTACTCGACACTCGGAAAATGTCAATGAGATGCCCCGTGGGCAGATCCCACACCCGGATCACAGAGTCCATCGAGGCTGCCACAATCCATCGTCCATCATTGGAGAAAACGAAATCATTGACCTGACCGACGCAGCCCCAGAACTCACGAACAAGCTTTCGGGTCTCGAGATCGACCACGCGGATGGAGAGGTCGTCACAACTGAATGCGACCAACTCGCTAGTCTTGCTGTAGCGGAGGCCTGTGATGGCCGCCATTGGGTGCCAGTCTAGCTGGTCGATCAAGGTGCCCTTAAGAAGATCCCAGAACTAAGCGAGTGAGAGATCTAAGTCAGTAAAACCGAGCTTAAGAGACGAAAAGACTGGCAACGAATAACCAACCTTGACCTTGCCGTCTAGGCCACAACTGATCACCGTCCGGTTCAAATTATCAACCATAAGACCTGTCACAGCCTTGGTATGCTTTGAGGCCGAATGGTCTACAGGTTGAATCTTGGGGTTCCGGGCCTTAAGTGGGCGAGGAGGGAAACTTTGGCGATGAAGACCAGACTGCATATTGAACATGTCGATAGCACCACCGGCCGATCCCACGACAGCAAATGTGCCACATGGAGACATTGCGATACTCTATGCGACGAATAGACGTGTTAGTGAGACATAACCTTGTATGAGACGATGAAGGGAGAAAGGGGCATACCTTGACTTCTGTTCCGTCGCTAGTCGCAAACGCCCAGCGTCCTGCCTTCTTCTTGCCCCAGAACCATGTGCGAGCATATTTGTCGCCCCGATGACCGGTGACGACACTCTCCCAGCCGGTGGCATTTGAGGCATCGGTGCTGCCAAATTTAGGATTGGACCAAACAGGGCCCGCGGTAGTGACACCCATCCCGCCATCACGGTTCAGCGAGCTGGCGATGCAGGTGATCTCGGGGGCCTTGAGCACTTCGGCCGAGGTCGCATTGGACTGGTCTGATGGGCCCATCTTCTTAGCCCGGCGCTCCACGTTGCCCTGGGAGAGTTCTGCGTTCTGACTGTCTTTGCGAAGGCTGAGTCCCCACATGCTGCAATCTTTGCTAGCACTGAGAAGCCATTTTCCGCCGGAATCAGATCCATCCGACGACGCGGGGAGGAAGTCCACGGTGTTCACGGCAGCCGAGTGCCCAGCCCGGGAATGCAAAGGCCGTGGGATGGGCGAGAAGGGGGTTTCGTCGAAAATCCATGTCTTCAGAGCGTTGTCGTCCCCGGATGAGACCAGAACAGGTTGGCCGTCCAGAAATTCGACCCGATTCACACCCATTGCCGCCTCGGCGCTGGATACTCGGTGAGCACCTCGAAGGATACCCGCCACGCGACCACCATTGTTCAGATCCCACATAGTGATATCTCCCGTGCCACTGGCCGCCGTAGCCATGACACCGGCCATGCGGCCATCGTGGCCCGCGCCAAGCCCGTCACTACGGAACGAGATCGAAGTGACTGGGGCAGCTCGAGCGGCAGCAGTCCTTAGCGACAAGACCAACTCGCCGGAATCCACATTCTGGATGGCAAGAGAGCCATCCTTGTGGGCAATGGCGAGGAGAGACAGGGCCGGGGTGGGCTGCAACGCCGTCACGGGTCCGGTCTGCGACGAGGCGGACGGTGGCTGAAGGGTATGAAGGAGCTTTCCGCTGCGTAGGTTCCAAATATCCACCGCACCATCATTCCGGCCGACGAAGACCTTGTTGAGATAGGTGGGCATGTTACACATGATGCCGGAATAAGCCCGATCTCCAGATGCGCCCTGGGAACGCAGACTAGCATAGTGCTCGTAGCTGCCAGTCTTCCATACTTCCAGACCACCCGCCCAGCAGCCTACCACCCATGATCCGAACACTGCGAGTCGCTCAATGGGCGCGTCAAGCCCAGGGCTATCCAGAGAAGCCACGCGTTTCCCGCGCTTGAAAACCCAAATGCCACCGGGGGACCGAGGTCGGAGGTGGCCCCAAGCTGCGAACACCTTGTCTTGCCAGGCATAGGTGGCTGTAATAGATTCCGGGGTTTGTGGGCGAGTCAAAAAGATGAGGTTCAAGCCTTTGCGCACGTCGTAGGTCTGCAGGGAATGGCCCACTGAAGTGGTGATCTGAAACGTGGATTTGCCCAGGCGCACGCATGTGAAGGGGACTGATGTTGGTGAGACGAGACCTAGTGTCTGTAAAAATCGGGGGGACAATCGAGTCAGTCATATCCAAAAATCCATCAATGGCACTCAAGAGCCAATCTCGTCTGGGAACTCTGCCTCGATTCTCGACCTACCCGGAATGGCGCAAAGATTTTGGAGCCTCCACGAGACGATCCACGAGGCTTTTCCTCGAGCAACGTCTTTTGCCTCTTTGCCAGAGGCAAATCGAACGTATCGTTTGCCAAAGCCGGCATGATGTTGCTATTCAGTACTGTGGTGAACCTTGTCTTTTTTTTGGACGGTTTTTTTTTTCTCTGCGGAGTTCCGGCCACACCGCCTTCTGTCCCCATCCGCAGTACAACCAAATGTACGGAGGACAGTATGTTGCATGGAGTATCCTGCATGGTTAGAATTCTTTTTAGCATGAATCATGACCTCGTGAACTTTTCACTGGTCAATCAACGATGGCAATTAGGAATCTATGTCTTTGGTAAATAATTACCTCTCAATACAGCATAGCTAGTTCTTCGGGTCTCAAGAACCCGGTCTATAACGACTGGCCCCTCCCCGGGAAAAAGCAAGTACCGTACACTTCATGTCATTAGCTAGTAGTGACAGCCTTAGTGCGAGTCTCGTTTGGATGTGGGTGGACCTAGCGTATCCTTTTTCTCCGATCTTGCTTCTTTGATAGTTTCTCAATTGCAAAAAAATGCACGTCATCCGCAGAGAGACTCTCTGCCACACCACCCAGATGGGCACTTGAATCAATGGCCGAGACTTCTGCGGGAGTCTCCGCTTCCCAATGATCGCATCCGGAGAGAACCACAGAACCCGGAGAATCCAGCCCTGAGACCAGCAAACCGGACCAGCCAACACCTAAGAAACGTGCTAGGTCAACTTCCCCCCTCCCAACGAGGGCATTTCCCAGCCCAGATTTGGCATCATGTCTTGAGTCTCTCTACTCCCCCAGTTGAACCGGACTGTTAGGATATATTCACTCGTTTAAAGAGAATCTTTCTTTCGAAAGCAAATTGATTCTCCGATTCCACCCCACTCCTCGCCCCTCCTCCACCACGACGGTTATCGCCACACCGCAATAATCTACCCTTTTTCTTGCCTTCCCGTGTCCTTCCTCTCTTTCTTTCCTACTCCATACAGTACATGCCATGGATCCCGAAAATGGTCACACCGGCCCCTCATTCGCTGAGGCGCGCTCGCTCAAAGGTACGACCGACAACACCTCCAACCTAGGCTCATCGATGCCGCCGCCATTGGAGCTGGAGCAGGATGGGAAAGGAACCCGAATCGCCGGCCAACACTCCCCCGTGAAATCGACGAGGCCCGACACAACTCAGGATTATCGTTCGGGCACGAAAATTGGTCACTCGACTCGCTCGTCCAGTCGGGCTCGCCGGCGCTTCAGTGGAAGTACGGCTGCCAGCTCCATTAGCGAAATGGAGTCAACCGGTCCAAAACCATGGCGACTTGGTGTCTGTGCTCTGGATGTCAAGGCCCGCAGTAAGCCTAGTCAAAACATTCTGACTCGCCTTCAATCGAAGGGTGATTTTGAGGTCATCGTGTTTGGTGATAAAGTGATTCTCGACGAAGCCGTCGAGAATTGGCCGGTTTGCGATTTTTTGATCGCCTTCTTCTCCGATGGGTTCCCCCTCGACAAAGCGATTGCATATGCGAAATTAAGAAAGCCATTCTGCGTCAATGACTTGCCCATGCAGAAGGTCTTGTGGGACCGGCGACTGTGCCTCAGAATCCTCGACCAGATGGGTGTCCCCACTCCCAAGAGACTGGAGGTGAACCGGGATGGTGGCCCAGTGCTAGAATCCCCGGAGCTGGCTCAACATATCCACCAATTGACCGGTGTCAAACTGGAGGGACCAGAAGATGGAACCGGCGGTGGTGCTCCAAGAACCCAGCATGTCTCCATGTCCGAGGATGGAGAATGCTTGGTGGTGGATGGCAAGGTCTTCCGGAAGCCGTTTGTGGAAAAGCCGGTCAATGGCGAGGACCACAATATCCACATTTACTTCCCCAATGATCAGCAGTATGGAGGTGGAGGCCGCAAGCTCTTCCGCAAAGTCGGCAACAAGAGTTCCGAGTACGACCCGAACATGACCGTGCCACGATCGGTCACCGAGGCAGAGACCAGCTACTTGTATGAACAGTTCCTGCGGGTCGACAACGCGGAGGATGTGAAAGCATACACTGTGGGACCCGACTTTTGCCATGCTGAAACGCGCAAGTCCCCCGTGGTCGACGGCCTCGTCCGACGCAATACCCACGGGAAAGAGCTGCGGTATATCACCAAGCTGAGTAAAGAGGAAGCGGCCATTGCTTCCAAGATATCGAACGGCTTTGGGCAGAGGATCTGCGGCTTTGATATGCTTCGTGTGGGGGACAAGAGCTATGTGATTGACGTCAATGGCTGGAGCTTCGTCAAGGATAACAACGACTACTATGACAAATGCGCCCATATCCTGCGGGAAACCTTTTTGGCGGAGAGACGCAAGGGCGAAGGAGCCCCGGAGCCATCAGAACCGCCCTCGCCAGACCCGGGCTCATCCCGGCGCAGTACGGCAGGCTCGCATCGCCAGGCGCTGAAAACCCTTCTCAAGTCACCCAGTACATCCAGACTCTATGGAAGCCAAAGTGTGCACAAACCCCACGAATCTGCCGCCTCGGACACGTATGCCGTTGCACCGTCAACTGCGTCTTCTACTGGTCTGGTAGAGGGCGTAGATTCGGCGGGCAATTCGATCAACCTGATTTCTCGAGACGTTCGCTCGGACACCCGGGGATACAGCCCCTCAAATACGAAATCCCCCGCTGTCTCCATTCACCAAACTGGCGATGGCACTACCGCCCCTCTCCCAGCATCTAAACACTCGTGGAAACTGAAAGGCATGGTGGCCGTCATTCGCCATGCTGATCGCACCCCGAAGCAGAAATTCAAGTTCACTTTCCACAGTCAACCTTTCGTCGATCTACTCAAGGGCCATCAGGAGGAAGTCGTGATTAAAGGCGAGGCCGCGTTATGCAGTGTTTCTGAAGCTGTGAGGATCGCCATGGAACAGGGTCTGGAGGATATGGAGAAGCTCAAGCTGCTCCGCACTTCTTTGGAAAAGAAGGGTGGTTGGGCTGGCACAAAAGTGCAAATCAAACCGATGTTCCGCAAACGCAGGCCAGAGGAGATGCGGGAGCCCGGCTCAGCCACGACACCTGCTCCGCCAGTCTCGAGCGATAGCATACCTGAAGAACCTCTTTCGCCTGGAGCGGGTGAGGCTGGAGCTGACAATGAGGCCTTGCGCCGGCCTCAAACCCGAAGCGATTCGATTTCAGGCGCTACGTTCTCACGTTTCTCTGCGGTGGAAAATGACCTGATTCTCGATAAATTGCAGCTCGTTATTAAATGGGGAGGAGAGCCCACACATGCGGCGCGATACCAAGCGCAGGACCTGGGTCTGAACATGCGGGATGACCTCAAGTTGATGAACAAGGAAGCGTTGAATAACGTCCGAATCTTCACCAGTTCCGAGCGAAGAGTGAGCACAAGTGGTCAGTATCTTCGCTTCCACGTTCCTGGGATCTTTCCCTCCTCTTTGGGAATCCTGTTGGGGTTGCAAAAATTTGATGTACTGACAATATTCGACTAGCTCAAATCTGGGCATGCTCATTCCTTGACCAAAAGGAGCTCCCCGAAGACTTCATCCAGGTTCGAAAGGACCTGCTGGATGATTCTAACGCCGCAAAAGATGTCATGGACAAAGTCAAAAAGAAGCTGAAGCTCTTGTTGCGGGAGGGCTCCGCACCGTCTCAATTTGCGTGGCCTAAGGACAGCAACGTTCCCGAGCCTTCTGTCGTTCTTGCTACGGTAGTTGAATTGATGAAGTTCCACCGGAGTGTCATGCGACATAATTTCGAGAGACTTGAGGCCTCCTCGAAGAATACTGAAGATCCGTCGAACCCGCAAGACCCTCCGCCAGAGAACCCGGAACTTGCCAGTGTTCAAGGTCGCTGGTGTGCAGGAGAGGATCCGCGGTTGTTCCGAGAGCGTTGGGAGAAACTCTTTGCCGAGTTTTGCGATACGGAAAAGGTCGATCCCAGCAAACTGTCTGAACTCTACGATAGTATGAAATTCGACGCGCTTCACAATCGCCAATTCCTGGAGTGGGTCTTTATGCCGCCCGACAGCGATCGTGACGAAGACGACCGGTGCAGTGTTAAGGGCCGGAGCTCCTCCAAGTCCGACTCGGCCTCTGACAGTAAGGCTGGATCCGAGCCAGCCAGTGACAAGACTGAGGAGCGCAGTGAGAGCCAGACTTTTGCACATCGTTTCAATTTGAAGAAGCGACTGCACGCTCTCGAAGCACTGCCGCATCTCCGTGCTTTGGACGATTCCTATGATCACTATTTCAAACTATTCCCTGGCTCCAACTCCACCAAGTGCAAGATGGATGAGCGCCTTTCGAAGCTCCGAGAGCTATACAAGCTAGCAAAGGTCCTATTTGACTATGTCACGCCACAGGAATACGGCATCACCGATAGCGAGAAGCTGGAGATTGGCCTTCTCACCTCTCTCCCACTTTTGCAAGAGATCGTGCACGATCTTGAAGAGGTCCAGGCTTCCGACGACGCAAAGTCCTTCTTCTATTTCACCAAGGAATCCCACATTTACACTCTGTTGAACTGTATCCTAGAAGGCGGCATCCAAACCAAGATTGCCCGCCGCGCCATTCCCGAACTCGACTATCTGTCCCAAATCTGCTTCGAACTCTACGAGTCCCGGGACAGCGAAAATGAGATTAATCCATACTCGTATTCCATTCGGATCTCGATCAGCCCTGGTTGCCACGCTTTCGATCCCCTCGACGTGCAGCTTGATTCCCGACACGCCATCGGATGTGCTCCACGACGCAGCCTCACTGCCCACCATGACTGGAAAGAGGTGATTGAGACATTGAAAGCGAAATTTGACACGTAAGTCCAATAGACCTTTGTTCCCGGACCCCATTCTGGTCAGTCTTCTCCTTGCTAACATCCTGGGACAGTGTTGAATTGCCAAAGTCATTCCTCGCCGTAAATTTGAGTGACAAACATACTGCTTCTCCGCCGGTGGAACAGGAAGACTTGTAATCGCCGTAGCCATGACCATGCTTCGGGAATGATAACACGACTTCTTGAGTGTTCCTTTTCTTCACAACCATTGCCTGTTACTTTTTTGGGCCCCCCGATGTATCTTTAGTCCATTCTTCCCACTGTATGTATCCATTTCGTGTACATTGGTGGCTGTGGTCTTTCATTTGCCTGGGCGGGGGATTTATTGCTAGAGGCTTAGAGCATGACGATAGCGGCTTACGCCGTATTCGAAACCAGAGGTTCTAGAAAGAGTCTGCGCAGTCCATTAAGGTACTTCTTACTATTCCAAGTTTTCTCTGTTTTTTTTTTTTTTTTTTTTCCTTTTTACCCAAACAGTTCTACTTTTATAAGACTTTCTGTACGGTATAGCACCTGTGTTGTATCCTACGTTGTAATTGTGGTTATAGTTACATTCGGGAGCACGCTTGAATCAGCTTGCTCATACTCTGTACTAGCCCCTCCCAGGCCTCTAGGCCACCCGCGCATCCCACCATTTGCGACTGATCAAACTCTCATTCAAACAGTATGGCCGATCGTGAATCGCCAGACCCCACCATAGATGAGAGCGTTGTGCAGGTGGCTGCAGGCTCTCTCACCTGGATTTCACCCGCGGGATCCGATCGGCGGGTCGATTTGACAGATATTGTGGGTGTCGTGCGGAACCCGACTTCATCGCCTGGGTATCGCGTGCTATATCTCGACAACCGCCAAAGCGAGGGGGAAAACAATGATGTGCTCACGAGTCTTTCAAAACTTGACATTTCGTCTCTGCCCGAGGGTTTATCGCCGTTTCTTGTGGACGTTCCAAGTCACCTTCGGCGAGAAGAGCCCGTCCAGGTGGTGATATCAACCCGGAGTGGCACGGGTACGGCAAAAGCTGTCTTTTACGATATCGTGGAGCCATTTCTCCAATATATGGGACTTGGATACCGAGTTTTTGAAACGCAGTCAGCTCAGACAATCCTCGAGCTTTCCCGATCGCAATTTCTGCAAAATGCCTGCGCGGGACTCCCCCAGACCATCCTTTTGTTGTCCGGCGATGGAGGTCTAGTCGACCTCGTCGATGTCTTTTACAAATCGACAAACACCCTGAAAGTGGCTCCTATTATTGGCATCATCCCCTGTGGAACGGGGAATGCAATGGCCAGCTCCATCGGTCTACGATCGGGTCCAGCCTCTGGCCTTCAAGCCTTACTCCGGGGCCAGCCTTCTCCGGTCCCAACTTTCGCTGCCAGTTTCTCCCCCGGGAGTCAGCTCGTGCTAGACGAAGGCAGAAAGCGTGCTCCGATCGATGTCCAGTCGGATGGCCCCTATCCAACAATATACGGCGCAGTGGTGGCCAGTTGGGGTATCCACGCCGCACTAGTTGCCGACAGCGATACGACCGAGTATCGAAAGTTCGGATCGGAGAGATTCAAGATGGCCGCGAAAGAGCTTCTCCATCCAGCCGATGGATCTTCCCCGCATCGCTTCCAGGGTCAGATTACGATGACCACGTTAGATGCCCAGACGGGGGAGAAGCGTCAACGTATCCTCGAAGAGAGCGAGCATATGTACGCGCTGGCTACTCTGGTCCCCCGCTTGGAAAGAGATTTCCTTGTCTCCCCCTATACCGAACCCCTCGGTGGGCAAATGAGGTTCCTCAGATTTGGGCCCTTGTCTGGAGATGAAGCGATGCGTCTGATGATGTTGGCATATCAGGGAGGAAAGCATGTACAGGATGCGTTGGTCACCTATGAAGAAATTGAACGGCTTCGGATTGATTTCCGTGAAGAGTTGGAGCGGTGGCGGCGTGTCTGTATTGATGGCAAGATCGTCGCTGTTGGTAAGGGGGGTTGGATGGAGATTACAAAGGAACCGAGACAACTTTTGAAGATCATCAAGTTGGGCGCGTGACGAGTGGCGGGTATTTGGAGGTATCAATAGATCTATACTCTGTATCGAGTGTTGGTTCGATTAGACTGGTGTGCTTGAGCCAGATTGACTCGCGTCAGCTTTGCTTTCAAGTGTTTGCTTCGACTATTCTAGACCGATTCATCTAGGTATTCAAGTGTCAATAAGAAAGTCAGAGGCGTATCCGGAGTCTCATATGTGAAAGCTCCAAAGTACATGTAGAATAGATGTGCTTGCAAATGGCCGAGTCCCTGCCAAGCCAAGATTGGGTCACCGTAAGAGTACAGTGCATACTAGGCACGTATGACGGAGGTCAATTCGAAACCAAAAGCCCCACTGGGCATCTTTTTTTGATGGACCATACAGCTTGAGTGGTATGAGTAGATAAAATCGAAACTAATAATGATATACATCTTTGATCTACACAAGAGTTTTCACCACTCCACGACCCCTCGATGATGTCGATCCAGGCACCCGACCGGCGACAAGGCATGCAAAAAGGGGAGACTGCGGGCGTGATCGCCGCTCAGTAACCCAGTACCTCAGGAACCATCACCCGCTCACATGCCTAACCCTTCAACCACTTCGCGATCGTGTCTTTGCTCTCCCCTCATGTACCCTTACAGCTTGTTCGAGTCTGCGATTACTCTCGCCCACTGCTAGGTCATGGAACGATCCACTGGATCCGATGCTCATAACCCCCCGAATCTATTCCGCATCGCAGACTCCCGACCAAGCACCGGCTGCTAGCCACACCGAAGGCACGCCCCGTTTCTATACGCTTGCAGGGTGGCGCCAGAGTCTTGTAGAAGAGAATCCCACTGCCGATATGCTGTTGGTTCACCAGACGGGGAGTGTACGAGTAGGAGAGGTTATTCGGTAAGTCCTCCAGCTTCTTCAGGTTCTCCAGGTTCTCCAGGTCCTTCCGCGGACCTGCCGGAGATGGCTGTCACGAGCAGCCCTGTTTGGCTACCAAGCGGTCATACCGAAGGAAAGACTAACCCATGCGTTGTTAGATACACGATCACCTATACCCCCGCATCAGATCCCATTTTACCCATTCCCTCGGAACTTCATGTGAGAGTGAAGAATACCTCCGCGATTCCTCTCCGAGCCGCCTATCTCCATGGCCCATACACATTATACACAGCCTGCTACCCGTCTACATTCGATCCCAACGCTAAATATGAAGAGCAGGATACCGAGGGCGTCCCGCAATTTGAGCCATACCTCAAAGCGGGCGGGAGCTGGGATGCGACTATCAAGATGCCGGCGCGCTTCGGGGATGGGCACAACCTGGCCGTGGGTCACGTGGGGTCGGAGAGTGACCGTACTGTGACCTGGGTTATTGAAATAGTGTCTCAAGTCATATTCTCGAGCAGTGCCGCGGTCCATTTTGAGCTGTTGGTGGCCCGGGATGCCAAATCCATCGAGTACTTCTCTGCGGGGGGATCCGTGGCGGCTGGTCATGGACCACCGGGAAAATTGCAAGACCACTGGCCGACGGGGGCCACACGGGGACAGGCCGCTATTGCCACCAAGGGAGTATACTCAAAATCAACAACTCTGCGAGTCGATGATACGAGCAGCTTGTGGAATAGCCCACCGCTGCCATCAGGGACCTCAGAGGCGGCAGATGTCACGCCCGAGCAGACTGACAGCCCTCATCGGGATGATTCACCTGAAGCGACGAATAGCACGACCAAGGCAAAGCCAAGGAAGAATAAGAAGAAGAAGGTTCATCTGGTTGTGATCACCCATGGATTGCATAGTAACCTGGGCGCGGACATGCTCTATCTAAAGGAAAGCATCGACGCCGCTGCTGCGGCTAAAAAGAAAGCACGTACCGAAGAGAGAAACAAGAGCGAAGGTAATTCTGAAAACGACGGGAATGAGGACGATGACGACGAAGAAGTCATCGTTCGAGGATTCTCAGGAAACGCGGTTCGCACCGAAAGGGGCATTCAATATCTCGGCAAACGCTTGGCCAAATATGTTCTTTTGATGACATACCCCGATCAGCCATATTATCCTTTGAAAACTGGCAAGGCGAAATCGTTCCCTCGCCCCTTTAGTCCTCGCAAAGATCACGCTCAACCCTCCCTCCAGCCGCACTCGAATTCGGCGAATCACGAGGATGCCACAGACGGCGATGACCATGCGTACAAAATCACCAGCATCAGCTTCATCGCGCATTCCCTTGGCGGTCTGATTCAAACATATGCTATCGCATATATACAGAAGCACTCCCCCGAATTTTTCGATCGGATTCAACCAGTCAATTTTATTGCCCTTGCCTCTCCATTCTTGGGTCTTAGCAACGAGAATCCGCTGTACGTGCGGTTTGCCCTGGACCTGGGCTTGGTTGGGCGAACCGGACAAGATCTCGGGCTCAGCTGGACGTCTCCAAAGGTACGCAGTGGTTGGAGTGCCCTCATTGGTGGCCGAGGGGATTCGGCCAAGGACCAGACCCAGACAGACCCCGGATCAAAACCGCTGCTGCGTATCTTACCCTGTGGCCCAGCACATGAAGTACTCAAAAAGTTCCACCATCGGACCGTGTACTCCAACGTGGTCAATGATGGGATTGTTCCCTTGCGGACGTCGTGCCTTCTATTCCTCGACTGGCGAGGCCTGGACCGAGTTGAGAAAGCGAGAAGAGACAACGGTATCGTCGGTACGATGGCCGAATGGGGCTGGGCAGAATTGACTGGTGCGAACTCCAAGTCTCCGCGATTAGTTCGTCCGGATGAGATCCCACGCCTGGGCGAAGGTCAAGATGCGCCGAACCACGGGACTGTCGACGAAGCACAACCCTTGCAAGAGGATGAGGGGCTTGCCCGACACGAAGAGCCATCTTCTCCAGCTCCGGGGCAATTCCTTGCTCGACGAAAGTCCTCTCTGCACGAAAGTAGCGTGGGGACGGATTCGGTGCACAAGGATACCTCAGAGAACAATTCGGGGCCGTTCAGCAGCCTCCTCGCCTTCTTCCGCCCTGCTAAGGAGCCAAAGCAACACCAGCCCAGTGGCAAGCATGCTAAAATCTACAAGCGCAGCCAGACTCTCTCCTCATTCGATCCCAATGAATCCCCCGCACCAGTGGTTCGAGGAAATTCTCTGTATGAAGAAGAAATCGGAGTCAATACCCCTCCCAAGACCACTTTCTTTGAGTCGGCAGGCGATCTCTTGATGCCACCTTTACCCCCGGCAGACTTTATTCTGGATCCTGCTGCCCGGCCTCGAACTATCTTCCATGACCGCATCTACCATCCTGAAGATATCCCCGCTCCATTGCCAGTCAAGCGTCGGACATTGACCTTCGCCTCATTACAACCAAAGCATGCGAAAACTGCGCCCCCTCAGGCGACGCAGATACCGTCTAGTTCTACCCCCAGCGCCAAGGGTAGTGTTAGTGGGCTCAAGGTCGAGGAGAAAATCGCTAGAGCTTATCACCGCGATCTGACCTGGCGCAAGGTCCTTGTACGCCTCGAACCTGACGCACACAATAACATCATTGTGCGTCGCATGTTCACCAATGCCTATGGATGGCCAGTTGTGAAGCACCTTGTTGACACCCACTTTGGTCACTCTCCTAATGTTGAGGTCGATGATACCCTGAAGTGCAATGCCGAAAGGGCCAAAGCCTTGAACGTTGGACCCACCAGCTCCGGCGACGAAGTGGAAGGCCAGTCTGATACGACCGAGCGAGAGTCAACTGAACATGAAGGTGCTGGACCAGCCCATACACACGGAGGTGCCGTCAGCCCTTCTGGGTCGGGTGATTACCCCCAGCTGCACGATCTGGCAGACGCATTACCTGCTGAGCATGAGTCTCACGAGGCTGAGAGCGCGCACACACGATCATACTCCCATTATACCAATGTTTCTCGCCAGGACTCAGCGCGATGGACGGATCGGCAGGTCGACGAAGATGATGACCGTGAATCCGGTTTGGACGTGGACGAACATGCCGAATTTCGATGGTCCCCAGCTCCGCCGTCCGCAGGATGACACGGTATCCTTGGAAGGGAACTCATGCCATCGTTGAAATTGTACATAACCATCTGTCTTCCTAAATACCCTGTAATTAATGCAAATCTAATCAATTCGACCATTGACCTCCTTAATGCATATATCAACCCTACTTTCTTTATCTCTATTCCCGTTGATGATTTCGACATCAGCATCATCAACTTGTCGATGCTAGTACTCCAATCTGCCCTGGATATAGCTCCAGAACTCCTCCACCAACTCCTTTTGACCCGCCTCTGGCGCACCCCGAATCGCCAGATATCTCCGCCCATCCACAGAGGCCTCCCAACCTCCGGGATTACCATCCACGATGATACCTCCGGCCTCGGTCAAAATCACCCAGGCAGCACACACGTCCCATGCCCAACACCCACCCTCCCAGTACAGATCCATCGTTCCCTCCGCAACAGAACACAAATTCAGCGCTGCAGACCCCAGACTTCGGAATGAGCGCACCATCGCGCCCCCATCCTCCTTTGACTGACCTAGCTTTTCAAAGGTCCTCACCTTAGTCTCCCAGTTTGGTCCGCTCCGGTCAGAACCCCATTCAATGCTCACAAGCGCATTAGGTAGGCCGGACAGCGGTTCGACATGCTCGCCCTTCAGGGGTAGACGGGTCTCCTGATTGCGGAACGCACCCTGCCCCTTGATCGCGGAGTAGAGGGTATTTGTGGAAGGGTTGTAGACGACCCCGACGGCGGGTATGCGGCCGACGGCGAAACCGAGGGAGACGCAGGCGTAGGGGAAGCTGTGGACGAAGTTGATTGTGCCGTCGATTGGGTCCACGATGAATGTTGGGGCATCTGTTAGGGGGCGGGTCGGGTCGTAGGTCTCTTCACCGTGGAATCTGAGGAGGCAATAGGATTTAGGACCAAGATTGGAGTAGGGTGGTTTTGTGTATTATTGGAAGTGAAACCGGGCTGGTGGGTATAGGTGAGTATAGGTTCAACGGAGAGGAGCGTACTCGTAATCTGGGTATTTGTCCTTCAATGAAGTGGAGATCATATTCTCGACGGCGCGGTCATACTCGGTGACCAAGTCGGCACCTAAAGATGAAAAGCAGTACGGATTAGCAAGAGCTCACCTCATGTTTCCTAACACTGTTCGTTGACGGGGTTCCAACATACTGTTCTTTTTGGAGCCAGTGTCGCTGTTGAGGTTGTCGAGAATGGCATTTGTAATGATATCACCAGCCTTGTAGGCCAGTGAGACAAGAAAGTCGTGAATTTCTTTCAAATTGGGAGTGGTCATTGTGGATGGTTGGTGGTGAGAGATCGTCCCGTCGAAAAGGAGGAGAGATCCAAAACCCCGCGAAGTTGCGGACTTGCGGCCGAGGAGGGAAAAGGCCCCCTCATATCGACAGGGCAATGCGGGGAGTTGTAGAGCCGGCAACTCTGTGGATTTTTCGATCAGAGCAGGTATTGGAGGACAATAATAGCGGCTTGAGTTGATTTTCCAAGACTGAAACCATTTAATTTTCATATTATTTGCCGTGCTCTGATAATAAATTCTATACGATTCGCTTTACATCCCTTCCCATTGCTAATTGTATATCCCACCAGTCAGTGACGTCGCCCCCCACTTCGGGGGAAAAAAAAGTTTCGTGCGATCAATTCCATCCATACTTCGTCCAACATATCTCCCCTCCACGATGCCGACAGAACTAGAGGAGGTAAGCCTTCACAAGACTCTCTGCAATCAGGACTTCGGATTTACTGACTGATTTTCTCTCTAGCTGGTGGAGTTCCTTCACCACGGCAATACCCCAATTCGACAGATTGGTAAGAACCCCGCCAGCGCTTCGAATTTCGATCACCCATGTCCACAACCACTCCCTAAATTCCAACATCGCATCGACCCGTCTCTGATACATTTATTACTATCCAGCCTGTGAGAATCTGGTTGGATTCTCCACGGCCCAGCCAAGTCTGTTCAAGCGACAGCAACTACTCCCCGTGCGAGACCTGAAGCTCTTGGCCAAAGACTACACCGTGCGTGCAACAATTTCCAGCCTCCTCGAACCAAATATTGACTATACTCGGTCTCTTTAGCCGATTGCGAAAAATGCTTTGACGATCCTTATCAACCTGTCCAGTGACGAGGAGGTTCTGGAGTGTCTAGCCAGCGATGACGAGTTCCTTGAGACAGTACTGAAGAAGCTCATGGTAAGTGCTCGTGTGCTCTCGTGTGACAGCAGACCGCGGTTCTTGGAAGCTGACCAACATATCGGACCATTTTAGAACGTCAAGGAGCCCAACGCCGATGAGTTTGCCATGTTGCTGGCCAATCTCGTGAAATCTGACCACCTCAAGAAACTCCACACCTTGAAGCGGAAAGCCCCTGCGGCGGTGTCTACATCCGAGAATGTCATCGACCAGCTGATGGACTGCTTCGTGAAGGGTGCCGAAGGCAATCTCAACAAGCACGCCAACTTCGACTACCTCTCCTACCTCTTCGCCGATCTGTCCCAATCCGAGACAGGGAGAGCGTATTTCACTACGCGGCAAGAGTACGACGGAGTGGTCCCAATCACTAAGCTGACCGTCTTCACGGAACACAAGAGCGACATCCGCCGAAAGGGTGTTGCCTCCACCATCAAGAATGTGGCATTCGATGTCGCTTCTCACCCCATGCTCTTCAGCGAGGATGAAGCCAACTTGCTGCCCTATTTGCTACTTCCGATCGCGGGACCGGAAGAATTCCCAGACGACGAGATGATGTCGATGCTGCCAGATCTGCAGCTGCTGCCCCCCGACAAGAAGCGAGATAGTGACAATACTATCATAACCACCCATCTAGAGACTCTGCTTCTTCTGACTACGACTCGGGAGGGCCGAGACAAGATTCGCGCCGCGCAAGTGTATCCCTTCGTCCGGGAATGCCATCTCCACGTGGAGGATGAGGAGGTGCGGGAGGCTTGTGACCGACTGGTGCAAGTGATCATGCGTGATGAGGAAGGTGAGGGTGAGAAGACCGAGGCTGAATTGGCGGAGGCTCAGAAGCAGATCGAGCCTCCTCAACCAAAGAATGCGGACGAGGAGGTGGTGGAGCTGTTCTAAGCATGTCGTCCATTGACGACTATTATATATTGTATATCCTGATAGATCGTGATTACCAACGGTGGCTTTACTGTCACCATATATTTTGAACCATTCCAAAAAGTTTTGTACATCAAATCCTCAATGCCCCGAGACAAAGATGTTCGTTTCCAAAATGGTGGAATTCATCATGATGGATTCGTCGACTGTGGGGCATCTCCACCGTCATCCCACCACTCATCGCCTCCAATTTCTCGAGATCAACCTGACTGCACTCTCTAAAGCTCCATCAACCTCGCCTGACTCGCCCACGAGCGAGACTACTGCACGTTTCTAGCCCAAAGAAGCTACTGTACTCCGGACCCATTTCATCATTGCCGACCCTCCCCCTTCACCGTCACGACGGCCGCCATCCCACTGCAGACGCGGAAGCGGACTTGTGCCCCGAACCCGAGGGGACAAGAGCTCTCCGCCGAATCAGACCGAGTTGGCGATCCCGACTCTGACGTCTCTGACGTGCCCCGCGAGCAAGACGACTCCCACGCGCACACAGAGCAGGACTCTCGCAGACTTGAAAATGGAAGTAGCGACCCAGACGAGCCCCTCCAGTTAACTCCGCCCGACGATTCCAAGTCGCTTGCTCAACGCTTCCGGGTTTTCATGTCGCGCGCCCCTCTTCTCCGGACGTCGCCCGCATTGGGCTCGTCATCATATGGAGCGGTGCGAATCCCCCAGGACGAGTCCGACGATAATGACGACGATGTCGATCCGGCTACTCGGCCAGACAAGCCTGCCCCGGAACCGTCGCCCGGCCGGCTACAGAGAGCGAGCTTCGACAGCTGTGCGGAAGGCCCTTCGAATGAAGGATTGCAACAGCGTCGACGTCGGCGAAGGAGTAATGCGCTGTACACAGAAGGACACATGCGGCGACCGTCATCGGCCACATCGGATGTAGGAATGGGTGCCGAGTCCAAGTACTCATTCGCAACGGGCCTTGCGGTACCTGGGAACCCAGTGACGCAGGAAACCCCAGCGTCTTCGCCCTATATGTCAACCGACGACGAGGAGGTACTAGATATTGATGACGAAGATGCAAAGCCATTCGTTGAGGATCCTCCCGATAATTCACCGTATGTTCTGTTTTCAATTGATCCAAGTCGGCGAGCGATCCTGCTCCTCGTCATTTGAAAGCCGGACTGGAGTATTGACTGACGCGCGGCTATATAGCTATGCTCAAGTCCGAGCGACTGTCCCCGCGACTGATGATATCACGCTTTCTATCAATAGTCCGTTGCTACCCCAGCAAGTTCATGCCGAATCCTTGCTCTGCCCCGCTTGGTGAAACCCTGTCTGACCTATTGTACTCATATAGCCCCCCGCATGTGGATTCTTGCATTGATCTTTTCACTGACCGGTTCTGCCGCCAATCTCTTCTTTTCTTTGCGTTATCCGAGCGTCGCTATCACCCCTATCATTGCATTAGTCCTGGTCCATCCACTGGGCAAATTTTGGGATGTCTTATTTAAACGGACAGATGACCCGATTGAAGTATTTGAGAATGGAACCCTCGATCATCGAGAGTCGCCTTCTGATGCATTCGATTCACCTGAGCCCTCTTGGCCCACGAGGATCCGACTTTGGCTTGGCCAAGGGCGCTGGAACGAGAAGGAACATGCATGCGTCTATATCAGTAGCAATGTCTCCTTTGGATTTGCATTTGCCACTGATGTTAGTACTACCTTCAAATCTCCGAGAGATTTAATCTAACAGTCTCTTTCCAGGTCATCGTTGAGCAACATAAATTCTACCAGCAAGAGGTTCCCATATTGTATCAAGTGTTGCTCATCATATCAACTCAGGTTCTGGGTTATGCATTCGCCGGCTTGACCAGGCGCTTCCTCGTGCGGCCCTCAGCCATGATCTGGCCGGGGACGCTCATGTCTACCGCCATGTTTTCCACCATGCACAAGACTGCTAATAAGAAGGCCGATGGATGGAGCATCACCCGTTACAAATTCTTCATCCTTGTGTGGGCTGGCGCCTTCGTCTGGTACTTTGTACCTGGCTTGTTGATGCCAGCTCTCAGCTACTTTAACGTCGTGACTTGGTTCGCACCCAAGAATGTCGTTGTGTCGAATCTTGTACGTGATAGATCCCTTGGAAACATGAAATTTCTATGAAAACCCGCTGACCGCTATAGTTTGGGGTTGCTTCGGGCCTCGGCATTTTGCCGTTGACCTTTGACTGGGCCCAAATCGCGTATATCGGGTCACCATTGCTGACACCATGGTGGGCAGCAGCCAACATTGTGACGGGCCTGGTGGTGGTCATCTGGATCATTGCCCCGATCCTGTGTAAGTCTTGAGTTTCTTTTCCTCAGCTGTGTGCTCAATGTGTGACTGATAATATGCCGAGGCAGACTATAAAAATGTGCTCTTCTCTTCATATATGCCCATACTCTCTGCGGCAGTTTTTGACAACACAGGCCACCCATACAACGTGAGCCGAATCCTGACGCCGGACTTCCTCTTCGACCAAAAGGCATATGAAGAGTATTCGCCCGTATACCTGCCGATTACTTATGTCCTGTCATATGGCGTCCAATTTGCCGCTCTGACCTCCTTGGTGACACACACCATTTGTTGGTATGGTAAGGATATCTTGCACCAAACTCGCAAGGCTTTCGAGGAGCGCAGTGATGTGCCCGAGTTTGAGGCATACCAGCCTCTACGAACAGGTAATGGACATGGGTCTCCCCGCCCCCACCCTCGTGAGGCATCGAGAGTCAGTTCTCATGATCCTAGTCGGGAGATGCCTCTGGGGATGGAGGATGTCCATTGCCGTCTCATGAGACGATACAAGGACGCTCCCTTGACGTGGTACCTGATTGTGCTCATTACAATGCTGGTCATTGCCACCTACACTGTTGAGCAGTATGTTTACTCCCTTCTTAATCCACACGAAGTCTCTGGCTTGTGCTAACTGTTCCGTTTGTTCCAGCTATCCGGTCCACTTACCCTGGTACGGTCTTTTTCTGGCCCTGCTCATCACCTGCGTATTCTTCATTCCCGTCGGCATCATCATGGCTGTTACAAACCAACATAGCAGTCTCTATCTCATCTGCCAGCTGTTGTGTGGCATTGTCTTCCCTGGAAGGCCAGTTGCGAACATGATCTTCGTGACATATTCCTACATCAGCTCCGCGCAGGGCATCAAGTTTTCGTCAGATCTCAAACTCGGGCATTACATGAAAATCCCACCGCGCCTCCTCTTTGGTGTGCAAATGGTGGCGACCCTAGTATCCAGCCTGACCCAGATTGGTGTTTTAAATTGGATGTTCTCCTATATCCCGGGGCTTTGCACTCCGCAGGCAATAAACGGCTTCAACTGCCCCATTGCACGAGTCCACTTCAACGGCAGTATCCTCTGGGGTGTCGTTGGGCCGCAGCGATTCTTTGGCCCAGGTGGTCTATATCGACCTCTCGTCTGGGCATTCTTGGTTGGCGCCGCAGCACCTGTCGCGGCGTGGATCCTAGGCCGTCGCAGCAAGAAAAGCTTTTGGCGGAAGGTCAACTTTCCAATCCTCTTTGGCAGCCTGAGCTGGATTCCCCCTGCAACAGGACTCAACTTTTCTACTTGGGCACTTGTGTGTTTTGCTTTCAACTACGTGATCCGCCGACGCAGGACCGCCTGGTGGGAGAAGTATGCGATGACGCTATCAGCAGCTTTGGACTCGGGGTTGGCATTTGCCGTGTTAGTTGTCTTCTTCTGTTTCATTTACCCCGGCTGGGTTGATGGGTTCAAGTGGTGGGGAACTGAAATTTATAAACATGGATGCGACTGGATCGCATGCCCGTACATGCGCCTAGAGCCCGGGCAGAAGTTTGGTGAATGAGGTATCCCTGAAACAAAACGAGGTGTACATACACCATCATCATATAGAGTGTTTTGTTCAATGCGACATGAATGTAACGAAATGATTTGTCTTTGATTCAGAAGTAAGAAGATAAGGAAATAAAGAGTAGATCAGTCGCGGCGATAAGGCGATAACCTTTCCACAAGTGAGTTAACTTAACTATTTAGTTAACTTGAACAAACTAACGTTCTGGCAGCTCTGTGCTTACCTAAGCGTTTCATCACTGCCAGCCCGTGACCAACTCCAGCTCCTCAACTCCATCCCGACCCTCGTCTTCTGTCATCCTGTTGACCCAGCCCCCATCTAACCTTCACCCGGTAGATGTGCTGCGATATTCCTTTCTTGATTTGAGAAAAACGCGCGCGCTTACGCTCTCATCGCCGAGAAAAATGTCGACTCCAACCAATGCCTCCAATGGCCCGACGCCAACCGGATCCAACGGTGTGCCTCCTCCCATGAGGATTCGCCGCGCTCGGAACGCAGGCGACCCTCTTGTTCGCCCAAAGCGACGCCCTGCGAGGCCTATGGGAGCTGCCCCCGGCGCAAATACAGCTATCAAAACCCTGCCCGCACGTCCCTCGGTCCCCGGTACTCCGTCCTTACCACTGCCACAGAAGTCCCGAGCTGCTCCTGTCCCGGATTTACGCGCGGTGAACGGATTCAGCGGGCCTTTGCTTTCTCAGAAGTACACCGATTACCCCCTGGTAACCACACGGAAGGCTTTGCGCGAAGGGCTGAAACACCACATCGCCCGGTTCTCTTCCAAACGAGCGATCGATCCGCGCGATGAATCACAGTTCACGCGACCAGTCAGGCTGCATCGTCGAGACCCGCGCGCTCGAGCCCATGAATCCCACGGGGAGAAGATGGTCGGACCGGATGGCCAGCAGCTGGACGAGGCTGAGCGGGAGGCCTTGGATGCCCGGAGAGCCGCGCGCGAAAAGGAGCGTGCTGAGAATTTGGCGCAGATTGCGCCGTCGGTCGGGTCGACTACAAAGAGACCCAATGCTCCCAAACAGAAAACACAACAGGTCTTCAAGTCTGACATGACCAAGGAGGAGATTGCCAGAGCTCGCATCAAGTACGAGGAAGCTCTGCCATGGCACCTCGAGGATTTCGATAACCGCAATATCTGGGTGGGCAATTATGAAGCCGCGTTGTCGGAGACCCATGCGGTCTTTGTCCTCGAGAACAACAAGATGCGCATGATCCCCGCGGAAAAGTGGTACAAGTTCAACGCTAAGCAGCAATTCAAGGCTTTGACAATCGAAGAGGCGGAGAAGCATATGTCGAAGCGCATGAAGGACCCTCGGTGGTTCATGGAAAAACAAAAAGAGATTAAAGAGAAGCAAGAACTGGAATCATTTGCCAAGCAGCACAAAGTCTATGCCGGAAAGCAGGGTGGCATGACTGGTAGAGAAGGCCTGGAGGCCAGTGAGATGGACTTTGAAGAAGATCGATTCGCAGACGATGAAGAACATGCTGATCTGTTCAATGACGAGCAAGACGAAGAGACCAAAGCTGCCGAGCGGCGAATCAAGGAGGATCAATTGAAGGCGAATGTCTTCGATCTCAAGGAGGAGAAGGACTACGAGGATGAAGAGGAGCGCGAGAAAAGGGAGCGTGAAGCGCGCCGGACTTTCGGCAAGAAGGTCCGTAAGGCTCTCAAGAAACGAGAGAGGAATTTTGACTACAGCAGTGGCTCTGATGTTAATCCATACACCGATGAGGAGGTGAGTATATTCCTGTCTGTTGAGCTGGACAGTGTATAAGATACTAATATGATCATGCGTAGAGCTCTGATGATAGCGAAGTCGAACGCCAGAAGGAAGAAGAGAAGCGCAAGGCCGAGGAGGAGAGGATTCAGAAAGAGAAGGACTCGGCTACATCTACTAAGGGCAGCAATACGCCCTCGGGCCGTCCAAAGCACACCGATGCGCTCAAGAAGCCAGCCGGTTCTCGCAAGCGTCTGGGATCTCCAGGTTCCGACGCGAGCGGCACGGACACCTCTCGAAAGAAGGCAAAGAACAAGCATCAGCCCACGTCGCAGCCAATGTCCCCATCTACAGCACAGGTAAGCAGCCCTGTGATCACCTTTGATTGGATGAAAGTATCGATGAATGCTAATCAATCTTCAGGCCGGTAAGAAACGCATTCGAAACCTCCCACTGGGCGGCTCTGGATCTGGTAGCGATGTCGATATCGGTGCTGGATCCGGAGGCGAGCTGAGCGAGAGCAGCAAGACCAAGAAACTGAGACTAAACCCCCCATTAGCCACTTCGCGCAGTGGCACTCCCCAAGGATCCCGCGCTGCAAGCCCCGTTGCTGGCACCCAATTTCCCGGTAGCCGAGCCACAAGCCCCGATGGAACAAGAGGCAAGTTCTCTCCTATGATCCAATCGAAATTGAATCTACAAGTCTACTGCGCTATCTGTAATTGACATGATGTACTGACTATCCCCACACAAACGACAGGCGCCGGCCGCTCCACCCCGATCCCATCCGGACAACCATTCCCCACACCCGCCGAGATTCACGCCGCGATCCCAGCTACCGGTATTACCAGCTCCGCTCTCCTGCGCGTATTCCGCCCCCGCATCGGAGAGTCCAAGGAGAATCATCGCCGTTTCATTGCCATCGTCAAGGACGTGGGTCTGTATGGCAAGGAGGATAAGTTGTTGCGACCTGGTACTTGGAAACCAACCTAAGTTTAAGTACTCGAGTAATTGTGACTGGAATTTCTTCCTTTGGTGATTTTAAAGCGTTACTTCTTGGGAAAATCGAGATGTTTTTATGATAACATGGCTAGAGGAGGTTGAGAATAAATGGATCTGACGAGGGATTCTGAATCTTAATTTCTGGAATCTCATTTTCTGGGTTGGAATAACTATTTTGTAGAACGCTACATACATGGCTTCCTGGATTTTCTGATCATGGTCCGGGGGCGGTCAGAATAAGGTGTGCTATTAAAGCTAGGTCCTCCATGAAGTCTTGAATGGTTGGAGATTATGGAGTCATTTCTAGCAGGCGATAGATACTTGAAAAAAAAATATTTGAGTAAGAGATCTTCAAAAACCCTCCCACAATATCATGGCCTAGGCTGAGCGAATACTTTTACTGAAGTGAAGGAAAAATTCTATAAGTGGACCCGATTGACATAGAACTATCACAGAAAGGGAAAAAAAGAAATGACGAAACACAACCAAGAAACATATACATGCAACAATCAACAATTCAACAGCGCCAAGTTTGGAGACATGTCACATCATACGACCCACAAGCAGGTCATTCTATCAGACAAGAGAAAAGAAAAAGTGAAACACAATTATCGCAGTGGGGAATCACATCACATCACATCACGAGAGATCCAACTCCCAGTCCTACTCCGAAAATGGCATCTAAGCAGCGCGGGCAGCGTTCTCAGTGCCCTCCTCATACTTTTCCCAGTTGGCCAAGATGGCAGCGATACGGGGAGAGTTGGTGAGACGGTAGACGTCCTCGAAGTACTCCTTGGTGATCTCGAAGGGACGAGCAGTGACGTTGGGGATGTACTTTCCAACGAGCTTGGAGGGGTCGATGGTGGTCTTGTTGATCTTCTTGAGCAAGAAGGAACGGAAAGGCTTGACACCGGAGCGCAGGAAAGTGCTGTGGAAGGGGACGTCGATACCCTTGAGGGGAATGGTGGCGAAGCCACGCTCCAGCTGAATGGGCTTGGGCTTGGCCTCGGTCTGCTTGACGCACTCCTGGATGATGCTGACCAGGTGAGCCTTGAGGTCCTCGAGCGACATGCTCTGCATAAGAGCTGGGATGTCAATGTTTTGGGCCTTGAGGAAGTTCAAGAGGTTGGTAAGGCAGTCGAGGGCGCGGAGCTACAAGGTTTCACGTTAGTAAATTCAGCTGTGAGAGAAGGGGAGAAAAGATTGAGTAGACTTACATCACCAGCAGCGACGTACTGCATGTTGGCAACATTGTAGTTGACAATCTCCAGAAGCCAGCCAGTCTGCTCGGCAATGACCTCGACGACGTACTGCAAGGCCTGCTCGTTGAAGGTCTTGGAGATACGGCTGGGGTTGACGGCACACATGGAGTAGTTGGAGCGACCCTGCTCGTCACGCTCGACGGCAACCTGCATGGTCAGACCACGGTAGAACACAACGGAAACCAAGCTCTCGATGGGCATGACATCAGCCAGGGCAGCCAGGGCAGAGTATTCACCCAGCGAGTGACCGGCGAAGCTGCTGTCACGCTGGACCAGACCCTTGGAGCGCATGTCCTCGAAACTAGCTTTCTCCATGAGGGTGAGGGCGGGCTGGGTGAACTGGGTGGCGGACAGAAGACCGGTAGGCGAGCGGTAGGTATAAGAAGTAGTGTGCTCATCAACCTCCTTGAAGATCTTCTCGGACTTGATGGAACCGTCGGCATTCACAGACTCGAAGGTCATGGCCATGTAGTTCTCGCGAATGGCCTTACCACGGGGACCACCGAAGTAAACGGTGAGCTCCTTGGGATTGTTCTTGACAATGTCGATGATGGACAGGCCATAGTTCTCCAGGAAGTGACGATCAGCGCGGTCCCAGACCTCCCGAGCAACAGGGCTGCTGGCATAGAGCTCCATACCCATGCCCTGCTCCTGGGAACCTTGACCAGTGAAGACATAGGAGGTGACGGGCTGTTCGACCTCGGCCTCACCGACAAGAACCTTCTCTTCGGTCTCCTTGTTGCTAGCCTCAACCTTGATGATCTTGCGACCTGCAATCATACCGACGTGCTGCAGCTTCACAGCGACCATGTCGTTGGGCAGAACCATGCCGACCAGCGATGCGTGGAAGCCACGGACACGACCGATGTTGTTCTCAGCAGCCCAGGTCTCCACGAGAGAACGGACGGCAGCACTGCTGTACATACCGTGAGTGATAGTGCCGGGCAGATTGGCATAGCTGGAGAAGACACGAGAGACGTGGATGGGGTTGTAATCGCCAGAGACGCGGGCGTAGGTCTCGTTAGAGGCCGGGGCACGCAGCTCCAGGGCAGTCTTGCCGCTGAGAGGAATGGGGTTCTCGAAGTAGACGGGCTGCTCGATAGAGGTACCGTGACGCTGGAGGTAGTCAATGACAGGGTTACCGTGAGAGACACCGGCCTCGTAGTCTACGGAGGCAACCTGGATGATCTCCTTGGTGGGGAGCTCCAGGAGAACCTGACCAATGGTCTGGACATTGCTGAAGACGGTCTGGTTCTTGAAGCGAATCAAGCTCTGTAGACGGAAGGTGAGGGTTTGGCCAAGGAGCTCAGTGTCAGACTCGTCCATGCGGAACCACTCCTTAGAGCGGAGGACGGCAACATCGCGGCTGGTGGCGAGGTGGACTTGCATAGGAACCTCATCCTTGCGCTGGAAGGTGTTCTCGAAGTCCGAGTAGGCACCGCGGTACAGGAACTGGCTGGTAACCTCCATGATGGGCTTGCCATCACGCTTGATGGTACCGCAGACCTCGACCATCTTGCCAGACTCCTGGTTGATGACCGCGTTGATCTGGGCAGTGGTGTCCAGAACATCGCCAACCTTCAGGGGCTGAGCACCAGGAACCATCTTGAAGCCGTTGGACAGGTGAACCAGCTTGAGGAGATCTCCGTCAATAGTGCGAGGGAAGATGGGCATGGTGATGGCCTTCCAGCCAGCAACAATGGCGAAATCCATGGGGGCGAAGACTTCCTTGCCAGGACGGTCCACAAAGGCCTCACCAGTGTTGCCAACAGCGTGAACAAAGTCGGCAACGGCCTGGCTGGTGATGGTCTCACGGCCACCGTTGAAAGTGGCAGTTGTAGGAGTGTCGAAGGGCACGTCCTTGGTGCCGAACCAGATACGGTAGTAGAACTCCTTGATACGGTCGTTGCGATCTCCCATGACCTCGCGGATGGGGGCGTAACCGGTCTCCGGGTGGTAAGTGAAGAGGAAGGTCAGAGGGACAACACCACCCTCAGCAGTGCGGCCTTCGAACATAGACAAAGAGATCTGTCCATTCTCGAGCATCTTGGCCTCGACAGTCTTAACCAACTTGCCAGACTGGTAAGGTTCACGCACACTAACAACAGTCTTGGCAGGGTCGTTGGGGTTGGTGATTTCCACATAGAGGCCTGGAGTGGGAGCCACGACCCGCTTCATAGGGTTGGTCTGGAAGCGGTGGCCCTGGACATAGACATCGGCCAGGAAAAGGGCGTGGCGCCAGGAGTAGGTGTTGCCAGCCAACAGGCGGAGCCAGCGATCCAGGCTGGGTAGATCAGCAGACGTGGAAGAGGACAGGCGGAAGCTGACCTTGTTGGCCTCCTCGGAGATGGTGAGACCCTCGACCTCGGGCTCATCGGCTTCGTCAACCAGGTTGCCACCGAAATACTCGATCACGGGGATCTTGGACTTGTCACCACCGTAAACATCACGGAGTAGGCCGGCAATGTGGCCCTGGTGAACACCATCGAGGATGTCCTTGACAGGCTCGTCAATGATGTTAGAGAAGCGGGCGGCCATGGGACCCTGCAGAATGCAGGTGCGGCCGACGTCCTGGTCAACAACAGCCTCCAGGTCCTCACTCTGCCAGAGAGAGTCCTTCTTGAAGAAGTACTCGAAATTCTCGTCGAGGACAGGGACGAAAGGAACGGGCTTCTGACCACGGCGCTGGCAAAGCAGCAAGAAATGCTGAACATCCTGGGCGTTGATCAGCTGCTTGGCAGCCTCGGGGTACGCAGCCAGAATCGTGTTCACAGCGGGGTAAGGAGTGTCGAGCTCGGAGTAATTCTGGAGCAGAGAAGCCTGGCCCTGCGCAGTGGTGAAGCGCTCCTCCACACGGCGCAGGAAGTCACCAGTCAGACGCTTGAGCGAGTCATCGATCCAACGAGACTCGTGCTTGACGTACATCAGATCGACCATGCGGTGGACAACTTCGGCATAGGTCATGTCCTCGAGGTCCACAGTCTCACCAGCGGCGTTGCGGCCGAACCACACCTTATGGAAGTCGTCATTGAGCTTCTTGATAATGTAGTTGCGCATCTTCTTCAGCTCGGGGACACGCTTGGCCTTGTCGAGCTTGAAGATCTTCTGGTCCATCTCGTGCCAGAACAGGACACCACGGGTAGCCAGCTTGTGGATGGGCTCACCCATCTCGGAGAGCACAGTGATGACACCGCCAGCAGCACCCTTGTAGGTCTTCTCCCATTCCTCGTTGTCGACACCGGGAGCATCAGCGATGGCCTTCTTAGCATTCTTGGAGGTGTGAGCTTCCTTGGCGATCATCATGCGGCTACCGAACAAGCAACCGTCGAAAGGCATAGGGGGATAGCCGAACTTGGCAGACCATGTGCCAGAGAGGTAAGGGTAGGTATCCTCGGCACCTCCGAAACCACTACCAGCGACAAGGACGATGTTGTCCTGCTTGCGGATGCGGCTGTACATCTGGAGGATGGGCTGGTGGAAGTCCTCGAAGGAGTGGTGACCACCACCACGACCACCGGTCCACTGCAGGATGATGGGGAACTTGGGGTTGGCCTTGGCAATGTTGATGACCTGCTGAATGGCATCGCCGGAGCCGGGCTTGAAGGCAATGTGCTTGATGCCGAGAGTCTCGATGTACTCGTTGGCGACCTCGATGGAAGGGACACCAGCACCAATGGTCAGACCCTCAATGGGGACACCCTCGGCACGCAGGCGGCCGATCAGAGGGATCTGCCACCCCATGGCACGGGGGTTGACGTAGATCAAGTTAACGGTGATACCCCGGCCAGGAGGGATAACCTTCTCGATCTTGTTGATGGCAGCGGTCATGGTCTTCGCGTTGTAGTAACCACCACCAGCCAACTCAATGTGGTAGCCGGCATTCATAGTGGCGGCGACGAAGTCCCAAGGAACAGTGGTAGGGGTCATACCAGCGACCATAACAGGGGGGATACCCAGCAGGCGACTCATCTTGGTGTCAACATAAGTCTGTCCGGTAGATGTCTGCACCAGGCGGGGGCCGTGTTCCTTGACCCAATCCACGGCGTACTTCACGGAGTGCTCATCACGGTCAAAGAGCTCGGGCTTGTAGCCAACCTCAGCATTGGTGCCGTCCATCTCGCCAGCCAGAATGACGCGAACGCCGGTTCCATCCTTATTGCGGTTGGTGAGGACACCCAGGCCAGAGATACCACCGGGACCAAAGTCAATGATGTGGGTGGCACCGGGGAAGACGGTAGCCTGCTCCCAGTTCACGGCATCATGAGTGATCATGCGGACCAAGGCAGGCACGGCGCTCTTATCACCAAGCTCGCGCAGGTCCTCTCCGGTCTTGGTGTTGAAGACGGGGATCAGCAGGGACTTGGCGGGGATCTCAACCACATCCTCAAGATCCTCTAGAATGCGGTCATAGGCAGAGGTGAGGTACTGGCTGTGGAAAGGAGCCGTGATGGGCAGGAAGCGGTTTACAAACCGAACCTTGCGCTGAGTGAAGGGAACACGGTTCTGGTCGAGCCCAGTGGGGGCCTTGACCTTGCGCAGACGCAGATTCAAACCGTACAGGGAGATGGGGGGACCGGTCACCACGAAGTTGCGGGCACTGTTGACCAGGGAGATGGCGATGTGGCGGTCCTCAGGCAAGTGCTGGTTGGTGGCATCAATGTGCTCTTGGACAGCCGTGCGAGAAAGATCACGAATGGAGAGCATGGGGGTCGGGGTACCCTCGCCGTTCTCGATCGAGTCTTGCAACACGGAGGGAGCCAAGGAGGTGCGAGGGTAGGCCTGCTGGCTGCGCAGACCGATCCAGAACAGCATGGTGAGGGCATTGCGAGAAGCCTGGGCAAAGGACTCCCAAGTGGTAGCAGTAGCAATGGCTGCGGCCGTGACCACACCCTGAGAGTGACCAGTGGTTCCGCGGATGCGTTCCACGAGATCACCGGGCTGCTGTCCCAGGACCTTGCAGGTCACCGTGTAGTGGGCCAATTGAACGAGGCCGATCAAAGGCAGACTGACGGGAGCTGACACGAGATAGTCCGTATCGGGCTGCGCATCCCGGTCCTGCAGCCAGCGCATGATATCGAGGCCCTTGGGGTAAAGCTTGCTGGCCTCGGGCTCACGGGACAGGGACTGCAGAAGCTCTGCAGAGGAGACAATCAGGTCCTCTACGAAAGAGGGATAGGTGGTGTAGACTGTGCGCAGCTCGTCAAAGTACTCCTCAATGTTACCCTGACCACCGAAAACTGTGTAGATGCCAGCAGCCTCATCGGAGGCAGCGCGGAAGAGAGCCGAGTCGTAGGGCTTGGTGGGCCGGCCGGCGGCGGCACGACCGGCATAGTAGGCCTCAACCACCTGGTTTTTCTTAGGGACAATGCTGGACAGAGCGGCTGCCACAGCGTGGACATCATTTCCACGCATGAAGGCGCGCTCAAACTCGTTCAAAACGAGCTTGAGGACCTCTAGATAGGTACCCTGAGCATCATCCTCACCCTCTTCGACCTCGTGGGCGACATAGCCAATGTAGCGGGCGACCAGCTCCACGACGGACGAAGGCTCGTCATCCTGGGCCAATTCGTCCGTAGGCTCGGGTAGTGATGTGGTGAAGCCGTCCTTCAACTGGGAGGCATGGAAATGGAGCGAGGTAGGCACGAGGAAGGAGAACTCGAGAGAGCCATGTGAGAGGATGAGAGGGCGCAGAGACTGAGAAGACCGGGGGGTGTTGATTCCGGTCTGGGGACCGGTGGATGTGCCGTACATGGTAATGATATTTCCTTCTCCTCTAGGAGACCCGGACAATTAAAGTCGGTCGGGGGAGATCAATTCTAGGGAGAAGGGTTGGTTGTGAGTAAAAAAAAAGAGTCGGTGTCGAGGCGGGTGTTTTCCCCCTCCCAAAAATGTTGGCGGGGATCGGCCCGGGATCTTGAGGAAACTTACAAAGTAGGAGTCGTCTCGACCACGAGGAATTGAATTAAATAAAATAAAAGACGGAATTCACAAGGACATCAAAATGAAGAAGAACAGGGAGAGTAAGGTGGAGAGAGTATGGGGGAGTAGGGGAGGGGAGAAATGACGGAGAAGAGGAGGGAGGGGAAAAGGTGAAGCAGATCAATTGAAGTTGAGAAAGGTCTCTCTCTCTATCTTTCTCTCTGTCTTTGTCTCTGTCGCTCCTACCAGCAAGAAAAGCAGACCACAGAAAATGGTGACCCGGTGGACGGTGACGGTAAAAAAAAAAGAAATGGCTGTTGAACTGTAACTGGCCCAAAAGGGTTTAGCGGGGATCAAGACCCGCCCCAATACTCTGGCAGACTCCGCCCGACGCTGTGGGAACTCTAGTGGGAGAGACAGACGCCGTGGTATTGGCAGAACCATGGGGCGCAGGGAAGATTACTTACAAATACCCCGCCAGCGGGACAAGATTACCCCCTGGTTGTTGCCATTCAACGAGTTCGGTGCGCGAGAGGAGTTCCGGCCGGTCATCGCAATACATGTAATACCGGTTACGCTGGTAATGGGTGTAACTTATCAAGATTGAAGCATTCAACAAGTCGCGACATCTAGAGTAGGATTCAATGGTGACACCGATGAGATCCTCGGATCTCATCTGTACTGTGCATTTACAAGTTGAAGCTCGTGCTGGCCAGTGGAACGTATACAAGGTGTCAACTTCTGTGTACCTGGATATATCACGATTGGACTACTCAAAAAAGTGAAGAACAATAATCAATAAATCCATCGAGCTAAGATACAGTGGGTCGATGGGGCAGTCATGGAGTGTTGGGAGCCCTCCCATTGGTTGTTCTTGTCCTGCCAGGAACGGGCCCCAGTGGTCGCCGCACGGCTGTTACGATGAGCTTCCAGAGCCCCCAACGGCCTCACCACTTCTCCCATCCCTTCTGTCCGCCGTGACCAACCACCAATTCTCGTCCAATGCATCCGTGGACGAGCCAGTGGGCAAGCCAATGGCTGGACCAACCCCTCTGCCTCTTGTCCACCGGCCATGTGTGCTTATTACTTTGTGCCTGTCTCTCCCCTCCCTGTACCGTATTGTAATACATTCCTCCCCATCCACAAATTTCTCGGCTTGATTAGTATGTATGAGCATCCTCACACCTACAGGGGATAGCTCCCGCCCGCTTGGATACTCGGTTGTGCTGTGATCGACTCGGGTCAAAATTACCAGCCTGTATCCGGTATTACCAGTAGTTGACCACCCTATCAAGCCTATCGCTTTCCCACCTTTTTTTTCTCTCGACTGCTGCTGGTCTTCACTCCACCAACCCTATCCTCCTCCTCTCTCTTCTCCTCCTCTAGACAACTGGGACCTTATTTCCTTTCCCTCCCTAATTCTTGTGTGTTGTTATTTCATTTTCCTTTATTTCTCTAGCATCAATTCCCCTTCCGTGGGTATCCTCAGCGACGAGAGTTCCCGTCGCCGCCCCGGAATTTCAAGGACATAGGTCCGACGACCTACCTAATAACCTCCCAAATTCGCCCGACTTATTCTCGATACCCTTCTCCCTCCCTCTTCTCTTTCGACCTCACATATATCCCGCATCTACACATACACAATTCGACATGCGTCCTGAGATTGAGCAGGAGCTGGCTCACACCCTGCTGGTGGAGCTGCTCGCCTACCAGTTCGCCTCGCCTGTCCGATGGATCGAGACTCAAGATGTCATCCTGGCCGAACAGCGCACCGAGCGCATTGTTGAGATTGGTCCCGCAGATACCCTCGGTGGCATGGCCCGCCGCACACTCGCCTCCAAATACGAGGCCTACGATGCCGCCACCTCCGTACAGCGCCAAATCCTGTGCTACAACAAGGACGCCAAAGAGATCTACTATGATGTCGACCCGGTCGAAGAGGAACCCGAAGCCGCTGCCGAAGCTCCGGCCGCTGCTGCTGGTGCCTCTGCCCCTGCGGCTGCTGCTCCCGTTGCCGTTGCAGCTCCCCCTCCTCCCAGTGCTGGCCCGGCTGCCGCGGTTGAGGATGTTCCAGTTACTGCCGTTGATATCCTGCGGTCTCTGGTCGCCCAGAAATTAAAGAAGGGGCTATCTGATGTGCCATTGACGAAAGCTATTAAGGATCTTGTTGGAGGTAAGTTTTGAGGTTTTATTTCTTCCTGGAGTAATTTCAGGCATTTCAACGACCATTAACCGGTGCGGGGAACGCTAATTGGTGCTTTTTTTTTTATTCAGGCAAGTCCACATTACAAAACGAAATTCTTGGAGACTTGGGCAAGGAGTTTGGTTCCACGCCAGAGAAGCCCGAGGACACCCCGCTGGACGAGCTCGGCGCCTCAATGCAGGCCACTTTCAACGGCCAATTGGGCAAGCAGTCCTCTTCCCTCATTGCCCGCATGGTCTCCTCTAAGATGCCTGGTGGCTTCAACATCACAGCTGTTCGCAAGTACCTTGAGACGCGGTGGGGATTGGGCGCGGGCCGCCAGGACGGTGTGTTGCTACTCGCCATCACTATGGAGCCGGCCTCCCGTCTGGGATCCGAGCCTGATGCCAAGGCCTTCTTGGACGACGTGACCAACAAGTATGCTGCCAGTGCTGGTGTGAACCTTTCCGCTCCCGCGGCTGGTGGCGACAGCGGTGCTGGTGGCGGCGGTATGATGATGGACCCGGCGGCCATTGATGCCCTGACCAAGGATCAGCGTGCTCTATTCAAGCAGCAATTGGAGGTGATTGCCCGCTACCTGAAGATGGATCTTCGCGCCGGTGACAAGGCCTTCGTCACATCTCAAGAGACCCAAAAGGCCCTACAGGCTCAGCTTGACCTCTGGTCTGCCGAGCACGGTGACTTCTACGCCTCTGGTATTGAGCCCTCCTTTGATCCGCTCAAGGCCCGTGTCTACGACTCCTCGTGGAACTGGGCCCGCCAGGACGCTCTCAGCATGTACTACGACATCATCTTTGGTCGCCTTCAAGTGATCGACCGTGAAATTGTCAGCCAGTGCATTCGCATTATGAACCGCTCCAATCCTCTCCTCCTCGATTTCATGCAGTACCACATCGACAACTGCCCCACCGAACGTGGTGAGACCTACCAGCTCGCTAAGGAGCTGGGACAGCAGCTCATCGATAACTGCAAGGAAGTCTTGGATGTGGCTCCTGTCTACAAGGATGTCGCCGTCCCCACTGGTCCTCAGACCACCGTTGATGCTCGGGGTAATCTTACTTACAAGGAGGTGCCCCGTGCGAGCGCTCGCAAGCTGGAACACTACGTCAAGCAGATGGCTGAGGGTGGCCCCATCTCCGAGTACAGCAACCGCAACAAGGTCCAAAACGACCTGAAGAACGTGTACAAGCTTATTCGCAAGCAACACCGCCTGTCCAAGGCCTCGCAGCTTCAGTTTGATGCTCTGTACAAGGACGTGCTTCACGCTCTCAGCATGAACGAGAGCCAGATCATGCCCCAGGAGAACGGCGCTGCGAAGAAGTCTGGCCGCAACGGTCTGAAGCGTACTGCTGCCATCCGCCCCGGCAAGGTCGAGACCATCCCCTTCCTGCACCTCAAGAAGAAATCCGAGCATGGTTGGGACTACAGCAAGAAGCTGACCGGCATCTATCTCGATGTTCTGGAGTCAGCTGCTCGGTCTGGCCTTTCTTTCCAGGGCAAGAACGTCCTCATGACTGGTGCCGGTGCCGGTTCTATCGGTGCCGAGGTCCTGCAAGGTCTGATCTCCGGTGGTGCTAAGGTCATTGTTACCACTTCCCGCTTCTCGCGCGAGGTCACCGAGTACTACCAGGCCATGTACGCCCGCTTCGGTGCCCGCGGCTCTCAGCTGGTTGTCGTGCCTTTCAACCAGGGCAGCAAGCAGGATGTGGAGGCTCTCGTTGACTATATCTACGACGCCAAGAATGGCTTAGGCTGGGATCTCGACTTTGTCGTTCCTTTCGCGGCTATCCCTGAGAACGGTCGCGAGATTGACGCCATCGATTCTAAGTCTGAGCTGGCCCACCGTATCATGCTGACTAACCTGCTCCGTATGCTGGGTTCGATCAAGACCCAGAAGCAGGCTCACGGCTTCGAGACCCGCCCTGCCCAGGTCATTCTCCCTCTGTCGCCTAACCACGGTACTTTCGGTAACGATGGTCTCTACTCCGAGTCCAAGCTGGGTCTGGAGACTCTCTTCAACCGCTGGTATTCCGAGAGCTGGGCCAACTATCTTACCATCTGTGGTGCTGTCATTGGTTGGACCCGTGGTACTGGTCTCATGAGCGGCAACAACATGGTCGCTGAGGGTGTTGAGAAGCTTGGTGTCCGCACCTTCTCTCAGCAAGAGATGGCCTTCAACCTGCTGGGTCTGATGTCCCCAGCTGTGGTCAACCTCTGCCAGCTGGACCCCGTCTGGGCTGATCTCAACGGTGGTCTGCAGTTCATCCCTGACCTTAAGGATTTGATGACCCGCCTTCGCACTGATATCATGGAGACCAGTGACGTCCGCCAGGCCGTTATCAAGGAGACTGCCATTGAGAACAAGGTTGTCAACGGCGAGGCTAGCGACGTTCTGTACAAGAAGGTCATTGCCGAGCCTCGTGCCAACATCAAGTTCGACTTCCCCAAGCTTCCCGACTGGGAGAAGGAGGTCAAGCCTCTCAACGAAAACCTCAAGGGTATGGTCAACCTGGACAAAGTGGTCGTTGTCACTGGTTTCGCTGAGGTTGGACCCTGGGGTAACTCGCGTACTCGGTGGGAGATGGAGGCTTACGGCAAGTTCTCTCTCGAGGGTTGCGTTGAGATGGCCTGGATCATGGGCCTGATCAAGCACCACAACGGTCCGATTAAGGGCAAGGCCTACTCCGGCTGGGTTGATGCCAAGACTGGTGAACCCGTCGACGACAAGGATGTCAAGTCCAAGTATGAGAAGTTTATTCTGGAGCATACCGGTATCCGTCTCATTGAGCCCGAGCTCTTCAAGGGCTACGATCCTAAGAAGAAGCAGCTTCTGCAGGAGATTGTCATCCAGGAAGACCTGGAGCCCTTCGAGGCCTCCAAGGAGACTGCCGAGGAGTTCAAGCGTGAGCACGGCGACAAGGTCGAGATCTTCGAGATCCCGGAGTCTGGCGAGTTCACCGTCCGTCTTCGCAAGGGCGCCAACCTGCTCATCCCCAAGGCCCTGTCATTTGACCGTCTCGTTGCTGGTCAGATCCCTACTGGCTGGGATGCCAAGCGTTATGGTATTCCCGACGACATCATCGAGCAGGTCGACCCCGTGACTCTGTTCGTCCTCGTCTGTACCGCCGAGTCCCTGCTTTCTGCTGGTATCACCGACCCTTACGAGTTCTACAAGTACGTTCACCTCTCCGAGGTTGGTAACTGTATCGGTTCCGGTATCGGTGGTACCCACGCTCTGCGTGGCATGTACAAGGATCGCTACCTTGACAAGCCTCTCCAGAAGGATATCCTGCAGGAGTCGTTCATCAACACTATGAGTGCATGGGTCAACATGTTGCTCCTGTCCTCGACCGGTCCTATCAAGACTCCCGTCGGTGCTTGCGCTACTGCCGTTGAGTCCGTTGATATTGGTTACGAGACTATTGTGGAGGGCAAGGCTCGTGTCTGCTTTGTTGGTGGATTCGATGACTTCCAGGAGGAAGGTTCGTACGAGTTCGCCAACATGAAGGCTACCTCCAACGCCGAGGACGAATTCGCCCACGGTCGTACCCCCCGTGAGATGTCTCGTCCTACAACCACTACCCGTGCCGGTTTCATGGAGTCGCAGGGTTGCGGTATGCAGCTCATCATGAGCGCTCAGCTCGCTCTCGACATGGGTGTCCCCATCCACGGTATTATCGCTCTGACTACCACCGCCACCGACAAGATTGGTCGCTCTGTGCCCGCTCCTGGCCAGGGTGTCCTCACCACTGCCCGCGAGAACCCCGGCAAGTTCCCCTCCCCTCTGTTGGACATCAAGTACCGCCGTCGCCAGCTTGAGCTTCGCAAGAAGCAGATCAAGGAGTGGCAAGAGTCTGAGCTCCTCTACCTCCAGGAGGAGGTCGATGCCATGCAGGCTCAGTCGGACGAGTCCTTCAACGCCTCCGAGTACATGCATGAGCGTGCATCGCACATCGAGCGCGAGGCAGTTCGCCAGGAGCGTGATGCCCAATTCAGCCTTGGCAACAACTTCTGGAAGCAAGACTCCCGCATCGCTCCCCTACGTGGTGCCCTCGCTACTTGGGGTCTCACTGTTGACGACATCGCTGTCGCCTCCTTCCACGGTACCTCGACTGTTGCCAATGACAAGAACGAGTCCGATGTCATTTGCCAGCAGATGAAGCACCTCGGCCGCAAGAAGGGTAACGCAGTCATGGGTATCTTCCAAAAGTACCTCACCGGTCACCCCAAGGGTGCCGCCGGCGCCTGGATGTTCAACGGCTGTTTGCAAGTTCTTGACTCCGGTCTTGTGCCCGGTAACCGCAATGCCGATAACGTGGATAAGGTGATGGAGAAGTTTGACTACATCGTCTATCCCAGCCGCAGCATCCAGACCGACGGCATCAAGGCCTTCTCCGTCACCTCCTTCGGTTTCGGTCAGAAGGGCGCCCAAGTTATTGGTATCCACCCCAAGTACCTGTACGCTACCCTTGACCAGGCCCAGTACCAGGCCTACAAGAACAAGGTTGAGTCGCGCCAGAAGAAGGCTTACCGCTACTTCCACAACGGCCTGATCAACAACAGCATCTTCGTTGCCAAGAACAAGGCCCCCTATGAGGATGCTCAGCAGAGCCAGGTCTTCCTGAACCCCGATTACCGTGTCACGCTGGACAAGAAGACTGCCGAGCTGAAGTACTCCACCACCCCTCCTCAGGCTGTTGAAAAGGAGAGCACCCGCCAGATGGTTGAGTCGCTCGCCAAGGCCAACGCCGCTGGCGAGAACTCCAAGGTTGGCGTGGACGTCGAGAATATTGACGCTGTAAACATCTCCAATGAGACCTTTGTCGACCGCAACTTCACCGCATCCGAGCAAGAGTACTGCCGCAAGGCTGCCTCTCCCCAGGCCTCATTTGCCGGCCGCTGGAGTGCCAAGGAAGCTGTGTTCAAGTCGCTCGGTGTCAGCAGCAAGGGCGCGGGCGCTGCCCTGAAGGAGATTGAGATCGGAAGCGATGCTAATGGCGCTCCTGTTGTCAACGTAAGTCTTATTACCTCTCCCATATAATCCAGTCAACGTGATCAGCAACGCTAACGGGAGATCTTCATTTAGCTTCACGGTGCTGCCGCTACTGCTGCCAAGCAAGCCGGTGTCAAGCAGATCACCGTCAGCATCAGCCATAGCGACTCGCAGGCCGTTGCCGTTGCCGTTTCACACTTCTAGATTTTCAATATAGAATTGGAGCGGAGCCTGACCCCCGAATACTTTGTATAGATGCTTAAAGACGTCTGGTGAGATGTTAATGTTGACGTGACGTGATGTGAATGTCTCATGTTTTGCATTGTTGAGTTACCCTTATCCTAGACGGCCTTGAGAGAGCGAAAAGGCAGAGAGGTCAATGCAGTGAGAGCAAAAAGCGAGAGGACCCATTGCTCTTTCCCTAAAGGACCGTTCTCTTTGCTTTGGCAGTGCTGTACCCTGTTTCTTATCCCCTTTTCCTTTACTTTTGAGACGTGACGATTTGTTATTTATGCCTTTTGAGTTCGTCTTACGTTTTCATTTCCCTTTTTTTTTTTTAATTTTGTCATTAGATTCGGATCAGCTTCGTCTCCTGGTTCGACGGTGTTTATAGTGGGAGTAATGATATGTCATAATTTCGTTCTAGAGTTGTTTTTTCCTACTGGAGTTGAAGGTCGGTAGTTTCTTGATAGTTGATGTAATATCCGTGTAGGACAATAGAAACCGACAAGAGTCAGAACAAACTTCAATGAGAATATATCGGCAAGTCATTTTGTTTATTTCAAATAAAAACAAAGGGGGTCATTAATTCAAACTTGGAACCTGCGGGGCCCGGAAATCAGACTCAAGTTGCGAAAATACATCAGCATATTCTTTAATGAGTTTACTTGGTCATTATCAGAACCTCCATACTTCGGTTGTGTTAATCTCAATGATAATTTCAAGAAAGGATAATTCAATTAATCTATGTATTGTAAGGTTGTATAGTAGGATTAACAGGTACAAAGTAAATAGAGTTCTATAAACTACAACTCTTAAGAAAAAATGCAATAAGCGATGCGAAGACTCGAGAGCTTTACAGCAAATGAGGTGTGAAAGTGGAACTAAAATGAATGAAAATGGAAAAGAAAATAGGAAAGAGAATGGAATAGAGAATGGAATAGAGAATGGAAAAGGAAGAACCATTAGCCTCTCTTTCGCAACCAAAAGGGATCTATCTTGCCATAGATCAAGCTGCTCTCAATGGCCATCAATTTCAAGTAGCACCAGAAGCTCGTTTACCCTTGGGGACGCGCGCAAGCCAGTAAATGAATACAGCGCCTGCGATATTGAATGCGATGTACACCCACATCAGACCAAAGTTTCGCCATGCATCATCAAAACTACTTCCAATAGATGCAAGGAATGTATCCGTCTTGCTGACAGAGCAAAACGAGCAGTCAGATGTTGCGTCCGGGTTGGCAACATATCCAGAGTGCACCATTTCGATGTAGGGAGCCAGGTATTCGCCACAGGTCTGGTTGGATGGCGGATTGAATGTCAAATACTCGACTTTCTCGCAAATAGCATCTGCTCCAGACAATCCCGTCGACAACATGGCAGAGACCAAGTAGGTGAATGGAGACACGCGATACATAAAGATCCAAAATCCTGGAAGTGCGTCCTCTGTCGCGAGAACACCACAGAAAATAAGACACAGCGAGAACAGCATCGTCGCAATATTTCCACCAGTTTCGGCCAATTCGATACCAGCGATCACCATGTGCGCGAAGGTTGACGTAAACAGGAGGAACGTGAGGATCAGTAAGAACATCAGACCACCCCTTTCAGTGACCGAATTTGTTTGCGAGGCATTGTTGTATAGTCCAATCGGATAGTACCAGCAGAAATAGATCAAAACTGCCATCAATGTATTCCAAGGCAACTCGACAATAATGTTGGCGGTCATAAAGGCTTTCCAGGAATATGATTTAGATGGTCTTTCCCGAACCTCGTAAAGCGACCGCTGTGTCACAAAATTGGGCATGATCTGCTGAACAAGATTGCCAAAGATCGTCATCAACATGAATACACTAAACATCTGGTTTTGTAGCCCTTGGATGGAATTGCTGGCGTGGAAGAACGAGAACCCAATGTAGAGTGCGGTCAGGACGCAGAGCGCAGCTTTTGACCAAATATATACCGGAGTTCTGAAGTATTGGGCAAAAACGCGAACAAGGCACTCGTAAAGCTGAACATAGAATGGTGCTGCAAATTCTGTATAGGCGTCTTGCCCAGCTTCCTCACGCTGTTTGACCGAAAGCGTTTCTCTGAGTTGTGAGAGATGCTCCTTCACTTTTGCGTGCTCGGCGCTTTCTCGCCAGACTTTTGGCCAGTCAATATCGCTGTGAGAGCCAGGTGCAGCCCCAATCACGTCTAGCATCCACTCAGCAGGATTCTCTCCAGGCTCTAGACGTGCTGCTCCATTTCGCTCAAAGTAGCTTGACAAAATCTTGGAATTTTCGCCGATTTCACCGAAGTATATTGTTTTTCCACCTTTCGCTAAAAACAGCAATCGGTCGAAGCGTTGAAATAACATTGCCGATGGTTGATGGATAGTGCAAAGGATGGCCTGGCCGTGTTTGGTCAACGTGTCGATGAGATTCAGGATTGACCAGGATGTCTGGCTATCCAAGCCACTGGTAGGCTCGTCCAAGAAAAGCAAAAGCTGAGGTTTCGCGGCAAGTTCAACGCCAATCGTCAAGCGTTTGCGTTGTTCCACATTCAATCCCTCGCCGGGGACACCAACAACAGCGTCCGCATAAGCCTCCATCCCTAGAAGCTTGATCACTTCATCCACATAAGCAATTTTCTCCTTACGACTAATCGATGCGGGTTGTCGCAAGATAGCACTAAATTCCAGGGCTTCTCTGACCGTTGAGGTAGGCAAATGAAGGTCCTGTTGCTGCACATAGCCTGTCTTCCGTTGGAACGATTGATCGCGAGGCTGTCCGTCAACAAGCATTTGACCAGTAACGACTCCCATAGTCACTCTTGTCGCAAGCACGTCCAGCAGAGTTGTTTTGCCAGCGCCAGAGACACCCATCAAAGCTGTACACGTTCCAGGTTTCACCCAGCCGTCAACATGGTCTAAGATCCGTCGCGGTTCGCCCTTGATCTTAATGTCGTAACAAACATCTTGCCACTGGAATATGGCTGTCTGACGCTGAATTGATGTCGCTGGGGAATTCGACTCAGCAGTTTTCTCACTGTCGTTTGGTAAGGATGCTGCCTCGAGATCAGAGTCCAGAACGGCTTTTTTGGGTTGATGGCCGCGCCGGAAGAGGAGAACTTCGCCCTTGGACTTTTGTTCAGATATGAATTCTGTCGTGAAAAGATGGCAAAAAGCAAAGAACACCATGAACGCAATCAATATCCCCATATTTCTCCAGAGGTGCGACTTCACATATTCGAAACTCAGCTCGAGGTAAAGTGATCCCGAGACAAGCGTCGACCCTGGTTCCGCTCCAACGGTGGAGCAAATGCGATTCTCCATGGAGATATCGTCATATTGTCCGCCGGATGGTACAAGGCTGGCACATGGGAATGTTCGGTCGTGGAACTCATTGACCATGAAGCTTTCAAACGAATAAGCGATGGGGTTGATATAATTCATCCAACGTGACCAGCCCAGCATATTGCGAGTAGGAATTGTAAAACCCGTATAAATCACCATTCCGAGAATTAAAATCGCCGCAGGAACGAGTGCTTGCGATAGAGATCGTGAGGTCGACGCAATTGTGCGGAACACCATCGACATTGTGAATGTCGTGACCACGGAGAAGATCCAAAACGTGAAAAAAGCCCCCGGCTCCCGACGCAATCCAGTCATGAAGTACAACGGTATATTGAAGGTGACGGAGTTGACTAACTTGTATGGCACGTCACATATCATCGATGCCACGGCCTCTGCAAAGGGGTGGTAAAAGGCGTATCTCGAATGCTTTTCTACAATGGGTCGTTGAGCATAAAGGGTTAGAATCTCGAGTGCACTAGAGAATGCATTCAAGAGGACGGCGAAGAAAAGAAGTGCGCCTCGTGCATAGAAGCTGGCCGTTGTTTCGGGAAGGTTGAAGAAGACAGAACCGATTATGAGCGCCATGATAAAGTTGCCCACAAGTGCCGTCATTGTCAAGCTCATGTCACCACGTAGGCGCTGGAATCCACGCACAATGCAAATTTTGATCTGATTTAGCATGGAAATAGTGTAAGGTGATCCAGGCCGCTGGTGCTTCGCCTGCATTGCCCGACGGGCATTGGTAAAGGCGTCATACGCTGGTCCTCCGATAGGATATTTCTGCTCGTATTCTTCAATCTCCTTCAACAGCTTAGCTCGAGCGTCGCTGTTCTTCCATGCTATCGCAAATTCGTCCGGGGTACGAGGGACCCGGCCATCGAATCCGGGACGGATCTTCCTTTCCGTGGGACTCGTGATGGAGGTCAGGAAATCTGCAGTGGTTTGACGGTCAGGACAATCGAATCCCATCTCCACAAAATATCGCTTTGCTTCATCCGTTGGACCAAAATAGATCTGTCGTCCTTCATAGAGCAGAGTGACTTTATCGAACACATCGTAAGCGCTCTGAGAAGCCTGGTAAATTGCCACGCAGGCAGTGGTGCCGGAATATTTACTCATCAGCGCCAGGTTCTTGCAAAATTCCAGGGCATTGGCACTATCAAGACCACGAGTACTGTTGTCCCAACATTGCAACGGGCTCTGGCTCAAGGTAACCTCGGCGATACTGACACGCTTTCGCTCACCACCACTGACGCCACGGATAAAATCGTTTCCAACGCGAGTATTGATCGTGTGCGACAGACCAAGCATTTCCATGACAACATCTCTCATATGCCTCGCGTATTGCTCGGTGGTGACTCCTTCAAACCGATTGCGGGGGGCTCGAGCAAGGGCAGCGAACAACAGGGTATCTCCAACAGAAAGCTGAGGGAAGTGGACTTCGGTTTCAGCGGAGTAAATTGCTTCGCCCCTGAAATTTTTGCCCATTTTCTGTGCCGAGATCCCTATACCACTCAGTCATTAATGGGGCTAATCGCATCCATTCTTTGTCGTTGTGGTACGTACCTTGATAGTTTAGTACCGAGTCCTCAGATAACGAGATGCCGTTCATTTCGCCCGCGATAGTTTTCAAGAGAGTCGAACATCCAGATCCGGGCTTGCCCAGCACAAGAAGCATCTCTTCACTCCTCACCAATCCATCGAAGTTCCGCAGAATTTCAATCCTTGGCATCTTGATACCAGCCAGTCTTCGAATGATCGTTCCTGCCTCAAGCACGGAGTTCAGGACATCCTTTTGATAATCGGTTGGCGATCCGAATCCATGGACGCTGAGGTTTCGGAACGCTATACCCGCGGTTCGATCTGGATACTTCTCAGGATCACGAGATCTGATAGCTAAGAGCATCTTCATCCAGCTGCGAACATTGAAGTTTGGGCTGTGTGGATTGACAGTCGAGTCAGCCGCATCAGTTGTGAAGGGATTCTCAAGGCCGCTGCTGACCGAGTATTGAGTCGAATGTCGAGTGAGCCGGCGAGCAAGATCCCCAACCCTGGACTCCATCTTCTCTTCCTCGTCTCCATTGAGGGTCAGGCCATCTTCAATCTCCTCCAATCCATTGCTTTGCGTGGGGGGAGTCAAATCGTCTTCATGTCTCTCCGGTAGTTGGGGGACATTGTGGCTGACTACGGACTGGGACCGGGTCAGATTAGGGCTGAATGTCCCTAGAAGAGACATATTGTACAAGAAAAGACGTCTTAGTTTAGCAAGTAGAAGGAGGAGGGTGAAGTGGTAGGATTAGTTGTAATTATAGTAGCCCGAATTAGGGTGTACGAACGATATAAAGACTACTTGATCTTTCCAGAGAGATCGACTCCAGGCAACATCCGTGGGTTCAAAGTCAAGCCCTTCAAAGTATCCCCCTTGTTCGGGATGACGGATGAGGCCCGGAATACATGTATGCTGTGTGTCATTATCGAGAACTTCCGACGGACCGGGTTGGGAGTCTCATTATTAGGCGACAGACTCGTCAACAGGTAGCACCTCCGAAGATCCGTGTCCCTGCTGCTAGAGCAGAGGTTCGAATGACACTCCAAGTCAGGCTATGAACCTTGTCCGGGTCATTATGCATATACATTAACCCTGCATAGACTTCAACCTCACCACACAGCATTATGATGATATCTGCCAAGCTAAATACGTACCTTCTGGTCCTTTTGATCTCGGCACCTCAGATTCCGTGGCCGAAGAGAACCTCCGGCATCCGAAGGACCAAATAGGCCAATCGCATTGCAGCTTTCTGATGATGGTCTCTCCCCGGGGCGATGTTCCCCAGAATCATGATTTCGCGTTCTTGTATTGATTTTTCTTCCTTATTGTCCCCCTTTTTATTCTCCGCTTGTGGAGATTCATTTTTGACGGAATTTCAGCTAGATCCTAGGCACATCTTCGGTTCAGGTGCATGGAACCAGCCACTGAATAGGTCCTGAGAAATGCCGACCCATAGTAATGGGAAACCATCGCTACAGACCACGACATGCCATCAACCACCTCCAATAAGTATTCGCTCCGGTCTTTCAAGCAGCGGGACTGCGGTGTTGACGACCCCATATCGTGTGGGGAAGTCCGAGTGGGCTAAAAAAGTGGGTATGCTAACAACACCAGACCGATCGCATTCGCTTACTTCTATTATTAGGCCTGCGAGGAATGTCACCGGAGAAAGATAAAATGTAATATGACATCCAAAAACAGCTGCACATCTTGCACGAAGCTCAATGTCTCATGCTCGGTGAATGAATACCGACGTCGTCGTAATAAGGAGAGGTAAGGAGACGCCTCATTCCGGCCCTCGATCGAGGCCCATCACACTTGGCTGAGGGACCCAGGCGAAGCAAGATTGACCAGCTGGAGTCACAAGTCGACAGAATGGAACAAGTCTTTGAACAACTGGGTTTGATGATCCCCCCGAGAAATGATCAGTCAGGTCCCGCTACACCAGATGTCCAGATGCAAGACACCGTTCATTCTACGTGGGATGGCATAAGCAGGTCGGAATTGGGAGACCATCTCATTGATCATGGCGAGAACTCGGTCTCGACTCCGGCCATTCCTACATTGATGGGAAATGATAATTCATTCTTGCAGAACTTGGCTTTTCCACACAACACAGAGTGTGGTAGCAACGATGGCAGAAATATTTGCTCAGATTTCCACCGCTGCCGCCAGGACTGGATAAGAGTGGCACTAGGAGAAAACTACATAGAGGAGAAGAGGTCAAAAGAAATTGTCTCGTTACCAAGCCAAATACCCTATCATGACGGAGAACCGCATCGACTCGATGGGTCAATCACCCCCCGAGGCACTCTCTACCACTTGCCGACCATGGCGGAGATCATGGTTTTGTTCCTGGAATACTTGGAAAAATTCAACGCTATTTGTCCACTTTTCGAGCCCTTGTCTCTTCTCTCGGTATGTGATGGGGAATATGACAGTCCTTCTATCCTACCAGACCGCTGGGCCTGTGTCAATGTGGTCCTAGCTCTGGCATACATAATGCGCGATGATCCACATGACTGTACCCACAAAAACTCCGAAACAGCCTGGAGATTCATGGAAAATGCACTGCTAGTCATGGATGAATTGTGTTTTGGTAAGGAGACACTCTGGGCAGCGCAGGCCCTACTAGGGATGGTATGATCTCAATATATGCATTGCTGTACCAGATACTGACAGCTATATCATAGGCGATAGTTTTCCTGGGATCTTTGAGCTATCAGCCGTGCAATCAAATAGTCACTTCTGCACTCCGGATCAGTCATAGGCTAGCAATAGAGCGTCTGGAGCATTCTTCGCCAGACGGGAAACGCGACTTGCACCAGTGCCGAACAGTCTTTTGGATCGCATTCTGCTTAGATAAAGAGTCTGTTCTTTGTCCATTTCTGCCCTTCCATTGTGCAAAGCTAACCCGGTTTAGGATCTGTCTACGATTTGGCGGATCACCGGAGTCCTGTGATGAAGATATGGATATAACCTTCCCCCCAGGGCCCTCGGGAGATGGCTGGATTCTGTCATCGACGACTCAGAAGACAGGGTTCAACATTTTTCAGTCCTACTGCGAACTTTCGCTTATCAAGGGTCAAATTTACAAGCACCTCTACTGCGTGACTACTACGGACCAGTCGGTGTCGGAGCTTGCCGACTCAGTAGCCATGCTGGACAAGAGGCTTCAAAAGTGGAAAGAGAGTGTACCAAAGGAATATCGGCCTGACGTTGAGAACACACCTTTGCTTACCAAGTCAAATGTTGGGCTTCTCAGTCTTCATTTCTCATATTTCAATTGCTTGATATCTGTCCACCGCATGGCTACCCTTCGTGACTCAAGTATCAACCTGAAGCTGGCGAGATCATACACTTCCGGTCTTCTTCCGTCCGACATCGCTCTGATATCTGGGGTACTGTGTCAGAATGCAGCTAGGGCATCAATCCAGCTGATGAAATACATGCCTCAACGCTGTGCAACAATTGTTGGGTATGCGCCATGATCGCGAAACTTTGAGGAATTTCCTTTGTATTTCTCTTGCCTGTGCTGATTGATTCTAGCTTTTTTCTCCACTATCTCATTACAGCATCGATCACTCTTTCTACCAGCATCACTTGTAATCCACGGCTCGTATCTCAGGCGTGGGATATGAAACTCATCGATCAGGTCCAATGCTTCATGTCGTCTATTGCCTTGGCTTCGAAAGAAAAATTGACACGACTTGTCAAATACTGCGCTGAGTATCGTGCTTCGGCTGAGTCTGCTATTCGTCAGCGAGAAGCTGCTCTGAACGACGTTCATAATCCCAATCTAACATGAAAATACGCTGAGGGACCAAAGAAGCGCATCAATAATGAATAATGTAATTTTTACACGTTGGATTTTCATTTTCAACTTCATTCTAGTAAGCGAGCTATTCTGGTAGTATGATAGGGTTGCTCGGTCTAATCAGCACGTTGCAAGCAAACGTATCTTCAAGTGGAAAAGCGCTCGTTCGATAGTCTTTCTGCCACAAGATTATTCCGCTGGCGACTAAACTAAAACCGAGAATAGCTTACCTTTGTCGCCTCGTCTAGGCACCTTCTGTAAGTGTGATAGTCAATGAATGTATCAGATGGGCCTGGGGCTAATTGGCTGTCAAGCCCAATCCGATTATGTGTTGGTTAAGGGGACATACCGTATCATCACATGTACGAGATGGCTAGCAGCGATGGCTGAGGCAGGAATGGAGCCTTCCTCGCTCACAAGGACTGACCCCCCCAGAATGCTTGGTAGCGCACAGCATGCAATTTTACAAAAGTCCTTCAAGCATCGAGCGCTCTTCGAGTTGATTTGAGCAAATTTTACGATACAGGTTAAATGACTTACTATTGAGGGGTCATCAGCGGCTAAAACCTCATACAGCTATTATCATCCATGACCAATCACTGCGCCCAAATACAACTGGAATCTCGTTGTCCGGAAGCTCGTTCTAGGGAACTAAATTAGAAGCGGTAGAACTAATTCAAGATAGAAAATGTCTTCAACGAGAGAATCTCATACTGCTTAAAGACGAGTCTTGCGAGTCTTTTGGTATTTATAAAAGAATTAAAAGTACATCTACAGAATAGCATCACTTCGACTTCACCGCCGCCCGATTCAATGGGCCCCAGTTCGCTCGAGGGTTGAGCTGATACCGTACCAGACGCTTGTTAGAGTGTGCAGCCGATGCTTCTCGACCCAATGCGGCATCAAACTTCACCTCTAGCGTGCTGGGGTGCGCCTGTCCGGCTGGGGCATCACTGGTAGGCTTTTCCTGTGCATCGGCAGGTTGCACTTTGGTTACGAAGGACTGCCGCGATCCAGATCTGTACAGGGCGGCCTCGACCTTGGTGACCAAATCGCTGACTTCCTTTCCGGACTCGACAGCAGCAAGAAGCTCGTTCTTCAACTGTGATAGCCAGGGATTCTCGCTGCTGTCCTTACGCAGGTTGTCGCGGCTCTTAGCCATGATAGCTGCGCCGGCAGTACCGGGTTTCAAGGATGCTTCCTTCACCGGGGAGTGTTGGCGGACCCATTCGCGCATGATTTCCCACACGACGCTCCAGGGGGCGTCGGTGCGGATGGAGTTTGGTTTGGCGTGGCTGCGGGTAGAACGGTACCCGACAGAGCGGAGTGCACCACGGAATTCGTCTAGTCCGACAGTTGAGCAATGGAGGACCTTTGCGAGTGCACTCAAGGAGAAATAGAAGGGGTATGGCTCATGGAGAGCTGGGTTCAAGCGGGGGATGATAGCCGGGTAGTCATTTTGTGCTTGATTTTTAGGCTCGGTCATTTCAGTGTCGGAATCTCCTTGCTGCTGCTGCTCTGCAGACTTGTTGAACGAGGGACTGAGGTCCAAGTCCTCTTCCATAGCTGTGGTGAGCATACCCTCAATACGAGGGATGGTTTGGTATGTCTCCGGGTCCAGGTTGGGAAGCATATCCAGAATGCGCTGGATGAAGTGAGGGTTATGGAGCGGTCCAGCCCACATAGGACCTGCGAGATGTGTCTTGAAGCCGCAGTGCTCACAGTACGTGTTGGCAGTCGGGCCCTGAGCGAGCTTATAGTGGGTCATGGGGTTTCCTTTGCGATCAAGCTTCTGTGTGGACGCAGCCAAGGGCTGAATAGTCCATGCACCGCATCCAGAATCACAATTATACACAAGCATTGAGTTGCTAGCAGTGAACTTGACTTGAGCGGGGGAACGAGACACGCGCACGAAAACACGAGCGTAGAAATCAATTGAGAGCGAGAGCAGAGGCTCAATTGCAATGCCATATTTGGCAGCGGACATGGCCAGGCTGTTCAAAATAAGGCGCAGGCCACCTTCATGAGAGTGCAATCCCTTGATCGGCGTGCCACCGTATAGGGAGAACGCCTTCTCGGCGTAGCCGGTCGATGCCCAGACACCCGCATCGGTGCAGGTGACACACAAAAGACCACCATCCTTAACGCCTTGAATCGCTGCGTCTAAAAATGGAGCCGCAGTGCCGTAAGGATCCAGGTCGATCACATCGAATTTGCGAGATGGATCACCGCAGGCGCCGTACATGAAGACACGTGCATCGCCCAGATTCGGCTGAATACGGCCTTGCAGCTTGTTGTACTCAATATTCAACTTCATTGACTTGATCGCAGATTCTGATAGGTCATTTCCCACCACCTTGGAGACCGCGGGTAATTCGGAGGCATATCGGAGGGCGCGTAGGCCTGTCGCGGAGAGAGCATCGAGGACTGTGAACGAGGGCGCGGGCGTCGAAGTCGGCGGCGCATCTGGCGTCTCATCTGGCGCGGTAGCGGAATTCGCGGTGGTCTCATCTTTTGCATTCTCGCCCTCTACAGATGACGGATTAGGTGCTTGCTCGTCGGACGAATCCTCACGCTTGCGCTTCTTTCCGTTGTTGGTACCATTGCTTGCGGCGCGTCTCTTCAATTTCTGATCCGCTTTTTGCTTTTTCACAGCCATTGCATGTTCACTGAATGCGCGAATCGCTAAAACACTCAGGTCGCGATTAAATTGCTGAATCGGGTTGTAGAAAACCGATTGGCTCTCGTCCTCGTCTTTGAGATCTCTTCTGGTTCCCTTGGAAGCAGCTTCCTGGGCCGGTGGATTGAGGATATACGCCAGACCCTCTTTAATCACATTATAATCGGTCCCCTGGTAGGAGACCAGCTTGCTGGCGGGAGTGGTCGAGCTCTCCATGACTTTCGAGGTATGACAGAACGGTCTGCGGGCGGTCCAAGCAGTTCGGAGTGAGGATGGTGTGCCGATACTGGTGAATGGCAGGTCAAAAGTGCATCTCTGAGCGAAGGCGAAAAGCGATAGACAGGACCGTGGGCTCATGGACTTCTTCCCAAGGCGCAAAGAGCACAATGACACCGAACGTTGGCGGAAGTCGGTCGCTCGTCGATGATTTGCACCTCGAAAAAAAGATTCCCGCACGGACCATGTGACACACTTTAACTCCAACCACCTCCCAGCTCGGATACATTCTAAGGAGTATACGGAGTACTTCAGTACATTACGCCCTAGTGAAGTATCCAAATCACAATTGAAGAATATAAAGTAAGTGTACCAGATTACTCCAAATATGCAAAGGAAATCTCGAAAACGACGCTTTTGAACCAGCAATTTCCTCAAAAAGCCACTATACTATACTATACTATACTACTACAATAACCGAATTGGTTTAAGGAAGACAAGTAATGCAACAGTCTTCGAGGAACTACTATTGCTACCCTGTTTATGCAGGCTATCGGGTTGACTTGATATACAGCAAGATCACATAGAGATGCCTCAAAAAGTGTGACGAATATAGTTCTGGAAGAATTAAACGAATGGTTTTAGCAACTGACAAGGATATCAGACACTTCAATTCCCAGTCTCATCTCCGTGACTTCATGATATGTATTAAGAATTAAGCCTAGTTTACCGCTAGAGTTACAATATATGCATTGATCCATCATCCATGATCAACACCACCAATCCAGCCATTACAACCACGCTCCAATCACGGGGACATGGCTATACATCTCATTCCACCCTTGAGCCTCCCATCCAGCGCCCTCACCACCGCGTCCCACAATTCCCAGCGCACCCGCCAGCCAGAGCGCAGCACCAGCAGCAGCAATCCCATTCACAACCCACCACATCTTCCGCTGACGCTTAGCCTTGACCTCATTCTCGGGATACCCCAAATACCCCTCCAGCGAACCCTTCGAACCCCTCTCTTTCCTGGCCGTCGTCACTTTCCACCCCATCCAAGTCGCCCACCCACCCACGAAATGCCACACACTCGCCGTGACAAACAGCAAGTAAAAACAATTCCAAAAAATGGGACTCCGCGCAATGCCATGCGCGACATATCCCAATCCCACGCCGGAACTCCCACCCTCCACCATCCAGGGCGTCACACGGTTCACGACCGCGTGCAGACCGACCAAAGGTGCGATGAGGTATCCCGTCTTAGCCTGGACAGAGACCTTGGGCCAGAAGGAGAGAAGATGGCGCTGGGCACGCGTCTCTGCGCCATAGAGGCGGGCGCGGCGAGAGGCCCTAATGTTTCGCAGTGCGACGCCGGATGCGATGTGGGCGAGTATAGGTACGGTGAGGACCAGGTGTTCCAGGCCTGGGGCTTGGTAGACTGGTCGCGTGAGCAGCAGGTAGGGCTCGCTGGCGGGGACGGAGCGGGTGATCAGTGGGATGAGGGAGGTGTTGGCGAAATGGAGGATGAAGAATGCTGTTGGTGGGTAGGTAGAATATTTTTGGATGCCGGAGACTGGTGGTTCTCATGTCAGATTCCGGATTCAAAGCTGTTCTAGTGTTCCAATTGAGCCGGGCTTCGAATTGTACTTACGTAGAGTATCCCAACGGTGTGCGCGCAGTCCCAATTTCGGCGCAGGAAAGCCACAAGTCCGCGCGGGCTTGTCTTCGACGGGCTTAGGGAAGTACTCGCCATTCTCGAGGGAGTCAAGTTCAGGGGTAGAAAGGAAATCGTCGACAGGTGATGGGTCGAGCTCCTGCATGGAGAGGATCGACTTGGCATCGAAGTCCTGGGACTTGGTGTCTAGGGCCGGGGGCATTTTGGAAGATTTGAAGGAATTCGATAAACAATCAAAAAAACGAAGAAAGAGAATATAAAGAGAATCGTTGATCAAGGGAAATTCATCACTCGTAGATACAATCGTGACAATGGAAGCTGTTCACGAAAAGAAAAGAAAACAAGGAAATTAGGAACCGTTGGGGAGACGCCGAGAGCCCGTCCACCGTTAAACTCGCCGCTTCTGATAGGCGCACAACGGCAACCCGACGTCAGTCTTCAAGACTTCCCCGACAACAATATTTTCTACCACAACACACATCATGCCACCCGTATATACACCCTCCCCTGTTAGAAAATCTTTCCAAAATGTACTGACTTGGCGATTTCCACCCAGCGAGCTTTTACAAACCCGGCGCCAAAAGTACAAGCCACAGCTCTCCATCTCTGAGCTTTACTCCCTCCCCACCAGGCCTTTAACTAACAAACTAACAGACAGAGTCCGCCCGCTCTGCCCTAAGCTCATTCACCTGCACCCTATGTAACAAATCCTACTCCCGCCACCCCGAATACGAAGCCCACATCTCCTCCTACGACCACCAACACCGTAAACGCCTCCAAGACCTAAAACAGCTCTCGCGGGATCCGAACGCGGCTGAGAAGGCGCGGCGTGCAGAACGGAGGGCGGATGCTGAAGCTGGATTGAAGGTGATTGATGCCTCTGCGCCTAGCGGAAAGAAGAGTGGAAATGCAGGTACAAGTGGCGGTGGGAGTGCTGGAGGAGGCGGCGGGTTCAAGAAGGGCGGGTTCAAGAGTTCGTTTTCGACGGTCAAGGGGCCCGTTGCGCCCGTGAGGAAGAATGTTCTGGGGGATGATGATGAGGCGGAGGAGAGTGGAGGAGGGGAGGATCGAGGTGGGAAAGAGCGGATATCTGGTGCTGGGAGCCAAGGAGGGCAGGCGACTGAGGCTCGTGAGGATGCGGAGAGTGATACCGACGAAGAATATACGCGAGATCGAGAAGGTGGAGGGTATTATGATCCTCGACGTCCGACGGGGTGTCATGCTGGATGTGCTGGTCTACCAGGAGTCAAGGCTGCTTCGTGATACCCTGGAAGGCGGATGAGAGATACTCGCCCGCTCGATGTATGATTATGGACTTGTGGGTATTCAGCGGGGGACCCGGCGTTTGATATCTACTTCTCGACTACATTCTTATGCGCTCTACGAACATCAAAACGAGCTTATCAACCTTCCAATGTCTATCATTCTAAGTAAACGAACTTACGCTGGGGGTGGAACACATAAAAGGAGAAAGAAGAGAATAGCACAGACCCAGGGAAGGTAATCGTACACAGCTTTCCAAGAATCTGCCTAGGTGGCAATAAATAATGACATGATGGAGGGGTGGAAGGACACAACGATATAATAAAGAGTAGATGAGACAGATGGAAAAAATGTTGAAGAGGGAAGGGGTACTAGACACATGGTTTTTGTTGTTGCACGCTCACTGCAATTCCAAAAACTTACAGCCGCAGGAGCTTGGCAGCCTGGCTGACAATAGTGTCCTCCTGAGGGAAAGACATGTTCTCAAGGCCGAGGGCGTAAGGGGTAGGAACCTCAGCACCGGTGACACGGACAGCGGGGGCAGTCAGGTAGTCGAAACCGTACTCCATGGACAGAGCGAGGATCTCGGAGGCAACACCGAACATGGGGTAGCCAGACTCAACAGCCATCAGGCGGCCGGTCTTCTTGAGGGAGGCAATGATGGTCTCAACATCGAGAGGCTTGATGGAACGCAAGTTGATGACCTCAGCCTCGACGCCGTACTTCTGCTTAAGCTCGGCGGCGGCGGTCAGGGACTGGCCAACGCAGCGGGAGAGGGAGACGATAGTCAGGTCCTTGCCGGGACGCTCGATCTTGGCCTTGCCGATGGGGAGGACGAAGTCGCTCTTCTGGGCGGCCTCGCTCATGGGGAAAGCCTGGCCGTACATGAGCCTGTTTTGCGGAGACGGAAGATTGTCAGCTATCCGTTTCTTGCCGATCCCAGATCGGCGAATTCTCCGGTCCCCGAAGATAAGAAAAAAAAATTAAGAACAAAACTTACTCGTTCTCAAGGACGACGACGGGGTTGGGGTCGCGGATGGCAGCCTTCAGCAGACCCTTGGCATCCTCGGAGCTCCAGGGGGAGACAACCTTCAGACCAGGAATGCTGCCGTACCAGGCAGAGTAGTCCTGGGAGTGCTGGGCGGCGACACCGGCGGCGAAACCGTTGGGACCACGGAAAGTGATGTTGCAAGGCTGGATACCACCGGACATGTAGTGAGTCTTGGCGGCAGAGTTGATAATCTGATCAATGGACTGCATGGCGAAGTTGAAGGTCATGAACTCGCACTATATGATTGTGATTGCACGGATTAGTTACTTCGAAAACCAGAGCTAGTTCCTCATTTCGAGGGCGGCGAGTATCCGGAAAATTACTCACAATAGGGTGCAGGCCAGCCAGGGCAGCACCAACAGCGAGACCAGTAAAACCAGCCTCAGTGATGGGGGTATCAATAACCCGCTTGGGGCCGAAGCGGTCCAGAAGACCTCGCGTCACCTTGTAACTGCGGGAAAATAACCAACCACGTCAGTATTCCGCTGTCAAATAGGGAAAACGACTGCGACCATTCTCTCAATTGCTCTGTAGAGCTCCTAGAGAAGCATCGTAGGACTCCTTACGCTCCGTTGTACTGTGCGACCTCCTCACCCAAAATGAAGGTCTTCTCGTTGCCCTCGAGCTCCTCGGCGAGCGCCTCGTTCAAGGCATCACGGACGGTGACCTGCTTGACACCGCCCTCAGTGGCATAACCACGAGCGCGCAGAGCAGACTGAGCGAAAGCCGGGCGCAAAGGAACGGAGGTCAGGCGCGAAGAAAGCACCCGGGATGCTGGGCGGAAAAGTCGGGGAGCGGCCATATCGGAGAATTGGGAGGGGAGTCGGGAGTTTAAAAGGGCGAAGAAGAATCAATTGAAAAGGTCCGCAAGGTCAAAAGAAAGCCGCACGAAGGCGATTGGAGACCAAAAGACCAGAAGACCGGGGGTGACGACGGTTGGGGAGTGGAAGTTTGCAGGGAAAGCGGCGCCGTGAATCTTTGAGATGCAAATCCGAAGATGTTGGGCGCTGACTCAGCAGACAGTCCCATCCCAGCAATCTCACCGGCAGCTCCTTCCGTAATCATAGGAACCTTGGAGCTTCACAGCTAATCGGATAGCTTCTTGAATCTGCTTTACTTTGATTTATTCTCTGACACAACTACCCTTTCCAGCTAAACATCCATAACGCGAGCTCTGTCTCTTCCATAGGGGTAGTTCAGACGGTTCCCCCGTTGAGGATGTTGTTATCGGCGTTGCCCTTCCTCTTTCCGTCGGCGCTCGCCGCTCAGCCCTCCGCGCCATCTCCCATCTCCGCTCCCCTGCGAGACCTCGAGTTCGGGCAACTGAATTTCCTCCATACCACTGATACTCATGGCTGGCTGGCTGGCCACTTGCAGGAGTAGGCTCCACCGGAGATTCTCCGCCCGTAAGCTCCCCAAACTGATGTCGTTGCAGGCCATCCTTCTCGGCGGACTGGGGGGACTATATCTCGTTCTCGGAGCGCATGCGGGAAAAGGTAGAAGCGCAAGGACAAGATTTGCTGGTCATTGATACGGGTGACCGAGTCGAAGGCAATGGTCTCTATGATTCGTCTGAGCCGAAAGGTGTTTATCTCTCGGAGATTCTCCGCCATCAACATATCGATGTGATCACCTCGGGAAACCATGAACTATACAAGCAGAACACGTCGGAGTCTGAGCTCCTACACACCGTACCCAATTTTCGGGGCAAATACCTCGCCTCGAACATTGATATCTATCATCCCGAGACTGGGGAGCTCGTGCCATTGGCCCCGCGGTACAAGAAGTTTACTACCAAGCAGCAGGGCATTCGCATCGTAGCATTCGGCTTCTTGTTTGATTTTACCGGAAACTATAATAACACCGTGGTGCAGCGCGTGGAAAATACCATTAAAGAGGACTGGTTCCAAGAAGCCATTCGAGATGAGGACGTCGATCTCTTTCTAGTGGCTGGCCATGTTCCCGCGCATTCAGCCGAGTATCGGGCGATCTATGAAGAGATTCGTAGGATCCGGGGGGATACGCCCATCCAGTTCTTTGCCGGACACCAGCATATCCGGGACTATGCGAAGTACGACTCCAAAGCCTTTGCCCTTGCCAGTGGGCGGTTCATGGAGACTATTGGTTTCATGTCAATCGATGGGCTCTCCACTAGCAATGAGCCAAGCAAGGCGTCGCAACCCAAGTTCAGGCGGCGCTATATTGACAACAACCTCTTTTCCTTCTACCGTCATACTGGACTGGATGCAGACTCTTTCCCAACTAAGAAGGGTCGTAAGGTCTCCCAGCTAATCGCCGAGTCACGGACTGCACTCCAGCTCGACAAGGTATATGGATGTGCGCCGCGGGACCTGTGGATGTCAAGAGTCCCATATCCAAACCCGGACAGTATCTATACCTGGCTGGAAACCCAGGTGCTAGCTGAAATGTTGAAAGACGAATCTCGAGGCGAGAGGCCCTCCGTCGCGATCTTGAACTCGGGTGCCATCCGATTCGACATCTTCCAGGGTACCTTCACTCAGGATACCACCTGGACCATTTCCCCGTTCACCAACGGATTCCGCTATGTAAAGGACGTTCCATATGAGAAGGTCCAGCTGATTATGGAGGTTCTTAACAAACAGACCAAGATCTTGTCTACGATGCAAGACAAGACAGAGCCATCGTTGCTCCCCCTCGTCTCACCCGAGCAGCTTGCGCGCCCTGAAGAGATAGTTGTCGAAGACGATGAACTGTTGGACCACTGGTCTTCTGCTGCCATGGGCGACTCAAGCCAGATGCCGCTGTCTTCATCTAAAATTGGTCAGATCGTGCCGGGATACACAACCAAGGATGACGCTGGTGAGGATGGAGACGATACCGTCCATGCGCCGATCTCTTTCTACAAGGTGCCCAACTGCATCCAAGCATTGATCTCTGCCAATACCTCTGGTGTGCCGGAGCAGGTGGATCTGATTTACATTGAGTTTGTGCAACCGTATTTGGCACTGGCTGCCAAGTTTGCCGGTCTTGAACTTGATTTCGTCCGGGAAAGTGAAGTGTATATGCCGAACATTACTTTGACTGATCTTATCTCGGAGTGGGTGAAGAAGCACTGGCAGTGCGAGTGATACTACAAGTACTGTATTATGTCTACGGCTTTACTCCCGGGTGATGATGAATGTTCCTAACAACCATGTAAATGTACTATGTCTATCAATACCCACTTTGTACTCCACCGCTGCCTTGATCTTGGATAGGATAGAAGTACACGTAGATTGCCCTTGTATATTCAATCTACCAGGGAAATTATCATACACTAGGTTCCCTTTTCGAGGAGATTTTTACTCATCTCCACCGGTGAAGGTGAACACACCTTTTCCACTGCGGTACCCACCCAACGTCCCCTGCACGCTCTCTGCAAGCTGCGGTCCCTCGGCATCCCACTTCCACTCCACATTATCAACGGGGATATCCTTGAACCTTCCGGAGCGAGTCAACTGCAAAACATCCTTGATCGTATTCTCCTTCAGCACCGGGTTCTTATCCCCCCACTTACTCACCCAGAACCCATCAAAGGTCAGGTTCTTAAAGATCAACAACCCCGACGGCAGAGCCACAGGCTGCCTCGACATGGCACCATAAGTAACCATATGCGAGTCCGGTGCCAATGTCTTCGCCAACGCCGTCGCATTTTTCCCACCGACGCAATTCAGCGCCAATCGAATCGGCTCACGACCTTGGCGCGTCACCTCGTGCACCAGGTCCCTAAATCCGCCCGTCAACATCTCCTCCTCCGTCACAACCACTGTCGCACCCAGAGACTTGAGCTCCTGCTTCAGCGCCTCGGTCTCTTCGGGGGTCTTCCGTTCCCGAACAACATTCAAAGACTTGATCCCCCACTCGCGACAAAGCTGAATAGCAGCGCGTCCCACACCACTGTTTGCCCCATTCTGAATAAGCCATTCCTCCCCCGCCCGCATCCAGTCCCACTCGCAGAAATCCCGAATCATTCGGTACGCCGTCACAGGGTTCACGCTGACGGTACCGACTTGCAAGGGCGTGAGACCGTCTTTGTTCTCGATGCGGATGAGCTGGGACTCGTCGAGTTGCGCATGCGTGCGCCACGTTCCCAAGCCCGTGCGTTTCATAATCACCCAATCACCCTTGGAAAGCGTTTTGACGCCGGCGCCGGTGGAAATTACTTCGAAGGCGCCCTCGTTACCGCCGACGGCGGCAGGTTCGGATGTGCCGAGGGAGGTCGAGAAGGGGGGTTTACTGGGGTAGACGCCTTGGATTTGGTTGACGTCTGCTGGGTTCATGGGTGCGGTGAGGAGGCGCAGATTGACCTGGGAGCCATGGGGTGCGGAGATGGAGTGCTTGTGTAGGCTGGATGGGAGTTCGGTTTTAGCGTCTGTTGATTTGGCAGTACACTTGCTCGGGAAAGACTGACCTGAGGACATCCTTTGGCTCGCCGTATTTCGAGTATACCAGGGCCTTGGCTTGTGTGTAGCCGTACATGGAGATGTACCGGCGGCCGAGTGAGGAGCTCGAGCTGCATGGAGCTTGAGCTTTGCCGGTCGCGGTCAGGCCTGCGACATGAGTCGCGCCCGGATGGCGAGCATTTTGAGTAGCAGCTCGAAATGCGCTACGTGATAGCATTGTGTGGTATATGGAGGGTTGTGTAGGGTGGGGGAGGGAAACACGGAGGGAAAAGAGAATTGGTCGAGTGATGCAGGCGGGAAAGGCTCGGATGACGTCTTTTTTCGACGGTTGGAGCTCGGGCCGACGGAAGAAGAATTGATAGATGAGGATGAAACTCTACTTTGATAAGAAGATAATGTTCAACTAGTGATTTCGAAATTGATTTATATCATGACCCTATCTCATATTTATTTGCTTCAATGATTTGTTCTCAACGAGCTCGGACGGGATCTATTCCAGCCTCTCCGTATACTCTTTCCTTTTCGGTTACTTAGAAGTTAGGAATTTGCTCATCCTTCACAATGGGTACTGATACCAGATAGGCGGGATACTGCTATTTCTTATAACTTGCTTGGATCAATTTCAAGCCGCGCAGAATGCAACATAGGAAAAAAATATCCCGGGTTCTACAAGGCGCTAGATACATTCTTCAGATCCCATGTCGACACTTCTACTCCGTACAGACCCTCACAAGACCGTCCTTCTCACATTTCCTCAAACTACACTCATCTCCTTCCTCAAATCCTCTAGACCCTTCCCCTTCCCATACGTGTCCGCATATCTCCCCGCCATCCACTCCCCCACTGTAATAGGGGGATACTTCGCCTCGTGTTCCCGCTCACAGCTCGGAAGGCAGCGAATTGTATAATCCGGATTCCCCGAGAAGAAGAACGGCACGCTGAATCGTTCCTTGCCGCTCTTATTGATGACGCGGTGCAGATTGGAAAGATATCGGTCATTCGTCCATCGCATCATCAGGTTGCCCAAGTTCACGACATACGCGCCTGGGATGGGCTTTACATCGACCCATGTTGAAGTGGGGTTACTCCAGACTTGCAGGCCGCCGGTGTTGTCTTGCAGAAGGATTGTGACTGCGCCAAAGTCGGTGTGGGCGCCAATTCCTGGTAACAGAGGGATATGAGATGTCTTGAGAATTCTCAGTCCACCCAGGGGAGATAGATCCTTGACGTACCACGCTCTAATGCCGAAGCATTCGCATCCTGCGGTGGATAATGAAGCAGTCTTAACAGAGAGACAGGATGCTTGCAAAAATCACTGAAAACATTTTCATCCAGATCCAACGTACGAGCTAGGATTTGCAAGAGACCGATCGCGAGCGTAGTGAGCGCCGCATGATATCTTTCCGTCACACTCTGGAATTCCTCCCCCAATTCCTCGGGATACTTGTTTGGTCCCTGCCCGAACTTCCTCGCAATCACATATGGATCGTCCAGTGGCAGGTTTTCCCCTAAGAGGAATCCTTCCTTCAAATCTCCTGCTGTACGTTTCTCGAAGTTCTGTGCTCGTAGACGCTCGTAGCCGCGGTCAAAGTCGCCAATGTCTGTTTCGTTCAGTCAGTTACCATGATACCAGCATAGTACAGACTTGCCTGTCCTGGGAGTTCTCACTTACCTATGCTGTAGCTCTCCTTGACCTCAATTGGAAGGTTAAATAATCTTTGGCTCTGGTGCAGAATCGCGTCTTGAAGGTCGGAGGGTATGGCGTGATTGATGATCTGGAAGAATCCAAATTCCTCACACGCTTGTCGTATTTCCTTGACTAGGTTATCTTTTGCAGGAGAATCGGGGCCGTAGAATGCTATCGTCTCCACGATTGATTAGTCCAGCTATGATACGTATCTTTGTCCGACAGGTTTACTGACGGGAGAAGTCGATCACTGGGGGCCCTTTAGCGGCCATCTTGTGGATATTTCTGTGAAGAAATTGGACGATGGAAGAGGGAAGAAGGAATTGTTGCTCTCAGAACGAAGAGAACAGTCAAATGGCACGGTGTGGATGGGGGTCTTATGGCGGAGGGTTACATTCTCGGCCGCGGGTTTGTCGAGTACTTTCGCAATCGAATAGTCACTGGAGCTCTAGAACATGATGATACATCCGCGGCCGAAATCATATCTCAGTTATTCTGACCAATGAAATCTTTCTACTACCCCATCTTCTTCTTCCCGTTTTGAAGTTAGATGTACTATGTATGCGGCCTGTCGAGCTGGCCGAAAAAGGTGCCCCACTCGTTGATAAGCTAAACCTGGATCTTATCGAGGGTCAATCTCACTGCGAACAGCATCTCGGTATGCTCCGTTATGGTACTATATACTCTCCTATATGGTCGCAAAAGGACCAAATGTGATAGTCATGCCTAGAGAATGGCGACAAGGAGAGGGTTTACGCCCCTTCCATGCTTGCGTGAAGTGCAAGCGTCAGACATTACATTATGTTGTTCGAAGCACATACCCCGCTCGGCTCGCGTCGACCAGGGTATTGCTCAACCCTGTCGCCGGCAGATCGACGATTCTGTAAAGAGAACGACCACCCGCAGAGAGGGGTCAGACCAAAGAATCCAGCCCTGGAGCGAAGAGAAAGCTCCGTTCTCACTCCGTGGTCCGAAAAGTCTTGCACGAATAGTCCAAATCATCCATAGCCAGAGCAGATACCTGCTGCGATACACCGACCGGGGGTAGTCAAGTCAAGCCCCGGGGCCGTCTAGTGCATCGGACTACTCTCCGTCTCACTTATCGCAAGCTGCACAACCTCGCCAGAAGATTGTGCACGAAGCACCCGAAGCCGCAGTAATCGTACTTGAATTTTTGGCACCAAGCCGGCAAAACGCGCTCGAGGTTGCTCAAATTGAACAAGCGCAGTCTTCCCAGCGCAACACTAAGGTGCACAAGACATTGGATCAAGTAATTACTGCGAAGCTAATTCGTGCCATGATGTTCTATCATCAAGAGTGCAATTCTTGGATTCGAAATGTTGTCTATTCTTTCTACTTTTCATGATCAGTGCGAGCAACTGTTTGCCAGCAACGCCGAGCTGCAAGGGTTTCACTGGCCATATACTACGCCATGCTCGCTGCCAGGCTCCCTTACGATACAATGACTTCCTGGGCATCCCTGACGGTGGATATCAATGGATTACTTCGTGTCGCACTGGCCCCACGATTCTATGCCAGCTCGCCTGAAAATGATCTTCCTGTGGGACTGCATGATTGGGTCATGCACACCACCCTCTGTCACTCCGAAGCGCCTGTTAATGTTTCGAGGGAGGGTCCGTAGGCTACAACCACATACATACGTGGGGGCGTTCAGGTACAGCAGCATGATGAGAAGACGCTTGGGTATCTCAAGTTAGCACAGCGCGACGCAGATGAGTATTGCATAACTTGTATACGAATTCGGAGTACTACAAACCCTGTCCATGCTATACTTGGCCCGTCGGGAAACCGCCCAAAATATCAAGTTCGAACTATGCCAAGTCCTATTCGGATTCCTTCTTCATATAGTACTGTATCCAATTCATTCATGATTTCCAATCCCCCGCTGGACTCCTCCATGTATAGTATACAACTTGCGGCCGGTGGAACCTCGCACGCACGGGCCATCGGACCATCGGCCTCAGACAGGTTAATTTCCAGTCCACCCGCTCGACAACTTCGCATTTACCAAGCTTCAAAAGACTCTCTCCATGTCCCTTCTGCGCGAAGCGGAGAGGTGCCTTGCGAATCAACATGCAAACACTCTCAACGCTTTCATAAGTCCGCTGCCCCGCGCGGGGCAATGGCTAGATCGCGTCAAGGAAGCGGACCAACGCCGCAAGCAAGGTACGTCTCCATGACAAGAACTATACTCTTCACCCAAAGACCGAGGGCTGATCGAGCAAACTACCGCAAAGGAAACCCCAAGTCCGCAGTTGACGGGCGGCTTATATCGATCAAGGATAATATCTGCACACGCGATCTTCCAACGACATGCGCCTCCGGTATCCTCGACACATTCACGAGCCCGTTCAATGCCACCATTGTCGATCAATTAGAGGCCGCTGGGGCCGTCATTGCTGGCAAGACGAATCTTGATGAGTTTGGCATGGGGTCGCATTCGGTGCATTCGCGATTTGGCGCTGTGAAGAACTTGCGACGGGATCGGGATGGTGGGGATCTTTCCGCTGGCGGGAGTTCTGGAGGGAGTGCGGTGGCCGTCGCTGCTGATCAGTGCTATGCGTGAGTACCGGAAATAAATTTTCGGCAGAGAACGTATACTAAGCGCTGCGTCGTTGCTGTGTAGTGCCCTAGGAACAGACACTGGAGGTTCCGTCAGACTTCCGGCGGCGTACACGGGAGTCGTCGGCTTCAAGCCCTCATACGGTTTGCTCTCACGATGGGGCGTGGTGGCATATGCCAATTCGCTCGACACGGTGGGGATTCTGGGAAAGAAAACGTCCCGCGTGAGAGACGTCTTTTGTACGTATTCATCCATGGCAGCTGGCAGCAAGTCGAATACCATCTAACAGACCTAAATAGCCATACTCAATAAGCACGATGCCCGCGATCCAACCAACATCACCTCTTCATCACGCTCTCGAATCCTCTCCCACCTCCAAGCACCACGACTCGCATCTCGACTCACGTCATCGCCCCTCCGCATCGGCGTCCCACTAGAATACAACATCTCCGAACTCACTCCCTCCGTCCGGCAAGCATGGCTTCTGTCTCTCGGGCACCTACAAGAACAAGGACATACAATCCACCCCGTCTCTCTCCCTGCGACAAAACATGCCTTATCTGCATACTATGTCCTCGCACCCGCAGAAGCATCCTCAAACCTGGCCAAGTACGACGGTGTTCGCTACGGCACTCGTTACGACGGACCGGATAGCGATGGAGAGCCAGATGGCTATCTCTATGCTAAAACGCGCGGCAACGGATTTGGCGCCGAAGTACAGCGCCGCATCCTTCTCGGCACGTTTAGTCTGAGCGCAGACGCGATGGACAACTACTTCATCCAGGCGCAGCGCGTGCGCCGACTAGTTCAGCAAGATTTCAATGCCGTCTTTGCGGCTGCGCATCCATTCGCTGCGGCGTCTGACGCAGCAGAGACAGTCCAATCGACCACGGCAGATGTCGATGTTATCGTGTGTCCTACCGCGCCATCTCCGCCGCCGCGATTATCTGATGTATCAGCCGGATCGTCACCGTTGGATGCCTACGTGAATGATGTTTTCACGGTCCCGGCTAGTCTGGCCGGGTTACCTGCGATTTCAGTCCCTGTGACTGTGGCTGAGTCTAAGCAGAATCCCGCTTCTGATGAGGTGGCAGGTATCCAGGTTATTGGGCAGTATGGGGACGATGAGTTGGTGCTGAAGGTTGGTGAGTTGTTGGAGGGAAGGAGGTTGGAGGCTTAGTCGTAGGTAGTCCCGAGGTCTGCCTTTCAGACAGACGGTGTATAACTATATATTTGTATGATTACAATGATACCATCTGCTTCGGCGCATTGCATTTCGAACACGACAAGCGTCATATTTCAGTTTGTCGCAACAGGATAATCGTACATAACCCTCGCGCTTCCAACATAGTCGTAGCAACATCAGGTCATCTCAACATCCTCATCCGCACCAGCTGGAGCATCCGTAGCGTGCGGTGTTCCAGCGGTGCCAACACTCATCGCATCCTCTAGCACTGGATTAGCTGCCGGGGTGGCTTGATTACTATTCACAGCGGAATCAGAAGCTCCCGCGGCACCAGCAGTAGCAAGCCCGGCCCCGACACCACTTTGCAGGACTTCCGAGCCTCCAATGGCAGTAGACGCCGTACCGTCCAATCCCGTGTTATTGTTACCAATCACATCGCCGTCGATTCCACCCCAGGTGAACATGGCTTCGATCTCATCGACGATATCGGCAACGACATCCTCAACGATCTGGTCATTGAAGCGCTCGCCGACTGGTCGGACTGGACCACCAAGCTCATCTTGCTCCGGCGGGCCAAACCACCATGGGCCTTCGAAGCGGCATTCGATAGCACCGCCACCGTAGCAGCTCACAGCTGGGTAGTAGCCAATCATGCCGTCGTCTGCATTTTCACGTTCACCGATGCCGAGATTATTCGTGCCGTTGGCGAGACGGCTAGCAGGTGGCAGGAATGCGTACAGCTCTTTGAATGGTGTGCCCATCTTGACACCATTCTTGAAGATGGTGATGCTGGAGCCGGGCAATGTGCGGAGACTCGGGTCTTCGCTGTTGAATGGGGAGGGCGGCCCGAATGTAGGGGTTTCTTTCAGGTTGAAGGCGTAGTCGCGGAGGTGCTTTGTAGAGAAGACGTTGGACTGTTGCCAACAAAAGTCGGATTTGTAGTGGAAAGGGATACGGTCTCGGATGATATTAACGGCTGTAGGAACCCGGGATGACTGGTCGGATCCATCGCCATCGACAGCTGAGTCGTACGTGCCTTCGACGACTTTTTTGTGTAAAGAGAGAGGTGGGAGGGTAATCAGCATTCCAATAACGTCGCCCTCATTGATGCCTTCACCCTTGGGAAAGAAGGGTTCGCAGCGCATGCGATTGATGACTTCGCCATTCACGTCGCGGATGCCATATCCGTAGCAGTCGACACCCACGTTGACATCCAAGTCCGCTTCGCGACGAGCGAATCCGAGTCGCACATGACCTCGAGGGGATGCGCCGGGTCCACCCTTTTGGGGAGCTCCTTGTGAATCGTTTACTCGGCCACTGATGACACGTGCCTCGTAATAATATGATCCCTCCCGAACGCACACGTTTGCCCGCGCTGTATGCCACGCACTGCCTGTGGTCACTGCCAGAGCGTCTTGGGAAAAGGAAATCGCGGCTGGAGAATCCTCAAAGCTGAAGCGTGCGTGGTATGGTTCAACATCGGTCTGTCGGTACTTGATATGGGGGAAGCCCGGGTCTCCGATTGCATAGCTGTAGCGGAAACCATTCTTGTTGGTGAGTTTATCGACGACCTCGTGGAAGTCCCATGTATGGCCCAATACTTCCGAGCTCTTGCTTGTCACAAGGTTGATTTGACGCGGCTGCGGTGGTAACAGATCCGATGCCCGGGGTTCAGCGAGTAGCAATGGGCGGAGGATCGAGAGTTCCGAACTGGGACGGGCAGTGCTTGCGGCTGTTGTACGTTTTTTGGGCGGTGGAGCGCTTTCCGGGTCTAAACCTTTAGCTTCACGTTTTTTCCGACTGTCTCTCTTATTGCGCTTTGAGCGAGCTGCATCACCCTGGACAGATGCGTTGCTGGCGGGAGCTGGAGAGGATCGACTGTTCAGATCGGACAAGGCGGTGGTGTTGAGCAGGGGGCCATTTCCTGGTGGTAGGAGAGGGGAATTGATGTTCGATGAAGGTGCGGACGAGCCGGGAGGTTGAGCAGATGCCATTTTAGGTGTATGCGACACAGCGCGCTTTCAGGAATCGAATCTACTGAGAGAGGCCTCGAAAAGGGCTGTTTGCACAGTGCCACGCTTGTAGCTGCTCCGGATGGAGGAGTTACTATATGAATCAGATGAATAAGCGCATGAAAGGAATAAACAGATTTATACTACGAGCTCCTCACAGCCATGTATGGGCAACTCAAAATTGCAGCATCGCTGATTACATACCTGATTGACGCGGATTCAGTTATTCAGCTCCCGCAGGGAGTATCGGAGCTGCGCACGAGAATTGAATTGTACAGTGAAGACCTTATTGCTGGTAAGTGGGTCGCTGGTGGTTCAAAATTCGTCAATATTCATACATATTGATCTAAATCCACCAACAGATGCACACAATGACCGAACTTGAGCGTACCTGATGAGACACGATATTTCAGAAAGGGAAGCTGTCGCGGCAGAATAGCATCAGCGGTAGGAAAGGCGGTGTGGTGTTTATCGAGGGCGGTAGGAAAAGAAAAAAGAAAGTGGGTCTCCGCCGGGCAGAAAAAAATATACCGATTAGATCACATGATCCATAAATTTACACACAACTGATCGACGGACAAGTCAAGCAACGACTCCGAGCAGCCCGGCGGATTCACACATTTCTCTTTTTCAGACCAGCTGAGAAGAGCAAGCTATTCACCATGCCCAAGGCTACTAGTTCCCGAGCCGCCGCTGCGGCGCGCCGACACAACCCTCTCGCCGACGATATCTCTGCCGTGGGGCATCTCCGAACATCCAGCACCACCAAGAAGGGCAAGCGCCAGGATGACGATGAGGAGGCTGAGAATGGTGACCGCTACATTGATGCCAAGATGTCGCGCAAGATTCTTCAGATTGGTCAAGAGCTAGCAGACGAAGATGCTGCCGAACACAAGCTCCGCTTTGGCGGGGCTCAGCAAAAATCGAATGCGGCCTTTGACTTTGACACTCGGTTCGAGGACGAAGCTTTGTCGGACGACGACAAGTTCGAGAATGACGGCTGGGTGGACGACGAGGAGGATGTTGAAGATATTGTAAGGGATTCTCGCTGGAACATAAATTTCCCTGATGGGAGCTTTTATCTAACAAGCCTGGTAGGAGGTTGATCCCAATGATCTCGATATGTTCAACAAGTTCATGCCTGGTGGCCACGATGAGGACCCCATCTTTGGAACGCGACAGCCCGGAGAGCAGGTACAGCAACAGACGACAAATCTTGCCGACTTGATCTTGGAGAAGATTGCCGAGCATGAGGCGAAGCAGAACGGCGAGAATGTCGGTGGACCCTTCATTCAAGGTGGTGGTGCGCCCGAGGATGCTGTGCAGATCCCCGCAAAGGCTGTGGAAGTATATGAGAAGTATGTCAAGATCACCAAGCCATTTTATATTTCAGCAGCCTAACTCGTGAAACTCTAGGGTCGGCATGATTCTCTCCCGTTACAAGTCCGGTCCTCTCCCCAAGCCTTTCAAGATCCTCCCATCGGTGCCGAACTGGCCCACTCTCCTCGACATTACCCAGCCCGAGCGATGGACCGCCAACGCTGTTTACGCCGCGACTCGCATTTTCATTTCCGCCAAGCCCTGGGTGGCTCAAGAGTTCATCTCAATGGTGTTGCTTGACCGTGTTCGCGAAGAGATCCACGAAACCAAGAAGTTGAACGTCCACACCTACAATGCTCTGCGCAAGGCCCTGTACAAGCCTGCCTGCTTCTTCAAGGGTCTCTTGTTTCCGCTTGTGTCCAGCGGTACTTGCTCCCTCCGTGAGGCCCACATTGTCTCCTCGGTGATCGCCCGCGTGTCCATTCCCGTCCTGCACTCTGCCGCTGCTCTCCTCCGTATGTGTGACTTGGCTGCTGAGCAGTCCATGCGCTCGCTCGAGAGCACCGGTGCCGTCAACACCTTCATTCGGGTCTTCCTCGAGAAGAAGTACGCCATGCCCTACAAGGTCATTGATGCTCTGGTGTTCCACTTCCTGCGTTTCCGCAACGAGGACCCCGCAGCCATGGACGGCCCCGGAAGCTCCAAGGCCTACAAGCTGCCCGTCTTGTGGCATCAGTCCCTTCTGGTATTTGCTCAACGTTATCGTAACGATATCACTGAGGACCAGCGTGAAGCCCTTCTGGATCTGCTTCTCGTTCGCGGTCACAAGGATATTGGACCCGAAGTTCGACGCGAGTTGCTTGCTGGCCGTGGTCGTGGAGTCGTGGTTCTGGATCCTGAGCAACAGCATGCCCTCGATGCCGGTGATGACACGATGGATGTGACTATGTAGATGCTCCGTTGAGCGCTTGATATTTTTTTTCCCCTTTTGTCACCAAAATGTTTGCCCCCTCCCTGCATATACCACCTACGACCTGGTCATGAGCACGTACTTGATGGAATGGCGTTTTAATGTTTTGCTTTTTTTATTATTTCTGTGGGACTGCATATATTCCCCTTGGTGTCGGAACTGGTGAAGTCAATAGAGCGGAATACCGTCTATGGACCAAAAAGCATTGTGAATGTTCAATCAGCTTCTTGCTTGGAGGTTTTAAGAGCTATAACCTTAGTAACTTAAAAAAGGCGACTCCGTAATCCAGGCCTCCCGACTGAGTCTGGGAGTCAGTCTGGGCCACAGAGATCTTTGTCGCGCTATTTCTTGGGGATGTATGTGGGGTTTTAGAAGTCTGTAGACACTTGGAAACGTTCATGGTTTCAATTTCTGGATCTACCTCAATAGAGTCAGCCCAGTGATGGCTTTCTAAAAGCCCTTCACCCTAGCCAGCTGTAAGAGACGAACCAAGATGACTGTTTTCTCTAAGCGCTTTCTGCCTCATTTATCAATACCCATTGCTCATTCTTATTTCTTATGTATACCGGGCACGCTAGAATGATGTATGATAAAATGTGCTAGCTCGGACCAGTGCAACTCGATTCAGAGTTGCAACTATTCGATCACACGGTGACCAAGGGATTTTGGAACCCATCTTCATTAGACCAACAATGATGACCCTGTGATGCATACCACATTAATAAACTCTCTAGATATATCCCCTACCTAGTAATACTTTTCCCCCTTAGACAGTGCCGTCACCGACCACTTCATCCCAAACGCGGCATGCCTATACTCTCTCCCACCAGCACCAACACCAACCATCTCCCCAAACTGCAACCTCGCCTCCCCAATCTCCTTCCCAATTGGATCCCTCCCCAAACAATGCCCAACAGCCAACTGATCCAACTCGGGATTCCGTGTTGTTACCAAAACACTCGAAAACGCCGTACTTTGCGAAACACCGTTCTCAAACAGGGCCAGAAGCCCGACAACAACACAGCCAACACTCACGCCCAGCGCGATCGCATACGCCAAAAGCAGATTCCTACTATCGTAGTTGTAGAAATTCTGAGGCGACGACACTCTCACTGGGACGGTGGTGTTTGCCGCATTCAGGCCGAGGAGACTATAAGTGAAATTATGCGAGAGGTCTTCGAGTGCGCGGGCTAGGGTTTTGTTTCGGCAGAGGATAGTTGGGTTGCTGCGTGATAGACTGAGGGCCAGGTAGTCGCTGCTGTTCCAGATTTCGGGACAGAACCAGAGACCCGTTTGAGTGACTGATAGTGGGCTGGTGGCCAGGACGGAGGAGGGCGAGGCGTCTAGTACTGATCCCGTGGAGCCGATCACAATGTTATGTTTGATGAGGCCTGAGAAGAGCTGATGTATGACATAGTAGCCGCCATTTGCGGATGTATCCTGGTGACCGGGTAGCAAGACAGACTTTCCAGCCATTGAGCTCCAATTTGCCGGGGTGAGTGGGGTTGTTGATATTGGTGTTAGAGTGCGAACGCCGTTGGTGAAGGTCTGGTGTACAGTGTAAGATGTGTTCCAGAGTTGGCAGACAAGCTCGGTGGGTTGGGTAGTGTTGGTGCTCCAAAGGGGATTTGAACCTGTTGCGTACAGAAAAAAAGTGTTGTTGAGAAGAGAGGGGACAGTCCCTGAGTATATGATCTCGGGGTTTGTCACGTTGGTGATGTTTGCGAATGTTTGATTCCAGACTTGTTGCAAGGTATAGTGGTTCTTGCCCAGGATGTCGGGGAAAGTCAATCCCTTCATGTTGAGGATGGCTTCGCTCAGCCTCTGGCACTGATACGATGGGCCGTAGAAGCGAAGAGAGTAGGATGAGTTGGGGAATGGCGCCGAGGCAGGGACGACCTCGACGGATGACGAAGTGACTGTAAAGAGACGACTGATCTCGGTGGAGGGCGAATCGATATATCCCGGACCTTCGAAGTTCATCCAGGAGGCCCAGAATGAGTCCGTAAAATTCACAGTCGGAACGCGCACCTGGGTGGCGTTTGTGGTGGTTAAAAGATGAACGGACAGGGTCGCAGGCGTGATGATGGCCGATAATGGGATAAGCCTAGTATGATGAGTACAGCTGACTCCTAGTCTCACGCAGGAAGATCATGGAAGAAACCTACCATGAGATAATTGCCAAGAGTGTGAGGGTTTTCGCATACAGCCAGAGATCAGGAATGAAAAAAGCGAGTGGGTTGTTAAGCACCGCGAACATCCCATCAATTCCGCGAAGCTTGACACTCTTCCGGCGAAGCGTTGCCCATATTTCCTGCGCCGCGGCAATCCCCACGCTGGCAACGAGGAAGGTTTTGTTCAGAAAGGCAAACCCAGTGCCAATTCGGATTGCCCATGTTTGTTGGTCGACCGAGTAGACGCGGGTGTTGTCGAGACTCTGGTAGTATAAGTGATGGCCCACCGATAACATCGCTCCGCATGTCACAAATCCAACCATCAGGGAAGGACACCACCATCCAATTCCCCATACGGCTGGGGAGACCTCATCACTGGGTACTGGTACTAGGACGGAAGAAGTGGAAAATCCTTTCTCAGGCGTTCGAGAACTGGGGATACGATGGTCGGAATCTGGAATATGAAGAGAGTCGTGCTCATAATGTCCATCGATAAATGATGACATCGCAGTGAATGAAAAATTTGGTTTAGCAATCATATATAGGAAAAATCTGGGATTCTCGCCAGATCATATACAAGGCAAGGCTAATGATGAGGCTGAAAGTCGGGTTATTCCTTCTCATTCCTTGTTTGTCAATTTACGAGGTACAGTAGCGTCATGCCAATGTGTATCATCATCGGGGAGAAACAGATATACTTGTCCAATCAATGAATAGCAGGACTGGGATCCGTACCATTCATTTAATCTATTCGATAGGGACTGGTCTTCAACTACTGCTTCTGGTAATCATGCATCAGCAGCATGCATAACTATACCGGCAGTGTTGCAGATACGAGGAAGCGTAGCGCCGCAGCGGGGCAAAGTGACGAGCAAGATGCACAATCAGAGGACGCGCCAAGTAGCTAAAAATATCTACCACATTTTATTTCTCTATTTCTATATTCGCACCAAGTAGAACTTCCGTTTCTGTTCTCTTTCCCCGCATAAAATCTTCGGTCCACTTTCCACGAGTCGGTGCCCAATGTTAGTTATGTGTGCCACGAGGCCTTGGCGCGTTGACATTTAGAAAAGGAGAAAACTTCTCTTTTTAAAGCCTTTGGTACGCAGTTTGTGTATTGACTAAATTGAATGTAAGTCTCGCTTCAGCCCTTCATATAAAGCGTCCCTTCTAACCTAGAAGTATTATTGCAAATTAGAAAGTCCTGGAAATATGACCTACGTAGTTTACGGACCTCAAGTACCGAAGCGCTTAAGAGCCGCAACAGGTTGCGGCAACCAGGAGCCAATCATTCTCCAAGCCTCTAACAACATAGTGCGGGCGGCGGGTAGGCGGCGGTTCGCCGTCCAAAGTTACTGCAGTGCCATCCAATAAGATTCGCCTTCGCCTTACTAGAAGTTGTCACAATAAGAATGAATCGCCTGCTATAGAGCAGCGGTCGAAGCAGAATCTAGTAGAACCCATATCTGAGTCCTTGACTTTCTAATTATCTGTTGGATCTGACCTTGACAATGACTCATTTAGTAAGAAGTCTCTGAAATATGAAGATAATGAAGGAGAGTCATGTCCGGCCCAGAAATGCAGTCATTCAGGAATTGAGTGTGAAGTACATAGGAGATCGCATTCGCTGGAGAATGCTGGAGAATACCCACCACTTCGGAATCAGATTGCTGTCTAAATGGATCTTTCTAGATGCAGGAGTTCCAGCTAGTTCTTTTTACATTGCTGTATCATTGAATAATTTAGTGAATATATTGTGGTGATCTGTTAAGGCTGGATTTTTTTGGAAAACGAATGAATTCACAGGAATATATATTTCCTAATCAGGAAGGGCATCAACCATCTTCTCCTGGACTCTGCCACATGCCACAGCGACGGAGTAAGCCAAAACTTTGTGAAAAATAGGTTGTCTTTCTGCTTCGATTCTTGACCGATTCCTTTATCATCGACTTTACTCCCTGCCTAATCCATCTTCTTCTCACTACTTCTCCAGCCAAGTCTTGCCTACCTGCAACAACTTGTCTACACTCACACTCTCGCATTCATAAACCCTCATCTTCCTACAAATACTCTCCCTCATCTCTATCTCCTACCTTGCATTTTCCATCCCCTCATCTCTCATGCTTCTTCTCTCCCCTTTCTTTTCTCATACATAAAACTCCCCCCAAGCATACCATCCTAGTCATGCCGACTCGTGACTACACCGAAAAGTTCCGGGGCCTCTCCAAGGCCGAGCAGACGGTGCTGCTCTACAGCATCGTCTGCACCACCTACAACGGCCGGGTAAGTCCTTTCCCAACCGACTCCCTTCTATCTCTCTGCTGTCTCACATTTTCTTTACTTATCGCTGACTTGTCACGAGAATCCTCTTAATTTCGAGATGATGGCAAGCGAGCTGGGATACACCATCACCTCAGCCAAGGTCACGTACGGCAACGCCCGCCGTAAGCTGATCAAGGCGACTGGTAAAGATCCCGGCCGTAAGGCACATTCTCGACACACGGCACCACTCTCCGCTGGTGCTGTCGACGGGAAGATCGATGCTAACCCGACGACCTCCGACGCCAATGCTGATTCTGCTGCTTTGGATTCCTTTACCGCTGCCGAAGCGGGCGAGGCTCCGAAGACACCTCGCAAGGGCCGACGCACCGCTGCTCTGCGGAAGCGCAAGGCTTCCGAAATGGATGAGGGTGATAGGGACGGCGAGGTTGACGAAGACGATGGGGCTGGTGTGGCCGTTGATGAGGCTTAATCGCTCAGCAGGTTGATTCCTGATCACTGAGGCTTACCCTCCCTCGATGGTCAGGGCTCGATTTGTCAATGAGAGGGGGACCGACAGGGACAGTGCTGGTTTGATATTCCATGCTTTATTTCCATGCTTTGTGGTGCAAGTGCTGGTTCGGGTTGATTTCCCCTTTTTTGCTTCGATGCTCTCGGGTGCAAGTAACGCTTCGCACGGAAAATCGGTAAGCTCTGAAAAGAAGAATCGTCGAAGACTGGGAAAAAGCCGTGCAAAAAAGCCGTGCAAAAAAGCCGTGCAAAAAAGCCGTGCAAAAAAGCCGTAGTTGTTCGAACCCATATCGCTCAGGGTGATGCTTTTTCGACCATATTTTCTGGGGTTCTGGCTTTAACGACAATATCGAAAACCGCGAGAATGAAAATGAATGCGTTCTTTGGTACGCTATTCTTTGTTTCCGCCGAAAATGACAAGATTGAAGAACTGTCAAAATTGCCAAAAAGGCACGTTTTGCACCATCTTTGTGAGTTATTTTCGACTCCAGAATAGCAACATGATATTGTGGAGCATCGCTCAGTGAATCGGACAGCAGCAATGACCAGTTCTTCTCAAGTTATCTCGGTTTCCGCGGTTCGCACATCGTGTGAGCCAAATCTTTGCTGACACAAAAATTCATACAAATTCAATGTCCGTCGACTTGCAACTCTAGTTCAAAATGAAAGCATGCTTACGATTCATTATTCACAAGCGAAGATATCGAGCGTAAGGACGGAGGAAGTTCCCCGCAATCAAAACGGTTAGAAAAAATAGATTGAAAAATAGATTGGGTTTGCATATCTGCCACATTAGCCGAGGATGAGAAACTCCTCAATCGAAGTCGAAGTTCCACCCATTGTTTCAGGTTTGCGCCGATAGGAATATCCCGGCTTCTTCAGGAGTCATCTCCTCTCAGTCCTTAGTCAATATTACCAAGGGGACCTTAATCCTGAGTACATAGTATAGTCGTTGTGGGCCCCTCTTCGATGCGGAGTCCGGCGGGGACAGAGTTTCGCCAATGCGACCGCGGGGTGAGCGCACATGTTAGGGGAATTGGAGTGATCCACGGTTCTCTCCATATGATAATGGACTCCGTAGTGGTGCTGGAGTCTTGTAGACGGTCTACCTTACAAACTTATCAGTGTCTAGACTGTCGAATGTAGAGCGTTCTCCGTCCTTTAACAGTCTTCGGTAAGATCGAAGAGTAAGAAGTTGTCAGCCAGGTGAGGAGCCAATGTGAATATGCCAGACTGCAATGCGGGTTTATTTCCGAGAGGGAAGGCCGGCCCCTGCCCCTGGAACTACCATTCCAACACCACACTTCGAATGGAGTGCAGGAGCAGTGTTACGCCCGCATGATGCATCGTCAAGGGGCAGGGGCCAGCAGTAATTACCGGAGACTTCAATGGCAGGGTGGCAAGTGTCATATTGCAGTGCCTATGGGTTGATCCATCTTGATTGGGGCCCTCTCTTGTTCTTAGTCTGCAACGTAGACAAGGTTTTTGAGCAGGGACCATCATCCAATGCACCGTGTGCGCGATCTGCTCTCCACAGTTGCATGAAACTGCTTGAACTTGAGATTTGAGACTGGTCACTGTGTAGTGGGGTTCCACTACTGGACTGTTCCAGACGGACGGGGCGGATTGTCGGGAGGGACCACTCCGTGTTAGAAGGGGAGGTAGGACAGGAAACAATAGACCCATTGACTTATTGTGTGATACTTCAAGTTCAACAGAGAACGGAGTACTTGTGAAGTACAAGTGGAGAGTATTGGTAGATCAGAATCATCAAATTGGCTGGATCGATGGGGTTTGCTTTTTGGCCCGTAATGCGCAGTACATACATCGACTGCAGTTGGGGGGGCCGGCCCTAGACTTGGGGTCCAGGAGGCCCCAGTAGCTGAGACCAATGTCGGACCCAGGCCTATTCATAGTGACTGACGACGGAGGACACCCCTCGGATCCACAGGACTGTGACTGCTACATCACAGCATTGGTCGACGGTGAAATGGACGAGCCGTGGAATCCAGGGGCGCAGGGGCTAGATTACCGTATTAATACACATGTGAAGACCCTCTGACTGGAGGGGTAATTCTCCAAATGGTAATTTTGGTATTGGACATGTAAGCTGACGCCCCCCGGCGCTGACGACTCCGCCCCTCCGAATGGGAGTAATCAACTTGGCTGCCCCTTCCAAGGTACTTCAGGCACCAGGGAAGAATGTATGGAAGTGGAAGTACCTTGCAAGTACCTGGCCTCCCAGGCCCCCCCATTCGCCATCCCTGGACATCCCTCTCCTGTCTCTCCCTGTCTCCCTCCGTTTGACCACGCTGGCCTCTACTTAAACACGCCACTCGCCCACACTTTGTTTGTCCCTACCAGTCCAACCCCAAACGACCATCTGTCCTCTACCTTCGCTGAGTCATTCTCTTCTCCGTCTCGATCCTCCTGGAGGCAGATTGACGGTGCCCGACCGTGATGACAGCGTGGCCTTGATTCCAGGCAACCAGAGACGCACACCCCTCTTTGAACATTCAAGTCCCCCGCTCTCTACACCATCATCACTTGACGGCACCGGCCATCTATACTCCTCGACATACATCTGGATACACTCCTCCCATCAAACCCACGCTTGTACTTTACACACACACACATACATCCACGATGACAGAGACAACGTCACTCCGTGACTTGGAGTCTCTATCTTCATCCCCGGAACCCGAAATGCCTTTGACTATCTCCCCTTCAGACACGTCATTGGACTCACCGGCTCCAGGGGAGGACGAGATGAAGGAAGACGAGAAAAAGCCCGCGAAGAAGAGAAAGTCATGGGGGCAAGAACTCCCAGTGCCCAAGACCAACCTCCCTCCAAGGTATGTACCATGTACCCCTCGGCAAGTACGATATCCGACGAGCGAGCACTGTGCTAACGTTGCCCCCCTTCATCAGGAAACGAGCCAAGACCGAAGATGAAAAAGAGCAGCGCCGCATCGAGCGTGTTCTTCGGAACCGCGCCGCCGCTCAAACGTCCCGTGAGCGCAAGCGCCTTGAAATGGAGAAGCTGGAAACCGAGAAGATCCGCATGGAGCAACAGAATCAGTTCCTCCTGCAGCGCCTTCAGCAGATGGAAGCCGAGAACAACCGCCTGTCCCAACAGGTGGCTCAGCTCTCTGCGGAGGTGCGCGGCTCTCGTGGCAGCACCCCCGTCAAGGCCGGCTCTCCGGTGCCCAACTCCTCCGTCATCACCACCTCCCCTACTCTCACTCCCACCCTCTTCAAACAAGAAGGCGAAGAACTCCAAATGGAGCGTATTCCTTTCCCCACCCCTTCCACCATCAACCTCGACTACTCGCCCACCCTCAAGCCCTCCACTCTGGCTGAGGCCACCACCGACGTGACACAACATCCTGCCGCGATGTTGTGCTCCCCAGACCTGCAGTGTCCGTCGGCGGCCTCGAAGGAGCAGGCGCACTCCCTCTCTTCGACCTCGAACTTCCAGGTCACTCTAGCAACGACGTTGCAGCTCCTCTTTCTGACGATGACTTCCGTCGCCTCTTCCACAGTGACATTCCCACTGCTCCGCATTCTTCATTCCCTGAAGACGGGTTCGCCTTTGGCGCTCTCGACGGCGGAGATCTATCAGCATTTCCCTTTGATTCATTGGTTGATTTCGACCCCGAGTCTGTCACCCTCGACGGTGACCGGCCCGTCCTTCCGGATGAGACTACTCACCCGACTGCTTGCATGCAGCCCAGCCTTGGCGCGTCCACTTCGCGATGCGACGGGCAGAGCATTGCAGCTAGCGGTTAGGGAGCAGATCCTTAGCCCGCGCGGGACGGTGTCGGCCACGTCCGAGGGTCGATCGAATTGGATGTCCTTGTTGACCATGGCGTGGGCAATCGATAGTATCACCAGCCAGTCGCGACGACGCGGGAGAACTACTGGAGCAGTTTCATCATCATTACCTACGTCGACTGTGAAGCGTTCCGGGATTGGCAAGATTCAATCTCGGGTCTCTTTGGCGGGCCGACGACGCAGTTACGGAAAGATGGGTCCATCTCATCAACATCAACGGAGTACACGGAGTTCGTGGAGTTCATCATCAACAGGTACAGGCGAGACTATGTCTTCGGTGCTTTTGGGTAAGCAGCTATGAAAGGATAGTTTGCTGGTTTAGGGACGTGGGGGAAACATCTTTTTAGGAGAACCTTGAAAAACAAGGGATCCTCTTTTCGCTGTATCATTAGTTACCCCCCTTTTCCAATCATCCAGATTCAAAATGAATTGACTGGCTCAGCACTCAAGCTGTTTAACTTGAATATGCATTCTTCATAGTAGACCAGTTCTAGTTGAAACAGTAGAGATTAGTGAGTGCATTTGTGGTGGATGGATCTTGGAGATGGTCACAGGGACGGCAATCTGGCAGCCTAACTCTACCTACATTCGATCAAGTTGATTCAAAATAGAGCTTCCTATTCTTATTAGAACCTAATGACAGTTCTATTGAATAATTTAAATCCATTTCTTTTCTCAACCCATTCTTATCCTTCTCTATTTACGTGAGTGGTGCAATATCCGCGCTGACAACTGAATGCGGTCAGTGACGTTTTGCCACCCCTCTCTCTCTCTCTCCGGTCATCTCCTCTTTGCGCCGAATCCTCAGCCACAACACTTCCAACCTTTCTCTCTTCTTCTCCTCGATAACACACACATTTTCCCTTTTCTTCTCGCATACTGCCAGTGCATTTGCATTGCCAATCATATTATTCACCATGGTCCGCAGAGATCCCATCTTCGAAGCCCGCACAAATGTCAAGGTCCGTCTAGTCCATCTCTCTCCCCGCACTCCATCCGTACCATCTCCTCTCACCCGGCATCCCACACCCATCAACACCCACTATATACACAGTATGCACCCGCTGACTAGAGGGATTAGCTCCACTCAAACCGCCTCAAGAAAGAGGCCGCCCGCGCCGAAGCAACCTTCAAATCCGAAAAAGCAAAGGCAGACCGCGCCATGAAAGCCCACGAATTCCAAATCGCCCGCATCCACGCCTCCTCCGCTGTCCGCGAAAAGCGCCGCCAAGTCACTCTCAAAGCCGAAGCCGCCCGCGCGGACGTCATCATCAACGAACTCAAAGCCGCCCAAAGCACGCGCGATACATCGCGGACTCTTGCGCTTGCGTCTCGGGGTCTAGACGCGGCTAGCAAGAGCGTCAATTTGGAGAGTTTGGTGGCTCATGCGAATAATTTCTTGGCAAGGAGTGAGGACTTCAAGATTGCTGGTGCGGCTATTGAGGATGTTGCGGCTGGTGTTAGTATGGCGGAGTATGGGGCGGAGGGAGAGGGGGAGGTTGATGCGTTGATGGGGCAGTTGGCGGATGATGCTGGGGTGGAGTGGAGGATGGCGCTTGAGGATGAGGCTGGGAAGGTTCCCGAGGGGAGGGTGCAGGAACCCAAGGTGTCTGAGGCAGTGCCTGGGGAGGTGGAGGACGGGCTTGGGGCAAGGTTGAGGGCGCTGAGGGCTGCTAATTAGAGATTGGTAGGGGGTTCCTCTGATTCTTGTCGCTGTCTCTTTGCCTGCTCTGCTTGGAATGTGCTCTCCTCTGTTTATACTGGGGGTTTATCCAAGAAGGATGATCCCTTTCGTGTTCCTTCCTGTCCTGTCCTGTCTTCTCTCGCCGTGAGCTGTGGTCCATCCAGTTCAGACTATGGCTATATTACGATGTTACGGTTTCTGCGTTTAGGAGTGTTCCCTGGCTTTCTTGTGCTACTTTCGTCTCTTGCTACAATGTTTGTAACTATTCCATCGTGGTTTTCTCTGTCTGGCTTGTTCGATTATTGCGTCGATTTTGACTATTTCGAGGCGTTTAAATGGAGGTCTTTGTCTAACTGGTGATATTCTCATGCTATACAATCTAGACACTAAACTGAATTTGAATCGAACTACTTGGGTGGATATAAACTCCGTACTTTCATCGAGATGACCTCCTTTGAATCAAAGCCAAATACGGAGAATCGCATCAAATTCTGTTTGTTTCCAGGACCTACCTCTTTGAAAACTCATCTTTCGCATCAACTTGATCGCGACATGCAGCCATTGAACTTTGATTTCAACTTGCCGACCAGTTTCCGGGACCTCCCAGGTGGAATCCAGAACAAGATCAACGGCCATGTCCTGTGCCACACTTCCCTCGTAAGGCTTCACTACAAGAAATTTTTTATGCCTTGCATAGGCTCGGAACAATGCATTGTGCGCAATTGGTGGAGTATGCGATATCACAGGCTACGCACCCTGAATCTCAACATCTTCTACGTGAGTAACATCATTCTTCTTCAGCCACGATATGTTTGGTTTCATCTGGTACGTCAGGCAAGCAGTATGTTGGATCTTCCGCAAGATTGAGCTGGACAACATCAGCCAGAGGAAACATGTGATGAAGCAATTCTCGCATAGTAAATGGAAAGAGAGTACCATTGAAGACTCAATATTTGAGACATTCGAATTGGTGCAAAGATGTTATCGGAACTTGACAACTTTAACGATAGCTCCTTCTCGTGAACGAGTCCTGGATTTTGAGACCTCGGGCTCGGAAAATACGGGGACAATGAGATCAGAAACCTTCTAGAATATACCGATGCCCGATTTTGGTGTATTATTTCGCTTCAAGAGATTGTTGTTCGTCTCGGTAGACAGGACATTCTCCTGCAGAGAGGGTACACTTTGAATTGAAAATAGCGAGTTTGTGGATACGGAGATTGTCAGACTGCGGTGGAGACTTGAGAACATTTCGGATCCAGCACTACTTGAAGTGGGAGATGAGTATGTGGACTGGATTTTGTTATCACTGTGAGGAGAAGTAGAGTATGAAGATGCTCGCTCATCTGAGGAGTTTGAGATTGACAATGATCTTTGAGTCTAGTAGACTTCGCCCACGAGAACGACTGAGTTGAGATTTGAAGTCGAGGATTTGTGCCTCTCTCCGGAAGACGAAACACGATAGCTATGATTGTGATAAGTACCGGTAAAAATTTGGCTTTGTATTATATCGAGAACATAAACTATGCCGAAGTTCTGTCACTCAAACATGAGACCTAGTAGGGGCTCCACATAATATGGAAAATCTCTTTCAAAGACAATATCCAGATTTCAAGACTTTTGGAGTATCTTGATGAAGTTTATAACAGTATTGAAGCGGGATGAGACCGCAAGTTTCTGGCCATGAACAGGATACCTTAATAGGCCGGGACAGAACGCATACTGCAGATCTTGGTGGAGACAAAATCGGATGATCGATCAACACTCCAGGTGAGGATCATCTCTGAATTGTCAATTCACCTAGATTCAATACGATTTCAAGGAGACTGAGAATCTCCTTGTTGATAGAATCAATCTTGCGATTGAAATGAAAATCGACCGAGGATGCCCCTTTCTCCATACCCAGCGTCGCGTGCCTAGAATGCTCACTGCGAGGCTCAAGAGACTAGCCCCACCAGTGCGGCAGTTAACCGAGATCTGGGATCTCACTGGCCCACGAGAGACGACGTTCTGCGGGCTGTTCCGCTTCTTCACTTTGGGCTTCTCGTGATGAAGACGCAAAACACACCGAGACACATCGTCGGTCAGCAGATCCCAGATCACTGGTCACAGGGTTACTGTTTCTGCTTCGGCTGCAATAATGTCTCTATCACTCAAGCACAACAGTCTGATCATGATCCAAGTTCTTCCATCGTCTCTCTCCCGCTCACTCGCTGGGCTATTTTTGCAGTACGAGCCACAATAAGCGAACCAGTCATCTCCAGCGCCACCCAGCAAAACTCCCGAAATGGGTCTAAACCCAACACTAACCGCTGCTAAACCACGCTAAGCACCGCTAGACTCTCCTTAGCCTCCTCGGACCCTGAGATTCAGCGTGCCTGGCCAATCGCACCACGGCGACGCCGGGAATACCCTGAGTTCGGTCGAGGGGACAATTTCCACCTCGTCCCTGAAATGGGGTTTGAGGCGCTTTCCCTGGCCCCCATCTGGACAAGCTCAGGCCTCGCCAGAGCAAAGTCCGGCAGAAAGGGCAAGGAAGAGGCGCTGATGGATTTCTCTTAAAGCTAGCCCCCATGGCCAGAGCCGCATCCAGGGTTTTCCTCCCAGCAGGGGTGTTGCAGTCGCAATTTTCGATCTTTTAGGCCCATTCGCCATGGCGCCCTCACACTCGTTTCTGTACCTTTTGTCACTCGTTTTGACTTATCTCACTCCATTCGTTCTCGGCGCACCCTGGATCGCCACCGACTATTATCAGGAGGTTAAAGAGGTGGTGTATGACTATAGCGATTACGATACCTCCAAGCATCGGTACGCGATCGTGACCACCACTACCTATCAGGAGATCATCCCGACCGCAACTTCGTTACCGGATCCTATTCAAACCAATGTCGTCGTCAATTCTGACTATGGCTTCGAGGCAACCATCGTTGAGAAGCTCTATCCGTCTGGCGGAGTGGGTAAGCCAGTGCCCTACAGCGCGGTGTACAACGTTGCAGACAGCGCATGGACGTCAATCATTTGGGTCGTGAATTTGACCTACTCTGCACCAACTGGCTGCTCTACGCAATGGACCACTACCACTGCTGCTACAGTCACGCCACCCGTCGACTACACGTTTGACCGTCTCTTGCCCAGCACCGCTGTCTCGACCTCGTATAGCGTGACCAACGCGGAGGGTTTCCAATCATCCACCTATGTGTACAAGTACATCTGGGTCGAGCCGACACAAGTGCCCACTACCTCGATGAACTCGCTGAAAGACCAGAACTACCCGTCGACGCTGTACAATTACGATGACAAGAAGTGCCGGTATCAGTCGAGCGTGTATCCAAACTATGACTACCCTGACAGCTACTACGACGACGACTATGGAATGGGCATCTCTTGGGTAGCCATTATTCTCATCTGTGTGCTCGGCTGGATTGGTCTGTGGTTCTTGTTCGGCATTTTGGAAGCCTGGATCCGGTTCCGCCGCCTGATGAACGGCTGGCAGGCACGGCGCGGAATGCCGGTCTGCTGGGCTCTGACAATCATGCCACTCACACTGTTCTGCCTGTGTTGTCTACGCAAGGGCTATCGCTCGCGAAACGCCCACGACGCTGCCGTGCTACAAAGCCGCTGGAAGAAATTATCCGCGTGGAAAAAGTTTGTGCTCTTCTTGAAATGGGGTTTCAGATACTCATATCCGACCATCCTGGGCCCTGCCCCTGAACGTGTCAGCAAGAAACCGGGCATGAACCTTGGTCAACCTAATGGTCCGCCTCTGCCCTACCCGAACGCGCCACCCAACGTGATGTATCCGCCAGGTGCCCCGGGCCCGCAAATGCGTCAAGTAGACCCGCGACACCTAGGACAGGCATCGACCCTGCAGCCTATTCCCGAGGCATCGGGTGCGCTGCAGCGAGAAGTTGAGCAAGCCCACGAACAGGCACACAGTCAGACAGAGATTCCTCGCGAGCCTCATACCGAGACCGAGACTGTGACCGAGACCCGGGCCCAGGCCCAGACCGAGGCTCAACCCGAGACTCAAACGCACCAATCTAAGCCGGCCCATGATGCGGACATTGGACGGGCTCAATAAAGATGGATTTCTGGATTGATCAATATTGATCACATTTGTGGATTGGAAGATTCTGGATCAAAAGGGCAGCATGGATCTGTCCAGATACGTCTTGCTTACGACTTGGATACCATTTTACAGCCAGCTGGCGTTTTCTATAATTATTAATTGTCATTAGAAGTGTCTTTTTCATGAGCGACTTGGAGTTCAAAAGTTCCTCTCATACTTTCTTCTGGTAGTGTCGTCTATATAGTAGACTGGTAACACATAGTCTTGCTTGATTCCAGATTATGATGGTCTGTACCTTTGATTTCGGCGTTCCTGGTCGATATCTTAGTGGTAGGCTCCACGACGGGGTGACTTGGGAAAGGGATTGATTTCTTTCCTGTGTATCTGTGTTGTAGTATGTCTTCAACAGATAATGAATCCCACATTCTCAAATATCTGTCTGAAAGGACATGATAGGGCTGAGCCATTCTTATGGGACTAGGGTTCTCAAAGTGTATCCCAGAACGGAAAACCAGCAAGATTTGAATACTCAGCAATGGTCATGACTCCTTATCGAACTAAGAGAGTATAAGCTTCCACTGCCAATACCAGGAGACTGGAAAATTGGGCCTAAAACTGGCCTACATCTTTTTCATATCACGGCTCAACTGCAAATCTATGTCGAAAATACTCTTCACGTAGGAACCACTGTAGCAGAAACGCATAGCAAAGTACGGATGTGGGTTCAGGAGATGGAACGGACCTAAAGCAAACCAATATATTCATCCAGCTTCGTACGGTGAATTCGTCGATGTGGTCAAATCAATATTTGAAAACTGTGCTGACATCACCGCTATAGCTGATGGTAGAAGCTTTCCAGTGCATTATGTCGTTCTGAATGGCTGAGCCGAGACATCCAAGCTAGTCTGAGAGTTTTCGAACGAGGGCCTTGATACCACGATTTTCTCTACACAAAAGCTACTTTTCTAGGCTTCTGCTCGCAGTCACAATGGCCTTATCAGCTTTTGCTTTCACATGGAAGCTCTGAAGGTGTTTGGGATCACTACAGTGCAATACCTGAATAAGTAGTAGTGAAAAATGGGAAAATGGAAGTTTTGAAATGACTGATATCATTGTCAAAAGTGGAAGTCAACCCAAAAGATGTCCTTGATCAAATGATACTTGAGTGGGCGTCGAACAGTGAAACTTCCTGTCCAGATCATTCGTGAAGAGTTTTGGCTATTTAATGACGGTGGGATTGATGGTCACTACATGAAAACTAGTCACACTTTATACTAACCACTTGGGTAAGTGCACGAATAGGACTCTCAGACCAAGACAGATTGTTCTTCTATGATAGAAGGTTTTCGAACAGAACACGTACAAGATAGGGTTCGCGGGTATACTCGATCATCCTATCGGTGTGTCAAGTATGCTTGTTTCACGATAGATTTAGGGTGGAATGCTTTGAAGCTAATGTACGACGCTTGAACTTGTCTCATGAGGCAAAGCTGCTTCAGCGCAATCAAACTGAACCATATAAGCTAGCGACATGGTTTGCTGTTAGGTGTGTTGTACGAAGAATGAACCATGAATCTCTAATTGCCCACCCTAAATTGAAAAATTTCCCTGCGTGAATATTAGGATAATCACATTTCACATTAGTAACCAGGAGTCTTAAACTAGGATATACACTATTCGTCGCTACATTTCGATGCAAATTCTTTCCACAGATGGAATAAAAGGGGCAAACACAAGAATCTCATCTTGTGCATAGGATTAGAGGACATGAAGCTACGAATTACGAAGCATCAATCAATGTTCTTATCTATCGATTAATCATTTTCCAAAACAAAGCAGATCACAAATTACCTCGGCCAATTTCCCGAATCCACAATTTGGATGGACTCGGCAAGCCGAGGGACATGCAGAGCTCCCCACCCGAGACCCGATCAGTCGCTTCGTTCAATTCAAATTACTCTCATTCATCGTGCTCAATTTCCTACGGTGAGTTCATACGGGATGCAAAAGAGCCTCGGTCCAGTGCAAGTACCGAGATATACATCTCCACTCAAGACTATGAATCAAACGCATGCACAAGGCAGCGCGACACCCATCTTGCCGTGCGCAGATCGTGCAGATTTCGGGAAAGATAAGTGGAGACGAACAGTCTTGGGAATGGGTCAATGCCTTAGGAAAACACACCAAACTCCACATCAAGCTCGATCATGTCGATCATTACTTAAATCCAATTTCACTAGACCATCGGACACGGTACCACTTCAGGGAAGACGGGCCGGAACGTGCTGAGCTTTACCGGTGCGGTGATTTGTGCAGCTCTTCATCTTGTCAGGATGTCTCCATAATCTAGACTAAGGCTAATTACGCTCAAAAGATTCAATGCAAAACAAGAAAAGCAAAGATTGGTGAATTGAACCTCGGCATTTTCCTCTTTCGGCGGTTATCCATGATACTATTATCTCATACAATTTACCTAACTGTAACTCACCACTGTCACTCGCTCAAGGGTATACACACGATATTCAAGTTTAGAAGCAAAACACCTCATCACTCATCTTCGACACCGGCCCCGGCATCTTGAATCCAAGCGTCGCCAGATTCTTCTTCGTAGCACTTATCATGCCAGGCGGTCCACACAGCAGAACCTTCGTGTCAGGACCGACGGCAGGCATATGCTCACGCAGGACATTGACATCCACATAACCAGTGCCATAGGCCCAATCCTCCGGTGCCGTATCCAGCATGTACCACACCTTGAAGTTAGCAGGGTACCTCCGCGCGAAAGCATCCAGTTCCTCACGCAACAGGATATCCGCCTCGCTGCGGTTCGCGTAGACCAGACTGATCTGCGTGGTATCGGCGTCGTTCTCGCAGATCGCCCGGATCAGTTGGTACATGGGTGTAATACCAGTGCCACCGGCGACCATACCGATGTGCCGCGCGATATCCTTGGTGTACTTCATCGCGCCCTTGGGTCCGCGGAAGGGGACATGTTCCCCAATTTCCAGACCAGCTAGGTATCTGCTCATCAGGCCGTCGGGGTAGCATTTCACGACGAGCTCGAGACGGCCGCGGTCGAGGTTGTTCGAGGTAGGTGTGTAGGAGCGGGTGACCGTGGTGCCATCGACGATCGCCTTGATAGCGATGTGTTGGCCGATGGGTAGACCGAGGATTGTGTTTGGATCGGGGAGACCGAAGACGAAGCGGTAGACATTGGGGGAGAGTTGGTGCTTAGCCACGAGGGGTAGGTCCTGGTAGGTTTGAGGCTCGAGGAATCCTCGCGCCAGGTGCGGGTCGACACGGATGATCTTCTTGGCCTTGATACGTGGAGGGTAGCGCATGAAGCCGGAGTCGATCTTGGTGAAACGACTGGCTTGCTTGGCTGCCCAGACACTAATAGTGCCGCCGATGAGACTGGCGGCGAGGAAGCCATTTACAAAACCACAACGTGGGAGATGGGTGGATTTGAAATGGCGAGGGATGAGGTGTGAGATGAAAGTCAAGCCATTGGTCAAGTGTGCGCTGGAGCTGCAGATGTAGAGGGCTGGGATAATGGCGCTTAGAGTACCAGCTAGGATTGCCACAGTTCCTAATGCCGAGGGCTTGGAGGGTTCCGATGTGTTTTGTGGGACGACGCGTACTGCCTTGGGTCGTACGTATTGCTGCGCATCCTTGAGACTGCCCACGAGGTAGGGCTGCATGATCTCGCGAGCGTCTTCGGAGTGGCCAACATCCTCATAGGCTGCAGTGGCATCCTGACCTGCCACTTCAACGAGGACCTCTGCACCGCCTGGATGATCTTGCAGGTACTCGGTGATATCGAAAACTATGCACAGTGAGCGACTAGGCTGATCTTTCTATGACAGAGCAATTTACCTTGTCCGTGAATGACAATCCATGTATCAGTCTTGGTGTTGTGCGCCGCAATATCTTGCATAGAATACTCAGGCAAGACCATATCGGGCTTCCATTGAGCGTTGAGCTCTTTCGTCTCTGAATCAGACATTTCGAAGACCTGTCCTATATGGTATTGAATAGTGATCAAGTCAAACACCAACAGGAAAGGGGAAGAATAAATCAAGTCGTAGAGTCACCGATCCAAACACGGTCAACACAGTATGTACCCACTAAAGATCCAGTCAAAACTAGGGAAAATGACAACTCGGTCATCTTCCATGCATAAGTGCCTCCACTCAATGTGTATCCACCGTACCAAAACACAATTCAACCTCGGCGCAATTCAAGAAAGCCAGGAATGAACGGCACATCACTCCGTCGTACCCGACTGCCAACGATAACGGCACGCCGACTTGGAAGCCGATCCACCACGATCCCGAGAAAAATGCCTCTATCGCGTTGCATTTCGCGTCTGATCGGGCATGGCCTCGGCCTTAGCAGGTACAGTGGGGTTCCATCAGTTTGAAACCAACAAATTTTCATAACCACGTTTGTAGTGTCGACTGAGAAGATAAATTGGAAAATTATTCCTTAGCTGTCAAGCAAGGGAATTTGAATGAGCTTAGGAAAGGCATTTTGAAAGATAAAAGGTGGAAGCATAACTTTCAAGCGGTCTCTTTGGTTTCTGAACTCAGACTTTGGAACTCACAGGGAGTACATCAAGTACACAGTTGGGGGAGCAAATTGTGCAGAAATGGACGATCATCGCTCGATTCGACTTGGAACGGTGGACCCGCTATCGCATATTGAGAAGATAGGAGTGGAATAGGTCGGATGATTGGATTGGGAATGACTATATTAGTTGGCAGAGTTCCTGGATACTTGTGTTTCGTTCTTCTTTTTCTGGCTTGGATGATTTGTTCAAGAACTTAGTCAATCAAAATGGTCGTCAAGCAATTTTACCTGCTGGGAGAGCCTAGCTCTACGGCAAGAAATGTCGAATTGGAGGAGAAGCTTGATTTTGAAGGCCTGCAGCATTGGATTGCCGGTCAATTTGCCATTGTCGAGCCAAATGGTATGTTCCAATTGAGTTCTTGAGGATTGAAAACGTGGAAAATATTCAGGCTTTTGTCATGTAAAGCATCACCACCATAAGAACTGACCAATTCTTCCAGGCATTGGCTTTCAATCTTCGGATGCAACACTATCCAGCGTCTCCGAAGTTCTCACCTCCACAGAACCAACTGCCATCACCATAAACGGCAAGCCCGTCCGCGGGATCCCCGGCCCGAAGGGTCTCCCCTTTGTGGGCAACTTCTTCGAGATTTACCCAGATCACTTGGGTAATCACCAGAGACTCTTCGATCAATATGGTCCCATCTTCCAGACGACCAACATGGGCCGTACAATCTACCACACGAATGACCCCCAGTTGAGCGCTATCGTCTTTGCAGAGTCAGACTTCTTCTCTAAAAAGATCAATGAAGCCCACCCTTTATACCCCATCAAGAATCAAGAAGCAGGTGTCTTCCTTGGTGATACGGATACTCCTGAGTGGCGTGCTGCACACAAATTCCTCCCGCCAGCCTTAGGACCCAAGGCCGTGCGTCATTATGCACCGACGATGCAGGCCACTGTTGAAGACGCGTTTCACGTATTCGATCAGCTCGATGAGGCGGGCGAGGCTTGGAATGTCTATCAGTACATGCTCAAGCTAGGATCGCAGGCGGTTGGTAAATTGGTGCTGGGTATTGACTTCAAGCACTTTACCAGTCCGGATGCGCCGCCGCATGAGCTAGTGTATCGCATTGCGGAGTCGTTGACGCTGAATAAGAAGGTGGCGGCTCGTGGAGATTGGTATGCCAAGTTGCCGTTTGGAGATCCCAAGAAGCTGCGGGATGCGAGATGGCGCATCATTGAGATGGTGAACGAGTCGATTGCGAACGCAGAGCGTGGGGGTGTCGAAGATTTGCCCTTGCAAGATGCTGCCTTGAAGGCGACAAACATGGTCGGTAAGTACCTTATTAATCCGTGATGTGCAGCCCTGTCGATATCTGTATTTGGACTAGCAAATTATCCAGACTACGCAATCCGAGCAACAGACAATAAAGGCGAAAAACTCCCCAAATCCAGTCTCATGCAAGCCCTCGTCGTCGCTACCGGTGCAGGCTTCACCACAACCAGCTCCCTCCTCTCCTGGCTCATCTACTCCCTCGTCCACTACGACGGCATGCAAGAGCGACTCCTGCAAGAACTCATCGACAACGACATCAACGCCGACACCCAAATCACCGCCGACCTCACCGACAAACTCACCTTCATGGACAAATTCATCAAAGAGACCCAACGCCGCCACAACCCTTCCTACCAACCTGCCCGCACCGCAAAGGTCTCCATGATCCTACCGGGCGGATACAAACTCCCCGCTGACGCAGTTGTCATCCCAGCCCTGCATCATGTCCATAATAACCCCGCCGTATGGGACAATCCGGCTCGATTTGACCCGGATCGCTGGGATACCGATGCGGTGCGGAATCGTCATAAGGCGGCTTATATCCCCTTTGCGGCGGGGCCACGGATGTGCATTGGCTTTAACTTTGCGCTGCAGGAGGTGAAGGTTTTCTTGCCCAAGTTGTTGTATCGGTATAAATTTACGAAGGAGAATGATGGGCCTATTGAGTATGATCCCATGTTTCAGTTAATTCGGCCGAATAATCTGTATGTCAGGGCTGAGAGGCGGGTAAAGTGGCCGCCTAAAACGGAGGTTTGAGCTGGAGGTAGGAGGAAGACAGCTTATTGCTGAAGTATTCTAGTATTCAGATGGCGTTACCCAGGAGTTCAATCCATTCTATCAACTGCGATCCCTATGCAGTTAACTTGACCTTTACTTCCCGACGTCGTCGCTGTAATTCTGATTACCTCGGATCTCTTAAGAGGTTTGTTTTTAATGTACAATTTAAGCTGCAGTTAAATTCCAATCAGCACTGGAACTGATCCTTTCGAGATGGTTTTTCCTTGGAAAAGGGCAAAGATGACGCGTCATTGCACCGCAGTGTCCATCCTCTCGCATTCGGGTAAATCCTTCCATGAGCAGCACATTGTCGTTCACGTCAGACGTCTTGATCGCGCATCTAATCAAAACATGTATTTAGTTATTCAAACTAGCCAATGAAAGCGCCGCACTGACATATCTTCGATTCTGCTCTGTTCTATGGACTGTTGTTCCGGTGGAACCAAATCGACTCCACACCCAATCCACCATAACCAACCACCGCACTCGTTGCCCTCATCCCGCAATAATCCCCGAGTCCGAGATTCTCGGAGTTAATTTACTGATTTACTCCAATGACACCTCCGATCACCAAATTTCCTCCCCTCACTCACACCCTCCACCGGCCTGGTGAAGACGAGCCAACACGCAGGACACCATGACAGTTCTATCGCATGCTCTAGAAGAGCTCGGTCTGCGGACCATGTACCATTCCACCCGGGACGTCAAGTTCCTCTGCGCCCAGCGTTTCGTGCGACTCTTCGCGTATGGAGGGTCAACGCTGATCCTCGCGTCGTATCTATCGGCCATTGGAGTCGCGGACGATCGAATTGGTCTATTTATGACCCTCACGCTGGTCGGCGATGTGGTGATTAGCTTCTTCCTTACCTTGTTCGCGGATGCGATGGGTCGCAAAGCGGTGTTGGCGCTCGGATCGGCGTTGATGGCTGGTAGTGGCGTCGTATTTGCGATGTCGGGGAATTTTTGGGTGCTCCTTGCGGCGGCCGTGTTTGGAGTGATCAGTCCAAGGTGAGTGTGGTTGTTTTTTATTCCTTCTATCTTAGTCCAGCTCTTTGCTTACGAGTCGCTATTCTACAGCGGAAACGAGATTGGACCCTTCCGTGCTGTGGAGGAATCAACTCTCGCTCATCTTACGCCGCACGAGAAGTTGCCCGATGTATTTGCGTGGTATTCGCTCCTTGGAACCGCGGGTACTGCACTCGGTCAATTGATCTGTGGGTGGACGATTAGCTCACTGCAAGACCTTCACGGATGGGCGTTTATCCCGTCCTGTCGGATTATCTTCTTCGTCTATGCGGGCGTTGGTCTTGTCAAGCTTATCCTCACGCTGGCCCTGACCCAGAAGGTCGAAACGGCTAAGAAGCAGCAGCAGCAGCAGCAGCAGCAGCAGAATGGTGAAACTCAACCGCTGCTAGCTGATCAGGCTCCTGTGGCGCAGGAACCTGCACCCAAAAAGTCCTTGTTCGCATCGATCGAGAAGGATCTATGGTCGCTCGTGATTCGATTGTTCATTTTGTTCGGTATCGACTCGTTTGCGTCGGGATTGGCATCTCTGTAAGTCATGGCACTCACCCAAAAAGGCTTTTGGCGGGCCTAACATGAATCAGATCCTGGATGACCTACTTCTTCCACCGCAAGTTCAGCTTGCCCGAGGGCGAACTCGGTACTATTTTCTTCGTGACGAGCTCCATTTCTGCGGCATCAATGCTTGTCGCATCCGCGATCGCGAAACGTATCGGCAATGTGAAGGTGAGTATTTTCCCATATACATGCGATCCTCACGTACTGATCAATATCACAGACCATGGTGTTCACACACTTGCCTTCGGCCATCTGTCTCGCCCTGATTTCCGTCCCCAACAGCCTGCCGCTCGCGCTCACCTTCCTCGTCCTTCGCGCATGTTCGCAGAACATGGATGTAGCACCCCGCTCTGCCTTCCTCGCTGCAGCACTCCCCTCTGACAAGCGTACCGCCATCATGGGCGCTGTCAACGTGGTCAAAACTACGAGTCAGAGTCTGGGACCACTGCTGACGGGTATCCTTGCGCGCCACAACATGTTTGGCGTGTCGTTTATCATTGCTGGTTGCTTGAAGGTCAGCTATGATTTGGGCATGTTGGTGAGCTTTGCCGGGAAAGAGGCGGAGAAGAGGAAGCAGACTGCTCGGGAGACGTCTGGGGATGAGGAGGAGACTCAGTAAGGTGGGCAACGTCCTACTTGTATCATATTACATCGGACCCGTGGTGTATGGGATGGGATGATGGTCAACGCGGTCACGCAGAGGCCACCTTCTTTGGTCGTGAACATTTGGTGTTTTAAAAGCGATTTGATTCAAGTGTCGGGCTCAGTCATGTTTCACATTTATGGCTGTAGCTCTACTAGGTTCTTAGATTTAGAATAGAACTTCCTTCTCTACACGTGCTCTCCAGAGGAGATATTACCCAAAGCGGGCTAGGACTGTCTTAGCTAGGGTCTAACCCACAAAGGCAGTTCTCCGAGGTAGATTTCGCTATCCAAAAGGGTCCTCATTTCCCGTATTGAGGATCTTGTGGTAGCCATTTGTGGTCACTATCGTACCCGTATGAGGCACGTGGGGGTCAGAAAGATTCCCCGATGATGCCATTTGGTGGCGTGCTGACTCGCCCCAGGGAGCAGAAGAAATGAGCGGCTTTTCATCAATTGAGAGTGGCTTTCCACAAAGACCGGCTTCAGATTAGAACCATGTCTGGATATCCATGTCTGTAATTTTTTGCTTCCCCTAATGCTCTGATATCTGGTCTCTGTCATTGCCAATGGCAAATTCATTCAATGACTCTTCTCCTCGGACCGGCCCAAGCGAACACAATACGGGGACTCTCTCAGCACCAAGCAAAAGTGACAGTGCCAAGCATCCGACCCTGCGCCACTTGATGCTCGATTAAGCTTAGTGGAGTGGAGCTGGATCCCGGGGGTGATGGTAGCCGATGAGACCCAGAGAGTATAACCATCGCCAGCCTCCATGCGGAAAGTTATTTTCTTTTTCTTCTATTCCACGGAACAATCGTCACACATGCGACAGTGACGCGTGCATTCCATTTTCTATCGTTTGCCTTTGTAGCACATTAATCCGCGGGAAATCACAACACCACCTGTTTCGTACGACCCGCGCTCTGGATTCGGACTGTTTCCAACTTTAGGCAACCGCTTTTCAAAAAGCTTACCCCATCCATCTTACCAACCACACCTCTCGCCCCCAGATTCCCTACTGGATCGGGTACGTGTCCATAGGCAGAACCGAAACTACCGACGATGTGGTGCGACCCCACTGGCTCATTCATATAACACCTGATTTCCCGGATCGACAGGAGGGTAGAGCAATCAAGCTTCGGTATACGTCTTGGCACCGCCGGTATGGCCATCAAGGGGTCCACCGTCTGCCAGTCTAGTCTGAACGCTGCAGATGCACCGGCGGGCTCGGTTCTGCAGGGGATCCGTGAGGAGGGGGAGGAGGATTTCTATCTGCTCGAAGATTATGATCCGGAGGGTCATGACCGGGAATCGCATGTTCGACGGAAAATCGGCACGCGGAGGAGGAAGAATTCACTGCGGTCTCGACTGTTTCCATGGAGCTGTGCGCATAGGAAGTGTGAGTCGAGGCTCTGGTCGAAAAGTGCGCTCTTCTGTGGAGCTGTGAGGCGGCCTTTTTGGATTCTCGTCGCTATCCTGTACGTCCGAGATACGATCATGATATCTCAAGCTTAATACTGATGATGAACAGCGGCCTTGTGAGCCTCTTCTCCTTCTCATGGGATAGTCTCCTCACAGTTCTCGCCGAAAGTCGCGATGCCGGCATTTTCCCTGGCCAGCAGCCCTCGCTCTTCTCGGACTGGCTCACCCACGGTGTCATACCGATTGCCTGTCATTCACACAACGACTACTGGCGACGGGTTCCGCTATTTTCAGCGTTAGCAGTAGGCTGCACCAGTGTGGAAGCCGATATCTGGCTCGACGGCGACGAGCTCCGTGTCGGACATACCATGCGCACGATTATACCGAATCAATCCCTGCGCAGTCTCTATATCGATCCCCTTCTCGACATTCTAGAGCATCATAATCCTGCTCGCAATGTTTCCGTATCAGAGACGGAATCATCAGCTGATCCAGACGACCTCGAGCCCGTCGGCGTCTTCGTCACAGAACCCACTCAATCTCTCGTTCTCCTCATCGACTTCAAAACATCCCCCGAACTCCTCTGGCCCCTCCTCATGGAAAACCTCCAACCTCTGCGCCAAAAGGGCTACCTCACACATTTCAACGGAACAACACTCATCCAACGCCCAATTACCGTCGTCGCCACGGGAAGCGCCCCGTTCCACCGCATCCAAGCCAGCACGACATACCGCGACATCTTCTACGACGCACCACTCGACAAACTCACCATTACCCCCCTCGAGCACGAACTCGAGCCCGAATTCCAATCAACCACAAATTACACCGCTGATACAGAGTCCTCATTTACAAAATATAACAGCTACTACGCCTCCGTCAACTTCCATGCCAGTATCGGATCTCTCCCACTCGGGCGACTCTCGCAGGACCAATTGGCCAAGATTAGGGATCAGATTGCCGCTGCGCATGCCCGAGGCTTGAAAGTGCGGTATTGGGGGACACCGGGGTGGCCAGTTGGATTGCGGAACTATGTGTGGAGGGTGCTGGTTCGGGAGGGGGTCGATATGTTGAATGTTGATGATTTGAGGGCCGCGAGTAGAGTGGATTGGAGGGCAAAGGGTTGGTGGGGGTGATACTTGAGGTTTTCTTTGTTGTCCATCAATCAGATATGTACTTTCACGACCATTTCTTATTCAGAATATTCCTTCCTAGAGAAGTCTCATAGCGAGCGTCTAACATTTCACTTGGTGGTTCGAGAGTAATACTCCTTGGTAGTCCTTCAAAACCCTCCGAATTCCACGATGGATCATCTTCTTACATCCCCATTCATAATTTCTCCACTCTCCGCTGGTCCAACAATTTCTCCACATGATCTTCAACCAAATCTTCTTTCCGGTGCGCTGGACCAAGTGGTGGACAGTAAACAACGAGCGCCCGCACAGCCATCAACCTCCGAAAACAGATTTCCCAAGCTCATCAAGATTCAAAGGAGATATGCTGATCGAGCTTCATGAATTTACCAGGGTGATAGATCTCAGTGATTGTGTTGGCATGACTTGAAAGATCCTTTGTTTTAACATCGCTGTCTACTGTAAAGCCTGGGCTCGAGGGCTGCCCTGCAGGAGACACCACGCTCATCGTATTCAAATCTGATCATGGGAGAAAAAAAATAGATTATTCCCAGTGACCATTCTCCTTCGTTAGTTCAATAATTTGCGGTTCAATGATTGTTTCTTTTGTACAGCGGCACTCAGTATGCCATCAGTTTTCAGTTGACAGATTCATTCCTTGTTCGAATATCTTGTTAGATCAAAAAAGGCGACATATCGAATATTCGTGGATTCGTGTAATTCAACTACGCACTGGCAACAATCATGCAAACCCTTCAAAATACCAAGGCTCATACCCTCTCAAAGAACCATCTTAAAGTTGGGGTTCCGGTCATCATTATATCCCGCATATTTATCATACTTTCCATTCCTCTTGTCACGATTCACCTTTGCACAGTATAGCACATTGAAAAGAATCCTAGCACCAACATTGATCTTCTTAGCATGGTATTTCAAGTTGCGTGGGGGAAGGCCTGGTAGCGTTGTGATACTCACATAAACCACGCAAACACCAATAATCCTAGAATAATAGTGTGTCCACGGTGGAAGTACGGCTTATCGCGGGAAGGGTAGTTGAACGCTGCAAGAGGAAAACACCAGCATTAGTATTCACCATTACAAAAGCCCGTGTAAAGCTGGAGATAATCAGGGGTAACATACTCGCCACAAAGCCTCCACAATTTGCAATCGCAAGTTGCAATGCAGACGTGGTCGCCCGCTTATAATGGCCCGCCGAGTTATTTGACATCCACACCAGGATACAAGGCACACTGGCGTATTGACCCGTAGCCATGAGGAAAGTCATTCCATATTGGACATGTGGATTCGTGGCGTGGGAGATGACGGCGTAGCCGACGATTGCGATGGGGAGGGTGAAAAGCATGACCACGCCGCGGAGGCGGAGGCGGTCGGAGATGAATGCTACAAGAACTGTTTTTTGGGTAAGATATGTATTGTATTTCAAAAAGGGAAAACTTTAGAAATAGGGTCTCGGGAGGTGGTTTACCTGTGATGACGGCTGCGACGGCGTAAGGAATGACGGACCATAGTTGGACTTCGTTGGCATCTTTGGCAAAGCCGAGGTTTTGGATGATTGTTGGGAGCTATGTAGTGTTAGTGACTGCTGGATTTCTGAAAGCTGGGGAGGGGGCAGTGGACGTACGAATAGACCGAAAGAGTACAGTCCGGAGAGAATGGCAAAGTACGCGGTGGCCGAGAACCAGAGTTGTGGCTCTAGGATACCTCGACGGACTTCGGACCATCTGAATGCGTCTTCTTCGGCGGCGAGAGTGCTATAATTTGTTAGATGAGATTCTAGCATGAGAGGGAACTCGAGACTTCTCATACCTATTCGCGGGTCTGGGGTTATCTAGTAGTAGTCGCTCCCGACCAAACTCCTTTTCCTCTTGGGTCAAGAAGGATGCAGTTTCCAAAGAGTTAGGGAGGACGAAGAAGCTCAAGGCACCGCACGCAAAGGTCTAATTGAGGGTCAGGATGTGTAGCTAGTCCGATGCTCCTGGGGCAACATACCAGCAGCCCTTCAATGATAAGAATCCATCGCCAGCCTTCCAGTCCACCTCGTGGACCAATTTCTGCCAGACCTCGAGCAAGTAGACCTAATGTCCGTTGGCTTAATGTCCCAAAAAAGATAGTGCGATTTCGCCACTTACCACCAAAAGCACCCGACAAGGATGCAGCGGTATAAAACAGACCAATGCGCAGCGCCAGGTCTCCGCGACGGTAGAACGAAGACAAGTATAGCACCTACAACCCTGTCAGAACAACTTCACGTAAGGACGTCGACATGCCATACCATGCCAGGGAGCAATCCTCCCTCTGCAATTCCCAGTAGCGCCCGTACCGCGACAAAACCGGCATAGTTCCTGACGAAGCCCAGACACATGGTGATAATACCCCAAAGCACCGTCAAAAAGGGCAACCACAACCTCGGTGAAGCTTTCTTTAGCACGAGATTACTCGGCAGCTCACTATAGGCTGGTTGTGAGTCTCGATTCTCGTTCCAGTTGGGGCGGGGTGAGGCTGGACGCCTTGAAATGTCATTGCTCACCTGCAGATATAGGTGAGATAAAACACGGCCAGGCCGACATCGTATTGGTGATCAGTAATCTTGAGATCCTTCTCCAGGCCAATGATTTTGGCATTGCCCACGTTTGTCCGGTCGAGAAATGAGCAGAGGAATAGCAGTGCTAGCATGGGTAAAATCCTATCGCTTGATTAGGGGGGTGCGACTGGGTTTTCCACTGCGATTGAGGAAGGACTCACCGAGTATCCAGCTTGAATAGCACCCATTTTGTGAGCTTCTGCTGGTGGTCGTAGTCGCCAAAGCGATTGAGTTCGCTTTGCTTTGGATCCTCCAGTTCCATCACGGCTGGCTTTTGCTCCATGATCAAACAATGCTCATGTCCCTCGTCCAGTCCTTAGTGCGTGTTCTCCGCAGGGGCAGTGAAGAAGGGAAGATGCAAAGGATGAAGAGACAAGAAGTGTCAGCGACCTTGCAGGAACCGTCAGATAAAAAAGAAGGGACTCTGCCCGCACTCGGGGCCAGTTCTATGGCCGATTGATATTGACTTTGGATACTTTCATCCTTATTTGGTGTGTTTTTCTATCTCGTTTCCCCGCAGTTCCCCGGACTCACTAATTTCAAGGGGAGTGTACTTCATTGACCGAACTCCGTACTCCATACCCCATACCGAGTCCCGCTTGGGGTGTTGCTTGGCCACCTTCCCGCGTGATTAGCGGTCTTGGCTGTTTTCCCTTGTAAAATAACCGTATCACCCCTGTTATCTGAGCACCCGGTATCGGCATCTAAAAGTGTACGCCGGACCTCGGGACCTGATCCATTCGCCGGTGCTTCAAATGGGCGATTCGGAAACTTGGAATCTTCAACACATTGCGACTCAACACAACTCCAGAACCAACGATGTCCAAACTCTCCCCCAGTCTCAAGGCACTGATCAATTCCCCAGCTGCACGGCCACATACCGTGCCGGCACCGCCAAATATTGCTCATGTTTACCGGACTATCCAGCATACAGCAGCAGCGAACAATGTCTCGCAGCCCTCGTGGCTTGCGCTCTCGGTGCGTCGCTGATTGACGAGACCAGCTAGACCGGTCTCGCAGGAATAGCGCCATAACTATACATATTCCGAGGACAGCGAAGTCTAACATTTTTCTTATTAGACCGCCGCAACAATGACCATGAACTCCCCCGAATCCCTCACAGTCCTGCACCAACTCATCACCAGCACAAACCCCACTACCGCCCTCCCTGCCGCCGAACTCATGCGCGAAGTCGGTCTCAAATGCATCAGTTTCAACGGCATCCCCCGCACAATCAACTGCCTCAACGCCTTCCGCGCCAGTCTCCCCGAAGAAATCACCTCCCAACTCTCCACAACACCCACCCGCACCCCCACGCCCGAGAACATTGCCTCCATCTCCGCCCGTGGCCACGCCCTCTGGGACTCCATCTACCGACCCTTTGAGAAGAAGCTGTACTCCAAGCTCGGCGCATCGCACCCCGATTTGCCCGTGCACATCCTGCATGCGAACTACGGGGCGTTATTGTCGGATCCACCACGGGAGACGGGGGCGTCGGCGGGTCGGGTGTTGACTTCTATTGTGGCGGTGGCTTGTTTGAGGGCGCAGACCGGTGTTGGGCCGCAAGTTTTGTCGCATGTGTTTGGGTTGCGGAAGGCGTTGGAGGACGGGAGTTGGGCTAGTGATGTCGAGGGAGAGCAGGGGGCGAGGTGGTTGGCGAGCGATGAGGGGAATACGTGGATTTTGGAGAGCGTGGATGCTATTGTGGAGGCCATTGGGGGCGGGAATGGGTCGAATTTTGCGCCAGGGAGGGCGAATTTGTAGGTGGAGAGAAATGAAGAGGGAGATATAGAGGTTTGTTTATCTGTTGTATATATGGAGTACTTTACTCGCTTCTGCGATTGACCAAACCCGAGGGAAATTCAATGTTTATGAAAGTATGATGAGAAGGATAGTGGAACCTGGTCTATCAGAAGCCTATGAGCTGTGTTTGAAGTTTCCCGGTCTGAATCATTCGAGTATAATTAGCGACTGCGAGGGATGATCATGCAGCAGAGTTTTATACGGTGCGTGGAGTGTCATATCTTACTTATACTTTTAATCTCATCGACAATTCTGGTTCATGACACAAGACACAGATGATTTAGACAAAGTCTAACTCCGTCATAAGAAAAGCACGAGCAATCATAATTCTAACAATGCCTCATCTAGTGTATTCACAAATCTTTTCGAGTCCAATCCTCCGTCCTCACTCCATAATCACCAAATCCTCTGCAACCGTAAACTTTGCATCAGTCTTACTGCGCACCTCCTCCACCTCCACCCCCGGAGCCAACTCTGTCAGGGTAAGTTCGCCCGTCTTCCTATTAACCTGGAAAACACACTATATTCCCGTATCAAAACAGTCAGTCACTATTCGACTACTCTTTCCCTAACACAAACCCCCAAGTTTGGACTTGACTGGATAATCGACTTACCAACTCAGTGATAATCGTACTAACCACATTCGCCCCCGTCAACGGCAGACTACACTTCTGCACAATCTTGGGCGATCCATCCTTGGCGACATGGCTCGTGGCCACGACGATCTTCGTCTGGTCAGGGTTCGAGATGAGATCCATGGCACCGCCCATGCCCTTGAAGACTTTGCCGGGGATCATGTAGTTGGCCAGGTCGCCGTTGGCGCTGACTTGAAGAGCCTGGAGAGGAGATTTAGATATCTACGAAAGCATCCATGCGGTGAGTTCGACTTACACCTAGGATGGATACGTCGACGTGGCCGCCGCGGATCATCCCGAAGGACTCGGTGCTGTCAAAGGTTGCGGCGCCGGGGACGAGAGTGACAGTCTCTTTTCCGGCGTTGATGATATCGCTATTCGTGGTTAGCAGGGTGATTCATGCAAGATGCATGGGTGAGAGTCGGGATACTCACGGATCAACCTCGTTCTCGGTGGGATATGGGCCCTATGCAAGTCAGTTCAACCGGTTGTCGCCCAAAAAAGCACACATCTTTTCATCGCGTTAATTTATAATTTACGTACCATGCCCAGAATACCATTCTCCGATTGAATCCACACCTTGACATCCTGTGGCAAAAATGACGGTGCAAGAGTGGGAATGCCTATCACTTGAATGAGCCACCGGGAACACAGCCAGGTCCTACTAGGACCAGATCAGATCGATTATCAAACTCACCAACACCCAGGTTCACATAATATCCCTGCTTCAACTCCTGCGCGGCCCGACGAGCAATCCTCTCCCTCTGAATCTGGGCGGCATCCTTGACAGACCCGTTCGCATCGCCCGTCTCGCTCTCGCGAAGTTTCTTAATCTCAATGTGTTTCTCGTCGGTGGCGGGTACGATGCGATCCACGAATATACCGGGTAGATCCACGTCGTTGGGATCGATGGAGCCAACGGGGACGATGTTCTCGGCTTCGACAATGGTCAAAGTTGCAGCTTTGGCCATGATTGGGGCAAATGCTTTGGTGGTGTATCTACAGTGAGGAAGGTTTAATATCACTGATTGAATGTGGTGGTGAGGCCAGGACAGGACAGGGCCGCACTCACCGGAACACGCAGTTACCAGCCTCATCGACCTTCCATGCTCGGAGAATCGCAACATCACCCGTCAAGGCAGTCTCCATGAGATATGTCTTGCCATTGAATTCGCGTGTCTCGCGAGGCTTGCCCGACTCGAGCACCTTGCCAGATTCATCCATCCGCACGGGGATCTTTCCCTCTTGGATGAACGTGTCTGGTTCAACCTAATCAGTATACTGCAAATCTCTTTTTCCCGTCCTCCTTCGCACTGTATCAACTTACGAGCACCAGTCGGCGTAAAAAACGCCGGGATCCCCGCACCACCAGCCCTCAATCTCTCCGCAAGCGTCCCCTGCGGACATAGCTCAATCGCAATCTTTCCCGACAGATACTTCTTCTCCAACGCCTTGTTGTTCCCCAGATACGACAGGATTAAGCGATCGACCTGACCCGCGTGGGTCAACGTCGATAATCCGCCTTTACCCGCCGCACCGGCGTTATTCGACACGGCAGTCAGCGAATGCAATTGATCCACACCGCGACGGTGCATCGCATTGATCAATGTTTCTAAATAATAGCAGTTAGCATACCAACACATCAAGACAGTTAACATCCCACACGGAGATTTGTCAAACTCACCGGCGACACCACAAAGACCGAACCCAGAACTCAGAATTGTCGATCCACTCTTGATATCCGCGACCGCAGCGTCCGCATCCCGATACAGCTTCGATCCGCCACGTTCAATCTTCGGCGCGAGAGAACTGGCCTGCGCCGTCGAGGAGTATCGGCTCTGCATGTGCGACTGCACCTTCGGCCGAGCACTTCGCAGCGCACAAGGCCGCGCACTCGCGACATTGATAGCGCATCGGGCGGCCAGGTACAGCCGTGGTCGGCAGGATGTGAGCGCTTTACGCGATAGCGAAGATGAGGTTACTCGTAACGATGCCATGTTGTATATTTGGTTTGATCTTGGTTCAAAGGAAGAGACGGAGATTTGAAGAGAAACTTGCGATTAAGAGCTCTGTTGACATCAGTGCTTCGGGGCTACTTTTGGTTGCCGAGTGGCGGCGGCCGACCACGGGGTGGGTCTAAGGGTTGACCCGTGAACCGACAGTACGATGTACTGGTACTAGCAGCATCTCAGTACGGCGACAATAGTGAAAGCAAAGGTTGGTATGGTTCGGGGCTCGGATGTCCGGGTATCCCTTTTTCTCCGATGACCATTAAGAAATTGACATTTATTTTTCTAATCTGATCTTGTATAATAAAGTCGTAGATAGGCTACTGGAGCGCCTGCGACCTCTGCTCGCAGTGTTCATCGTGATGACGAACTGTTCGACGCACCAGAGATGAGCCCTAGACTGCAAGTTTGAGATGGGCGACAGAGAAACTGAGAGCTAATCTCCGCTCTTAATTACTGTAGATATGGATGATGTACATAAAGTGCTCATGAACAGGGGCTCATCCCCCAAATGCTGGATATCAACGCTCCTAACACATATAAAACTATTTACAAACTCCCAATTCAACAAAATCAGGATCTGACATGATATCCTCAAAAATTGAAATCGGTACTCGCGAAATCAAGCCAATCCCAACTTAGCATATCATCTACAGGAACATCCGGTATAGACGCGCCAAACGCACTTCCTGCACGATTCACCGCGTCGATAATCTGATCATCCGACATGGCCGAGAATTGCATCGGTTCTGACCACAGGTCTCCCGGCGGGAGAACGGGTTGTGCTGCCGTCAGCGAGGGACCCTGTTCACTCAGACACGTGTTCGGAATGACAGGGTCTGGCAGGTCGAGTGATCGGGTATCAGTACGAGGGTGGGAGTTCGACATGGCTGGTCCGCGGCGGATAAGTTCTCGAAGAAACCGTCCGTATAATACCGATGCACCGTTACGATGGGATGGCGTTGCGCCAATCCTTTCGAGGACGCCGGCTGTTTCTTCGATGAGGGTGCGTACACTGGGTGCTAGACTTGAGCGGCTATCGCCTGGTGTCACGCTGAGACTGAGGGCGGAACATGCGGCGAAGGAGATCATGATGACGGTATTGTTAGGCATGGATTTCAGGCGGGATTCGCCTTGGATGGCTGCTCGGAGGACGTTGAGTGCAGAGGAGAGTCCTGCTGCGCGGAAAAACCGTTTCACTTCGACGGGTGCTGTGGGGTGGTTGATAACACCGCCGTAGGTGGATAGTTGAGTATGTGTTACTAGAATCTCAACATATGGCGGGAGAGACCGTGGACCTCCTTCGCTGATGGCCAAGGCCCATGTGGCATACCAGCGCTCGTAGAAACTCTGAATGGTCGTTTTGATAGCCTGGGCAGCTTCGGATCCGGTGTCGCCGATGCGACAGCTGTCACAGCTTGATTTGACTTTTTTGAATAGATCGTCGAGGTCTCGGCGCAGAACAGCCATGGAATTCATCGGTCCGTCGCGTCGATCTGCAATGTCAGATCGATGCCAGGCGTCGCAGTTTTCGATCAGTGCCGTTGGCGGGACAGTATAGCTTCTTCCCCGGGCAAGACAGACTCCTCTTTCGACCACGAAAAGCGCAATCCACGTCCTCTCGCGCCGTCGTAGTAGTCGACGACCCCATTCCGAGTTAGGATCGACATCGTCGAAGCCATCCATATGCAAGGCTCGTTTGGCATCGATGCAGTCAGCTCGAGCCAATCGACCGACTAGATCCTTTTCCAGGCTTGACGAGGGAGTAACGATTTTGTTCAAGGATAGGTCCAGTGCTACTGTAAGCGCCATGGCAATATACGAACAAGTGTCGTCATCTCCAAGTCGCTCTCCGGGCGCCATCCATGGTACATTGACCATAAATGCCAGAACAATTTCGACCGATCGGTAGCGATGCGTTATGACGCGCTTGGCTAGCCATTTGCAATGCCTAGACAATCTGGTTGACAGGGCCGCGGCAGACGGCAAGAAAAGAGCCGCTCCGGACATGATCGAGGTAAACAAAAATGCAGACTGTGCACGCACAAAGGATGCTGTATGTACAAGGGGGTCCAGCCCCCATCGTGTATGTGCAAGGTTTTGATAGAAACTAGAGCGATCAAATCAGCAAGGCTATACTGAAAATTCTTTCCAGTAAAACTTACAAAGAAAATAAAGACTCTGCCTCATCGAACGTGACAAGTCCCAAATCGACCGGATCCAAGTCCGGTCCAATATCCAAGTTCGCCTGTGCAGGCACAAAGAAGGACCTTGCACTCACCTCGCCCAAGTCATGACTTTCTCGAGGTACTGCCGACGGTGCCAAAGACGGGGCCATGGGCGACTTCTGGACATGCCGAACACCGGTAGGAGACAGCTGCAGATCTGACGCCCTGGCTAGTAACTGAAGGGGATTCTCCGCATCATCAAGAGTAAGACTCTCGTCTACTATCGCCTCCGGCACACCGCGTATAGGACCAGAGTCATCTGCAAAGTCATCCGAATCACCCTGCAATTGGCCCTGGAATCGGTTCAGCAAGTCCTGAAGTCCCGAGATAGCCTTTCGGGCATCATCTGGACTCGACGAGTCCACTTTGGGCCTTTTAATGGCTTGCTCGATCTGGTGTATAGCCTTTTCCAGACCTTTACGCTTACTACAGTCGGTCAGCGTTAATCATGTCCACGGTAGCAGAAGCCACACCTACTTCTTTACCCCTTTCTGCCTTCCCAAATGATGACTAGGAATAATACAGTCCGCATTACTCTGTCGACACTTCTCGCAGCGCGAGTGGCCCGCCGGCCGGTTACAGCGGATCTTGCTCCGGCGACAGTTCAGACATGCAGGTTGTTTAGCATTGGCATTGGGCTGGTGGGCAGGAGACGAGCTGCTCGCCGACCGGGCCTCCATGAGTTTGTTTGCTACGCAGCTGAAGAGGTCATGTGGCGACTTTTGTTTGTTCCATTTGCGCTTGTGCTGCGGCTCGTCGTGAGGCTCCGAGGCTCCTGGTCGGTTACGAAGAAGGTGGAGGAAACAAATTGACCGCGGCGATTCCTGCCCTCCTTAAATGTTCTGGTTTATTTATCCATAAATCACTTCGCTCTTCAACCAGCCCTGCCGGGCTAGCTCAATCGGTAGAGCGTGAGACTCTTAATCTCAAGGTTGCGGGTTCGACCCCCGCGTTCGGCTATTCCTACAGATAACCTGAGATCATTTCTTTTTTGCTGAATCGAAATTGACCGAGTCCTGAGTGCTTTGAATGTCGAGAGAGTAAATTCATCTAATGCTCGAAGGGGGTTTGTTTTTTTCCCTCTTTTTCCAAGAATTCCATTTCATTTGCATTACGTGTGTGACTGAGACGTTTGTTTGGTGGCTTTCACTGAGTATGGACGTTTGGCCAGATGGATATATATTTGCGACTATCAACCTGCCCATTCACACATAGATGGTGAAAAAAATTACTCTCACGTCGGTCAATTTCAACCATCTAGGAATCTCTAAAGTATTAGAATAGTCCCCTGGGCTGTTCATCGCCCTTCCAGCGATTATGCTAAAGAAGAACTCGAAAATACCCATACTAATTTACCAACCTATTAGGAAAACTACATAAAGAATTATTTCGTTTCACAGGCTTCCATCGCCTTTCACGATCTCGCAACCGGACCTGATATGTCCCACCCAAAATAATTTTCAAGAAAAAACCAAAATTCATAGAAATTGATCATTCATCCTCATTCAAAAAAACTCGGTCGGGTATATAACAACATTCACTTCTGGCGCGGGCTCATCAGAGTCCACATATCCAGCGGCTTAATGCTGAACGCCCCATTGGCATGCAACTTGTAGTTTTTATCCTCCAACTCGAACGAGATATCCTTGATGATACTCGCCAACGTGAAGAACGACCACTGCCACGCCCACGCCTTGCCGATGCACTCGCGCTTGCCATTACCGAACCCTTTCTTCGCTGCGGCGGGCAGACGCTCCCATTTCTCGCCGAGGACTTGCTCGGGCTTGAACTCTTCGGGGAACTCGAAGACGGCTGGGTCGCGGTTCACGGAGTTGAGGATGGCGATCATGGGCTGGTCATTCGGGATCTGGTACTCGCCACCGGCGAGGAGCACCGGGGTCTTGTCGCTCGCGTCCTTGGGAGGGATGGGCTCGATGTTGAAGCCGGGGGCGGTCGCAGAGAGACGGATCGCCTCGCGGAGACAGGCCTCAACGTAGTTGAGTTGCTTGAGATGGGCAAGGTCGATAGGGCCGTCGCCGACGATGGAGTCGATTTCCTCCTGAGCTTTCTTGAGAGGCTCCGGGTTCTCCATCAGATAGTACAGAGCGAACGAGACGAGGTTAGCAGCGGTGGCGGCTCCGATGAAAATGGTTACGATCTCATCGAGATGTTGCGAGTCCGTAAGTTTCTCACCATTCTCTGGGTCGACGCCGTTGAGGATCGCATCAAGCATATCCTTGCGAGCCTGACCGGCATTGTTCAGACGACTGTTCTTGATGTCTGTGGCGTAAGCGCGCATGGTTTTTGTGAAGGAAGAGAAGCGACCTTGGTAGAGTAGATTGAGGAGCTTCGGACGAGTTGGTCGCTTCATCGCTTCCATCGTAGCACCCTCCCATGCATCGACCATCTTCTTCGCCTTAACCGATTCAGCGTCCTTTCCGAGCACATGCACTCGCTGGTTGAAGAAGCACTTCATGCAGGAGGCTAGCAAAATCCGATCCAAATCATCGGTAGCCAAGGTACGTTGCTTGGTTCCGGATGACCATTTCTTGGTCAGATCAGGGATGACCTCCGCCATATCGGCAAAGACAGCGTCCGTCGCCTCCTGGGTGACATGGGGGTACATGATACGGTGAGCAATGCCCCAGGGCTTCATCTCACTGTGCTTGGCAGTAAAGAGACTGTCATGCACGGAATAGCGGATCTCCAACACGGGACCAGTCACACATTTGCGGAATCGTGTTTCGTCGCATATCTCATCGAGGAGGGCGACACTGCCAATGAATACGATCTGATGACCCAGAGCGTTGATCTTGAAGATAGGGCCTATCGCTCACGATTAATCTAGCAGACTTGCGACAGCTATTCTCAACCAGGCACATACCATATTGCTTGGCCAGCTTGTTCAGCGAGTTCCACGTCTCGTTGGGGTTGACGTCGAAAATATTACCCAGCAGTGGCACACCGGGCGGTCCAGGAATCTCTGAAGGCATGATGAGAAAATACGCGGGGGAATATCGCTACACACAAAAACCACAGGGCTTTCCACAACACAGAGCAAAGGAAATAGTGGAAGGACGAAGGCGGAGCAAAACGTTCAGCTGCAGTGACACAGGGGCGGGGGTACGAGGACCTAAAAAGTGCAGAGACCAGACCCTCTTCAATAATTTTCCACCATCTTCAGCTTGCATGTTTTCCCGATCGACAGATCTCATTGACCTTGTTCATTGGATCCAAGAACGTGATTAGCGTCTATCAAGGCTCCATAGTTCATCACGGGTTCGGCGTAGCTGGCAAGATCGGCGCGATCGCGATGTAATAGCGCAGATTGGCGGGCGCTGATCCAGCCCTGATAGGTAGTCCGCCAGAGCTATCTGGACCCCATCTGCAGCTATTGGAGGCCACAGCTGGAGAGGTCTAGCGCACTACGGGCTGTAGTGCAACCAGCGGGAGGCAATCGGGTTCGTCAGGAATGTTAGCCAAACTTGCTCTTCGTGAAGTTTTGTGTCTCTTGGTCACGTCGCAGTATATCGCTCTTGCCACTCGGAGACTTGCTCCGTGAATCCCCCCATATACGTTTCTGACCGCTGTCGTGGCATCGACCCCTTCGCTCGGGTTGTGGGGAGCTGCTGCGTGTTGTGCTGATCATCTTCTGGATCTTGATTGGCGTAGTGGACACGACGTGCTGAATCACAAAAAGCCTGAGTGGCTGTCAGGATCAAGCTCGGGGCGGCGAGTGGGTCTGTAGTCCGTGACTGAGGCGCTGGGACTCCGGAAGGCTTATTGACATCATGTTGATGATCCACTCAAGGCTGAGCTGAGGCGAGATGATTGATGCCATGAGGGTGCAGCTCTTTTCATGGCAGCTGTAAAATGTGCAACCGAGTTCATGCAGGAAAAGATCGCAGTCGGACTCACCCCCTCTTTCTGCCGGTGACACAAAAATGTCAAGTCTATACCCATACCCGCCGATTCCTGCCGATTGCGAGGATAGCCTCAAGCCATCGCGCAGGGCATCCACCCACATACCCAGGGAATTGTCTTTAATCGCTAGTTAGACTCCCTTGTTCCCCATTTTTCATATTTCTGACGAGACTTGCTTCCTGAATCCCGTAGTGCCCGTTGTGTTGACAGTTTTGTTGTTGCCAGAAACGCGCTCGGGCAAGTGGGGCTCCCATGAAGAAGCTGCCGCTCGAGCACTGAAAGAGTCAATCGTGACCCTCGACAATGAACGGCTTATACGCACGCATCATCGCACCCTCGGTCCTTGTCCCTTTGTATATGAAACTACCGAGGCCGATGGAAAGTCCATCTGGGTAGTAAGCATTGGGCCCAACGTGCCAGTGTACGACACACATGCCGGCGGACACGAGATCCACATTCACCCGGAGTATTTACTCCCCCAATTATCCAAAGTGTATAGCGGGAGCCGCCCGGATCCTCTGCGCCGTCGTATCAATCCCCGACGGTTTCTCACGGCATCAGACTTGGAGTTGTTGCGTCGATTCTTCCCTGCGGCTGTCGGGGCGCGGGTTCTCATCTCGGGGTTTATTATTATATTGTTTCAAACTCGCAAGGATATCGAGGCTTCATGGTTGGAGGGTTGTGTACCATCGTTTGGTCTGCTGCGACTGGGGTATGGAATCGCAGTTCATTATCCCACGGTCGCTGTCGCTGACAGTGGCAACGCAGTCGCTGACTCGCCGGAGAAAAGCGAACCTCTCACGTCCTTAGGTCTGAAATTGCGATTTGCAGACGATTCACAGGGCATTGCTGTTGCTACCCATGGATTTGTTGATTTGAGAACGGCGCAGGGGAACATTGCGCATAAGGAGAAGAGCTGGCTAGCAAAGCTCAAGTCGAAATTTTCCAAGGCGACCGCAATGAATATCAAGGAACGTATCAAGACAGGAGCTGCCGTGGACTCGCCGCTGGGGAAAAGCGTGTGGTTCGTCCAGGAGCCGAAAGAGGTAGGTTGGACTGCCAATGAAGGAGAAGGAGGCAAACGGAGTTCACGAGACCTTGTGACTGCTCGTGACTAACATCATCAGAAAATTGGATACGTCACGACGACATACGATCATCACGTCGCGCGTTCGTCCACATTTCCTCAGACCATCGACCATGATACCTCAATTGTCACTGGAAGCCATCTCCCGAAGGTCTTGAATCCACCACGTGCACCCAAGATCATCGGCTGGGCCAATTACCATGATGCATTGGATGGTCAGTTGTCCTTTACGATGGCACTTCGCGCTTTGAGCGAGACACCTAAGCAGAAGAGCCGGATGGACCCGTTCGGCACCATGCAGAAGGCTGTCGTTGAGGGAACCGAATACCTGTGGAACAGAAAAGCCCGTACTCAATCGGCTGCGCTGCTTTGGCGAGCAATGCACGACGGAACCGAGATGGAAGGGCTGTCGGGCTCGGTACTGTGCCTGGGAGAACCAACAGATCCCAATTGTCGTGCAGTCTTGTTCAAGCATTTTGAGACGCCGATCAGCCCTCAATATTTCCATGTCAGCAATGTGGCATCTGCCCGAGGTGATACTTCGTGGTCGAGTATCAACGGAGGCTTTGTGCTTCCCCCTGAGGTTCGCACGGCTGAGATCATCTGCGAGACGGACGAGTCTACGGGGCTGCCACCGGCGGATCAAGTGTGGGATATCGAATGACGATGGCAATCAAAGCTAGCGCTTCGTAGCATGGTAATAATTTTGCTGACTTGACCGACCAAGATAAACAATTCAAAATTCAGCCAAACAAACCGATCTGGACAGGAGCTTGAGTAAAAGCTGCCCATGAAGGGCTCTATTCTGAAATGCTCATTTTCAGCTCATCTATTCTGAACATGAGCCATGCTTCACATATACCATTAATAGCCTCGGACCAGATACTGTCGGTGCTCACATCGGTATTGAAATCCACAGCCTGCATTTTGCTCAAATCCAAATTGAGAACAGAGTCAATGAGTTTCATCACACTCCCTCTTCAGCCAGCATCCTGAATACTGCAAGTTTCGTTACGATCCTCACAATAGTCTCGCGGCTAATCTGCCCTCTGAGGTCTCCGAGGCTGCGTTGAATGCTGGCCTTCCCAAAACCCTCTCTGGTGGCGCTCTTTCGGGCCGGTTCAGGGGTATCAGATTGGAAGAGATCACTGGAATTACCGGGAATATTATTCTTGCTGTCGTGATTGCTGTCAGAATTTACCTGCCGGATTGTCAAGGAAAGTCCTTGAAGAAGTAGATCGACTTTCCCACGAGGGGCTGCCCGTGCGCAAATTCCGTGATTATGAGCCACCGACGCTTGATAATATCTTATCGGATAAACAGGTGTTTAAGAACGAGCATGAGCCCATGGAGAAGGTCTGAAGCATGAAATTCAACGCGAAATCATTGCACTATTTGAAACATGGCCCGAGACAGGCAGCGGTAAACTAGCATTGAGAAAGTTCTCGAGAGGCAAAAGAGAAGCTTTTGGACAATTTTACAGCTTTCTACAAGGATAACCTTCTTGACCGCTACTAAGATAAGTTGTCTGAGATATCGGTAAATTTCAGCCAGATACAGAGCCATACGATGTCTTGACAATGAATGCATTCGGTAGTGTGCTTGAATGCACACTCAAAGGAGAAGAAGACACCAGGTCTCAAGTAGAATTAAAGATTACGTTGTGTTCAAAAGACGCTTCACATCGCCAAAATTGTTCAAATCTCATGCTGATTATTGGATGGGTGTCAGAACCTGGTTCAAGGTCGACGGATTCGGACCACACCAGCCATACAAATCGCAGCGACACTGTTCCTCGGTTGCACAGCTAGAATTATGGTCAGTTTCAGTATTCAAGAAATGAGCAGATATCAACGTACTAGACAGCGGGCATCCCAAAGATCATGTGCCACAGCTTCTCAATGAGCCAACCAATGCCATAGTTGTCTGTCATGTCGGTGGTAGCAATCCACTCAAGAATGCGGATGTAATCACTCCGAGGACGTTCTTGGATCCGCTCCCTGGTCACAGCAAACTGTGCGCAGCACTGATGGCCGATATCAGTCGGTGCATCGCTAGGGTCAATTCCAAGAAGATAGCCCAGAAGCTCAGGTAGTTGATCGATCATGTACTGGTAGTCCCAATCAATGGTTACTGGATGGGCTTGGAATATCGTGCTTGGGCAGCCGGGTCTGTTTGTGCATCGCAGATTTACGTAGCCATTTATGCTCACGGCTTCGTAGCGGAGGTTCGCGAGCACATTGGGTGTGTTTGGTCCTGCCACATCGTTGTGCCATTGTTCTTCTCGGCCGTGTATAAAGATGGTGTATGGAGCGAGATTGTCATAGTTGTCGATGATGTAGCTGAGGTATGCGCTTCCTTCATGGCCTTTTCTGGAATATGGGACCAGGAATTCGTCATCGGGATGTTCATCCAAGGAGTAGATATAAGGTGTACATTTGCTGTTCCAATTCAGTTAGCGATTGGAGCTCAAATGATGTTTCAATGGAGCTGATAGTGAGGTAGCAACTTCACGTACTAATCCTCGCAAAAATCCAATATCCAATCTGTTGATTCCGGCCCTGACTGTGCAGCTACGATACTGACGTCCTCGGCACTTTCATGGGGAATGATGGAGCGCTGCAACCCGCCAGTAGTTATCTTGTCTGATTGGAAAGTATTTGAATCTTCCATGTAGACCTCATTCTGGGACGAGTCCTCTGCTGAGGCAGCGCCGTTCGCATTGGAGAGGGGGATTTTATAAGGGCTAGTGTTGTCTGAGAAACGGTCTGTAAGTAACGAGGTGAAACTGGAAATTCTTGGTGTAAAAGCATACCATCTGAAATCAAATTCTTCTCCTGGGCGTCGAAGGCCTGCGGCTCTCCATTTCTCGATAGCGATGACGTCTGAACTCTTACTGACGCAAAATCTTGCATGCGATGACGGATCAGCAAGATGATGACAGGCACCGTCAACAAGAGAAGGATCCTCTTGAAGCCAGCGGCTGGCTTTCTAAAAAGCGAGAAGCCCAAGGATCTCGATGGGCTTGATCTGTACATCGTTGAAGGCAAGGGCACGCCAAGCCGTCACTGAATGATCTCAACAATTGGCGGGAAGATCCGTATTAAATCCTATTTTGACGGATCGCCAGGCATATGGTCACTGACAGGCACCAGAGATAACAGATGAGCCCGCCTCCAATATGTACGCTTTTGGGTGTTCTCTGGCGGGATCGTAACTTTGAGCAGGATTCCGTGTTGCTATTGTCCCCCACACGGACGTTTCGGGCCACGTTCAGGAACGGAAACGGTCAAGGTTGCAGATCATAGTGCCCAGACCACGGTCGGAGCTATTTGGAACCTTGATATCGGTATGATCCGATTGGATGTCAATTCAAGGAGTCAATTTTCTCCAGCTTTCTTTGGCATTGTCCGAGGGCTGTGTAACAAGTACATGAAATTGGGGTCTTGAAGGCGGTCCATAGTATTCACGGGCAAACGCCACTCAGGTAACATTTGCCCGTGGGATTTTCTACAAATGGGCAAATCATGGAAATTCTTATCTCATGTCTTTATCATTCCCTGAGAATGTGTTCTCATCGACTAGTGTCGTGATTGTCACCGCTGCTGCCATGATCGTCGTGTGCCGTTTTCGGCCCGAAGCGTTGAAGCACGTCCCGTCGACCACATACCCGAGCTTCGGCTTCTTCCTCGTCCCGAGATACTCATTCCAACACACTAGTTTTGCATGCAGATTTTGTACCTTCCTGTGAGTATCTATTTGCAGATTCGATGTTCAATCGACCGGGCCTAATATGGCCTAGTCCTGAGGGGAACTAAGTTCTCCCCCCTTTGCTCCCTGAAATATAGGGAGATTCTACGCGGAGAAGGTTGAATTGAACCAATAATTAATGCATGTCAGAGTCTAATTGCGGTGTCTGGAGATACTATTTCAAAGATGAGCGACCGGCAGAATCGTATTTTATCAACTCATAATTCTCATAAAATGCACGCTGGTAACATGATACATGGGAACTCTCTTCGTCCGCCTCACATTCTGTTTGCATCGCAGTGAGACATGACAGCAAATTATTAGACACTCTGCATTGAGAGTAACCTCCAAATTATTAATCTATGAGATCAGTTAGAGTTTTTCTTCACTGCCCACACATTCAAGCAAGACAAACCTCTATCAATCAGATTCAGCAGCAATGATCTTCCAAGACCGAATATAGGGTACTTCCACATCAGGATTGGTGCAAGTATTATTCATGAGAATCTTACTCGGCCCAGAACAATGCTCATAGAGGAAGCCGCGAACCTCGGTCTCCTCCAGTCCGTAAGCCGAAGCATACGAGTAAGCCCGTTGGTCCTCGTTGAGGCTGATGCAAATTTGGTTGCCCGTTCCTTCAGTGGTCATGAGGAGCTCGCCGTTTTGCGGCGCATCGCCGCAGCTAAGGCCGTCCCATGCGTCGAAGTACCACCAGTCTGATGATGATGATGCGGATGCGAGAAATGCAAATAGAGATGGTAGGAGGATATGCATAGTATGGAGGAGGGTGGATTATTTGTGCTGGTCGCCTGTTCGGAGTGATTGCTGGCTGTGTGCCTTATATGTCGTGGGGGACGCTTTGGGATGACTTCCGCTTTAGGAAATGTACCCCTTCTCAGATGTGATCCCTGGTTGGTGCGAGAGTGTTGATATCATTCGAGTCATGGTAGCATGAATAGAGATAGATAGGATGCTTCCTCCACATATGATCGATTGGTTCTATGGTCAAGAATATACCCCGAATCAGTTCTCTGTGAGTAGTATGTAACTGTGAAGCCGCGGTAGCTGGGCAGATGAGTGACAAAGTATCCACCATTTCTCGAGGACTCCCAATTTGGCTTGTTCACCATTAATATTCAAGTCAATGACGAAGGCTTGTGCTTTTGATAGCCCCTGGAAATCTGGGTACATGATTTCCTTTGCCCTTGAGGAATGAACCCGTACCTTTGCGATAAGCATGCCAAGTCTTTGGGGGGAAATCCGTCGGTAGAAATCCCAGAGTTTAGTGACCAAACAAAATTTAGATCAAAATCTTGGAAACGAACAGTATTACTTGCCCAGTAGTTGGCACAGCAAGTATGTACGTGCAAGAAGAACCCGATGAAGATGGATGGGAATGCCTGACGCTCAATGTGCTTACTTAGCGCGATCCAATCGGGGCGGGATCCGGCGCCCAATCCGATCCATTCTGAGATGTACACAGACAAAGTAGGCGGTGAACCAGCATCTACTAGTTGTCCCAAAAGGGAAAAGTCAAGACACTAGTAGAACTAAGTCTGCGACGGAGTACGTATGCAATGATGCGGTCATGCACGCCACATCGCACACCAAATCCATAAATAAGAGAACCTGAAACAAAGCGTATACACGTACATGAATCATTCTGCTCAGTACTGAAGGACCCGAATTGAATATTTGAAAGATATGTTCATTCTTGGAAACCAGTGGTAGGTCCATTTCTATCGTATGACATGGCATAGTGAGGGCGTTACATGGAAATTTGCAAAAAGGAGAAATCCACAAGATCAAGGGCCAGCCTGATAGTCTATGTCCACAGAGAATGGGCACATAAGTTCGTAACCAATAAAGGACAAGTACCAACTGGGTATACACCATGACCTAAAACACCGGCGTGGAAGCCCCCCCAAAAAGAAGCAGAGTCTAGATTTTTTGATGCTTGCGCGGAATGCCACACAAGTATGCCCTTCTCTCACGTCACTTCAATGACGATTTAAGAGAAGTCAATGGTGACAGCCAGACGGACAGGGCCGGAGGCGAGGTTACCACCAATACCACCAATGTCAGTCTCAGCCGTGGTGTAGGCGTTGCTGACAGTGCCAGCACCGGAAGTGATAGAAGAGCAAGTGGAACCAAGAGCATCACAGATCTGCATGCCCTGGACGGTGAGGCCGGCGTTCTCGGCAGCAATGGCGGAGACATCGAAGCCGGACCAGCCGTTGTTCACAGTGGAGCCGAAATCGAACTCACCCCAGGTGGAGGCATAGCCACCGTTAGAGTCGGTGGGGATCGAGCCAGCGGCAGCGGCGAAGCCACCGTTGGTGTCCTCATCGAAGGCGATGTACTTGGTGGCACCGGCGGCGAGGGTGAAGGTCATGACAGCGTTGCCATACCAGCCATCCATCTTGCCGTCGGAACCGTACTTGTTCCAGATAGCGACGGTCCAGTCCTCGGTATTGGAGCCCTGGAATTGCATCACATACTTGTATTGGCTGGCATCGGAGGCAGAGACCTCAATGATGTTGCTGCCATAGGGGTTGCCGACGTTGCCAGTGTAGGTGTCGCCGCTACCGCTGGAGCTGGTGACACCGCCGAACCCGGAGGTCGAGTAGGAGCCGCTGGCGGGAGTGTTGGTCCAGGCACCGCCGGAGGAGGTGGAAGAGGAAGAAGCAACGCTGGTGGTGGTGGCGGTTGCGTACTGGCGGCGCTCATGGCCTGCGGGACGAGCGATGGCGCTGGTGGTGAGGGCTGCCAGCAGCAGGAGAGACTTGGCGAACTGCATTGTTGCGAGGTTTTGATATCAAATGAAGGATTTGGTCACGTCGAGTGATCAGAGTGAAAAAGAGTGTCCCGAACAAATCGTAATGAGTGGACTTGTAGAAAGGAAAGGCAGAAGTTATCGAAACTTCCTGAAGCAAAAAAAAGGAAGGAATGTAGAAGAGAATGACAGTGGTGTTGGAAAAGAGAAGATTATCGAGAATAGCGGCCATGGCCGTTATATACCTACTCCCCGTGTTCAGTCTCTAATTCTGGAAGCGAGACTGTCTGCTGGGCCTTGTGCCACGTCTCGCCTTGCCTCCACAAAGCCGAAGTGACCAGTCATGGAGCATTGTGCCTGATCCCCTCACGGAGTGATCCACGGGCTGGTGCTCTGAAGCTGTGAGTACGTCAAGGGCTGGACGTGGTTTACGAATAGGAAACGATGGAGGTGCGTAGGCATTTGGGATTCCAGAAGGGCCGATGCCGTGGGTTGACTTGTGGCCATTTGGGCCTGGTGGGCTCCGGTGGCTTGCGGGCTTAGATTCGATTGGCGCTAAGATTGGAGAATGACTCTAAAAAGTCTAGCCTGTGTTTTTTTTTTTAAGGATTGTGTTTTCGCAGTTGAAGCACGGTAATTGTCTCATTGGTCAAGAATATTTCAGCTATGAAAGACGTTGTGGAGAAGGGAAAAGTCATCATCGTGATTCGCGGAAACCCCTGATTTTGGGCGCTTGGGGTTACCAAAATCCATTTCTCGGGGAGATTTTGCCCAAAACTCCTACGACTGTTTGTCTGGATTGATTTTAAGATGGGGGACAGAGAACTCAATTCCTATCGATTCCTTGGATCCGCGTTAGAGAAACCTTGGTGGGGAAGGGCTTCTAACATTGACACGACTTTTGACAATGGCAATAAAAGAATTTAGACAGACTGTCATTCAGCTCTCTGACATGAAGTATTTGCTCAGCGGCACTTGAATCTCGGCCAAATCCCGTTTGCCCATGCTACGACAACGGATGATCATGGTGGACACGGTCGTTAAACTTTGCATTGGCGTCGTGCCTCAGTCCCCTTAGCGATGCCACTTAGCGTCAGACAGTGGGCCACCTTTTGCTCGGCAGTGTCATTTGGTGGGCGATCGCACAGTCTTAACGACGCGCTAGCGGGTTCTTTCGAACTGGACTAGATTCTAGACCTTCCGGCGGCGGGTCTCCGGAGGCAATTGATCAGTGCAGATTCGTATACAAATTTGACCGCACATTTGCAACTTCTTCCACTGTCCTTTGATCTGTGTAACTGTTTATTCTTTCACCACATGGAATTATCCTTCCCTCTTCTTGGTTCAGGGGAAGTCAAATGATCATGTGGTTTCGTGGTTTTTTCCCGACGGCCGACTTCACAGCACCATGGACAGTCAGAATGTGGTCCAGGGCATCGGATAAAGCATTACAATTGGATGATTCTGCTTGTGGAGTGGATAGAGGTAAAGGAATTGGCCAATGATGATGCTTTGTGAGGTCTTGGCAGGGCAAAGCAAAACTTTCAACCAATCAGCACCCGTTGCTTTTTATCAAAATTGGCGACCGAGAAGAGATTTCCATGGGATCAGTCTCGCACTGTCCAACTTGTGTGTGTTCTTATTGTTAGAATGCGACGAGTATTTCTTTAGGGTACTTTTAATAAATTCCATTAGCCGGATATTCCCAATGACTTTGCCGTCGCAAGATGGGTGAAAGCACCTTGATGCCATCCATGACTGATGCCCGTAGGCTGACGGAAGAGGGGTTTCGCTGCAGCAAGCTGGCTGATGATGCAATGTCAAAAGATGTGATGATTCTTTCTGATAACACTGTTGACCAATCTCTTGGCGCTTCAGACCCGCCTATTGACTACGACGTTGCTACAAATCGACGATGGCTAAGAATTCCCGAACGGGAAAGATACCCGCACCAAGAGATTGCCACACTGGACCCCAAAAGTCATGCCCTTTCATGCCCTTTCATGCCCTAAGAGATCAAAATCACTGAGGCCCAGTCACCTTGACCACTCATATTCCACCGGCCTCCTGACGGCTTTAATCGACGATTGTGGACCTTTCTCGTAAGCCGTTCAAACTTTTGCGGCCTCCGCCTCTTGTCCTGTCCCACCGAGCGGGTAGTCAAGAAGGTCTAGGCTCATGAGAAGTCTCAGCCGGTGAGAATTGAAAGTAAAAGACAAGTGTGGTGAGTAGTACTGTCTGTAAACAACAAGGACGTCCAACCACATTGTGTGATGATCCTTACGTAGAAGGGAGTGTTGATGTCATAGCATGTGTTTCGCCGAGACGAGGGAAGTTTAAATAGAAACATAAAGTATGGTTCACATCCGTGATGAGGTATTTGTTTTGTCTCCATGAATAAGACTGGGCATTACGTCCTTTGACATTATAAGTTTGGTCTTTTTTCAAGAGTGTGTCTCGAAAGAGTTGATGAGGTCATTGTTATCTGGATCCGCCATTGATCCAAATTTCACAGCCCATCCGAACGGGCAACTTCGTCACAGGTAAGAGTTAAGTATGTGTATCGACTGAACTTGATGGACTGTTTACTATTTTCTGGTCGATCTCCCACTTTTGTAGAACTTTTTATGCGTATGGATAGATTAATTGATTTGAATCCATAAAAAAGACATGGGCTTCAAGCCCTATATGAGACATTATCACATCATTCGTAAAGTACAGAAATCCGGAATGTTATCATTCCGACAATGCAAAATCGTAAACCATTGAACCTTTGAAACCCAATCAATGTACCTCCCATATCAAGATTTTCTGGCCAGAGCGCAGAGACATATTTGCAAATGAAAATTTCGGGCATGTCATGTCGATTCCATTCCATGGACTTGCCAAGGCCTAGAGGCGGTATTGCTTTTTGATCATATCGGCTGCCTTCTCCGCGACAGCGTAAAGTGTGCTTGTCAGATGCCCGCATACTTGGAAAGGCACGATGGACGCATCGACGACGCGGACATTCTTGGTGCCGTAAACCCTGAGCTCCGGGCTTACAACACCTCCCCTGCTGCGTGGAAGCATGCTAGCAGTTCCAACTGGGTGAAAGTTTGACCGATCTAAATGATTTGTCAGTCACGTTGTCTGGTCTTTCGGAATCTTTTTTACACATACAATTCATCTTAACCCAGTCTTCCCACTGGGACTCAGAGGCAGTATCAGGGAGATTATCCATTCCTGGAGAGAACTCATCTCCCACAATATCGCTTAGCGGAGCCGTTGCGAATGCCTTGCGGATGAATTTAGCCACATCGACCTGGGCATCGAGGTCATGTTCGAACATGAAGTAATTGGGGTTGATAGAAGCTGGCATAGAGGCGTTGGCGGATTTGGTGTGGATACTGCCTCTCGAGAAAGGGAGCAGTGGCCAGTATTCCGACATGAAAGTTCCCGCAATCGGTAGGAGGACAATTTCGGCGAAAGGCACTTGCGATTCAAAAATCAAGTCGTACTGAAGCTTGAAAGCGGCTAGAATATTGGCTTCTTGAACTGCACCCTTGGATGAGTTAGATACAACCTTTGCATACTCAACCATGCTTGAATTGATATAGGAAGCAACGTTAGTGACGTTCTGTCCATATATCTGGTTAGCAGACGGCAAAACGGAAAAGGTTGGAGAGCCGAGCCAAAATTCTGTCCCTCGGTAAGAAAGACCGTTGTTCGTTTGATCCTGCAAGTTCTCGCCAACAGTAGGAATGTTAACCTTCACTGGGATGTTATACTTACTGAGGATATCCGGGTTCCCAATACCGGATACCTCTAGGAGAACGGGTGATTTCAACGATCCAGCGGACAGGATGACCTCTTTGGTGGCGTATATCGTCTCGACACCGTGGTGAGAATTGGTCACCTCGACTCCGATCGCGACTGCTTCACTGTTAGAATCGTTGGACCATATGATCCTGTTCGCCAAAGTGTTCGTAATGATCTTGAGATTGGAACGGTTCTGGAAGGGCCAGTAGTAAGCTCGAGCAGCATCTTCTCGCACGTTCTCCTTTGTGTTGACTGTGTTAGGGTGAGAAGTCAGGCCAACCATACTACCACCGTTCACGTCGCGGTTAAATAGAACCCCTAGTTGGTTAAACGTTTGGTCGAGCGTGGGCAGCACGCTACGGTTGGTAATTTCCGTGGGCCAGCCCACCTTCAGCGGGCCGTTCTCTCCGTGGTAGGTAATGTAGTAGTCGGCACCTCGAGATACCTGGTTCCGACTGGGTACCTGGAACATTTCAGACTTTTTATAGTATTGAAGAAGACTGCCCCAATTCCATCCCTTATTTCCGAACAATTCCCAGGCATCAATCTGGACACTTTGTGCTCGTGTGTAGGACATGCCTAGAAAGAGGGTTTCGAGTCAGAACAGGTCATCAAAGATAGAGGACAGGCTTACCGTTGATAGTGCTGGTTCCACCGATAGCCTTTCCAGCTCGCATTATTTGTTTCGATCCGCCGGCGTATATTTGGTCCTCGGTCTGATAGGCCCAATCGATATGGGTTCCAAAAGCGCGGCCATAGCCGGCAACATTGGTGACATTGGGATTGTTGAAGACTGAATCGCCGGCTTCGATGACTGCGACTGTAACACCACTTATTTCCGAGAGTCTGTTGGCGATAACTAATCCACTCGTTCCTCCACCCACAATAATGAAGTCGTATTTTGATGCTGGGTCATCTTCAATCACTGCTTGCACTGAACCTAGCAAGTAGGCCAGAGAAGCGAGTGCGATAGCGTGTGTCCTCATTATGAAAGCAATTAAGCAGGAGCTTGAAAGCGTGGCGAAAGCAAGCCTGTAACACTCCCAGGGAAGATGAGACTTGGTTTTCACAAGAAACTCGAGGGGGAGATCTCTTTGTGTATGTATATTCTTGATTTCGGCTCCTGAGTTATCCGTTGGGTTCCTGGCCAACGGTGGAATGTTCGCATTGTGAGGAATGTTCCTTGACGCATGGGTGACAATAAGCGACCACAATCGAAAAGACACCCCGCAACATGATCAAGCATATTATTAATCCAGTAGCACCATAAAGAAAAAAAAACTCAGCAGATAAGTGATATACCCGAGATGCCATTAAGAACTACAGTTGGTGGTTCTGAGACTTTGGTTGCTGGGTCTCAGATCCCGATGTTGCAGATCGTGGACATTAAGGTTTCCTTGTAAAAATAAACCCGTGTTCATTAGAAGAAGATAAGATATAGTAGTCTGATCCCATTTTACTCCTACTTCCCGGGTAACTTTAGTTATGCGCTTTACCTTTGTCATGACATTGGCCTTTGAGGACATGCATGGAATCTGGCCTATCCCTTTTCGGTCGGAGTATCACGTGAGTACATACATATCTTAACGAGGCCATAAAAGGATTGAAAAATGATCAATGATCTTGTGAATACTGTTAAGTCTGATTAAGTAGAAACTTCAATCGTTTTTGAGGTAGAAGTCAGTGGTTTCACAACAGTACTGATAGGCAGTCTAACATATAATGAACTTGAGGTGAGGACTTCCACGGGTTGCACTCCTGTCCTTGCGGGTTTGAAAGGATATATTTCCTGAGGGTACCTTCATCTTCAGAACCTGACGATTGTACAAATTCCGTCCACTTTCATCATTAGTATTCCAAAATCTTCAATCAAGCTAACTAAACTAGAGAGGGAAAATGGAAAAGTATTTAGGAATAATTCAAATACGTAGGCTGGATATGAGTGAGAGCGAAAAGTGATAATATGAAAGCAGTGAACGCGGGCCCACCGATGTTCGGATAAGGTTTGTCAAATAACTATCGCAGCACTGGCGAGAATTGTTCAGCTTCTTCTCTTTAGGGCTAGATTCTCTGCGAAGTAGATCGGAGGTGTCTTGTCCCCGCTTTTGGGCTTTCAGTCATGGCCATGAAGCGGTCACAAAGCTTCTCATCAGCAAAGATGAACATATGAATTGGATAAAAGAAAACCGGCGGCCTGTACACTTTGCATACCGACTAGAGTTAGACGATGTCGTAGCCTTTTTGAAAGACAAGGGAAGTAGTATCCATACGGTTGATATTTTTCTTGAAAACTTGCTGTCCTCTACCTGTCTAAATGGCCATCTCAGAGCTGCGAGGCTTCTTATCGAAAATGGAGCAAGAGTGAACTTGAGGGATACACAGGGGGCGGCATCGTTGATAGCTGCATTGGAATCAGCACGCTCAGATGTAGGGATGTCCTCTTTTAAAATGAAGCAGATGTAAATGCTAGAGGGAACAATGAGGTTTCAACTCTTCTGGCACCTCAGACGGGACATGAGCCATTAACCCAGGTTCTCGTTGGCCGAGGAGCGGACATCCATACGAGGAAGCAGCTTCAAAGGGACTCTCTATTTCTCCGCTGCTCATTCAGCGATAGCCAATCTCATGATCAGAAAGAGGCTTGCGGGGGACAGGAAGAGGGAGGAGACGCCAATGCAAAAGATGGAAAAGGAAACACGCCCTTCTAATGGCCATTGCTGTCGCGAGCCCTTGGAGAAAAAGCAGCCGAAGTCAACTTAAGAGACAATTTTGAAAGGACAGCTTCTAGTCCCAAGTCGCGGCGGGAGTGAATATTGAAGCTACTGGGAGACTCCTGATTGATGGAGGAGCCGACGTCAATGCAAGGGCTAATAATGGTAGAACAGCTTTCTCAAAAGTTGCGAACTCGGCGTGCGAAGCCATCGTATAACTTCAATGGAGCCCTGTCGATGGAGCTTGTCTTGTAAACGCTACATCTACTCTCGCTTTTAGATAATCCAGAACGAAAATTCGCAAATCTCAATTATGAAAATTGCGGAGGAAGTCATCTCGTCAGTTTGGGTTCAATTTGAATTTATGTCGACAAATTGTAGCTCGGTCTCAGATTGAACTTTGTACAAGGCGTTGTGTCAATTAAGGAACCTTAACATGCGGTATGCGTTTCTACGCAGGAGACCTTGAATGAAAAGCTTTGGTGATATCAATTGATGCACCCGTATGACATTTTGCAATCACTTATAAAATGGAGTCATTCCCTTTCCCTCGGCTCCCTTAATTGGGGTGCGGGAACACCTGAAAACTTTCAGAAAAGCCATGAGATCTCAATGCCGTAAGAGTGATGTTCCTGCCAGAACTGAATTGATATCAAGTCACTTCTGATATTATCAGTGTATAGAACTGCCCGATATCATTTTTCTCCGACGCTCTTTCCGTCCTTGTAGCCCACAGTGCGGCGTTGCCGTGATACAACTGGTTAGTGTCCGTATTGTCGAGGTTCATCGCTGCTTGCCCCATAGGTATTGTTGTGATGGCTGCGAAGTTCCTGTGTTGCTCCTTCCTCACGATACTGGCCGTTGCCAGGGACGGCGAGCTTGTAGCTTGCAGCCAGCCGCCTGCTTTGTATTCCCTCTTCTCTTCTCTTCTTCCTCTTCTTCCCTCCTCACACCACTGGCTGTCTTGCTCATTGCGTTGGCTTGCTCCCTTGGCGTTTCTGCTTGTCCTCTTACGAGGCTTTTCTCATCCCCCTTTTTTCTAGATTCTGGTCGTCTCGATGGCCTTCCCATCTATCTGCTCGCCCCGATCCGCCCGCCTCCTTCTCACTGGGAAGGTAGAGACGCCAACTTACGCTTCGATCAAGGCCAAGGCCCGCCCCGTTGTGAAGGAACCGCCGATCTACTTTCCCGGTTTGAAGCCCCTTGCCCGTCCCTGGCGTCTTCATTCTAGTTACCGGCCTCATGTCGATGACTTGAAGAAGAAACCCCTCCCCGTCGAGGTCAAGCAGTCTCCATTGCTTGTTCCTTGGCAGGGTGGTCGCCAGAACAGTTTGACCGTGTCCCATTCCCCTCCTGTCTCCATCCTGAAGCGTGCCGGGGCTCCTGCCAAGTCAACTGAACGTCATGTCTCCTTTGGGGATGTGGTCGTGCATGAAGTTGAGCGGTTTCCCCGTGCTGTCTTTCCCCCTCCTCGTTTCGCGGTGTTTGAACCCAAGCGACGGATCCCCCCCCCTCCCCCTCGTCGACCCTCTGCTCCCCGATTGGAGACCACTGAGGAATTGCCGCGTCGTCAATTGCATCTTGAGGTTGCTGTCCGAGGTCCTTCATGGAGGGAATGGATCGGTTTTACCGCCTGTGGCGTTGCCTTCGTAGCTGCTCTTTCGTGGTTGCACGGTTGACTTGGTTTTGTTTCGTTTTGCTTTTGGTTTCGTTTTGCTCTGATTTTGCTTGTGGGACCGGTCAGGGCTTTTCTTGCTGTTTTGCGTTGCTGCGTTGCTTGCTGCGTTGCGTTCCCTGCCCCAGTTCGACTCGCTTTGAAAATCTGCAAAACCCCAAAAACAAATGGGCCCTGTGCTCTCCCCTGCGTTGCCCCTTCTCGCTGTGTTTTCTTTTGAGCTGATTGCTTTTTTTCTTCCCCTGGTGGACGGGCTCTTTGGATACCTGCCCCTCTGCGCTGATGAGGCTACAGAATCAACCCCTCCGAACGATGACCCCTCCCCCCCTAAACGACCCCGCCGAATGACCCGAGTTGCAGACGTTATGCCCCCCGGAGGCTGAAAGGGGTGGATGGTGGCTTGGCTTTTGAGCCAAACAGGTCAGTTCACTTCATGGTTTGCTTGACTATTTGTTGACACTATTGATAGGCTTTTGGACGACTCGCCGGATCTCGATTGCAGACACAAGGCCGCTGGAGGCAGACCGGGGAGGATGGTGGCGGGCTCTTGCCCAGAAAAAGATATGTTTACTCCACACCATGATGATGATGGAGCCACTGCTGATGATGTCGTTGACTTGATAGACCCCGTTGAACCCCGATTGCAGAAAGGAATTGCCGCTGTGCGCAGACTGGGGGATGGTGGTCGGCTGTCGCTCAGAAGAGGGCGAGCTACCTGTATGTCTTAGGCTGGCCCCCACTCAGACCATCCTGCATGCCAAAAGTCGTTCCTCTTGTCAGCCGAGCAACTGTCTGATTATCTTCTTTGGCAAAGGGTTGTTCGGCCGTTAGTCGGGACGCAAGGCGAGTACATCGTAGGGCTCTATTACATCTTATTCTCTGACAGTGCTTGCGTGTAACATTAAATGCATTTAGTAGTATCGCGATTCTTTCTCTTTTCTCCTAATTCCCGTTTCGGAGTTCCTGCGTAGTGCCCATCGTGAGATTACATGTAAGTGCTTCTGGGTTCAAATGTAGCCCTCTGAGCTGGGGACCAGCGCGCTGCTTGAGCAGCCCTCGTATCAGATCATTGCCACAGATTTTGAATCCCATGTACACCACGGGCTTTAGGGGCCTTCCAACTGGAGAGCTTGATAGAATTGCCAGCCAGTGTCACAGCACATGATCCACCACGCCATTCACCAGGCACGCAAGCTGTCGCCCATAATTAGCTGCTGATCTTCCTATTCATTGTTGCAAATATTTTGAGCAGCCAGGAGCATACATGAAGTCAAAAGCTGCGCGAGACCACAAGCTGTGAGCGAAAACCAAGGCGGATTCCAGGAGAAGTTTTCAGAAGTAGAGATCTTCCATCTGGGGGTTAGTCTTTTGATATGCAATAAGAAGAATTGGAGCCATGCTACTCCTGAAGGACTCTGACGCACAGCCTTTCGTGGAACAAATGCCCAGACCGCATGCACTGTACCTTCATGACACTTTTCTTTTACCCCACGGCGAGGTCTCGAGCAATCTCCGTAGCTCAGATGTCAGAGGACAGTGGAGAAGCCCTCACATACACCCCCGGGATGATGTTTTTGTATGAGACCGTGGACAATGGCCTTCACAAGAGATTTGTAGAGGTGATATCGTAGCAGCCTTTGGAGTCGCTGATATTGTGACCACTGTTCGAAAGGAGCTCGATCAACGAAACTTTGCACCACATGGATCACAATTGAATCGAAAAATCTGAAGGAGAGATATCAGAAAGCAGCTGACGTTCTGGTTGGGTTCTGGTTTGAGGAAGATCCTAATTATGAGCAGATGAAGACCGCGCTCAAACCTCAAAGAAGGCTCCATGATAGCGGAGGGTCTAGTCGTAGGATTACTTCAGGGCAGGGTTTTTTTATGATCGATGCTAGTCTTGATAGTTTAGAAAAAATAGTCAAGACTGCTGTTTTTGCTATGTCTTCCCTGGTCTTAGGCTGCCGTTTTTAGAGTCAGGACCGCCACGAAGAAAGCGTGGTATTCAGACTTATCTCTAAATTTGCTTACAGGATCCTTTATTAGTACTGCCTTGAAAGGTGAATGAGTTATCAATGAGCTCTTACGGATTTTCAAACTTCCCCTAAGCCTAGATATTCTCCCCATATTTATTAAACTCTATTTCTAGAGGACAAGTTAGACAATGCTCATGAGGTCGACTCTCCAATACGAGGAGTATAACCAGATAATACTACTAACGTGGTATTGCCTGCAGAAAATTTTAGTAGGTAACGAATAATTGTAGCCGTTGTCAAGGCCAATGGGAGAACTCTTCCATTCTGCCGTATGCTTTATTGAGAAGCGGGGTCATCAAGCTGGAAGCAATCAATTTTGGGAATTCAATGCTAATCTCTCACTGCTACTACGCACTCTAGCCTTCGGGCAATGAGATTGTGGAAGAGTAGGCGCTTATGCAGCGGGATTGGTTGTACTTGATTTCATCACATCGTAATCTAACAGGCGTGTAGCACGGACCGCCTTCAGCCGTAGCCAATGGATCACTCCTGCACCGCCGGTAATTCCTGCACAAGCCTCCATTCATCAATTGTGGCGCATAATGCGCCAGGTGTGCCTCATATAAATGTTTTCTCTGAGCCTAGGAATCTACGCAAAATACACGAAATCTTGCTCCTGCTCCATAAGAATCCAACTCCTCTTAGCCCTCTGTGTATATACACCTGACTCTCCATGACAGGCATAGCAGAAGGAATCGGAGCAGCCGCTGGGGTAGCTGGCCTCTACAAGACAGCCATCACCTGTTTCGACCAAATATACATTGCTAGAAATGCAGCACCTAGGCTGCAGTCACTTCTCGTGAAACTTGACAATGCCCAACTACGGTTGACGCGCTGGGGTAAGGCGGCCGGTCTTACTGGTCACCGTATCACAGACGAGGAGTCACTCAGGAACTCGTACTCATTCCAACTGGATGATGAGCAAGAGCGGCAGGCGATCCAAACGTTCCAAACAGTTGCGCTTATTTTTGAAGAGTGTCAGAAGCTTTGCCATATTGAACGCAAAAGCAAGGCTAGCAGCGATTCTAGTACGAAAGAGCACGAAATAAAACCTTTCGAAGCATCCGGCATAAACTGGAGTCCGATGCATGTTTATCTTCATGAAAAGATCCAAGAAATTGTCCAGGGGCGGAAAAACCAAATCTCAGTTCCCCAGCGTATCAAATTCGCCATTTACAAGGCGAAACATCTCGAAAAACTGATTCAGGACATTAATGATCACGTTGACGAGCTATACAAGATCTACACTCCGTCTTCCAGTGTACAAGACGGGCTCGGCAAGGAAGAGCTAGAGGAGCTCCTCCACGTTGTGAGGGAATTAGGAATTGTTTCCGAGCGCGATCCCCTCATCAATAACGCAGTTCAAACTCTCTTTAAGCAGAACGTAAGTAGAAGCATTCTCGCGATTGACATTGATTTATGCATAGATTGCTTACGTATATAGAATAACAACATGATCTTCAACGCGACAGACTCCACGGTTCAGAAGATGGGGCAAGATCAGCATAGCCACTATGAAATGACGTTTGGTACCGACAGAGGCAACAGGTAGGGAGTCATCTAGAATGATTAGATGGTGAATCCTGCGATTGAAACTTCATTCTTGCGAATTTAAACATGGAACGCAGTCAGATATGACCTGCTATTTTAATTTTCTTTACAACAGTAGCACGGGAAAAGATACCACGGTACTTAAAATTGCTAAATAGAGCGTGTTCCGACCGTAAAACACAAAGAGGATTGAAATGCATGTTGTCAAGCAAGAGTAAGCAGTGGTAAGTTGACAGGGTGATCATATTGGTGAAGGAAAAGAAACGTTTGACTATCAACCGTAATTAAACTGCAGCAAACTGTAAAGAGAAAGCAAAGTGTACTAATTTGGAGGTTTCACTAGGCGTAATTCCCAAATTACGTTTTTGGTAATCCTTCATCCTTCCTTATGTGAGTCGTTGACTACCCAGGACTCAGAAGTCTACACGATCCCCCGAAGGGAAGCAAAGTTTTCAGTTTCACTAGGATGTGAAATCTCTTTCTGGTGGAGGCTAAGCCAAGAAAAGTTAAGTAGAAATATAGCACTGAGTGTTGAAGCTAAAGCGAAGTACCCCGCAGTACAGGAGTGATGCATTATCTACGGCTGAAAGGTAGTCCGTGCGCCTGCTACGTGGCCGTTATACAATAGGTCTATTATGAACTCCACTTGAAGAGCTGCCCTATAGGAGTGAAAGATCTATAGGGATATCATCTGATGATACGAGGTGATGGGATGCGTTGCAATCCATCACGCTGCATAAGCGTCTGCTCTTTCTAATATGACTATCCAGAGGTAGGGCCAGGCGGTAGAGGTGATTGATCTACAACGGCCCGATATCTGTATAGCTTTCAGCTCAACGACTCCACTTTTAATGAGAGTGCAAGGCAGAAAAAAGTATTTCTCTAATCGGTCTCGACGACGGCTCGAAATTTTTTATTCTCTACTCAAATTGTCCACTAGCTATACCGCCAGCACAATATATGCTCGTCGTATCATAGAGTAGATCTTATAAGTGTCGTCTCAGTGGTACTCAAAGATGAGCAGTCAACAGTTCAATAATAATAAGGGAATTTCCCAGGCTATAGGGGTTTTTGAAAATAAGTAAGTGCGAATCAATAATTCCATTACCCACGAGACGGTTCTAACTTGGTATTCTTTAAGCATCTTCAATATGAACAACGGAGGTAGTTACATCTGAGTTTCATGTTTCCCTTTTGATGCTACCAGATAGATCCCTATGCACACCAGCTCAAGAAATATACATAGCACAAACCTCTGTCTTGACTACCTAGCAAAGACTAATCTGTGTTTGAATTAGGTGCTGTTCCAGCGCAGACGCGTCCAAGCCCCAAACCGTGTTCCACGGTCCCTTTCAAAAAGGACCTAATGTTTATTGGACGGGAAGATGTGATTTGTGCTATCAAAGAAAGAAATACGGCATTCGGCCAGCGTCATGAGCGGGTGGCACTTGTAGGATTAGCCGGTGTTGGGTTAGCTGTCTCAATAATTGAACCCGTTGAATAATAATTGACTAACTTTCACCCAGGAAATCGCAGATAGCCATCGAATATTCCTATCAGTTGCAGAAATCAGCTCTAGACACGTGGGTATTTTGGATTCACGCCAGAAATGCAGTACGTTTCGAGCAGGGTTATCATCAGATTGCCGCAGTTGCAGAGATTCCGGGACGAGAAGATCCGAAGATGAACATCCTTCAGCTCGTGTATCAGTGGTTATGCGATCCAGATAATGGACGCTGGCTGATGGTTCTAGATAACGCGGATGAGGATGCTATCTTTTTGAAAGGCAATGAATCCAGTGGTCGAGGGCCACTACTAAATTTCCTACCCCAGACTGTCCATGGATCAATTCTGATTACATCACGAAATGATCTTGTCGCACGAAATCTGGTGGGAAGCGATGGTAATGTGATCAAAGTTCAACCAATGAATAACGAAGAGTCTCTCGCCCTTTTACGGGCAAGAATCCCGGTTCCCCAATCAGCAGAGACTACGGCGGAAGAGAGGGCGCTAGTCCACGCGCTGGAATATATACCGCTAGCAATTACTCAGGCGGGGTCATATATTGCAAATCGATTGCCCCTTCTTACAGTCTCCGCATACCTCCGACTTTTCCATGAAAGCGAGCCGAAGCGGACGCGGCTTCTTCAAAATGAGGATTCTGCGGATCTTCGTCGCGACCCTAGCACTCGGTTTGCGGTAGTAACAACCTGGCAGTTGTCGTTCGAGCAAATCCGCCAGGAGCAACCTAGAGCGGCTGATCTCCTGTCGTTGATGAGTATGTTCGATCGGCAGGAAATTCCCGAAAACTTATTGCGCGACCTTAATCAAGATGAACTGGATTTTCACGATGCATTAACGCCACTTCTCAATTTTTCTCTTGTCAGACGGGAAATCAACGAACATCTATTCAACATACACCACCTAGTGCAGCTATCAGTTCGTGCCTGGCTAGATATGCACCAGCAGATCCACCAATGGCAGGCTAAAGCACTAGAGATTATGGCCCGGTCATTTCCAGATGGCAATTACGAAAATTGGAGACAATGTCAAGCGCTGCTTCCGCATGCTAAAAGTGTGCTAAATTCTCTCCATGACGTCAACAATGAAGATCGATTAAATATAGGCGTCCTGTCAAATAATTGTGGGTGGTTTCTAGATCTACAAGGAGCTTACAAAGAGGCCGAGGCAATGCATCGAAGGGCGTTGGAAGTAGGAGAGAACGTGCTCGGATGCAATCACCTCTCCACGCTCAGCAGCGTTAGTAACCTTGGCAACGTACTATTCCACCAAGGCAAATATGAAGAGGCAGAATTGATGTATCGACGGGCACTGGAAGGAAGTCAGAAGGTACTTGGACGCAAGCATCCTGAGACACTGGGCAGTGTCAGCAACCTTGGATTAGTGCTCTCAAGTCAAGAGAAATACCAAGAGGCGGAGGCAATGCATCGATGTGCACTGCGAGGACGCTCGGAAGCGCTTGGAAGCAAGCATCCTGACACACTCAGCAGTGTTAGTAACCTTGGCATAGCACTTGACAACCAATGCAAATATGAAGAGGCGGAAGTAATGCATCGAAAGGCGCTGGAAGGTAAAGAAGAGGTACTTGGAAGCGATCATCCCTCCACGCTCGACACTGTTAGCAACCTTGGTAATGCACTCTCCAGCCAAGGGAAATTTGACGAGGCGGAAGCGATGTGTCAACGGGCGCTGGAAGCAAAACAGAAATCTCTTGGACAGCAACACCACAACACACTCGGAAGTGTCACCAACCTCGTCTTAGTGCTCTTCAATCAAGGTAGATATGCAGAGGCGGAAGCGTTGTATCGACAGGCATTGGAAGACTGTGAAAATGTGCTTGGACGTGAGCATCCCGATACGGTCACTCTTGCTGAAAGTCTTGTTCTATTGCTTTCCAGCCAACGAGAATACGGTGAGAAGAGACAGAAGCGGTGAATTTGTCAGATTGTAATGAGATCAATTTTTAATCAACGTCCCCAAACGGTCCTTCTATCCATATTAGTCAAGTGATATCACCAGTAGGTGGTGAAACTATAAACATTCTTTGCTCTCCAGGGGTCTGAACTTGGGCGAAAGATCGCAGAAAGTCGACAGGAAGAAGTTTCCCGTTGTCTGCCAAGTGCAACACAAATTCAATGAGGGCTGCTCCATTTGCGGGATTGGCTTCCATCGAGTAGCAATTGCCTGTCAGTCCGAACGTGTCCTGATCTTGAAATACGCAGCTCAGAAATGCGAGTGAGTGCTGTACTTCTGGCTCAAAGACAAATTGATAGAGATGTATAGCATGCATAGGTAGTCCTGCGCTATTCTTGTCACATAAATGCGATCTCAGAGAGGGACACGTAGGTGCGGCCATGGCAGTCGCCTTGTCCTTATCACCGATTAAGGGTTGCGTAATATGCACAGAGACTATGGGGCCACTGATATTTTGAGCGATCTTGTTATCTTTCGTACACCATGTCACTTTGATTATTATCTCATCTCCTCGTGTGTCTACCGAGACAAACTCGTTGATTTTGGCACAGCGATATTTCATTAGTCTTCGTTCACCTATAATGGCAGAATATTCTGCCTATAAAAATTTATCTTTTTGGACAACCAAATACCCGAAATTCATGCTATCAAGCTAGGAAACGAAAACTCAGAGTGAATCATGATTTATTGACACAGAATGTGACCTTAAAGCTACCTAAATGATGGGATCTAGTTTACTAAAACTCGCACTGAAAGCGGAAGACTAGGTAGTAGAGCAAGGGTGGAGGAAGGCTCATGAAACACCACTGTACGTCTCCGGTGCTAAGGGTTTCGCTTAAAACAACGTCTTGGTTGTTCATGTCAAAATATTTACGCAAATAATACAGCGACCGCAAAAGTCCAACTACGCAACAGCGTTTTCTTTGACTTAGGTCTCCGAGCAGAACATCGAGCTAGCGGTTGGTGGCTTTTCCTCCATGATTTGCAGAGACCTACCAAAGATTTTCATGAAATTCCGTAAACTTTCTTTTCATACGCGTCATGTAATCTCATATCTTATAATTCTGTGCTGTACTACTGAGACCCTCAATTTCACATTGCCCGCTCAATAAATGATTTGCGCTAAGCCCGTGGTGGTGAGGCTGGTAAAGAGCTCTTTATTGTATCCTGCTCAAGGCGATTTCTAGAATCACTGTAAATACCGGGCGGTCACCAGCAATCGCTCATTGCTGCCGTCCGCTCTATCTCTAGACAATTGATGGGACAAGAGCAGGGCGCTTAGGCAGCGTGATGGGTCGCACCGCATCGCATCACATCGCATTGCCACGTTATGTCCCCACAGATCACCCGCTCACAGCGCAGTTCGTCGAGCGGAGGTGACAGAGGCTTCATGCCGAGCGCGTCGCAAGGATCGCACGGACCACATCTCAGCCGCAGGTAATGCATGACTCCTGCACTGCCGGCCACTCCGCTTTGGCTTTACCACCGGGGGCGGTATGGTGGATTTGGGGTGTGTTCCATGTCTGTAAGTTGTCAATTAGATCGGCGGCTAAGCATTGGTTGGTAATACCAGACATCCAAGCGCCGATGCAATGCTGACTCGAGACAAAAATGCATAACTCATGATCTCATGTCAGCCCACCGATCTTCAAGAGCGCTTCCTGTGTACACCGTAAATACGATCGCAGTCCGCCCTTTTCGCCACAATCCCATCTGTCAAATAGATATACCCTCTCAGCAAAATCTCTTGTTCACCTTCGACATGCCTAGGAGGTATCCTCGAAGAGTCGAACAAACACCGTCGGTCTCTGTCCCCACAGCGCCGTCCGGGCAAATCTCACGCTGCATCGCGTTATTGAACGATGGAAAGGAATGTCCACGCACGACAAAGAGACCCGAGTATCAATATTGCAGCCCCCATCATCAGGAATACAAGGACCTTCACTGCAACTACAAACAGCTGGAAGAGGAGTATAATGCCTTGGTATTGGGTGATAAAGATGTCTCAGCCGCAGTTGTCACGGACAAGATCGTACGAGGGAAGAAAGTCATTGCGCTGAGGGATGAGGTCAATAGGCGGTTCTTCAGTATAAGTGATGGTAATAGAGGGCATGTTCGATGGATTCTGAAATTGAATAAAGATGTCGAAACTCTGGAAAAGAGACTCAAGACGGATGCAGGAGATGGGCCAGCGCAACAAGACCAGAGCGGGCCAGCAAGCAATTCTGCAGAAAGTGGGACCCTTCGTCAGGAACGTGTTTATCGCTCACTACTCTCATTTGCTGTGCCGATGTCGGATCTGGACCATCTGCAGGATGATGATCCAGTCAAACTTCTGAAAAGCGATCTTGTTCTGATAGCCAATTCAATGAGGCAGCGACTGTATAGCATCGTCCCCTCGCTGGACGACTCATCTTCGGTGATCAAGGACAGCAATACAGGGGAATCATGGAATCCCGACGTTGGCGATAAAGTGATACGCTTTGTTCTGCGTGAATTCATCCTCTGGAAAGCAGACACCGAAGTCCTTGCTCTAGCCTCCAAATCTGAGAGTATTGATCAGTTTCTGCGACAAGTGCCCCTGGATACTATAGAACATATACTCAAGTTTTTTGGGAATATAGGTCGTGAGGACACCCTACATTTGATACGTGATGCCGTTTGTGATTGCGTGCTCTCTCCTGATCCGTCGGCAGTCTGTATACTGGGCGAATTGATCTCCACTGATAACGGAACGAAAAGGATGACCGTTGAAGCCTGGGATATATTGTATCAGCATTTTTCTGATTATATGCATTGGGGAACCGTCGAGTTTTTCTGTTTCAGATTTGAAGATGTTCTTCTCATCAAGAGACTCATTGCACTGAAGAGATACTACCCGCAATGCTACGGGGGCGCATGCGAAGAACAAATCTTGCCCGTTTTTCTTGGGTTTATATCGGTTACGCGGGGCTTTCAGGACCCTATTATTTCTCTTACTGAGAATGATGGGGTCATAACCGAGACCGAGAACCGTTGCTACCTTGTCGGGAGAATGAGCAAACACGACGCAAGAACAGCGACGTTTGTTCAAGACCTCCTCAAAAGAATAGCTCATTACATTGTTATAGTCTACGAAACCGATGGAGATGGATTCAACCGTCTCAAAGTCACTCACCAGACAGATGAGCAAGACCAAAATCTCTGGATCAGTCGCAGTCGATCGGCATACGCACATTCGTGCCTAAAAGGAACTTCATGGAGCGTCAAATGGTCATTGAAAAACATCCGCAATGATGTAAAATATATGCAAAATTACCGAGAACGCAACTTGATTTGGGACTTCGTCGAGGTCATGATCATACATAGACATCCAGGGGTCAAATTTAATCTATACAGCCTTGTTGGGGATGCCTTAATGATGCTTAACGACTCGACCGAAGAAGAGACCCTGAGAAGTGCGATCCGAACATCAATACCCGAAGAGGAACAAAAACAGTGGATGGATGCCTGTTCGTTGGAAGGGACTTCTTCTGAAGACAGACACGTTGGTAACATTCATTATGAAGGAAATCGACAGCGAGCATGGGATGTGCAGCAAAAACAGCCAGACCTAATTCGTGGTTCGCTGAATACTAAAGTCTCACTCCGAGACCGCCGGCTGATATGCAAGATCCTCGACGATATGGAGGCCAACGGAGTGATCAGCCGCCTTAAAAAACCACACAAGGCCTCTTCCAGACCAACTCTCTTGGACGGCACAGACGGCCTAAAAGACCTCTATTTCCACTATGACTTCGGTCCAGTTAACGAAAATGCACTTTCACTTGGGCACCTTGGCAATTCTCTAACGTTCGACTCACTAAGCCGCTTCGCCCAAGCGTTTCAGGCAGCGCACCCAGACGCGGTTTTTGCCAAAGGAAGGGTGAACGTTCACTACTGCGCGTGGCCAATGCCTGTGGTGTTCCCTAAGGCGTGGGGTGTTCCTACCTTTTATACGAGCGAGGGGTACCTGTATCGGTGGAACTTCCATCCGTTCGACTTTCCGCTGTCCGAGAGCGCGTGGCAGAGTTATGTTAATCATACGATAAACAAGAGATTCTTGTTTGCGCATTGTGTAGGAACAACGTTAGTTATAGCTGCTACCGGTCCGGAAGAAGCAGAAATGAACCTTAGGTCGATCACTGAGGCGACGAAACAGATGAGCTGGAGATTAACTGTTCCACATACATCGACTTGGACAGGGGATATTGACAGTTTGGCATTATCGACACTATGGGCTGGGATATCTCCGGTCGTATAGGAGTAACAGACAACTGATGCAACTGGAGAGGGACAATTATAGTATGGCTTAGTCCTAGAAGGAAACAATATAATGTCAAGCCTGCATTTTGTTTCAGGTCTATCTGACTTTTAAATCCGTGCCTCGATGTATTTTGTCCCGATGCCCGGCTAATAAAGTGGTAATAATACTGGCTTCGTCATGTCACCTGGACTATTCATGGTAAGCAGGAAGATGTCATGCAGGGAGTCGCTGATTTATATATGTTAGAGGGCCAGACGGGAAATCAACTCAGTTGTGTTCTGCCTCGACAATAGCCAAGTCATCGGGTTCTGGGATGCGCTGATCGGCGCCTGCCTGCCTGCAGACATTCGGTACGGTCTTCCCGGTGAGTGATTTTCCTGAATCTATATCGCCTAATTGTCTCGGCTGTAGGATAGCCTGGGTTAGCCCTGGCGCTTGGCTGCCAGTTCTGACGCGTCCTGATCTTTTAAGTCACAGCTGATGATTTCGTCTGACCGCTTACGGTCAACAACCAAGATGATAAGTGAACCCTGTAAGATCACCTCGGCCTAGTCGTGCCACACGCAATGTTCTCTAATAAATTCGAAAGGGAAGAATGTATTCCTCCTGGAGGCGCTAGTATTTTCAAATATCAAGTTACCCGATTGTTTACTTCCTGTGTATCCCCTTTATCGGTATTTTTGATTTGTGTCCCTTTAAGCTGTCAAGAATTCTACCAAATTGGAATCTTCTTTGTAACATTATTACGATCATAAAAAAAGGTAATAAAGGAGACCACTTCGAATCCGCTACTCTGGCTCCACTAAAATTTTACTTGAAAAGAAGCATCCAAAATAAAATCAAATAAACATTACATAGGCTGCTCACCGCAATATTGGATATGTGGATGGGGAGTAACGGCTTTCGAATGTTATGGGTACCTGGCGGTCGTTTCATCGCACAGGGCATTTCATATCACCGGGCGGGGGGTTACACTTCGATAGACTGTTCTTTTTTTGTGCGATGTTCAAACATACCCAGCTCTGTATCATTAGGTATGCCTGTCCGCAGATGTGTTCGCGGCCGTCTGCCAAGCAAAGAATCGCCGCAAGTAGAATGTGGGGACACGATATGGAGCATTGACAGCCAGTCACGATGAGTCAACCTGAATCAGCCTGATTTATCCCACGTCATTGGAAGCAGCGAAGTCCATTCTGAAGCATTTAACCACGGCGCTAGATATTTTATAAATAAGCCACCGGGGATCTACTCTACTGTATCATCACGCCATTTTATTAAGTAAAGATTCAATATTCAACCTGTCGGAACAAAGTCTCTCCATCGCAGATCCATCATCCACCATGTCCGACAATTCAAATCCACCCAGCCGGGAGAAGCCTATCGTTTTCTACGACATCGCCTTGCGTCCCCCAGTCGAGGAAAATAACTGCGCAGTAAACCCTTGGAAAACCCGACTGGCCCTCAACTTCAAAGGGGTTCCCTATAAAACCTCATGGGTGCCGTTACCCGACATTTCCAAAGTTCGCAGCAAGCTCAACGTGCCACCATGCCGCAAGTTTGCCGATGGGAGCGACTTCTATACCCTACCTATTATTGAGGATCCGGCCACCGGCTCTCTGATTGGCGACTCCTTTGACATCGCGGTATACCTACAAAAGACGTATCCAAACTCGGGCGCGGGTGACCTGTTCCCCCCTCAGACGCTTGACTATGTTTACGTCGCTGATCCTCCAATCATCGTACCGCTATCGGAATGTCAGAAGGGTGAATTTTCTGAGTATGCCAAATTCAACATGAGTGTCGATGGGGCCTTTACTGCGCACACACAACTCTCTGTTCAGTGTTTTCCGTTCGATCCAGCTACTGCCGAGATCAGTAAGGCGGAATTTGCCCGCCGTGCGGGTGTTTCATCCTGGGACGACTTTTCATTAGTTGGTGAGGCGCGAGAGAAGGCCAAGGAATCATTCCGGAACACGCTCGGTGAGCTGGCCAAGCTATTCCGGAAGGACCCCACTGGCCCCTTCGTCCTCGGAGCCAGGGCTAGCTATGCGGACTTGATTGTTGGTGGATGGCTCCGTATGATGTGGAAAGTTTTACCCGCGAGCGAATGGGAAGAGCTGAGAAGCTGGCATGATGGCATTTTCGGCCAGTTGCATGATGCATTGGAGGTATATGCACAAGTGAAATAAAGATTTTCATGGCATTCACCCAAGATTATCTTTGTCTTCAAACTTTGTCAGATACTCCTTAAAATACCAAAACCATCTGAAAAACAAACTATTTTAGAAAAAAGCATTGGTACCATGTTATTAAGGCTGTGGTCGTAGCTGGAATCCCCAGATGTCCAATTAAGCCCCCCAAAAAGTAGATGGCGCTACTTGGGCAGCAATTGACGGATTATCAAACGCCAGACTTTCATGGGTTTAGCACTGGAAAAATAGATCTATGAGCTCTTAGAAGTCCTTAAAATGAAAGGTAGAGAGAGACCTGTAATGATTTATGCCGCGGATTCAGGTACTCAAGCTCTGGAGGTCATCACACATTCGTCTTACACCTTCGTAAGAATGCCATTTCAACTGCCAGACCGGGACCAAACGATGCGGCAACAACGTGCGCCTTCTTTGTCTGTGAACGAAGTCGATCCAAGACAATCAAGACGGATGCGCTAGATGAGTTTCCACGTGTGCGATATATCTCCCGGCTTGCTTGCAGCTGAGTTTCCGAAAGCTGCAAGACTTCCGCAACGCCATCTATGATGGACCTTCCCCCTGGATGCAAGGCCCAGTCAAAATCACAGATTTCTAGCGGGTTCAGCAGTCCTCCTTCTGCTGGTGACTGAGATCTGAATTGTTCCTCGTATGACGGCAAAAGTCTCTCAAACATTGGTTTGATCGCATTTTTGGTGTATCTGGGGATATCTCGATCCAGCTTTGCTCGATAACCTACATACAAAGATTAGTCAGTCTTCTCAAAAGACGCGAATATTGATCGACAAACCATCTGTATCCGCATAGAACGTCATATGCTCAGCAGTGTCCGGAACCAGTTCATAACCCCATTCGACAAGCTCAAATTGAGGAGTGACTACCTCATCCTGAGTCATGCCATACTCATTACAAAGAACAAAAGCAGCCGCGGCATCCGAGAACAACAGTGCTGCGACATTGGCTTGACCGGAATCCGGGCTGCGCTCTGCTGTAGACAGATATTGCCGTATGTTTGGCGTACACAGCTCACAAGCAAATGCTAGAATGCGGGCTGGTTTCCGTCGTAGACTTGCTGAACCGGCTATCTGCGCCGCGGCCCGCAAAATTGACAGCCCACCTGCACATCCAACGCCGTGGAGGAGCGTGCGATCGACATGAGGTGAAAGATTTAATTCACGGGCCACGAAGAAATCGTATCCCGGGTTACCTGAATTAGTACAGGTAACCGCGACCGTGTGGGTGATTTGCTGGGGAGACACCCGGGCTTCCGTGAAAGCTTTTTGGCATGCCTGAACAGCGAGCTTGACTCCAGCTTGACGAAAGAACTGATCAATCTCACTGATTGAAGGCGGGTCCGCCTGCGTTGCAAATCCTGCCTCGTAAGGTTTGACTGCGGATCTGGTCTCGATTCCCGTTGAGCGATTGATCCGAAGCAATTTTTTGATTCTAGTACAAAAAATTAGACAATTCTGTGTCAAATCAATCAAAATTGCAAAATCTACCCTGGATTGTTCACATCTTGAAATCGCGCTGCCAGGTCTTCAAGATCTTCGGGACTTAGCAAGTATGGCGGATACTGGGATCCTAGTCCCGTAATGTACAAGGCTGGCGCCGGTGAGTTGGGTTCCATATTAACTGCGAGGTAATCGCGTCAGAAATGAGGGGCAAAGTGGAGCTGAAAGATATCATGGTCAGAAAGAGATAGCGCGCTAGCCTGTGCTTGGCTTTTGGCTAGTAAGAGTTTAGCGCCTAGCTACAAAGATCGCGTATATTGAAGCAGAAACCAAATTGTTTCAATTTGATACATCTAGCTGAATGCTCCAGATGTCGATGCCATGGCTGTAGTCGCAGCAGGAGCAACATATATTCGCGCAGCGTTTTCCGACGACATAAATGGTGTCTTAATTACATATATGGCGAGCCTCAAAGTCGTTGATCTCACCTCTGTAGTGGTGTTTCTCACTCCCCTGGAAAATATGCATGGCCCGACTGGGGGAGGTGCTATTGCTTGGTAAGTCATTTCGGGTCTATCTCATGGTAAATAAGAGGGGCCTCTTACAGCTAATCTTTGTGGTTACTGGTGAAATGAGTTCCCGTCTTTACATTTAATTTTAGTGGTTGCCGCTTGCATTTTTCGAGGCGTCCAGTATGCAGGAGAGATGATTCATAAATAGTTGATCGGTGGGATTTCTTCTTTTTTCTCCTTTTATTCTCCCTATTTGCAGGATGCGCAAAGCAAAGATGCTGTTAACCGACGTGTGATCTGACCGATTTCAGAGAACCAAGAAATCTCGAACTAAATTATAAGTGAATAAAGGAATCGCTAGGCCATGTAGGTCTTGAAGTAATTCAAATTGGCGGTAAGCTATGTTATGAAGAGTCAAGTTGGGACACACTTATACCGCGTCTAGGTGACGCGGCTGACAAAGTGAGAAAAAAGGCAGGTTCCTGGTGTAGATTATTCCTCGACCTTTAGAGAGGTAGCAAACACTGGGCGTAGAAAGCACTATAAGCAGTGCAAACTCCTTGAGCGCAGGTCGTAGGCCCGGTCCAGCCATATCCACCGCATTGCCCATATAGAGGTGCCCCAGTTCCAGTGCTTCCAGATGATGTGGTCGTGGATGTAGGCTTAGTGGTTGTAGCCAAGGTGGTAGTGCTCGGGGGCGTGCTGCCACTAGTGTTACCACTCATAATTTGCGCGACTTGATTGACTATGGCAGCCATTTGGACTCCTAGAATAGTTAGAAATGTTTTGAACATCAGGCCAGAGAATCGACTTACCCCCAATCTGATCAGCATTTGTGCCATACCAGCCTACCCAATCCCAACAGCCATTCGGGTTACTCAACTGAGCACCACTCCAAATAGTGTGCAGGGTATTGTCAGGGATGGCCTGCGGGTACAATATGATGATGTTGTTGGTATCTAGGGGACATAGTTCGATGATTAAAATTCCGTTCTCTTCGAGAATAGGTTCCACTTACCAGCCCACTGATTGTAGCCAGTATTCTGAACAAACTTCATCTGGATATTACTGTAGCTTTGCAGACAACCATGCAGAGCAACATGGAGCTTGCAGACCGTTGTTCCACTCTGGCAGCTAGCTGGAACATAAAGGTATCCAGTGGTATCCATGCCGGCAGCGCCGTATGCACCGGTCTGGGCAAAGGAAACCACAGAACCAGAAAGTGTTCCGGAATTCTTTGCATTCAAGGCGCCATACATCCACTTGAGTACTGCGCCAGCACCATCATAGTTGCAATTGCTAATGTATGGTGAAGATGACATACTGCAGGAGTTGTCACCCGAGCCATCAAAATCAGTTGGGAAGGTGTGGACAGCGCCACTTGTTGTCACGTAGGAAACATTGGCTGAAGTATCGAAATTGCTCAATTGGGAATTAAGCGCATTCATTACATTCGGTCCAACGGTGGTGTCCGCCGATCCTCCCCAAAGAAATATTTTGCGATTCTGCAAGTTGCTTGTTGAGGCAATTTTACTGCCGCTCCAAGATTTCATATTGGCAACCGGCGTGGTTATAGATGGGTTTTGGTTGTACATGCAGGAAGTGTACTGAATATGAACATCTTCATCAGTCCAATGATCTGGCCGAAAGGTCCAAAGAATGGGGAATCTACCGCTTGATTGCGGGCGCAGTCGAACGGACCACCCGCAAATACACCAAATCCAGTCTGGAAGACATTCGAATATGCCACACCGAGCTGGGCCGAGAAAAAACCACCACTGGAAAGACCAGATACCGACACAGAGCTTGGATCAATATTGTAAGCCCCAAGAGCAGCGGCAGAAGTGGTTCCGGCCAAGCTGGCCAGCCCAGCCAGGGTTGTCCAGTAAGTCATTGTGGATCGAATGTCAGGTGTAAATGATCAGTGAGGTTGATATGCCCATGACCTCGCTCTTGGATTTCCGAGGACTGTTATATAGGGGAGAATTCCTTTGCTTATACTTTTTTCGCATAGCGAATATAGTGAAGCCGAAGACCAGACAAATTTGGCAATTCACCAAGGTCACATTGGAAGCTCTGGATGCGGGACTTCCTCCGTAGCTTGATGAACATCGCGAACAGCGCGATTTCCCCACGTTTCGGATCCGTGAAGAGAGTCAGTCAGATATTTCTGTTGGTATAGAGAGCCCAACAGCATTTAATTTGCCTTTTAGGTTAGATTGGAGCCTGTGCGTACCCCAGAGTTACACGGTGGCGTGCGGGGTACGATTTTCCGGAGTAACCATGTCGAAGCTAGATGATGAGAACACCGGTTCCGAGATGCTTCGCTTCAGTAATTGATGAAGAGCTCAAAGATATGAAGATTAATTTGTTTTGCTTCATAAACTCTGTATTGCTGACCTCGCGAATCTCTGCGCCATTGCCAACGCTACCTGGTGCCACCTTCGGAACCCATCTTGGGACTCGAAGCAAAGAATTGTCTGAGAAGGTAATATTTGGCCGGCAATTTGAAACAAACTATTGCTTCAAAGTGGCCCTTATATTACTCTCAAATTAGAAATCTATTGCCTACAAAATACGCGCCATCTTTCTGATCAACTTGGAACCGAGTCCGCGCCAAACATCAAGTAATAAGCAAATAAGCGAGTATAACATTTCTGTACGTTGAAAATTCTGCCACAGCCAGTAGCGTTGATGTAGAAAATCTGGCGGGTCAGTTCTCTTGCCTCGGCAGACTGAGTTTTCGCTCATGATTCTCTTGCGATTACTGCTTTGAGGAGATGTTCAAGCTTCTGTCATGCAACGCCTCTTGTGGATGGGCTGAATACGTCTTGCGGATCGGATCCGACCCGAGACTCGTTCTCCTGCCTTTTAGTTAGTCATAGGCTCGAGTGAAGCTTATTAAATGCATCCCCGAAGGAGGGAGTTAGCACGATGAGAAGGATTTCCGGTTTTTGAAATGAACACATTCTTGGTGGCATGAGTCGTACAGTCTGCTATTTTTTCTTTTTTCAAAAGTTGCTTCCGGAATAGTGGTGTGAGCCTGAAGGCTTCGGAGATTCTGGATATTGAGATAAAACATCAATCCAAATATAAGATGAAAGCAACCTTTGTGAATCCTTTCCAGCCTTGGCGAGCACTGCCTCTCAGATATCCGTTAGTTTGCCCGCTTTTTGATTGTCAGTACAGCTGCTTGACAATCAACACGTATGCTATGGCATATTTCCATTCTCCCAATCATCCTCTCCTAGGGAATGGGATTGAGAGTCGGGCCTCCAAGGTTTTTGTTGATTTCATCATGTCCACAACACCTTGGGTGGTCAAACAACTAGAAGTCTTAATAAAGGTTCTGTAGAATTATTTGTCCCATGCTTTTTAGGACAAGAATTAGTATCTTTAACTCACAAATTAGGGAAATAAAGTACTGGAACTATGAATAATAATGTTCGAGATGAGATTCAAGGGCGAGTACACACTTTGAATTTCATGAAACTGTATGCTTTTAAGTGTCAAATGTACAATCAAAAGGGCAAACAGCAGAAAGGCGAGTTCCCTCGGCCCGCTTAACCAGGTTTAGTGGCGACCGGAGTGTCCGCGGAGTGTCCGAGCTCATTCTTCAGCTTCTTCCCCAGCACCACCGACGCGGGATGTTTGGCGTCGTGTATGAACGGCTTTGTAGTGCAAGTTTACAGCAGCAGAGCAGCCTCTGGCCATTGCCACAGATTAGGCGATTCCCACTAGTGAGGCACAGCTGTCGCCTTCTTGTCTGCCTGCCGATCAGTTTTACGGATTCCCCTCAGCTCGAGAGAAATTGTTACATCGACTCTATCCGCCACAGGCAACCATGAAGCGCAAAATAACCCACGAGACCACTGCTACCCCGCAAAAGCAGAGTAGACAAGATCCAGTATCGTGCGAGTCGTGTCGGAAGAGAAAGACCAAATGCGACCGGCAGATCCCATGTGGCAGTTGTGTATCTCGTCGAATTGATTGCAGTTATGGCGGCAATGACCCAAGGCCGAGCCCCCGGGTACTTCCTGGTCCTCAGGTGGGCGATACAACTTGCAATAGCGTCTCTTCGTCTCGAATGATACAAGCAGCAACGACCTCTCAGGAAATGGGTCAGAGCCGAAGAGGATACGATCCACTTGTCACAGCCGACTCCCTCGAGAATATTCTCATGGGCCACCGGGTCCCTAGTGCCGTTCCAGCAGTGCTCCGAGAAGAGCTATCGGGCCATCAGCGCATGCAAGCATCTCAACAACATCCGGACGCCGGCTCAGGCAGCTTCCGTTCTCTAGTCCGTACTAGCGGTTCTGTGTCTCTGGGGAACCCGGCGACTATTTGTCTGACATCATTTCTGCCCACGGAGGCTGATGCACTAAGCCTCTTCGATTATTACCTCAACCACCTCGACTACCAGTATCATCTTGTTGTTCCCGCCAAAACCAAGCAAGCCATTCATGCCTTGTATGAAGCAATTCATCACGGAAGGCCGGGGAATTTAAATCATGTTGCCTTATTGTTCGGCATTGTTGCTACGGCATTGTTCTATCAGCTCCTATCAACCGAATCGTCCGATGTTGCCGAGATCTGCAGTCGTGAGACGGTATTTCTCGCTGGCGCAGCATTGATTCAAAGCAACCATGTTACATATCCAACAGTCGAGGGTTTACAGGCCGCTATGATTGTTGGGCATCACTTGTCAAGTTTGACCCTGAACCCATCTGTGAGCTCGCTGTTTTCGCATGGTGCATTAGTGAGCCAGGCCAAAAGTCTCGGTCTCCATGTGCTCGATTGCCCTCAAGTTGCAGCCGTGCGTCAAGAAAAAGGATTTGATCGGGGTGAGATCGAATTGAAGCGACGGTTATGGTGGGATCTGACTTCTTATGATTGGCAAGTTCTCTGCACATGCTACTAGAGGTCCTTCTACTAATAATCTCGTCTCAGGTTGATGGGTTTCCTTGGTGGGCCCCATGAATGGACATACACAATACAGCCTCAACACATGAATGTACGTCGACCGTTGAATGTTGAAGATGATTCGATCGGGGAGGAAATCGAATTGTCATTGTCAACACCAACGTGTATGTCCTACACGCTGCATCGTCTAAAATTGGCTGAAGTATGTCGGGATATTGTCGATGCAGGGGCACCTCATTATTTTCAAGGCCAAGAGCTGCCTTATGAAACCATTCTTGACCTAGATCGCAAGCTTCAACAAGTATGCACGGAACTTCCGACATTCTTCCGATTTGATCCATCGTCCCGTCGCCAGTTTGCTGAGGTTTACCGTGAGCGACCAGAGATTGCGTGGCAACGAGCCCTTATGCAACAGGGCTACCATTCACGTGTTTGCCGTCTGCATCGTCAATACTTTATTCGAGGGGCAAAGGATCCGAGATACTCTTACTCCCATGTTGTGTCTCTCCAGTCTGCCCGGAAGGTCCTGGAAATAAAGCGCATCATGGACGAGGAAGAACCTCTTTTCACTCCAAACAGCTCTCTCTTCTGGGCGGTCATGCATCATGTGTTCATGGCAGCAGTTACCTTACTTATTGATGTTTGTTTCAACTGGGATGATATCCTTGCTTGTAGGAGGAAGGAAGAGGTCCTTGATGCCTGCCGACTGCTCAGCCGCGCGCAACAATTTTCGTCGGTTGCCCGAGAATGTATCAACGCGATGATGGACATTCTATATAAGCACTGGAAACAGGAAAAGAGACCAGCCTCATCTGGTGAGATGCGAGCTCAATTATCAGGAGCACCTGGCCTAGATGTTTCTGCCTTGCACGATCAGGCTGCCATATCGGATGTCAACAATGTCCAGGATTCGAAGGGCTTCCACTTTGCTCGTCCTGAACAAGTAAACGATATCCCTGTGTACGACGCGTCAATTGACCTTGTGAATCCAGAGCTTGGATCTATCCCTTTGGAGGACTTGTGGGGTCAAATGCTTGACGAAAGTGCTCAGATCGCTTTGGACACGCCAGAGTGGATGGATTTAATGACGGAGCTGACAAACGCGACTGTTCCGAACGAATGATACCCGACATATTGAATGAAGTCACTGAAGGTAAGGTGCCCTATTGTCAGAAGGCTGAATAGGGCTTCACGGTCAAACCCAAAGTCGTACTCTTTTGTCAATTATTTCCCCTTGAGTTGGATGAAATAAAAGAAACTCTTGTCTGAGGCCGACCTCATACTTGTCATGGGTACAACTTAAAGGTCGCACCATGTTCACAACGACCAGGACTCGTCACAGAGGGGACTCCGGAACTCTTAATCAATGTGAAAAGATCCGGGGATAGCGGAAATGGGAACGAAGATGTACCTCTTCTAGGCTCCTGTGACGATGGCGTACGTAAATTTGCGGACGAGGTCGACTGGAAAAAAGACTTAGAAGCCCCCGTCGAACGAAGCAGTGCATTCAATGACAGAAGATCGGGAATTCGAGGGGAATCCGAATCTTGATGAGTGCATCGGAAAAGTGGCGAGGCAGATGGACGAACGACTCAAGATTTCGCAAGGCCATAAATGGATGTAGAAGGGTCACCTGAATGACAAAATGGCGCAAATTGTGCGAAAGTCTACCTCACAGCCTTAGCAACCCAATGACCACAACGCAGCTGAAAATCTTCATCGCACTATAATCTTTTAAATGATTTTCCATTCATTACATGCTGCCGGCTTAAGCACCCGCGGCTTTGTACCCCTACAATTAAAACTGTGATGATGCCATGATGATGCACCACGCCGCTTCAATGGCGCTTGTCTCTCTTGACTTCGAGATCAAATCTGCCTTCTCATAGAACACTTCTTTCCAAAAATCTGATCGTCTCTCCAGCCCCAAATGAGAACGCACCTTAATGTCCCCCCAAAAGAAGAACGATCTCCCCTACATCCACCGCTACATCACCACCCACAGTTCCGACGGCGAGGCAGTGTTTGTCTCCCACGCTCAAATCCCCGATTACATGCCATCGCAACCAGCCGGCGAAGATGGGGAGATTGCACTTCTTTATGCTACAACGAACGTGCCTCCTAATATTGATGACGAGGCCGACATAGCGATGTACGACGAGTTTCTCCATCAACCACCTGGGCTTACAACCGAGGCAGGAACCGCCTTCAGAATGATTGATCTTCGACCTGGTAAAGTGACACCCATGCACCGTACAGTCAGCCTTGACTATGGGGTTGTCGTGGAGGGCGAGGTCGATTTGATACTTGACTCTGGGGAAACTCGACATCTTCGACGAGGCGACGTCAGTATACAGCGCGGCACGACCCATTCCTATCGAAATAGGAGCGCCTCGGAATGGTGTCGGATGCTCTTCGTGTTTTTGCCGATGCAGAAGGTTACAGTCAACGGGAAGGAGATGGGCGAGGAGATATACGACGCGGAATACGACAAGTCTGGAGAAGATTGAGATGTATACTGCTTCAGGGGCTAATTGTTTCATTATTCAATAAAAATTCGTCGTTCGGGTGCTGAGCAATGACTCATTGTTGCCTAAATAGATACACTTCCTCGCCGACCCATTGAAATTTCTGGACCCTGATGGATCTAATATCGAAAAAGTCTAGAATAACCATCCGTTCGTCCCCTTTATCTAATCAATCCTAAGAGCCGAATTTCTCCCAAGCAAGAAGCGGGTTTAGGGTCCGGAACAGGGCAAGCCGACGAAATTTACAGGCGTGTGGCCATAAGCCTGACTCTCTTATGAGGGAGTCTTGTACAATTTTCGACTGAGAAGTTAGGGGCAAATAATTCGCAGTCCAGTGAGCCGACCTTCTCGAGATTATTGATCCAGGTACCAGTGGCAAAGCCTCGGACGAAGCACTCACCGGCTAGCGTTGTAGAACCCGAATTGAACCAGGCGAAAGCTCAGATCCTTGGTTAAGAGAGAAAGCCATTGTAACACTGGGTATATTGTCAGAGCATATGGCGTTCCCGATGCATGCGTGTATTCGGCTCATTTCTCCGTACTGTCAACGAGCTACGGCCCGGGGAGATCTATCGTTGATTATTCAGGTACCCGCCACTACTCTTCAAGTCATTTTCCTTGTTCCAAGACAATTAGAAGATAAGGATGATGATAAAGATCTTCACATTCCTCATCCGGCACCCGCACTATTATAATTGGCTGACGGAAGCATCAGTGTCGACCGAAGAATGTAACCCAAACCCTCTTAGGAAACGGAATGCGACCCTGACATGGTTTCCTGATCTCAAGGCGACACATCGATCTCATCGACTCTTGACGATCCAGAATTGTGGACTGAGCTTATGCTCGGCAAGCCGATACGAAGTCTTTTCTCGATTCTGACCCAGCTTAGGAGTAGGCTACCGAATCTAATCAATCAAGTTCCCCTTGTCATTCAAGCTTCCATCTCACGAACCAATAATTAGGAGGCGTTTTCTTATGTGACCATTGCCAAATGTACCTCTCGCCATCCATGGTACGTATTCGCTTATCAATGTGTTGAATCGCCGGGGCCTTCTTCTGTAGAGTACCTCACTTTGAATCTCCACTCCTGCCAACGTACCGTCAGGAACAGGCCCAGATTACCTGGATAGAAACCCGAGGGTTCCATTAATTTCGTCACCACTCAAAATGTAACCTTTTCGTAGCCATGGACCTATTGTCCTATATCTTGAGCTGGGGTTTGTTAGAGGATGAATTATTCTTACTATTATTCCAACTGCCGCAGCCTGGCACGTATAGACTACATTGTGCTCTCGCAATTCTCGACTTAACTTCTTTACCTCGACCTTCAAATGCGCTATCTTCCACTCCTACTAGCTGTATCAGCTATTTCCGCCTCGGCCCAAGAGCCAACACCGGTGTCACAGAGCGCGGCCACACCGAGCGGAAGCACACAATGCGCTTCTCAAGAGTAAGCACCAAGCGCGAAATCTCTCCATAGAAAGATCTATCTAATAGCGGGCAGGATTGTAGATAATTGCGTTGCGATCATGCAGAAAGCTCTTCAAAAATGCTCATCAGATAATTGGGACTGCAAATGTTCAGGGTCTGCAAATATCGCAAAGTGAGTCAACCATGAAACGTATTTCAATTATTCCAGAGCACTAATTCGTGAGGAAATAAAAGTTGCTACGTGAATTGCCCTGACACCCCAGACTACCTCGCTGCCCAGTCGTCCAGTGCCTCTGACTGTGCTACGGCCAACGCATACGACAAGGGACGCACAGTTGTGCCCGACACATGGAAAACTATGGACTTCCACAACGATTACCGTGCGACTTCTACAAGTACTGCTGCCCCTAAACCTACAGAGGAGAGAATAGTGGAGATCCACAAAGATTCAGCGAAGCCGTCTCAAGGAGCCGCCAATGTGAAGGCTACGGGTAGCTGGCTTGCTTTGGTTGGTTTAGGAATCGGCGCTCTCTTTTAATGACTAGAGGCTCCTGATCATTTCATTCGGCTGTCCAATATAGAGAATTGAGTCCCATTCTGCCCAAGAAGCATCCAGAATCCAATGTGAAGATAAGTGTCGGAGCCCAGCACCCTACTCCACAGTTACTTGAACCTTGGACTTGTCTGGTTCGAAGGATAGCAGTCAGCGTAGTGCCCAGTGTAGATGAAGGGTTCAACTTACAGAACGCGATATGATCCTTGATGTTCTTCGCCTTCTCGTAGGGATTTGCGTAATACCACGCAGCGTCCTGGATTACACCGTCTACAACAGCGCATCAGCATTCCCTACTCATCACGATGTTGACTATTTCACGTACCGCCGGTCTTCACCGAATAATACTCTGCTTCACCCTTCCACGGGCAGAATGTCTTCGTATCAGAGCCCAGAAATGCGTTCGGGTCTTTGATTGCGGATCGCGGAAACTGCCGGAAACTTCAGCAAGAGCTTGATTGCTTCTGTTCCTTTCCCTCAACCTACGTATACATTCCCTTCGACCGTTTCCCAGGCATCAGCTTCAGCCAGCACCAAGTCTCCAAGTTTGGCTCTTGCAGTCGGCATGATTGATATATTCCTTCCCAGTGAGGTGGATGATGTGTGATCAAGCCTTGAATGATGGAAAGTTGGGGTGTTAGTAAGTGTCAGATTCGGCCAAGAGGGTGGCACGGGTGAAGAGGTGCGGGGAAAACGACGCTAAACTTTAAACGTGTGACCCACCTCTATCTACGGAAAAGGATTCGTAGGATGACTCCTTTAAGGTTCTACTCACAGCAAGTCACTGTTACGGATATAGAAAATATCTGATAGGGAACTCAGCTAATTGCATAGCTTTGGCGGCGTATGCTTTACCGAAGTGTTTGAGCGATACCCTTCTAAAGCCGTGACCACCTTTACTCCGCCCGCACTTCGTTTATTTGGTTTATTTAGATGTTACAAAGCGATCTTTCGAGTTTATTACTCTACTTGAGCATGAGCATGAGTGTGTAAAATCAACTTGTCACTCGCGAAAACTACAACATGCTCATCATTTCAATGCATTAAAAGAGATTACGCCGTTTGTCAATCACAAATTTTCATTTTAGGAGGTCTGATGCAGGGGTACGTGACCCTGATAGCAAACCGCCAATTAGGGACTTTACCGACAACATTCGGCAAAGGCCCCTTAGCAGTTATCCGAGTGCAGAACTTACACCTGTTGTGCCAGGTTGCACCTATAGAGGAAGTACTATAATTGCGCCAAAGTCGCTCTGGGTTGCACTCATTTGAACTCGAAGTCGAAGCTATCTAGTGTACTCTTGGTTTTTCTTCTCGGAATGTTTGTATATTCTCTTCTCACAGTATACCTTCTCGGTGTATGCTTTGTACCTGCTGCAAGATCAGAGCATGATGGGACAACTCATCCCTCGGTCACTGTTGTCAATGGCACCTATTATGGGCTGCATAATACGCAATATAACCAAGACATCTTTCTTGGTATGCCATATGCGCAGCAACCAGTCGGCGATTTTCGGTTACACATTCCTCAATCGTTAAATACATCCTGGCCTCTTCCCAGAAACGCAACAGAATACTCACCCTCCTGTCGCGGCTATCGCCAGGTAGACGGTGCTTCTGAAGCATGTCTGACTCTGAACGTCGTGCGACCCCGAGGCTTCAGCTCCCAAGAAAGGCTCCCAGTTGCTGGTTAGTACTTGCCGTTTTCTTTCCACAAATGAAAAGAAAAATGTGGCCTGACATTTACCACTATTATAGTCTGGATTTACGGCGGAGGGTTCACCTCCGGCTCTTCCTCAGACTCACGATACAATTTGTCTTTCATCGTCAATGAATCCGTTAAAATGGGAAAGCCGATGATAGCAGCCAGCTTAAATTATCGTCTTCATTGCTGGGGTTTCATGTGGAGCAAAGAGATTCAACAAGCAGGAGCTGGAAATCTTGGATTTCGAGACCAACGCTTGGCACTGCATTGGATACAAGAGAGTAAGTCCGATGTGGAATCTACTAGTTGAGAATCTGTTCTGACTGTATTTAGATATTGCTGCGTTCGGCGGCGACCCAACGCAGGTCACAATTTGGGGTGAAAGCGCCGGAGCTCATAGTGTTGGTACACATTTAGTCGCTTATGGGGGTCGTGATGACGGCCTGTTCCGTGCGGCCATTAGCGAAAGTGGAGCTCCAAGCGTTTATGCGCGCTATCAAACACCTGATGATTGGCAACCTTACTACAATGCGATTGTGAGTGCGGCGGGCTGCAGCTCGGCAATGGATACTCTCGCTTGTCTTCGAAGCATTCCAGCGGAAACACTCCAAGGAATATTCGACAACTCTTCTATCGTGCCTGTCCATACTTTAACTGGACTTGATGGACCACAATTCATCCCTGTCATCGATGGTGACTTTATTGAAGAGAGTGCCACCATCCAGCTTCGAAAGGGCAAATTTGTGAAAGTCCCTTACCTGATCGGTGGTAATGCCGACGAAGGAACAAGTTTTGGCGTTCGGGGTATAAACACGGATGCCCAATTTCAGGGAATAGTCACCAATTGGGGGTTCAACAATGCTACCGCAGAAACGTTACAGGCACTTTATCCAGATATTCCTGAAATGGGAATACCTGCCACGATAGTTGGGAGACCTTCTTCTCAATATGGCGATCAATATAAGCGAGTGGCGGCATTCCAAGGCGATATGGACATCCACGCATCCCGCAGACTAGCTAGTCAGATCTGGTCTGCTTATAATGTGTCAGCGTATAGCTACTTGTTTGACGTGTCAACTGCTGGCTCATACTCTGGGGCTAATCACGGTTCAGAGGTCCCTTACGTGTTCCACAACCTTGACGGAGTTGGCAACATCGCAGATGTGAATTCCAAGGAAGTGCCACTTAGCAGCCGCCAACGTTTGAGCACTTTAATGTCGAGAATGTGGGTCAGTTTTGTGACGACGCTGGATCCAAATATTCCCGGAGGTATGTTTCCATTTTTATATTGATAGATCATGAACGTACTGCGTTCAAACATCCCGAGATCTGGTTAGCTAAAACTCGAACAGAATCTTCAACCAAATGGCCTGTATACGACAAAAGCGACCCAAAAATCATCTTCTTCGACACCAATGTTACAAGCCTGGCGTATGTAAACTTGGATGTTTATCGTGCGGAAGGTATGAAATATATAAGCGATCTACTTGAAAGTATCGGGCGTTGAGATTTTGCAGTTGTACTTGTACTAGCAAGAGGAATCACCTTAGCAGTGGCCCCAAGTAATGGAAGCTGGTTGTACTTATTCATGCATCCTCTGCATGATTAGAAAGATGGTGCTGAATTATGACCGTACCAAGCAAAGACGTAACCACGTTAAGCTTCATGCCCTGAGAGAATCAAGAGGTTGCGAGACAAACATACTGCTCGATATTTTTGAACATTTAATACGCAATTATACCAAGGCCCATGCTTGCTCAACTTTCTTAATGATCATCCCTAGCGCTGCGCAAGTCAGCCATTTAATCAAAAGCCTCTTTTTCATACATCAATCCAAGCAGTGTGGACCTCAATTCCTAAGTCCCTCCTATATAGGAATGATGTCACAAGCGCAATGTCTATGTGCGAGATTGAACGTGGCGGTCCATTGTTGCAAGTATTCTCTTTTCCTAAAGATTAGAGAGGGCGAGTCAGGCTACTTTCTAAAGCGAGTTCGAAACGCTTCTACTATAAGTTCAATTGAAATCACATAATGATAATCGAGAGTAGTCCGACACGAGTATAATGCTGACGGCTCGTCTTTAGTCTATCGCAAACCTCACTAGAATATGTTTCTAGAAGACCAGAGAAGGATGGGTGTTGAACTATCCCGGGGTGGACGAAATTAGGGTGCCTGCCTTCGAAATATCGAGGGCACCGGGACTCGGTCTACCCAATTGCCAAATCGCCGGATGGAAGCCAACTTGCATCAAGGTCAGTCAATAGGACAGTCCGGAAGGACCTCTTCGGCCGAGTTCAAGACTTGTCCTGATTCATTCGACACGACAGATATGCGAATGAAAGTAGCTCCCGTCAAGTATAAAGTTCAGAACTTGTCCTTAGCCCAACTCAAAGTATTACGACGACGTAATTTCAGAAAAAGAAATCGGAATGGATTCTGAACAGCCCGATGATAGATGAAAGCTTGAGTCCGTGTCTTCAAGCCCTCGAGGGGCATAGTGGCCCGGTCAGATCGATCGCCTGCTCGCCAGATAGGGGCCGACTTGCCTCAGCATCAGTTGATCAGACCGTGGTACTCGGTGTCAGCACCGTTCAACGCCAGACGTTTCATGATGGAGTACATATCAGTACCTTCCCAGGAATCACAAAGAACCTTGACTTATGTGGATTTTCTAGTACCCAACATCCCCTGAGGTTTTCGCGGAAAATAATTTCATCTGCCCATTGAGCAGAGGGGTGAGCATGGAGGACACGTTCCCTCTACGGTGCGTCAAAGATGTTCTTTACCCCGGACAAGCCTCCCTCCTAAAACGGCGCCCAGACCCCCTCCATCTAAGCTGGAGATGATTCGTGATATGATAAATAGCGGACCCCTGACTATATCATTCATGGCCGAAGATGCTTAGTGTAGCGAGCGCTCGATTATTAATGTTCGTAATAGTCATCGCCTTTTCGGAAATGTTAGAGCTCTCTTGAGTCGTGTCGGCCGGTGACGAAGCACCACGCTTCCGATGATTCAGACTTTGTGTGAGCCGCATGATGTCGTCGCATGTAGAGGAACGAATCATGAGTGGGTGCATCGTGGCACCAATGTCGCTAGACTATCTGTTGGGGCCATACCTGCCAAGGAATTCTTACAGAGCATCGTCATCGATTGGAGAAGACGCAAGCTGGTCCTATCTTTGCCGAGGAGGAAGAGGACTAGGTGGTAGTCTCGGAAAGGCTCTACATAATCTAATTCTAGAGTATGCTTAGATGATTTAAATTATGTGCGATCAACATGCCTGTAAAATAGAACCTCAAAAGATACTATTATTTGAAGTTTTTGGCCTCCATCTTGCTCGTTGCTGGTTTGGACCAATCTATGAAAGAGTCTCTTTGACTTGCTTGACAAAGTCAACAACTGTGTCTCTGAAACTGCGGTATTTCGTACCAAGCTCTCGAGCGACCGTCTGCCCATCCACACCGTAAGGCGCATGGGGCTTCTCCCCAGCCTTGTAGTTTGATGTCACGGAATCCTTTGCCCAATCGAAATTCTCCTTCATGATGTCCGCTGCATACTCATACGAGAATGGCTCAGGCGATGCAGGAATGAATCTCTTCCCACCAGCCTCGGGAGTAAGAAGAGCTTGTACATGTGCCTCGGCGAGATCGCGGACATCGATCCAGGCAGGCACACGGACTCCGGGAAGAGGGTCGACACCCGCAGCGACACTCCAAAGAACGGCATTGGATTCATTCAACTGTTGAACGTTTGGAACTGGATGGACCACAGGGCCGAATACCATAGGTGGACAGAGAGCAACAAGGTCAAATTGCGGCTTTTCATTCTTGACGAATTCCCATGCGGCAAGTTCGGCGAACTTTTTGGATCCACGGTATGCGACCACTGAAGTAGACTTCGGGTCGATCGCCGTTTCGTATGTGAGGGGGTTCCAGTGAGCGGCTGTGTAGGTAAAATCAGGGGGCGGGTTGCTGTCAATATCAACGACCGAGGCGAATGAGGATGTCAGCACGATACGCCGGACTTGACTTCCAGGCTTGGCCGATGCAGCGAGAATTGACTTGACGCCGTTTATAGCAGGAAGAATGAGTTCTTGCTCGTTGTTGGTGGTATCATAGAAGAATGGCTGCATCCGCTATTAGTGATTTGCCAGCACTCGGAACAATGATCGAACGTACACTCGCAACATGAATCACGGCATCAATCCCGTCCATCGCGGCATCGAAGACGCCAATTTTGGTGAAATCTTCCACCACGACAAAATCCAACTTGGAGGCATATTGCGGTCGTGCGGTCTTCATCTGCTCCCCCTTCTGTGCTGATCGAGTGGCGCCACGAACCGAGAACCCACGCGCCAAGAGGTTGTCAACAACATGGGCGCCGATGAAGCCGGTTGAGCCAGTGACTAGTATATGTCTGGTTTCTGTTAGCTTTATAATTATCATGTCATGATGAAAGAGTATCGTACGAAGGTTGCTGCGATGCCATATTTTAAGCGCCTAGGATGTGTCAAGTCCGTAGATTGAGGATGAGGAGATGGAATGACCCCGCGTGGGGTGGGCATGGAATATCTAGTCGGAACAACTCCGAGCAAGGGATGTTAGGCGAAATCAATCGGAGTCTCTCACCAGGCGCCCCCACTCCTCAACGTGGGGAACGAATCTTGCATCCATAGCTTGCCAGGACTCGACTGATTGACCTTTGACATTTATCGTCTGGATCGTGCTGAAGTGGGAAGATCTTAGGGAATTATTCTGTCTGTTTATAACGATAAGATCGTCCAATCTTGATTTTTCACCGAATCTATCAAGAAGATCCCGACCAGTCCTCCCGAATCATGGCAGCTCCCTTCTCTGCGATAGCATACACGGTTGCCTGAATATGTGCACCAACCTGCAGAGGCATGATGCTAGCGTCTATAACACGCAGCCCTCGTACTCCGTACACTCGTAATCGCTCATCGACGACCCCGACCTTTGCCCCTTTGCTTCCTCCCATCGCACAAGTTCCAACAGCTAGATCGAAACCCAGTCAATTAGGTAGGAGGATACGTGAGGAAGGAGACGTACGATGCCAGTCGGTGACGGTATAATTGGAGACAAAATCCTCGTAGACCTTCTGTTCAAGAACCGACTCATCAGACAGAGGAGGAAAAACTTGACGAATGATAATCTTTGCAAGAGGCTCTGTCTGAGAAATTCTTTTTGCCATTCGTTGACCTAGAGCCATAACCTCTCTGTCGATGCTTCCGGGTCCTAGATAATATCGAGGGTCAATAATAGGCTTGTTGTCAACAGTAACTTGGTGTAACGGATCATTCCTAGGTGGTATGTGGATGGAGCCTCTCGAAAATGGATATTGAAGCATTTGCAACAAAGTTCCATACTTTTTCCCCGGCTCTGACGGGAAATATGTGCTCCAATTACCCAAATCAAAGATGTACTCGAGCTGGCCTCGCAACTTTTTTGCCGAGTCAAATTGCTCGACAAGAAGCTCGTCCTGTAGCCGGCCCGTCTCTTGCGCAACTTTCTGGGCGCCCATGTGCAATTGCACCTGTTCAGCTTGGGAGGCCACTTGAGCTAGATGGCAATAAGCGACTGAACAGGGTAAGACGGTCCATGGTCCTGTCTGTGAGGCGTTATAAGCCCGGTCGGCGGCCTCTCGCAAAATAGTGTCGTTAAGAATGTCGTCGCGAGTTGAAAGAGTTGGTAGTACTTCAAAAATAGTCGCCGTCACTAAAGAACTTAGTAAAGTGGTGTCTTTCCTTTGCATGGCAATAATCGGAAGAGCTCATACTCATGTGGTCCTGTAGGTTTTCTCCAACGTTGGAGTTCTCGATTTTCACATCGATGCCGGCTGCTTCGAGTACTTCTCGCTGACCGATGCCGGAGAGCTCTAGGAGCTGTGGCGACTGTATACTGCCGGCGCACAAAATCACCTCACGGACTGCTTTTACGTTCTTCTCCTTTTCGCCATCGCGCACTCTCACGCCAGTTGCAGACCACTCTCCATCAACTTTCTCGATAATGACGTTCAGCACGGTCGCATCAGTCAATACATGCAAATTCTTTCTCCCGGCGATCGGCGCATAGTAGGCTGACGCAGAATAACTTCGCTGCTGGCGCTGAGGATCGATCGTGCAAACCATATTCCAGGCTCCGCAATTGGAGCCAGCCAGGCTGTCCTGATTGGAGGCCACTCCCAGTTCATTAAGAGTGGCATGCCAGAACTGATGTGCAGGACCATAATGCTTGATATGCGTTGTATGAAGCGGTCCATCAGTCCCATGAAATTCAGCATCATAGGAAGAGTGGTAATGCTCTTGATGTGCAGCGCTGGGTTGGTGGAAGGTTTCACTTCGTTGAAAGTATGGACTGCGACCGTTAGTCAAATCAAAGTCTGGAAAATATGGCCTGCAACGCAGTCGGATCTTGAGAACAAGTTACAGTAGATCTTCCCATCCCCAACCTTTATTCCCTAGCCGAGCCCATGCATCATAATCTTCACGGTGGCCACGATTCCAAGCCATGAAATTCAATGCACTCGTACCACCAAGAACTCGCCCTCGAGGCCATTTGAGTGATCGCCCTCCAAGACCCGGCTGGGAAATAGTTTCAAATTGCCAGTCATATTGGGATCCGATGGTTTCGCCATAACGACCTGGCACTGTGATCGCACCACCGTCTTCCCCATTAAGAGCGGAGGGGCCAGCCTCAATCAGCCCCACATTCACTTCAGGGTCCTCGCTTAGACGGGCTGCGACTGCTAATCCAGCGGTGCCACCTCCCACGACGAGATAATGTAAAGAGAGTTGACAGAAGGTTCCAGAGTCTTGAAACATGATGGGTTGCTCCGGTTGCAGCGCAAGGTGGTTACACTTCGACTCGGCAGGTTGCAATTATTTCTTGGCCTTATTTCTGACCACGTTGGGGTTTGCCCCTCTTTTTGGTGTCAAATTTATGCATTACTTATTCGAAATCTTCTCCAGTATATAATCAATCTTTTCGTCTTTAGCAAAGCTCCCTTTCTTACAACTATTACTCTGATCCCTATCTATAATCACCGGCCTCCTAACTCTACTCTCAATGTCTCCTTTTATACCTCTTTTCGTAAATCTTAGAGTAAGTCTGATTTTAACCAAGTAGAACATGGTCTTTTCAAATACTTGGTTCAATAAGCTGATCAAAGACCAATAAGAACTTCATATTCAAACATCCGAGCGTGATTAGAATAGTAAAGCTGAATTTGTTACCACACCACACTTGATGCCCTCAGTTGCTTGTTTGGGATGAGGGATTATACAAGGAGGGGCAATTCATGGAGGTTCTGTACGACGATGTAGGCTAGTGGATAAGCCTCGAATAATTAGTTTCGCCTATGAGATAGCTTATTTCTAGCTTTTATCACGCCCCTATCACGATTACTTCTCATTTCGTGCCACTCTGGATGTGATTGGTCACACTCTTCCAGGGCCACAATAAGACCGACGCCAGGTATCATATTTGATTAGAAGAGGCCTCCCTTGGCGCATCCAAACAAGACATTCCCAATCGATCTCACGTAATTCACGGCCGGCCCGGACACCGTTTGAACTCTTTATATCAGGATAGACCGTTTGTCACGTCCGCATTGCCCTCACGATCATCACGTTGACAGCACTTCGCCGTTCGAGTGACACACAGTCCAATCCCGCCTACGCTCCGCAACACAAAAAACTCCAAGCACAACATGGCGACTGCAGGCACACTGAGGCTCGAACCCGCCACTCTCGAGGATGTCCCTGCCATTACCGAGTTGTGGTATGTCGCCTTCCAGGACATGACTCAATTGTTCCCAGACACTCCTGCCATGCACCAATGGTGGACCGAGGCCAATCGCAACGACATGATCAAAAAGCCCTTCCAAAAATACCTCAAGGTGGTTGATACAGAGTCCATCGACGAGCAAGGCCGACCGCGGATAGTTGCATTTGCGAAATGGGACCTGTCCAAGCTTTCCGATCGGGGGCGTCGCTATCCACCTTGGCATGACGAACAGCCCGGAGATGAATGCGAAGCCTTCTTTGGTAGGTTTGATCAGGACAGGATTCGTGTTATGGGTGATTTAAGGCATTATTGTAAGTGATAATCCACCGCTCCCTTTTTTGGTTCAACTACCGCGTGCTGAACACTGTGCTAATCTCCAATGTCAGATCTCGACATGCTCGGTACACATCCGGACTACAGAAAGCGAGGTGCCGGGTCTATGCTCATCAAATGGGGTTGTGATTTGGCTGATCATGAAGGGGTCGCAGCGTACGTGGATGCTAGTAAGGCTGGGGCTCCCTTGTATGAGAAGTTTGGATTTGTGGACTATACTGCACCCGATTCCAAGAGTGGAATTGCCTCGATGGCGCGAAAGCAGTAGAGACTCTCTGTTAAGAACTCTGAAGGGACTTGGACTCGATTTTTGCAAGTCAGTCCATCGAAGAATTCAGTCTATATCTGCTCTGGTTAAGGGATCGCACACATTTGATGAACTCTGTGTTCGAAATATGCTCCGTAGCCCTTGAATACATTCAAGCCATAGATGTCTGGGAAGCGCACCAACTCCTCTTGTAAGATAATGAGACATTCTGTTCAATTACTACTGTCCAGTCCTTCAACTGATTGGAACTGAAATTACGCCACCAAGCCAGGTAGCTGATAGTTAGTGCTCCAATTGCTCTCCTATGCATGATTTCGTTTCCCTTGCCAAGCTTCCCCGCTTAATGCCCAGCCAGACCTGTTTTTCTCCCCGCCCACACAACGCCACAAAAACCAGACTTAAACGTGCCATACTGTGAACTTGAAAGACTTCATGTGTATATTGCCATGCCTTCTACTTCCAAGCCTCTGCAGCAATAAGCTTGCCACTGCGCCGTCACACAGCTTCAACCAGTCAAGGTCGTCGCAAGCCTGCCACAGGCCCCCCTCCCTTGGCTTGTCAAAAAAAGCCAAGATCGGTAAAACTACAGGGATGATTGCATCGGGCTGAGTACGGTGAAGATTGACAGTGCAGATAGCTGTTGGTGACGTTGCAAGGTACACGACGCTGCACCTCGGCATTTCTAGCCCCTGTCGCTTGCCACCTCCCTTTCCCCGAGTGCGCGTCAACAGCATCCTGCCCACTGCCACAAGGCCGTGGGTATGTGGTTGAAGGTAAGGACTATGAATCGCAGATCCGCGGTCCATCGTACGAGGTACTCGACACCGATAATGAACAATCGAAACCGAAGAAGCTGTGGACGCGACGGCTTAATTTGCGACCATGCAAAAGCCCCTGGTTCCACCTTCAAGCCCAACCCGCATCGATACGTCATGCAGGCCGTTCTCTACTGGATGTTGGATGCAAAGAGCTAGGCACTAGTCTAGCTGCATTGCTACTGTAATCTCACTGCCAAGTCCGACATCACCTGAGGTTTTGCAAACCCGCCAGTCCTGAATGGAGCACTGCAGATCAGAGGCTCCCGTCCAGGCCCACGCTATTACCAAGCACTACGGGGCTCGACCATGTCGCTTGAAAATCAACTGCAGAACACCATCCCATACCAGGATGCCAAGTTGGCGATCCACTCTAGATTACCATCTGATCAATTTTGGGTTCGTCCCGATTAAGTCCGAGAAAATCCCGCCAAGGTGTTTCTTGCAGGTTTTGGCCGTTGAGTGATTGCTTCCTTGCCGTGCCGGTCGATTGCAACGATGCTTGTCAGGTTATAGCTCGCATCTGCTGGTCCAATGTGATTGGATGTATAAGCCCCTCGTTCCTCAAGTGGATATCCAGCCACCGGTAATCCGACTTTCGTGAAGAGCTAGAGGACAAAAGGTCTTACTAGAGGGTACAGGATCTTTGCACGATGCCAGAGCTCCGTACGAGGCCGAGAATTGTCCTTGTCTGATCAAAGGTTCCCACAACTTCTCCACCATTCAACCATTCAACCAGCAAAGGTGTATCAGCATACCACAAACCTGGAGTTCTACTATTCTAGCCCTCTGTTGCTAGAATAATCAAGTCCTCGCTGGATTGGCCGCTGCGAGCCGATCGTGCCTGCCCGATGCCCATGTGGTGTCCTTGACCCTGTATCATTCGATTGATTGGGATCCGCCATTGGCTCCTTCCAACAATGGCAGTCAAATAAATTCTGTCCCCCCCGCGCGACATGGGTTCTTCTTTTCCTCTTTCATTTCCGCAAAGCTTCTAATTCCCCAAACTTGTGCTCCAAGACGCCGATTCTTGCCGCCTGTCCTCTGTATTATACCACTTCGAATTGAGCTACCTCTTGCAGTTAAGCGATGCGTGGACTTGCCCTCCTCACGGGCCTCGTTGGCATTGCCAATGCTGCCTGTCCCTATATGACTGGTGAGGTATCTGGCCTTCATCGTCGTGATGAGGGAGATGCCGCTGCGGACACTGAAGAATTCTTGTCCGAATTTTATTTAAACGACGAGGACGCTTTCATGACCTCGGATGTTGGTGGTCCCATCGAGGATCAGAACAGCTTGAAGGCTGGAGAGCGTGGGCCCACTCTCTTGGAGGATTTCATCTTTCGCCAGAAAATCCAGCACTTCGATCATGAGCGAGTAAGCACTTCTCGTCCTTTGTGTGGGAAAAAAAAGGGTATCGTTCACTGACATCAAGTGGCTTGATAGGTTCCCGAGCGTGCCGTCCATGCCCGTGGTGCCGGTGCCCATGGTGTATTTACTTCCTATGGTGACTGGTCCAACCTCACTGCTGCTTCGTTCCTGTCTGCGAAAGATAAAGAGACTCCCGTCTTCGTTCGCTTCTCGACTGTCGCCGGAAGCCGCGGAAGTGCTGATACCGCTCGCGATGTACACGGCTTTGCAACTCGCTTCTACACCGACGAAGGAAACTTTGGTATGATTCTTTCTCCCAGAGACCCTCTTAGGGCATCTCTCTGACAGAATCTAGATATCGTTGGCAACAACATTCCCGTATTCTTCATTCAAGATGCCATCAAATTCCCTGACTTGATTCATGCGGTGAAGCCTCGAGGCGATAACGAAATCCCTCAGGCAGCGACTGCGCATGACTCTGCTTGGGACTTCTTCAGCCAGCAGCCCAGTTCTCTGCACACGCTTTTGTGGGCAATGGCTGGTCATGGTATTCCCCGATCCTTCCGACACGTCGATGGTTTTGGTGTGCACACCTTCCGTCTTGTGACTAATGACGGCGCGTCCAAGTTGGTCAAATTCCACTGGAAGGGCCTGCAGGGAAAGGCCAGTCTTGTCTGGGAAGAAGCACAGCAGGTGTCGGGTAAGAATGCGGACTTCATGCGACAAGACCTCTTCGAGGCTATCGAAGCCGGCCGCTTCCCAGAGTGGGAGGTATGTGCTTCAATCTTAGGAACTTTTTCAACTTGCTAATAGCCCACAGCTCGGTGTCCAAATTATGGACGAAGATGATCAACTCCGGTTCGGCTTCGACCTTCTTGACCCGACCAAGATTGTTCCCGAAGAACTTGTACCCGTCACCAAGTTGGGCAAGATGCAGTTGAATCGCAACCCTAGAAACTACTTTGCAGAGACTGAACAAGTCATGGTACGTTTGCTGTGCCGCGATGTCCCCCGTCAACATGTGCTAACAATCCCAGTTCCAACCTGGCCACATTGTCCGAGGTGTCGACTTCACCGAGGATCCTCTGCTTCAGGGCCGTATCTTCTCCTACTTGGATACTCAGCTCAACCGAAATGGCGGTCCCAACTTTGAACAGCTGCCTATCAACCGACCCCGCGTCCCCATTCACAACAACAACCGCGATGGCGCTGGTCAGATGTTCATCCCTCTCAATCCGAATGCCTACACGCCCAATACAGTCAACAATGGCTCCCCCAAACAGGCCAATCAAACCGTCGGTAACGGCTTCTTCACCAGCCCCGACCGTACCACTAGCGGAAAGCTGCTCCGTGCCGTCAGTTCTACCTTCGATGATGTCTGGTCACAGCCACGTCTGTTCTGGAACTCGCTGGTGCCCGCGGAAAAGCAGTTCGTTGTGGACGCAATGCGCTTTGAAACTTCTAATGTCCGGAGCTCCATCGTTCGCAACAATGTCATCATCCAACTGAACCGTATCAGCAATGACCTTGCCAAGCGTGTCGCCAAGGCGATCGGTGTGGAGGCGCCCGCTCCCGATCCGACCTACTACCACGACAATACTACGGCCGACATTGGAGCGTTTGGACATAAACTGCTGAGTCTGGAAGGCTTGAAAGTTGGTGTTCTTGCCTCGGTTTCGAATTCCTCATCCATTGCGCAGGGTTCAAGTCTCCAGGGTCTGCTCAAGCAGGTGGGGGTCGACGTGATTGTTGTCGGTGAAAGACTAGCCGATAGCGTGAACCAGACTTATTCGGCAACCGATGCCATCAACTTTGATGCTGTTGTTGTTGCAGACGGTGCCGAAGGGCTTTTCAACTCGAACTCGCTCACTGCATCGCCCAATGCCAAGGCCTCTGGTGCGACCTCGTTGTACCCAGCTGGTCGACCCTTGGAGATTCTCGTTGACGCATTCCGTTTCGGAAAGCCCATTGGTACCTTGGGTCAGGCCTCACTAGCTTTGGACAGTGCGCAGATTTCCGGTGATCGGGACGGCGTGTACATTGCCAATGAGATTGATGAGGATTTCGCCAACCATATCAAGGATGGACTTTCCACGTTCAAGTTTTTGGATCGATTTGCGCTGGATGAGTAAAGCATTGGAAGATTACTCTAATTAAATCATCCCTGTCAGGCGGTAGCCTGCTTTTGAGTTTACCCCTGTCACTATTATTACGCTAACCAAGTCACCACACGACTGTTGTATGTATTACATCCTGCGGTGGATTAGAATCGCAGTGATACCGGCAATGTTATATTTCATTCTGTTCAATTCAAGATCTAAGCCTTGGCGTAAACTATATGTACAGATTATCTCGATCGATCATCGTCAACCTCTCCATGTGAGGCTATCACAACCCGCTTCTCATGGCAGGGTTCTTGTAGCGGCGGTCCATGAAGGATCGCGAGCCAGCCATGGAAGCCGCAGCACGAACACTCATAGTCCGCTTGGCGTTTCCAGCAGACTGAGTCCCGTTCTGGCTCTGCCCGATAATCGCCCACTCAGCAACAGTCGCACCAGTCCCATTTTGAGCCTTGATATCAACCTCATCAAGAGCCTGATTACCCACAATAAGCAACGACGCATAATTCGCCGCCGGCACCGGAGAAGCCAACGTCACGTTCGTGGTATTACCAACGGGGATCGCAATCTCATCCAAATTCGTCATCCCCTCCTCATAAGGATTCGACACCGTAATATTGCTCAACATACTCACGATCTGGTAATCCTTGCTCGAACCATCCTTGTACGCCTGCACGGGATCATCCAGACTCATGTTATGGAAAATGACCGTTGCATTCACGGGCGGAGCCTGGGCCCAATCAAACATGAAGCCTGAAACGAGTTGTCCCGCTTCTTCTCCGAAAGAGACGGTTACAGCGCTGATATTGTCTGCAAGTGCGGGCTGCCATTTCGTGGATGTGGCGCCGTCAACGGCCGAAATGGGGAATTGACCCGGTTCGTAGGAGTCGCTTGATGTGATCGGTTGGCATTGGACCAGATTTCCTGGGATGGTGTTGATATAGCCGATCTGGCGGTTTGGAATGACGATGCTTCCGCCTCCAGAGGGGAGAGTGTAGGACGTGTAGTTTGATTCTGAGCCCGAGTGCACGGTTATCGAGCCGTTTTTGAAGCGGGCGTCTGCCGTGGAGAGGGGCTGCGTGTGTGCTCTGGCCAGCGTGGTGTGTGTGCTATTCGACCATGCGGAGATGGGCCAGCCGCGCCAGTAGAAGGTGCGGTATTTCAGGTAGGGGATTTGCGGGGGCAGGTTCGGGTCGACGTGGAGGATGTCGTCGGGGAGGAAGCGGAGGCCTAGGTAGCCGAAGAGTACTACTTGGTTGGAGCCGCCGTGGCCGGTGAGGAAGGGGAAGGCTGGGTGGGTGCCGCCGTTCGTGGTAGCGTTGTCGATGAGTTGTTCGGACATTTGGTAGAAAGGCGCGCGGGCGTAGGGCTTAAAGGCGTATTGCGCATAGGTGTAGGCTGAGCAGCCGGAGGGGGACATTTCGTTGGCGACGGCGGCGAAAATCGCCCATGTCATTGCGGGACCGTCGGGGGATTGCTTGTTCGCGTACTGTGTTGTTGTTAGTTTGGAGTTTTCACCTTTGGAAGGTGTGATTGTGATGAAATACTCACGTAGTCGAGATCATTTAGGGAATCCTGGCTGCTGTAGTTGGCAGTATAGTCCAGAGGGTAGGTGTTCAGGACAACATCGGCCTGCTTTACGACGGCGCTGCCGTTCATAGTGGTGAATTCGAGGGTGACGCCGTTCTCGCGAATGACAAGGACGTTCTGAGCCATGTCGTCCCAGGTTGCATTCTCGGCGAGACCAAACTGCTGGCGGAACTTGTTGGCGTATGTAAGAGTCTGGGCGATGAGCGGCATCGTGAAACCACCAGCGTCGACGTGGTTGGCATACTCGTCCTGAATAATGTTAGATTGTCATCAACGACGATAAAAAGAGCGATGATGAACTCACGGGATCGGTCATGTTCTTGAGGGTCCAGTAAGATCCATTCTTCACCAGCAGGTCGGCGTATAGCGTGGCAATGGAGTCATAGATTGGGAAAAAGCTTTCCTTGAAAGTCTTGTTATCGCCGCTGGCAACCCATTCGTTGATGATGGACAAGCCAATGTCACCATTCAAATGGTACTCATAATCCCAGCATGGACCGGTAGCGGTACAATTCCCAACTCGTCCACTGGTCCAGGAATAAATTGCCGCGTCAGGAGAGAAGTAAGTCTGGTTCTGCGACCCAGCAAAAGAAGTCTTGATATTTTCCTTTGCCTGACTATACCTGTCCACGCGGTAATTGGTAATGCGCTGAGCAGCTTCGGGGTGAGATGCGGCCAGACCGGGCTGCATCCAGACATCGGCGTCCCAGAAGACCTGACCACCGTAGGAGTCGGACGTCAGACCACCCACGGAAATACTGTCTCGGTTGAGGCTGGTGCTGTTGGCCATTCTCATGGCGTTCTTGCCGACGGTGTTCTGCAGGAGGTAGTAAGTGTTGGCCACTGCGATCACGGCAGAATCAACAATGTGGCTGTCGTCGGGCAAAGTGCCGTTGGGGAAAGCATAATGATCAACCGAGTCATCGGGCATCACGCTTGCCCATTCCGCGACGTGAGAACGAAGAGACTTGGCGTATCCATTCGCGGCTGCAGCCGAAACTGCCGCCTTGGCTACATTCTGCGGGTTCGCAAAGGCATCTGCGGAGGCGCCACCGACAAACTTGGTCACACGCACGGTCTGTCCTTGCTTGAAAGTGACGGGCACAGTCTGGGCGATGGAGGAGGAATTGGTGCTGACATATGGCTTGTTCTCAGCCAACTTCCGCGAAGAAAGATCCACGTTGGAAGTAGCAGTCAGGTTCGCGTAGATGTAGGCCGTGACGTTGGCGATACCATTTGGTCGCACAGCAGAGTAAATCGCCCCATTATCTTCGCCTGATCCAACAAAGTCTGTGCGAACAGCAGCATATCCCTCCAGGACATTGGCGATAGTGCCATTGACGTCCTGGGAGGGAACAATCTCCATGTCCACGACAGCCTGGTTGACATACAATTTGTTGGCGAAGAGGCGATATTTGATGTCAAACGAGCCATAGTCGCCCTGGGGATTCCACTGGTAAGACCAAGAGAGGACACCGGCCTGGAAGTCATAGGTAGAGGTAAAATTCGAGATGGTCGAATTATCAACCGTGGCATCCAAGTAGGTACTGTTATCAAGTTCCAAGATCAACCCGCTCCAGTGAGGAACACCGCTGATAACACTGTCACTGCCATACTGGGAGATCCACCCAAAGTTCGAGCTATTGGTCGTAGGTTGGGAGTCCCAGAATCCGCTAATCGTCGCGAACGATTGACGTCGCGAGAAAAGCGGCCACCCGGAAATCACATCGCCTCCCATTGCAGCGTCATCCATTTCGAAGAACGGCCCAACGCTCGCGACATTAATACCGAGGTAGCCGTTGGCAACGGAACCTCGCGATTGGAAGCGTCCCTGCTCTAGGGTAGTGGTTGTCAGGAGCCAGTTGTCGTCATCCCAGGTAACACCTTCAAAGTCGGTCTGGTAGACATTTTTGCTAGCATTGGCTGATGCAGAGGCACCATAGCCTGAGTAGGCCTTCAGGCATCTGTTCACACGGCTACGTGGGGACGCCGCATCCGCCAGGGAGCTTTGGAGAAGCACTGGCAGTGCTGTCCAGAGGAAAGGCTATGGAGTTGTTAATTCTAGTCTATATAGAAGCTTGCGGAATATCATAGAACAATGTACTTACTTTCAACTGCATCTTGCGGTCTCTCCTCCCGCTCGGGACACTCGGTCTTGATAGAGTGAATCGATCGCTGGGATTCAAGTGAGGAGGTGTTCCTCTGCTTCGATTTCTGTTAGAGAGAAGCGGTGGTAAAGTGAGGAAGCAGAGGCAACGGGAAGATGAGTGTGATGAAACTAAGTAAATATAAGAATGTCAAAGAAAAAAGACCATGCGCTAGCTATTTAAAGGCAAACCCTTTCAGGTTCGATTTCAGCAGCACGAGCGCCGATCCCGGAACCACATGGCACTTTGACCCAATACCGTCCTCGCATCTCCAAATCGCTCAGGCCCATCTCATTATGTGGGGAAGTAACCAAAGTTACTTACATTCCGTTCCCGTGGCAGAGGCAGTCACGACACCCAAAGTCAGTGACTGGAATCTGTTTCTTCTCCAAAAGGTGGGTAAGTCAATACGAGCTGCAGATCCTCTCCCAGTGGAGTCGAGTCGTCAGTGCAGTCGCCCCGCCAAGCCGAGAGTCGCGGAGAATGTCGTATGAGGCTGGTGCGTTCACCCAGATGACTTTGACTGAGCGAATCCGCCCACTTTCTTTCTGCTATTATCATGGATGGCAACCGGAAGAACCGGCGAGGATAGAAAATTCTTCAAAGAATCTGCCCTGGCATGACGATGTTGGCTCACCCGGGATTGGTTGGTGTAAGTTTCTGGGGTCAAACCTTGTGCCGCTCGATGCCGGGACTTCACATTTAGTGTGTCGAAGATTCTATCACCAAAACAGCCCGAGTCCCTAGTTCCGGCTTAGTTCGGTCCTCGTAGCCAGGCAGCAACCGGTTGGGGAAGCGGCATGCCGTCATTGAGCCTGCCAGGATCCGTGGAAGGCTTGGCAATTGGAAGGGTTTTGTGGGTGTGGGGGTGGCTGTATGGGGTGACAGCTCACTGGATGGGCCCATCAAATGCCCGACAAAAGCCCGTCATGGCTTGCCGGGAGAGGCAGGTCCAGATGGACGGGACAAAGTTTATATGTGAGGGGGATGGCTGGGAAAGCCAACGGGGGGCGGCTTACCTCTCCTGTTCACCTTGGAGGGAATCAAATCCGGGGAATGATGGACATGACGGAGGAGTGCCTCGTCCAGTTAAGGTTGTGGTCGAGGTGCGACCGTCGAACGCCAAAGGCTTGGATGGGCGCCTGAGGCACCAAGAGGATGGATCCCTTTCCCCGATTTTGTCGGCAGCTGCAGGAGAGATCGGAAGACGGAGATCCTCCCATTCGTATTTGTATTAGTCAATTTGGAGTAGTTTTCCTCCGATAAATTGCCAGCAAGGAGCTTGATAGCAATTCGGACTTGTTGACTTCCGATTGGTGCAAGCTGTGCTTGCTAAGAATTATCTCTAACTTGTCTCAGTGTCCTTCAGACCGGTTTGTTCATTACCCTGGAGGACAGGAAGAGGATTCAAAACATAATTTTAAGCCTCGAGCCAAGAAAACATACTAGCCTAATTTCCAATCGCTCACTATGTCAACTGTTCTATCTCTACTTGTAGGAGTAACAATCTGCGTCTGTAAACACTGTCAAGGGAGAGAACTTCAAATTGTCGTCAGCACGATGGCTCAAACTTGCATCCGTTAGCTAGCCCTTAACCCGGGTGAGAGCCCCGACAAGAAATAGCAATTGAATGATTTTTGGCAATCCAATTTGAAGCCCCAGATCCGGCGCCCTTGTGCTCTAACCCCTGTCTTGCGATCGCTGTCTTGAAAGGGAACGTGGCCTTTCGAAAATCGGTCCAGCAAAGGAAGAAAATCTCATTTCCCAGCTCCCGCAATGGAGTAACTGGATAGATCAGCGGTTGAATCTTTGAAGTGTGAGGATATTTAGGACACATGAGTTGATGCCTCTAGATGAGAAGACCCTCAAACCGAATTAGTATTTCGAGGACAGACAAGTTGCGGGGGCCTTTGGTTTTCGATCAGATGCAGAAAAATGCCAATCTATCTTCACAGTAGAAAGACCGATGGTATCCTCGGCTTCCAGCATAGATCCTAGGCATTATGAGAAAGATGCGGCATTCTCAAAAGTAGAATCATGGCCCTAAGCCAAAATTGGAGTCATCTGTAATTGAGGTTAGAAAGTGGTTTTAGGTGACCCCTGCATCGTGTATCTATCTTGTTGATTGAGTCTCCTACGCAAGTCAATGGACCCTATTTCCAGCACTCGAGCGTTGTATCTGTTGCACTGGAGCATGGTCAACTGAAGCGGTTATTCTGTAAATATCGTGGAACTCAACCTTGTCGGTCACCTTATTCGTAAGTTATGGTCCAATGTCAGCCTCTAACTCGTCGAAGTTACTACTTGGGAAGGTAGGGAGCGCGGTATTTCTTCTCCATTCTGGTGAAGAGGAAGAAATACAAAATCCAACTTTCGGCAACGACGCTGCTGGCGCTCTGACCACATACATGGGTATCAAGGCTATTAGCAGGGGGTACGTGGCGGTCATTTTCAGGAGCAGTATTAAGGCTCACCGAATTTGCACAAGTCCGCGTGTTTCAGACTAAGTGAAAGACATCAAGTTCTCTCCCCATAAGGAGATATCTCTCGCCGGCTGTACCAATTAGTTGTCATCAAACATCCCCAGTTGGTCTAAAATTCGAGCACCATTACTTTTAAGCCCGAAGGCAGCATCTACCGGCGGCGCAGTCTCATCGTAGACTTTCAACAAAACAAGATCAATGTTTTGTCGAGACAATTAGTTCCCAGGCACCAATCTCGCTACAAAGCCTCTGGGTATGATAATCCTGAAGAGGATGATATCCAAATCTTCAGCCTTTAGATTAGCACGCCGGTTTGCTGGCCAAGGAAAACGGGCTCCGTTCTACTGAAATATATACATTTCCTAGTTCTTTATATAGCTGAGAGCGTAATTCCCAACGAGATTGAGACAAGTGAAAGGATTCCGGTGCTGCCTGGTAGGTATGGCCACCTTGTGTACCACTCAACGACGTATGTCTGTCGAATGCAATTGTTTGCTGTCTTACTTGTGCGCCTCTCTCCCTCATTTACTCTCACAAAGGCTCTTTGAATGCTGAATTTATAGCTGAGCCTATCTCCTAGGGGTATCAATCAATCAATAAACACTCTATTAGGGCTGATGCAGCCTAACTAGTGCTGAAAGCTGTACAGGCGCTTCCTCCGGCGGAAGCAAGAAGGACCTGAACGCCTAATCCGCGCATAAAATAGTAACTATATAGGAAAACGGCGTCTTTTTATAGAAAATCAACCCATAAACAGTACCAAAATACCCCTAACACCCTTAGTCCCACTCTCTATTTCTCACTTTACCTTTATATTGCCCTTATATTGGCCCGCTGTCTCCCCTATATAACTATCCCTAGTATCACTCCTGCTTCATTCTTAATTCGTGGCGTTCGCTGTTGATTGGCGTGACGTGTTGGATGTTATTGTCCCTAGCCTCTTGGTGGCCATAGGGTTTTGGCGTTCCTCCTACCTAGCGTCTTAACCCCCTATGCTTGCCAGATTCTTACTACTAATCCACAGGATTTCCAACTGAAGCATATCGTCCAACAATTGCTCTTCTGTACCAAATGAACACCATGGCCCTTAAGCTAACACTGCCAGTCTTTTTGCCGCTGCTGAGACTAGTACTCTCCAATAATCTTGCTTTCCGCTGGTGACCATGGGACATTCTACGGCCCACACGATTAGTTCAGTTTTTTAGTTCGATGATTATCATCTCATATAATAGCAAGCCATTTTGAAGTGCTGAAAATTCCCGGAAATCGTACTCAATTACAAACGTAGGTAAACACCTGTTTTTAGTGGTTGTGGTTTTAATCTAGAGCCTATGGTAACGCTCTGTATTTGAACTTGATGTTTCGGACAAATTCTGAATAACTCGATCAATCAATCAATTAATCAGTTAACAGTTTATGAGTTAGTAGGTTACGGCCTCACTAAAAACATAATGGCTATTCAAGCGCTCCCTCCGGCGGAAGCAAGAGTGATCCAAGCGTCATGCAGGCACATGAAACATAAGAAAATGGCGTCTTGCCATATAATGAAATCAACCTAATAACCGAGCCAAAACACCCTTAAAGTCACAGACTCCCATAATATATCTCTCATTCTGACGTGGTGAATGTGTTCGTCCACGACCTCTGGGCAGGCCGTGGGTTTGACATTCCTCCTAACCAGCGTCTTTCCCCCTAGACGTTACCAAAACATCCTGGTAGATCGTAGTCTCTGCGTAAGGGGGGATAAATTTCGAATCCAGGCAATTTCGACTCTAACATTCAACAATGAATGCCTACCCATGGCACTGACGACCCTACCCCCAACGGGTCAAGGTGTTCTAACTTCTAATAAAAATTTCTAAAAAAAGGAAATTTCTTATTTTCCACTAAATTTCCCTATAACATCCACTGATAGAGTTCGCCTATTCTTACTCTGAATATTAGGCTCGTTTTCGTCGCGCTCTAAGAGACTGTGCTAATAGTAAAAATGAATTCAATTACTATTATTGTACGTATTTTGAATCACACACTCTTTAGTTTGCAATTGAACACTACCGAGCACAATTCTACCATCGAATACGGTTGTGAAGCTTCTGGACTAGGAAACGCACCGACAGACTCCAACTGGCCTATCTGCTTGGGCTGTGCGATCTTGACTCAAAGTCTATGGGCGCACCAACACCGCAATCTCAGAAAGCTGCACAGCATGTTTGCAGCAATATCGCTGAAATGGTACGACGAATGGTACCTAATCTGATCTGACCTATAAGCTATAGCAGTCCAAGTGACATGTTTGCACCAACCAGTGGAGGGAGACTATTTAAAGAGCCCGATGGTCAACTCAGGCGGCGGTCTGCTATGCGCCAGCCTTTTCGCTTTGGAGGCAACAACATTATTATCATAATTGGGGTCTATTTTTGAAGAATTTTCATGCACCGAGAGTTCCCAGTCGCTACATTCGTCGATTAGGCACTGACATCAAGTCGTTTGTATTACGCTGGATGATTCTACCCCTGAAATTGCTACTTGACATCTTGAAGTTAGCCCCACTTAGCAGATTGCCTCCTAGATGCCCTCACTGCCTGGGCTCCACTGATTGCCTGATTTGGCTTGTTTTCACACGGCTCTAACTTTCTCAATCCTTCTCAAGAAAAGGCCAGGTCGATGAGAGTGGGCGGGGGAATGGGTTTCGATGTGCGAGTCTAGCCCTTCAAACAGCCATGGTCGGGGGCCATTTCAATTACAACATCTACTCCACGGGTTGAAACAATAAATTCATGGAAACTGTCTGTTATCAGTCTCAGAGCCGTCAACTGGAAAGGGAAATAAATATAAACCAAGGCGTATAATTTTTTGCCGCAACCCAGATAGCGACTGCGCCCAGGATTAGGGCCTCATGTTGGCTAGCACCCAACGGTTGTTTTGTCCTTTAAACTCAAAATAGAGCAAATGTTAATTCAAATCGCCAGTCCCATAATCTTCGGAAACCCTAATCGATTTGGACATGTGACCAGTCCGCCTTGTGCTCCACAAGCCGATCAACTTCTGGCACGACAATATTTCCGTCGCCTAGAGTTCCACGGATGCAACCTACGTCATGTGATGGCCAGGATGATGATTCGAAATATGGGATACCAGAGCGACCGGTATAAAAGACAAGCCCGTTCAAGTCAAGGTAAAAACGACTCAGACTGGGTCGACTGCGGTCTAGCCCACCGATGGGCGTCAAAGTGATGATGGCGTACTTTGCTAGGACGGACATGAGCTACTTCCACCTCTTCTCCTCTTCTTACCAAATAAATGAAACCATAGTAAAAAATTTCCATCCAATAAAATCATTCTCTCTTTATTTCAAACGTGGATTCTTACGGAATTTCTTCAGTAGTCATCAAAGGGGCTCCGAGAGCGACATCAGTTCTCCACACTTATTGGGACCACAACCATGAGTTGGGTGGCGGCTGTTGACGTGACGACTTGACGCCACATTCGAAGTTTGTTCGACGCCCACATTAGCCACCAATGATCAACAGCCTCATGAGGATCCATCCCAGAGTGATGGTAACAGCAGACAGACTGGGCTAGGCACTTAAATTTAACTTGAGCTAGGGCCATCTTGACATTCTTATAACGATTGGAATGTTTTCTCAAATGTTTGTTCGTCAAGAAGATGATCATATTTCAGTTCCATCGGATAAGCAGAAGCAGCAGTATCTGTAATCCTTGAGCATCTCAAATTTTTGTCATACCTTTCGATCTCCGAATAATGAATGAAACCCATGGGCAGAATAACGCTTCTCGCCCTGCAGCCTCAGCATGGATTCTCGGAAGTGGAACTGCATCCCTGGCATCCGCAGTGTACTTGGTACAGCGTGCCAATTTCCTACCACAAAACGTGCATATATTGGAATCACATGTCTCCCTGGGAGCAACTATGCACCACAGCGGTGATGCCACCCAAGGATATGACCAATTCGCAGGCTGTTTGCCAGTTCCAGTAGGGGTACCCTTACAGGAGCTTCTTGCGTCTATACCTTCAGAAATGTCTCCTGGATCTACAATGCTTGACGAGATCAGGAAAAAAGAAGCAAATCACGTCCCTAAAGACCTTTTATGCCGAACAAAGTTTCTACTTCAAAACTCCGAAAGCGAAAAGTTATTACCTCTGAAAGGTCTAGGCCTCAGTGTGAAGTGCCGTATTAAATTGGCTTTGCTGATGCTCAAAAGTGAGAAAAGCCTAGAGAGAGTTCACTTAAAGGACTTCATGCCAGAATCATTTTTCCAAAGTCCTTTTTGGATAATATGGACTTCACAGTAAGTACCCTGACCGACTCAATTGAGCTGGAACTCACGCTATTAGATTTGGTTTCCAACCCAGACACAGTGTCATCGAGTTCAGAAGAGCTCTACGACAATATCTCCACGATTTTTATCGTCTGAGTATACTCAATTGCCTTGATATCACTGGGTACTATCAATATGAATCGATATATTTACCGATATATCTCTACCTTCGAAACCTCGGAGTTGATTTCCACTTTGATACGAAGGTCAAGGATATTGATACCATCACCATGCGAGACGGCCGAAAGAAAATTTCGAGACTGAATCTTCTCGAAAATGGATACCAGATTGCATTGGATATAGGGCCGCAAGATATAGTCATTATGATGCTGGGATCTACTGTCTCGGGCTCGTCGACCGGGTCATCTGATTACCCTCCTCCTATTCGATCGATCGAGCCGAACGAAGAGTACGATGAAAATTGGACAATTTGGCTAGAGCTCATGACTCATGACCATACGTTCGGCAACCCCTACAACTTTTGCACCCGCGTGGATGATTCCACCTTGACTTCCTTCACGATCACCACCGCAGATACATCTTTTTGGGAGTTTCTAGCTTCGATAGCAACCCACGCAGAAGCCGGGGCCTTTATTTTGTTGCCAAAAAGCAATTGGGATCTCCGCTTATGCATACCCATGCAGCCAGTATTCGGCCAACAACCCGAGAACATCCATGTGATCTGGGGTTTTGCCCTGTTTCCCAAAGCCGGAGGCAATTATGTACAGAAACCGATGGAAGCTTGTTCCGGTGCTCAAGTTATCAAAGAAATACTTGGGCATCTCAATTACCAGTCGACGGTCGATGATACAATCATAATTCCGCGAAACATGCCTCGAATGAGCTCTCTATTACTGGCCCGCTCTATAGAAGACCGGCCCGAGGTGATACCTCCAATGACTTCACATCTTGCCTTGGTGGGACAGTTTGTGGAAATTCCCTGGTATACATGTGTGGACATGAGCTATGGAATTCGCACTGCGCAGATTGCGACTTCGCAACTGACGGGAATTCCCTTGCCATATGACAAACGTGGTCGTATAGGATCTACAACTAGGACCGCACTGAGACTTCTCTTTTGGAAATAATAAATAATTCTCATTTCAATGGCATTATGTTTCCAATTCTAGCCGCCATTTTTCAAATATTGAGGCGGTTGGGAAGAGATCTTTAATCCTCACATTCAGCAATTAATCTTTTTGTATGCCTACCTTTGTGTACCGAACTGTGTTTAAGATTGATCTCTGAAAAATTATTTGTATCCTCACTACAGAGATCAAAGAATGCTTGGTTTAAAGAGCTATTAAAGTAATTTTAGAACCGTCTGCCGTTCCCGTCAGAATTTGTACTGAACCATATCAATAGATAATACTATAATACGCTATATTTGAGTGCTCTCCTAAAGCACAGCGCGGATCAACGTGTCGTGTATAGAACCAAACAGTACAATCCCATCCAGTGGGTTAGGTAGATTAGTTATGAGGTAAGCTTATCTAACGAAGAGATTATATAACGAAGAGGGTATATGGTCAGCTTAGTAGCCAATTGAGCTGGCGGAAGCTATTGAGGTAGTATCATGCAAGGGCGATTTGCTCACTTAACAGGATCAGGCACGCAGATGAGCTCTGGGAAGATGCAATTCATGCGGAATGATTGGGCATAAGATTAATCAATAGCAAAACCGCCAATTAACTTTATTATTAATTAACAGGTGTTGGGTGCGATATCTTGTTTTAAGATAACTTTTTGGATGTGGGCGATCCGCTCGACCGTGAACTACTTTAGCAACCCCAGGTATTCTTAGCCCCGCTGTTCTATGACATCACTGGCATCCCTGGCTATGCATATCTGATCCCCCGTGTGAGAATCATCGAGCAAATAAATCATAACAACCATTCCTCCCTAGAAAGAAGATCAAATCCACCCTCCCCCCCTTTCTATTCTTACAAGCTATCCCCCTGGTCTGTTATCGCTCTGCTTTCTTCAGAATTACGTTATATGGCCGCCAGTATCATGGTCTATTTAGATAGTCGAGTAATCTGCCAGAGTCAATGATCCTAGAAAGAACAGTTTGCTGCTTAGACCCTGTGATAGGTAAACCATGGTTTTACGATGTTTCGCTATTACACCCACGGCTCTCCAAGAGTTCGATGAGTCTGGAGCGTCTTCGTTCTTCCAATCAGCATTCGTCATCGCGTACCACATCCTGCGAACCGGTAGTTGAGCGAGCTGGGTTTGGGCAGGTCTTCGTCAGACGACGTTATTATTCCGAGATCTCTGGGTTCAAATAAAACTGGCGATGCGAGCAGTTAATCTTGCAAAAGATGAGACTCCTTTTCACTGCTTCCTGACTACAATCTTGAGCAACTTGATCGATCAAACCCACTGCTGTGAGCCAAACCTACCGGAGTACAGGGTAAAAGATTTTCTTCTCATACGAACAACCTCACTTCTAGTTCGCCAATCTTGACTATGAAGTTGTCAAATTGGGCCCTCTACTTCTCAACACTAAGTGCTGCTTCCGGGTGGAAGCTTCAGGCCGGATCCCAAACATGGACAGGATCGACGCCGCAGGGCTGCACAGCCGTGAACATTCCGCGAGGCGCCGAGATCAGCTGGTATGGAACTCAGGGGGCTAGCACCGTCCAGTTCTTCAATGTGAAAGGCAGTTGTAGCAGAGTGTATCGCACCGTTATGGGTCAAGGCGATATAAACGCGTCGAACAACATTTATGGTTTCATAGTAAAAGCATGATCACCATTGAGGAAAACTTGTGATGGTTTGGTATTTTCAATTGTTTTGGCACGCTGTTGAGACGCAGCTTGTCTATTCCCAAAAGTCGGTTCATATAGCCAAGTACTTCTCACTTAGTAGGAATAATCGAGGCAAAGGCAATTTGGAATTTCTTGCGATTCTTCAAGGTTAAAAAGGCAAATAAATCATGAGGTCCAAGTGATGGATTGCCTGGTTTATACTATTATTAAGGAGCCATGTCAAGCGACTGAATAGAATACAGGATAGACACTATCGAAATATAGCCGTAATATGCTAATGGTAGAAGGGGGATCGCGGAAGGACAGCGCTTCAAGCGAAGATAGGTATATTGAAGATCTCTCACATAACTTTAACTACTGACTAAATAGAAGCAATCACTTAATAAATTATATTTTAACTCATTAACACGAGGCTCTATATTGAATGACGGAAGATCCGTCAGACTTGGTGAACACACGAAGTTTTACATGCGTTTTTTAAAAAATTAAATATTCAATCATTTTAAAGAAGCGATCTGCTCTACGGCTGGCCGGCTTAGAGCTCAATCGAGGAACATCATCCGTTGGTGCTTAAATTCCAGTAAGTGCTTTCATAACCTCCGAATCCATCACAGGGAGGTATTCTACATTCTAAAAAGACGCGGAATATCAATTTTGATAGAGATTCCCTCCCGAAAAAACTCCTATTGGGATCCACCGATGGCCGATTTTCTTGTTTTCCAGGCCCTACTCTTCGATCTGTCGGCATAAGAGGCCTCTTCTTTCTCCTTTTCAGTTCTACTTCCTGAGAGACCTCTAGATTTTTCAAGACTGATTTCTACCTCCGAATTGATTCTTGTTGGTATAGGCTTATCACGCCCTCAAATTCGTGCCTTGTTCTAAGGTAGTTCGACCTTCGGCAGTATAGGCCCTTAAGACACATTGCATGGAATCCTAGGCAAAGAAAAAACAGCGGCAGTCCTGGACATTTGTGCCCTAATAGGAGCTTGTATCTCTCATGTTCTCCACACCCACCGCCCTCCTGACCCGCTGGCATTCAAATCAATATGCACATGATTGTCTTGTACGAGATCAAGAATAGCTTTGACTATGACTCAGTTCTTGATGACTCTGTGTAGCACGAAAATCGCCGGCGTCAAGCCCACTCATGGGGTTTCAGAAGGTACAAAAACTGGAGGTTATTGAAGCAATTTTAGCATTGTCGTGCTTCCTAGCTACTGGTCACTATTCACAAGGCCCTTGGAGTTCTATACAGTCCGTGGGATGGCGGGTGTGGGGAGGGCATCAATCAAAGATGTGATTATGGTTTATCCAAATATGGAACATCTCGCAAATGATATGTGACGCGACGATTAGAACTTGACAGTCAACAGAGCAGCGCTGATCTAGCGCTACGTGAATGTCCGTGCTGCTCCGCGAAGCAACGATCTCGAGAATGACTTTAGTCCTCAGGGGGGAGAACATGGCCATGCGGGCGATTATTGGTTCCCATCAGTAAGCTTAGCTATGTTTAACGATGTGCCGAGCAAACCAGCGCCTTTTCTTGCGCTCATACCGGAAGGGTGGCCATGCATGACCATCTATCATGGTCCTTGGTTGGGTCTTGAGGTTGAGAGTCGCGATTCGATGGCGCAGACAAAAGAGACCTCGGGAACTTGGCAGAAGCCGTCAGATATTTCGTCGAGCGAGGTTTATGGCACAATATCGCACGATCTGAGCATCCCAGATCATGCAATCATTATGAGGTCGGCCTTCGTGCTTCACCCCTCTTCTTCCTCGCTATCTTCCGAAGCACCATCGTCATTTACTTCCGCGGAAGCTTGGGTCTGCTGTCGCATCGGTCTCACACGATTCGCCTGCTCCACAGCTCTCTCGCCCACGAAGGATTCTCCTGACCAGTCCTCTTTACAGACGGGGCATTTCTCCGCTTGTTGCATACGGAAGAAATTGCGCACACAGTGGTCATGGAGACGACCCAAGCATTCAATATCATCACACCGTTGGCCCTGTAAGCTCATAGTCAGTTCGCCGCGAATCCATATTTCCAAAGGGTAAAATCGCATTCTCACCACCGTGATAATATCCTTGCAAGCCGCACAGAACTTAATCCGATGGAAACTCCGTCCTCTTCCATCTTCGTCATCGTCGTTATACGTTGAGACCAACCAAGTCCGCAACTCCATCAACGCCCGCGGGGTCAAGCTCAAGTATCCTTTTCGACTCTTCTCCAACCACCCCTCCGATATTAAAGACTTCATCATATCCTGCGCCTGTGTCATTGTCAAGTTCTGCGCAGCACCACCTTCCTGCTGTACGCTAACATTGGTAGACCTCCGTCGGTCTCCACCCGCTTTGGCCAGTTGCACAGCTTGCATCTGGGTGATGACCATTCCCTCGCATCGGCGTCTGTTATTGGTGTCGAACATGAAGTCGAGGACGCGCTTGACGAATGCGATTTCATCGGCGGAGTAGGTTGTCGCGAGTTGAGTGAGGGGGTCACTAGTGGTATTGACGAGCGCGTATACCAATACGGGGGGCCTATTTGGTGCATCTTGGTTGGCTTCTTTCGGGTCTTGTCGTCGGGAGGTGCGGATTTCCAGGTCAAAGGGAGATATGGCTGAGTTTGCGGCGTCCACGTAGGCACTGACGTCTTCTTGGGTGATTTGTTCCGGATCGACGGTACCTCCTTCTGCGATTTTCGGTTAGTTATGACTTTCGAGAACTAGGGTCAGGGAAAAGCATGAGCTATTCGTACGATCGGCTGATAAGATCGCGGCCAGCACTGGCTGGGCCTCTTCAAAGGTCATGGCGGAGCGGGCCATGAAGGCTTGCAGAAAGGCGCGATTGCGATCATCGTAGTCGACCTCCATTGCGTCGATGACGGGAGGAGCAGTGTAAATATTCTTTCAAAGCGAGAGAGGGATTATCGTTGCTTGTCTGCTCTCTTCTTGAAATATGAGGGAGGGTGCGACGCGATTTGAGGCGCCGCGTATGGGGTGCCAAGACTTGCTGGGACAAAGAGGTGCATGTCCTTTGACGGCATACAGATTCGGATATTTCTGACACTGCGCAAGTTGTTCAAGCAAATTAAATTTCTAAATTTATTACCTTATGTCTTCCGCCTTTCAGCCATGAGCAAGTGTACATTGAAACAGATATTGAACGCCAACTCATAGTGGCAATTAGCGTTTATCAATATACCTATATACAATCATACTCGGTCACGTTACAAGGGCACACATCATAGGGTGCAGTTTAGATCGAGCTGAAGAAATAGCAAGGTCTTGACTGTTACGACTCGCAAGTTCACTTGGTGGCCGTCGGTTAAGCATTTAAAAGCAACATACAAAGAAAAAGGTGAGATTTTAACAATCAAACGGGTCAACCCCGATAACTTGCAGCTTTGATATCATGAGGTAAAATACAAGATGCCAATCAGCAGAAGAGAATGCTGAGCCCCTCTCGAAAGCGGAATCAAATTGCCCATAGGCCTCGCCCAACGCCTGGAGTATGAAGACAAGAAGATGAAAGAAACCACATTTTGCAGAAAGGAAAAGGAGAAAGGAGACCGCCGCCACTCTCAACCACTCAACGTTTAATATCTCCGTCGAGTTGGCTCAGGGCTCGGGCTGCGGCTAACGCTGCGGGCATCACGACCCCGTTCCTTGAGCCACTTCTTTGTGCTGAGTCGCAGCTCTCGGTCCAACTCGGGACCAGGGTCTTTGCGATGAATGAAATTGCAGAATCCTCCGCGCACACATCCCTCTCCGCTGTTGAGTCGACAACATGCTTCTCGGAAATCCGTCACGGGTGATAATTCACAGTATATGGGTCGCGCAGCGTACCATCGGGAATTCAATGCATCGCATGCTGCTTGTGCGTCTTCTTCGTACTTGAATCGAGCGTAGACGTTACCGATCAGGTCTGTAGGGAAAGCAGGCAAATGTTAGTTACTTGCGCCAAATGTTTCTCGAAAAAATCAATTTTCCAAATCCTAGACTTACGGTCATTGTTGTTGTCACAGACAACCAATTCCTCGAGTTCACCATATTTGCACATCTCGCACCATACGTCCTCATAGAAAGCGTCGAAGTGATTCTGCAGCTGGCTGGGATTCATCTTGTTCTTGGGATCGTAGGCCGGGTTCTGGTACATATTCGGCATGAGAATGGTCTGCGAGTACGAGGGCTTGACGTGTTTACGAGAGCAGCGGTCGCCGTGGCGGCATGCGCCGATCTTGTAGTAGAAGGAGCAGTTGACCTTGTCCTGCTCGGTACCGAAAATAGAGGCGAGGTAGTTGGCCATGATGGGCTGCCGGTGAGATTTTGAATCGCCGGAGTGGGAGTAGTATGTGAAGATGGGGAGGTTGAAAAGTCGCGCAGGGGAGGCGACCGATGAGACAGGGACAGGGCGAGAAGTTGCGAGGAAGCGGACAGCTGCTTGGTGATATCGGATGCCTGAAGATTCTGGAGAGCTCCAGTGGCGACGCTGACTAAAGCCGGGGAGCTCTTATCGGAACAACTATTATCCGAAGTAGCGCCTCGGGGATTTGACGGGAATTACTGTCGCTGTACATAAGTACCTAAGAAAGAAAGTGAATACGCGCCCGGGAAAAAATCTCAAATGATGCTTACCTCGTTGAGTGTATGAGCCTATGGTTTTTCGGAAGGTACGTACTGTCAGGTCATAACCACAACCCAGCGAAAGTTCGGTGACAATGTGGTTTTACCTCACAACGGCTTCAGAAAGCCGTTGGGAGGTTGTCATAAAAAGCCATCCAACATTTAGAAACCAATCTTGGAGCCATGTGAAAAAGGTCGCGGCCGAATGTCAAACATTCCGAAATAAGTCAATTTGTATTTCCCACAAATTGAATCTCTAATCTTTGCCTTTCTTTATATAATTCAAAGTGTTACACCATCGGCATCCACGGACACCCTTAAACATTGCCAGTCCCAACTAGCACCTAGCATAACCTTCTATACCTTCCCTACCCTGTAGAAGATATACTAAAAAATATATCGAAATCTTTTGTGATAAGCAAGGTCATGGCTCTTGATGAGGAATGACTTATTACTACAAAAAAGCTCCAAAGAATACTACCCACACCGAGGGATATGCCCGGCTGTCCGTGGAGCTTGAATCGTCAACACACTGACCCAAGTCTGCTTTCTCCTAAATTGTATGTCCCCTTTTCAGAGCACACCAATCATTGACCTATTTAGGGTGGATACCAGCTAGGCCATCGAAGGGGCCGGGGGCGGTTACTGATTGCTTGACCTACAAGGTGATGATCCTTGTTTGATACTTGGAATTGCAATTTTAGATCTTGAACCTTTGTGCTCTACATGCTTCAGGATCTCATTTAAGGATTAATGTCTTTCAACCCCGAAAATCAGTCATCTGTAATCTAATTTGTGCAATCTCTCGAGGTCTTTTTGAGGTCGGGTACCTGAAGTCGGGGACCGACATGGATCCTGATACCACGGACCAACCGCCCAAATATAGCTTCATGGATCTTGAAGGTAACCCCTTACTTTATTTCATAGTTCCCCTGTAGATCATAGAACTTCGAATGGCACAAAACAGGTCCAATCCTGTCATTCTGAATAGTCTCACGGAATTTTGTCAAGTCCAAAATCATGACGTCTGTAAGTCGAATGCACCCCCGCGAGATTAATAATAAGCCCCGCACCACACGGCCTCTCCAGGGTCAGCACTCTGCAGCTCCCACTATCCAGTCAAATCGAAGCCTTCTAAGTACAAGCTTGGTTGTGTGTATCGAATCCAAATTGTGAGTTTCTTGTTCTCATCGGGGTCAATTCCCTATCTATGTCCGTGTAGGGATTGTTTTCTCCCGGAATGCCCGTGTTTGCTTAATACCGCTTGGACCCATCACGAAATTCAGTTTACTGCTAATATACTGAAATCGACGCTGACCACACTCACAGCATTCAGTATGGCAGCCAAGACCATCATTGTCACTGGTGCCTCGCGAGGTCAGACTTCGAATACCATAACTCTCCAGCTACGACTGACTGGAACCCTTTAGGTATTGGCCTTGCGATTGCCAAGTATCTCCTTACAGCACCGCAAGCACACAATGTCGTTGTGGTGGCCCGCAGCGTCGAGCCTCTCCAAAAGCTGAAGGCGCAGTACACCAAGCAGGTCGAGGTGGTCAACGGCGATCTGGCTGACTTCTCTCTCGCTCAAAAGGCAGTTGATGCCGCTATCAAGTCATTTGGCCAGCTTGACGGAGTGGTGCTGAACCACGGCATCTTGGGTCAGGTCGGCAAGATTGCTGCCGCCGATGTTGACCAGTGGAAGAAGGACTTTGATGTCAACTTTTTCAGTCTCGTTGCATTCGTACTTCTGCCTTTCCACGCAAGACTGTCGACCCGCCCACTGACGAATCTATAGGCTAAAGCAGCTCTCCCTGCCCTCCGCGAGTCCAAGGGAAAAATTATCTTCACTTCCTCTGGTGCCGCCGTGTCCGGCTACCCCGGCTGGGGTCTCTACGGAGCTACCAAGGCCGCGATGAACCACTTCGCTATGAGCCTGGGCAACGAGGAGCCCGATGTCACCTCTGTGGCCATTCGACCTGGCATGGTCGACACCGAAATGCAACGAGAGCTACGTGAGGACCACGCTACAAATCTCGACGCTGAGATGCACTCGAAATTTGCAGGTGCCCACAAGGACGGCAAGCTCGTCAAGCCCGAACAGCCAGGTCATGTTATGGCCAAGCTGGTGCTGGACGCGCCCAAGGACCTTACTGGTCGATTCTTCTCGTATGTATTACAAGTCTATGAAAACTCGGATGAGGCTAACAACACGCAGATGGAACGACAAGGAGCTCGATGCTTTCCAAGAATAGATTTAGATTATTATTCTCTATTGTATCAAAGATCATACGGACTGTGAAACTGTATAGCAATCAGTATGAATGCCATTAAAAAGCAATGGGTGCAAAGTCATGAATAACAGAAGTGTAATCAGCCGAAAGATGAAAAGCAGGTACATTTTATAAGCATTAGGTGCAGAACACCTTCATACTTAGCATGGAATGTAGGATGATCATCATACAAAGAGAGTGTGTATATTGTGAAAAAGCCATGATATTCGTACCTAGTGTATGCTCGAGGATAAAGTGGGTTGGACAGAAAAAAAAATCCCACGCGAATGCCCTATAATTGTGTTCGTCACACAACTTTGCCGAGATTTGTAGCCTATGGATCTTGGAGAAGTCAGTCAAAAAGTCTTCAAAATGCAGTCATTTGCAGAAGCAGTAGTGAGAGCAGATATCAGTTCGTCCGTTTGGCTAGGACAGTGTAATCACCACGGTTTTGTATGATAGGGGCGACAACGATGTTCATCATAGTAAAATAGCAAGGAGGAAGTGTGAACAGATGCAAGCTTACCGTTAATGACTAGCCCCAAGAGTGAATTCACATGAAAATCCAGTCTTGGGGAAAGATTGAAGAGGTTGATGAAGGAAAGAAAGAAATTGCGTGGTCGAGGAAAAAAAATTGAGAATAAATGTGGTTGCAGGCGGTGAGTAACTGCCATCAGAAAAATATATGGGCCCGATTCTGGCGCGCCTCGGGGGCAGCATTTAATCGCTTCAAGTCCGCCCCACGCAGGAACTCCAAGAAAAAACAGAGCTACAACTCAGCCTTGCTGCTTTCCTTTGTCTTCCCTTTGGCTGCTCATTCGCTGAACTTTATCTTTTATCTACCTTCACAAGTTTAAACAAAATGTCCGATCGAGAGTTTGGTTGTAAGTGTACCGTGTTCGTGACGTGCGCGCAAGCTGACATGTTTGAGTCTCACTTAGCCAACGATGACCTGTCGCTTCCTAAAGGTATGACCGCAAACTCCCTTTAACATCGCTTAAAATCCTTCTCCCCTATCTCATCTAGGTTGTTCACTTTGGCAGCACCCGTTGTTTCTGGCACCCAAGCCAACGATACTGCGCGTTACTGAACTGTGCTAATAATATTGATTACAGCGACGGTCCAAAAGATCATTACCGAGATCCTTCCTCCTAGCATGGGCCAGACCTTCTCCAAGGATGCGCGCGATCTGCTGATGGAATGCTGCGTTGAGTTCATCACCTTGATCTCGTCCGAGGCCAACGACATTAGCGAAAAAGAGGCCAAGAAGACCATTGCATGCGAACACGTTGAGAAGGCGCTTCGGGACCTTGGCTTCGCAGATTATATTCCTGACGTACTTGCGGTTGCGGAGGAGCATCGGGAACAATTGAAGGTGAGCACACGCGATGCTATCCAACCCCGGGTCGTTCCGTGCTACAACAGCTGACATTATTCTTCACATAGTCACGAGAGAAGAAGCAGAGCAAGATGGAGCAGAGTGGTCTGTCTGAGGAGGAGCTTCTCCGTCAACAGCAGGAGCTCTTCCGGTCTGCGACTGAAAAGTACAATGCAGGCCCGGAATAAGACGACATCTAGTTCCATTATGAGCTCATGCTGGTCATAGAGGGAAAGGGACACTGACACTGACGGGCGTTATTTGCTATTTCTACGGGCTGGTGCGGCCTTGGAGTTTTTATTCATGGTTTTATTTAATCTTCAGCAGCTGCTCAAAGCGCATACAAATGAGGTGCATCATCATTAATGACAGTTTCTTTGATGCATGATGAAAATTTCAGATGATTGACCTGTGAGGCCCATATACAAGTGATATTTCCATCCCTAGATGTCCCAGTAATTATGTCTTAAGTTCGCCTGATAAAGATACGTTCGAACCAAAGACTCAGACTTTTCTGCCCGTGTAGATGATGGGAATCAAATGCCGAAAGTCATAGCATTAGGATTTTGTTGAATTTTGAATATGACTCAGTACAAAGAGCTAATTAATCGAATTCAAGTAGCTGGCGCAGTATCACGCCGTATGAAGGTTTTTTGAGCTGTCCGTAATGTTTGCATCAGGGTCACTGCTTTCGCCTGAATTCTTGGGACACATAACATGGCGCAAATCAAAACACGTGATCCCGATTCTGCCCTTTCACCTTATCCCCTACTTCTCGCCACATCTTTCAGGCAACAGATTCACCGCCTTCACTCACGTGACTAGATTGCCAAGACTAAGCAACGCTAAACCACGATGGTACGACGCGCCAAGCCCAAGCTCAAGATTACTGGGCTCAAGAAGAAGTCCAAGAAGGACTCCTCCCAGAAGAATTCCCCCGAGAAGAATTCCCGACAGCGCGAAGAGGCTTCTCTGTTTCCTGCTCGCAGACCCTCCAACATGCCACCTTTCAAGGATGAGCATATCCTGGTACATCAAGCTTCAAATTCTCGATCAATTCCTCAGATTCACCGGCTAACACCTTCCTCAGCTGATCGCGCCAGGTTCGCAGATGACCCTGGCGCAGCTCGGTCTGCCCGAAAGCTTCACACCTGCGCGCTTTCGCTTCCCCACGCGCATGTTCCCTGGCCAGAAGAAGGGAGAATACGAGCCTTACCGAATCCGCGAGCGACCCCAGACAGTCAAGTCCAGCAATGGAAACGGCGGTCCCAACAACGAACCACCCAGGACGGACGTGGAAATGAAGGATGCGGAATCCTCTGCTCAAGATGGTAACGGTCAAAGCGAGCCTACTGAGAAGACCGAGAATACCGAGAAGCCAGCCGGTGACAGCGCAGATGCGACCGACAATACGGAAGCCCAGCCGGAGACATTCTACGAGGAGGACGTGACTTCCGACGAAGGCGCCGTGTACCCAATCGTGAACGGACGCATCGTCCACTGGCCCAGCTTCTACGCCCTGCTGACTCACGTTTACAACGCGCTGAGTCCCCCATTCCACACACCGATCTTGATGATCGCTCAGCCAGTCTGGACTGCGCGCGATCGTGAGATGATCACCCAATTCGTCTTCGAGAAGTTCAAGGTGCCCGCCTTTAATCTCATGGACTCTGCCAATGCTACGCTATGGGGCTACGCTGTGCAGACTGCTTTGATTGTTGACGTTGGAAAGACCAAGGCCGACGTGACTGCGGTGACCGACTTCATCATCAATGAGAATGGCCGAGGTATTGCATTGGAAGGATGCGGTGGTGATGCCATGACCGATCGACTCGTCGAGCTCCTTGGCCCAAGGGGCTTCACCCGCGAGATGTGTGAACAGCTCAAGCGGAGCAACATTGCCGAAATTCTAGCTCCCGGCACACCACTTCCAGGGGCTGCGGCTACCGCACATCAAGGCACGAATCCCGCCGCTGCTGCATCGACCGGCGGACAGCGTGGCAATGACTTTGCGCCTCGCGGTCCTGGAGAAGGTACCCAGACGGGTACCGATACGAACGGAGGAGACGACGAGGGAGTCCTGGACGTTGCTGCCATCGTCAGTGGTAACACTACCGAGTACCTTGCCAAGATCGAGAAGGAGAAGACCACCAAGAAGGGTGGTGCGGAACCCAAGCAGAAAAACGCCCCGAACCACCAGAAGGAGAAGGCGACATTCCAATTCGAGGAGTTCGTCCCATTGGATGATGACAAGGCACCTACTAGCGGTTCCCGCCGATACATTCGTCACACTCGGGAGATTGAGGTTGGCGCCGAGCGCTTCCTACTCGCCACGCCTCTGCAGAAGGTCACAAAGCGTTTGACCAATGGCATTCTTGACGATCTAGCAACTCAAATCCACCAAACCATCCTCGCTGTTCCGGATGCGACCAAGCGCAGCGAACTTTGGGATTCCATCATCATCGTTGGATGCGGTAGCCGTGTTCGAGGTTAGTGATGATTGTTCTGCAACTCCCATCTATGACCCTGAATTGGAGTTTGACTAACGGACTGAACGTGTATAGGATTTGCCCAGGCTCTTCTCGGTGTCATCACTCAGAAGTACATTCTCTCCCCATCTGCCACCATTTTCACGTCCGAAATCCCATCCGCCTTCAGCACCCCTCTCCCAACTGGCGGCACTAACACCCCGGCGCCAATGGGTCAGCAGCCTGGTCCCATGTATCACCCGGCGGCCCACGGTGTCAACCCCCTTCTCGTGGCCGCCACCACCAACAACCCTGCCATGGCCGGCGCCACCCCTGGCACGCCCGGCTTGGACCCCAACATGACTGCTCACCACCGGTCGACCGGACACTCGCAGACTCCAAACTCCGTCAAATGTCTGAGGATGCCCGAATATTTCCCCGAGTTCAAGCACGAGGGAAATCGTAACGCTCCCGGTGCCAGCCATGGCCCTAGCGCTACACAGGGCGGACACGGAGCCGAGGAAGCCACCTTCCTGGGCGCGCAGATGGCTGGTCGGGTCATCTTTGTTATGGACCAGGGCACCTCAAAGGGCTTCATGACCCGGGTCGATTACAACGAGAATGGCCCGTCAGCCATCCACGAATTTGCCCTGTAGGAGGTGGGCGTGACCTCTCCAACGAGCACAGCCCTTACGGCTCTCTAACGACTGAGCGTGTTTGATTATTGTTTGAATCTTTTAATGGCTCCTTTTCATCTGGAATATCGGAACATGGGGCGAAGCGGGTCGCATTTTCTATTTCTTGAAAACCCTTCCGTTTTCTCAAGTTTCGTCTACATTTGTCTTGTGCTCGTATCCTTGAATGGATATAGGTGCTGGGTGGGGATTCCGGAGTTTCGGTTTGGTCTCTTAGACTAGTGTACACAGATTCATATGGGACATGGGTTAAAAATTTCAAGCCTCTGGTAGTTGAAATTCTGGCCAGCTATCTCGTTGTAGTTAAAAAAATGACTCCGTAGATTCAGATCTATACAGTAGCCCAATTAAGTAGCTTAAATTTGGGTGGGGCCAGGCCTTGGTTATCTACACGTGACCTAGAGATAATCATTCGCGACGCCACCACGGCCGCAATTTGGTCAAGGATCACCTCTGGCTACTCACTTTACCTTGCACTTTGGCCACCATTTGAGGTCTTCATACCCCTTCCAATCTCTTCAAAACTTCTCCCACTTCAAGGCTTTTCCCTCAACAATACATACTCTTCATCATGCCACGCGCAGAGGCTGGTAAGCTCTCCTCCAATAATCGGTTTGCCCGGTACAATCAGCTAACTTGTCACCCAGGCAGCACGAAGGCCATTGGCAACAAGATCAAGAGCAAAGGTGAGTCTTCAACGGAAAATTTTGAGCTCTTTGGGTCGTTGCGCGCTCCAAGAGATGTCGAGCTATGGCACAATCGGGTTTACGAATACTGACCGGGCTCTTTGATCATTAGGACTGGGTAGATTGAGATGGTACTGTCAGGCATGGTAAGTTTCATTCTTTCGGCATGAAGTCCTGGAGCTGACATCGATCTCAAAGTGAACGCCAAATGCGGGACGAGAACGGCTTCAAGTAAGTACCTTTCGCTCTGTCCAGTCCATCACGAGGTCCATCAGCTAATACCGGGGTTCATCAGGTGCCATGTCCAAAGCGAAGCCCATGTTCGACAAATGCTGCTCATTGGCGAAGATCCTAAGAAATACATTAAAGAATATTCTAAGGAGTTCCTAAAGAATTTCGTCGACCTCTTGAGAACAAGTACGCAGTGTCCTTTTACCTCAACAAAGATCTGATTGCTAACATCTCGATAGCACACGGAGAAAAGCAGGTCAATGCCAATCATTTCTACCAGCAAGTCATCGCGGACAAGACCCATATTCACATGAACGCTACGGAATGGAAATCGCTATCCGCTTTCACCGCATACCTGGGGAGGAATGGAATCTGTCGAGTGGAAGAGACCGAGAAGGGCCTTTTCATCTCCTGGATTGATAACAGCCCAGAGACAATGCGCAGACGCGAGGCGATTATGAAGAAAGAACGACAAGATAAAGGCGACGAAGAGCGCGAGCAGCGCTTGATCCAGGAGCAGGTTGAGCGGGCGCAGCGCAACGCTAAAGAAAAAGAAAGGGAAGAAAACTCGGAGGAAAGGCTGCTACAGCGGGAAGAGGGGGAAAAAGTGAAGTTGAATTTTGGATTCAGCGCGAAGCCAAAGTCCGATGCCACCTCAGCTTCAACCCAGACGACGACTGTGACAGCGGCGGAGGAGTCTTCTGATGCCAAGGATTCTCCTGCCCCGACAGACACAGGTGCCTCAACTCCAACCCCCTCCCAAACTCCAGCCAAAATCTCCATGTCATTTGGTGGTGCGCAAAAGCCGAAGAACGTGTTTGCGTCCGGCGCCAAGAAAAATCCCCTGGCTGGGAAGAAGGGGCCTGTGGTGGCACAGCCGAAGAAGATGTCCGAGCAGGAGAGGATTATGAAAGCCGAGATGGAAGCTGCAGAGCGCAAGCGGCCCAGGCCGGACTCTGTGTTCAATTCGAAGCGGCCGAAGCTTGCCTAGGATTTCCTACCAATGCCGTCATCGTGCGTTTGTGCGTTTCGTGTTGCTTCCTTATTATACCCTGTCTCCTGCATGAAATAGATGACACCATTTTTTGGAAAAGAAACAAGAATTTCCACACCTATGCATGCAACCTGCCGCCTGGTCCTTAATCATATCTGGTTCGCCTGTCTTAGCCCCTAGTGGAACCTCGGGTGTACCATGCGCTCTTTTTGGTTTCATCGTAGAGACTTGGACGTTCGAGCCCTTCTGTAGCTTATTCGAAATTTGCAGTATGTATGTACATATAGTAAGTTGGAGAAGAATGGAACTGTACACCTGTGGCATTACACAAGCGAAACCTGCATCATATACCTTCCACTGATCGGAGTTTCTATTGTGAGTATCCGCAATTGCAACCTAAACGCGGCCCCTCACCCACATCAGCACCTTGCAGATCAACACCTCGGTCTTTCGTCAAAGACCGAAACGACACTCGTCCTTTGCCCTGCCACTTTCGCCCTCGCGCTCAAGTCGGACCGTCGGCGCGGGTCACACCGAAAGCGGGGCTGATGATCATCTATGAAAGCCGAACTCTGAACTATCACGGGGACGCAACACGTAGGATAAATAACTCAAAAATCTGCGTTTCCATCTGTGATCTAACAAAGTAATACAAAGTTCTGCAGCGAGGTGCCGTATAGTCATGGAGGCTATAAGCAATATCCCGATGATTTGGGGGTTTTTGATTGGAACTTTCTGTCTGGTACGCGGCTATCAATCTCGGTATTATGGCTCGGATCTTAGCGCTCAATTCTCCAACAGCATGCTTTATACAGACGGGCTACGAGTCCACTTTCGCAGATACCGGGTCCTGAGATCTCGAAATGGACAGACCTGGTGTATATCTATTACTGGCTTAATGGCCAAGTCCCATTCTACATTCATCAGCTCCATGAGAAATATGGTCGGTAGTTTGCTTAACGGCCGGCCTTCTCCTCTGTCTTAGCCTAAAGCACTAACAAAAAGCTTGTCCCACGCAGGCCCGATAGTTCGCACCGGCCCCAGCCGCGTTGATATTTGCGACATCAGCGCTGTCAAAGAAATCCACAAAACAAACTCTCGCTTCCTGAAATCAGACTTCTACCGCAAGCTCGTTGCTAATGGCTTCGAGACCATGTTCACGACTACAGACCCACAATTTCATTCTGCTCGTCGTCGTTTGCTGGCATCGCCTATTTCTGATTCGTCGCTGACCCGGATGGAACCTATAATCTTGTCTCGAGTACACATGGCAATCGACAGGATCACAGAGGAGATAGAAAAACGTGGCGCCGCGGATGTTTTCAAGTGGTGGTTGTTTATGGCGACGGATGTTATCGGCGACCTTACTTTTGGAGAGTCGTTTCGGATGCTTGAGGCTGGAGTGGTAATGTTCCCTCTGATCAACGGTTCGAGGAAGGTGGCTAATAAGAAAGAAAATTTGAAAAGAAAACCCAATACAGCTTGGACCTCGAACATCTCTCCAGTTTCCAGCCAATTCGAACTACCTTCCCAATGCTTGTCAAGCTAGGCAGGTACCTGCCACTCCCAGTCTTTAAGAAAACAGCAGACGCAGGAAAGAGACTCGGACAATACTCATTTCAATCTATCGAGAGATACAAGAAGATAATTGCAGAGAATCCAAGCGATCCAAAGCTGACCCTCTTCACAAAGATGTTCGACTCGGACAAGAATGGCCTCTCCGACGAGCAGATCCGGCAGGAAGCGCAAGCATACATTGTTGCAGGCAGCGATACTACTGCTGTCACTTTGACATATCTCATCTACGCGGTCTCTCGCGATAGCCGCGTTCGAGACAAGTTAGTTGAAGAATTGAAGAGTGTACCCGAGCCAGTGGCTGATCGTTCTTTGCGCGATTTACCTTATCTCAATCATGTCATCAATGAAACGCTGAGACTGTACACCGCGGTTCCATTTGGTCTACCCCGGTCTACTCCTGTTGAAGGAGCCGACTTTAATGGATACTTTGTTCCGGGGGGAACTACAGTGTCCACACAGTCTTATAGTATACATCGGGATCCCACAATCTTCCCAGATCCCGATGTTTTCAAGCCTGAAAGATGGGAAAATGTGACAAAAGATATGAAAGATGCGTCGCTACCCTTTGGAGGAGGCTCAAGAAGTGAGTGCCGAGAGATGCCCTGCAATATTCTCCTTTTTTCTGTCGTGTGCTAATAATGTCAATAGTTTGTATCGGATTGCATCTCGCCCGCATTGAGCTGCGTCTTAGTGCAGCACTTTTCTTTCGCAAATTTCCTCATGCGCATCCTTCAACCAGAGAAGGAATGTCAGAGGAGGATATGGTGATGAAGTCATTCTTTTTGATGGCTCCGCAGGGACATCGGTGCCTCATTGAGGGTTGATTATCCACCCTGCAACGGAAACGGCCTCTGTGATGTTTCATTTAGCCAACCTGCATATGATATAAGCGTTCTAGCAATTGGATTTATGGGGACAAACAATTGCAACTGATAATTAGTCATGAATCGATCTATATAAGACAAGCGACACCTCTTTCAAAAGCCAATTCTGGATTTACTTTAATATGGCTACACCAAAATTTCCATTTTAAATTCCCGATTACCTTACAGAATTCATCGCAGACTACCTTGAAGGCTACAACATTGATCAGTTCCCCTACTCTGTCACAGATTATCTGGCCCACATCATCTCAGGCTGCATAAGAGGTTTTAATACTATCCAGAATCAATGTGTTCCCTTGAGCTCCGTGGTAACCGCGCTAGTCATATATGCGGCCATCGCGCTGCTGCTTTCTTGGTAGGGTTGACTCGGAATTCCAGAAGCAAAAGTCAGACAGGATCAGTCTTGCTCATCTAAAATCCGTTCTAAAAGTTGCAATTCCTTGCATGGAAAGCGCAACAGCTATCAGAACTTGCGACATGGTACTGAGCTCCTTTCTATATCACAGCTATCATATGGATGCACTGACACGTCTGCATGACCTCAAGTTGTGGACTACCGTCCACCGGTCCGGTTGCGCAGTGTATTTTGTGATCGTGCGAATGAAACTCCGGTACCTTCTTGGAGCGATATGAGTACTACGAACGCCCCAGGCTCAATTTTCGGTCGGAGAATGCAGCTCCTTCCAGCACCTGAGACTCCAGTGTCGTTTTAAGGGTCCTCCTTTGCCCCAGGATAGTATGAGGGGACAATAAGAGTGGAATTCGAGAGAGACGGTAGGATATCCGATGAATTTTTCACGTCTGAGAAAGATGGTACGATTGCTGCTCTTAGTTCTTTCATCCCTTGGAATTGATTGTTTCGGGGGCGGCTGCCTCAGAAGTCTTTACTGCGCAAGTTCTAGAAATTGAATAGAATATGGCCCATGAATAAATAGCTGACCGGGTCACAATGCCCCCGCAGTAAGATCTACAATTCGATTTATTGCCTAGGACTTGTCTATGTCCTTCCTGCGTTTCCTGTTAGGAGACTCAAGAAATACCCAACCAGAGCCTGCTTTACAATGCTTCCGAGAATTCCTCGCCATCTGATCCCGCCAGTCATCCCCCAGCTGACCCCCGAGAATCAAATCAATTTCTTTTAGTATTTCGTGACTCACATCCCTCCAACCTTCCTCCCTATGCTTCTCTTGAAGACTACCTAGCTAGTGGTATAATATCAAATCGATGACTCACCCATTTGCCCCGAGTAATGCGACCCCGCCGGCCAATTTTTTCACCGATGACAATGATATCCGGGGGATCAACACCTCCGCAAAGCCCAAGACCTCAATTTGAGAACCGTAGATAGAATCTTCTTTCAGAGCAATGACCTTTCCTCGCAACTATTCTCAACTCTTCTTCCGCACAACCCACCGCTGATCGCGCGGATAGAACTCTAGAATCTCCGGCTGGAGACCCATGATGATCTCCGCTCGATTGGCGGAGCCCATGCCGTGACTTGCTTCCTAGTCGAGGATCCACGTGTGTAGTCTTTGCGATAGTGGGAGCTTACCGATCTTTTTGTACGAGTCTCGGATGGAAAATGTGCTCAGGTCATACACTGTTTCTACTTGTCAGGTTGATTTCCGATACATTATGCTGCTCGATTCTCGCGGCTTTGCCCGAGTGGTTCTCGGAGAGACTGTCTCGTCGAGTTCGCTTTGCGCACACAAAATCGTCGTCTTCATTGTCTTCGGTATTTTCGCCGGGCTGCAAGCCGGAAATATGTTCACTAGGTGTATATCATGTTAGCGCTGGTCAACACCTTTGAAGGTCATGATCGGCCGACCGGTGGGCATTAATGGGAGCGGCCAGGAGTGGAACCAGACCTCCAGCGCCGTGTGAGACGAGGGCGGCCATTAACTCGCCCAAGACACCGGTTGTTTCCTTGGGCGCGGGCGCAAAGATTTGCTAATTCTGTATCATGAGAAAAGGGTTCGTCTCTTGGATCGTGCGAGTTCGTGTCAGCTATCGAGAGCATCAATTCCAGATACTTTCGTGGACCTTGAAGCCGGTCAACGTTAGTAATTCTTAGTATTGTGAAGCTCTGTATGCAAACAGTCTATTTACTCATCAGAGGAGACAAGCTGTCTAAAAAATCCTAAATGACATTAATCGTAGACTATAAAAACTCAAGTCTTCCTCTTTTTTTTTTTATCAGATCATCAACATCCAAGCCCCCCAATCTAAGCATAAAACCTTATTACCTTATCCAACAGCAGGGATGTACATTTCAGCACTCCCCCAAACACTGAAGCACAGCTGATTCGGTCGACCGCCATGTCCACTGCAGCCTTGTCTGCACCCAACCGGGTCAAGTGAGCATCCAGCCTCCCAATCTCATTGGATACTTTCTCATCAATGGGGGCCAAGGGAAAGTCCACACGACCAACCATAAAGGCGCGGGCAAAGCTGAACGCTTTCGGGAGAGTAAGCCCCCGCCCGCTTGCCCGCTGTGGTTTCTGACTCAGGGAATCTCACCAGATGCCCGGTCTTCTCTAGTCCCCGTTAGAATCAATATCGGTTTGGATTTCCCCGGGCCGGAAGAGGACGTGCAGGAGCGAACGATGGGTGGCATTCCGTGGCAGAGCAAGGGTTGCCGAACATGTCGGAAGCGAAAGATCAAGGTGGGCGGCCTTTTGATTTTGGTTTCCTGTGACGTGACAGCCTCCCGAGACTGATTTGGGAAAGTAGTGCGATCAACAGGAACCCGAGTGCGCACGGTGCCTGAAGACGGGGATCAAGTGTCTGGGCTACGATAGGGACCGGTTCTTCGTTCATCAGGTCACTGCAAGGCCTAAACGATCCACTAATGCCAGCATTAGCACTGGTGCTGCCGATGGGGTTGGTGTTGGAGCTTCCTCCACGGGCGCGGGGAAGCTTCAAGTCGTGAAGCGCCCGCTGCCGCGCCCGCAGCAGCCATGGATCATGCCGCAGTGTGTGGCTTCGGGCCCGGCCATGCGGAGCCAGGTGTTTTCGGAATTCGCCAATCTCTATTTCCCTCAGAGTATCGACACCAGCTATCACCTGGATGTGTGGCATTATCTGATCTCGAGCTTTTCGGCGCTGCCCAAGAAGACGCAGATGTTGGATAAGGCGATTGCGGCGTTGGCATGTTTCTACTTGGGCAAGCTCCGAGACGATAAACAGCTCTTTCACCATGGTATTCAGTTGTACAACAGCGCCATCCGCCATCTGTCCACCATGATCAGTCAAAACATCTACTGTGATGATATTGTGTACACCACGATCGTGTTTCAAGAGATAGAGGTATGCCCCCAGGTGGACCCCCCCTGTTGTTGATCGGGTTGGTGCATTGAACTTTCCAAAAGATCCCGAACAATCGAGGCTAATAATGCATGTCATCACCTAGTCATGTTACTGTCCCCACGGGCTGCATGTGTGGGTTGCGCATATTGCAGGCACCAACGCAATCTTGAGGCATTTTCGCCGAAAAGCAGGGAAGAATCCTTTGATCGACGCCATCTATAATCAACACCAAAAGCTACGAATAGTATGTACATATATTGTCCGCAGTGGATATCTTTTGAGAACCTCGCGCTAAACTTTTTTAGCTATTCTCAACCACCGGCACAGGAATGTCCCCAGAAGATTACGACTACCTCACAAAACCCTGCGACGATCGCCCCGTGAATGGGCTCATGAAATTCTACGGCGAGGCCTCGCCCATCGTGGACGCAATCAACACAGTCGATGCCTCGGACTATCAAGCGTGCCAAACCGTGCTAGCAAAGTGCATTGCCCACAAAGACGCCCTCATGGCATGGTACGCCGCGCACAAAAAGGATTTCGGCGGCGGACCATCCGAATGCGAACCCGGTACAATTTTACACCCTCGATTACCCCCTACAGACAATCTGTTCGGTACCTCGTATCGCTTCTCATCCCTCGACAACGCCAAACTTCACATTGTCTTCTGGGTCGCACTCTCCATCAGCCACCGCATGATCTACGAAGCCCGTGGCCTGGTCCTATCACACCCCAACGCATTCACCACCACACCAATTGACCGCTCGCAAGACAGGGACCTACTCTTATCAATGTTCTACCACGACGAGATCGGCCGGTCCGTCCCGTACTGTGTACAGGACAGTATGAAATCATGGGGCTTTTCCTCGCTGCTGTGGGGCCTAAGCCAAATTCTCAACCCTTACGCCGAGGCAGGTAATTGGGAGAAATTCGCCTGGTGTCAGAGTGCTTTGATGCTTGGTTCTGAGCGTGGCTACGAGTCTGCGATTCGTCTGAGTGAGATCTTCTGGGCTGTATGGTGTCGGGTGAATCCTCGTCAACAGAGATTTATGGCGTTGGCGCTTAAGGATTTTGATCCACAGTATTTGAATCCCCCGAAAGAGTATTATAGGGAGCTCCTGGACAGGACAGCGGAGGGGAATATGTTGGATGAGTCGCCGGAGGAAAGTTTATAGATTGGTACCTCTTTGAGCATCTGGATTGGTATTGTCTGGTTTGAAACTAGAGAAGAATCTCCCTGTCATGAATGTCTGTACAAAAATGAACTCTCTACTCAACCACTTGTGAAAGGTCAGGGATGTCAATGGAATTGCCCCAACATTTCCATCTCTTGTGCTATTTATAATGATTTTAGGGAGGTGAAGAGGATTTGCTCCGTTTCTTAAGGAAAAGGGAGTAAGCCCAAGTAGCAGTAACTATAACCCGCTCTTGCTAAGGCACGCAAGGTCATAACATATGGTTGATTGCCGGGCTCTGGGATTCACCATATCGATGTAGCTAATATATCAAGGCCGTGGAAATTCAGATTCTAAGCAATATTAGCAGCTAATCTTTTACGGCTATTGCGATCTTGGTGTGGTAGGTGTGGTAGGGCGATAACCGGATCGGGGCAATATTACTTGGTCTTATTATTTACTCCTAGTAAAATAAGCCAAGCTACTCAGTCCGCGCAATAGTGTGGAAATGGTTCTCCGGAAGGAATACCGAGTATTATAGCGATTACGTCAACTACAATTAGCGTATTCGAAATTGATTTTCTAGGAGTATTCCGAACAGTCAGTAAAAAGCGTTGAGTAACTACGGCCCCCACCGGCCCATATTTATTTGTCAGGCTGAGTAAGATCAATTCAACCGACCAACTAATTTACTAGCTAACTACATGGTTGAAGGGGAATTGATATGAAATACAATTCATACAAGCATCCAATCTCTGAACCTGACGAGTCTTTCAAGTCTCATCGATCGGTGGGAAATAATACGAAATAATATGTATTATGGCAATGGGTGCCTGTTTCTGCGGCCAGGTTCGCATTCAATTCAATAGCCAACCTTTGATGTCGGTGAGTACACTCGATACGAAGGGTCTCCATGGTTGGGAGCGTCACCTATTCTAAATCATCACTAGGGACTGTGTCACTGTCATGATTGCCGTAAATTGACGGGGTCTCCCTATTCGTACAGTTTCATTATCAAAACCGCCGAGCTGGAGGTTTTAGGAAAACCCAAAGAAGTCCCCAAAACATCTGACAGTGGGAATGACATCAGGAATTACTTCTGCCCTGATTGTGGTATGTATGATACGACTCGAAATTGGAGTACAAGCTCTAATGAAATCTCCAAGGCACGCCGCTTTATGGACAGAAAATCAAGTCTGATGGAAACCCCGATGAGATCACCGTCGTCCGGGCAGGAATCTTTGATGATTCCTTTTTGGATCAATGCAGGCCCCAAGCAGAGCTATATACTGATAGTCGCCTGAGGTGGGTGGAATCCGTCGAAGGGGCCGAACAAGTCAGTGGCATGATAGCACTTTCATAGTTTCTTGATTGAGTTGGGCGTTTTTGAGGGATATTCTTCCGCGCTATCTGGAGGCACTAATGATGGATTCTCAATAAGAAAAAGTCAAGAGGAGGAGAATTTCAAGCTAGCTGAGCAGTGACTTGACTTCAAGTGTATGAGGGACAGATCATTGGGCACCAGAATATTCGGATCATTCTCATACCTCCTCAGGGTTCTACAGTAGCGTGGGAAGAGGGAGAATGACCGATGATGTGACAGGCACGGTTATTTTGGATTCACACGCTATACTTCAATCAAAATTACTATTCAAGCTACAGTGACAGCTTTAATACGGGATTAACCATCTGAAGTTGTCTATATCAATTGACTAGGGTCTGAAAGAGTATCTATGTTTCCGGTTATGGCAGGCAATAACGGCCGTTGTGATAGTCTAAGCGGTAATCTTCTTCCACGACTCCCTCGCTTTCAAGTTGTCCCACCACTTTTGGAAAGCAGGAAACTTGGCATAGAGCTCCGCGGCACCAAATTGCTCAACGAAAACACCATAAGGCAGGTGATATAGGTCTGCAAGTGACAGCTTATCGCCTGCTAGGTAGGGCTGCTTGGCGAGAACGCGCTCGTAACCCTCTAGGACGTTGTTGAGTTGACCAAGGAGAGCCTGGACTCGGGCTTCATCGGTGGCACCAAGACCCTTTCGAGACTTGAAAACCTTCTCGAAAGCAATTTGTGAGACGATGGGGTCGAAATAGGACTGCTCGATGGAGACAGCCTTGTCGTAATTGTCCGGTTAGTAGGGATTGCAGTCGCTTGCGGGCACGGGTGAGCCTCATACCTGCTGGAAGAGAGCGAATGCCTTCAAATCGGTCTCATCGGGATACAGATCAGTCCCCTGAGAACGGTACTTGGCAGCGATGTATTGAGCAATGGCTCTGCTCTCTATGTGTGATTCAGCACGTGTATCACGTGGAAATTATCCATCAAATATCCAAAGGCTGTGCGTGACGCTTACCAAAAACTTGCACACCAGTTTCGGTATCCTCAAGTACGGGCACCTTGCCAAATGGGTGCAGCTTGCTGAGGTATGCCTCAGACTTTTGCTCGCCCTTGCTTAGATCAACAGGAATGAACTCGACCTCCACACCTTTCTCCAAGAGAACAGTGCGAACCCGATTGGTGCATGTAGAAAGGGGAAAGCCGTGCAGCTTGAGAACCATCTTGATTAATGGGGTTTTATTGGGCCAATGGATTGGATATCCCCCAAGATATTCAAGAATTTAAATACTCATGGTCAAAGCAACGTCATGGCCCATGTACAACGACCAAAAATTCATTTTCAAAAGGCTTTGTCATCATGACGGAAGGCTTCCGCCTTGTGACAATGATAACGTAATTTCTACTTTGGTCATATTGAACTGGAGGATGAGATTTGTGATTGGAAACTTCGCGTTGACCTCAGAATTTTGCGAGGTGTCCTACTTCGGCCTTGTTCATGTAGAAAACGGGTGGGTAAGAATAAATTATTCAAGTTTTAGCAACGGCTTCTCCGATTTTGAAGTACTGCGGGAGGGCGGAGTATGGAAAAGCCTTGACCCTACATTCCGGAGTCTGAGGAGAAAGCTCTAAAGAACTTTTCTTTTCTTCGGTCGAAAAGAATACACGTATCTTCTAGCAGAGGTATGTCTACAAGTCCGGTTTCAAATGGGTATATCGCTTTTGCGATCGGCCTGGAGTTGAAGCTGGCCCGTGCATACGCGTATAGAGCAAAATTTTGGCGCGAAAATCCAACTCGTGGGTTGAGTCGGATTGAGTGAGGTCAGCCACCCCAAACAGAAGCCCGTGTTTGGTGACCGTCTGTCCCGAAAATTACGTGTAAAAGACACCATAAATAGTACGGAAGAAGTAATGTGAATTACTAGGGCTGTTGTAGAGAGCGGTCGAGATTCAGTGCTTGAAACAACGTCCAATTCAGGCCTCGCACATTTGGAATTTATTTTCCGGGAATCAAGTCGAAGTTTGCGGTCAAATTGAATTCGAAAATTACTGGAAGGCAAAAGTTTAAACCGTGGACCAATCACAACGATAGCATGGGTCGTAATCGTATCTTCGTATACCCGTATCGCTACTGCAGGGCTACTCTTCCGTTGTTCCCACTAAGGGGTAAGTAAATATCGGTAAATAGCCATATCATTCGTATGTGGACACGATCATTTCGTGAATTATCGATATTTGCTGAGGCGTAAAGTCGACGAAAAAGGAATAGCAACCTAGGAATGTTAGTGCCTCAATCAGCCCGTTACAGAGAAAAGCAATTTATGTAGGTAGGGCGGGCGTAAGAGTCACGATAGTAGATCGAAGTCACTGTGTGAAGAAAGTATCTATGGGCTTTCAGTGGTAGTTCTCGTAGCCCATCACAGCCCATCACAGTCATAGCTTCTATACGTGTATTCGATCCAAATTTGGGTTTGCGATGATGGAGCCATCCACTTAGTGGTCCGTGCATACGAATAACATGGTGGTGGTCCTTCGAGGTTTCCAAAGAATACCTTGTTATTGCTTAAAACCTCAAATAGGCCTTGAGAATCAAGCCTTTGATATTTGGAAGAGCATTTCTTCAAAGAATCCTGATATTGATAAGCCTTGCTCCTATAGAGACTTGCGTCCATCGAGATAAAGGCCATGGAAATGAAGGCCAGCACTCTGAAGTCGTGCCAAGTCATTAGCTTGCGGGTCCCAGGAGACCTCTATCAAGTTTGACCCTCTTTTTGGTTGGCTGCGAGGCGGCTTAAGACTTGCTGTATCCGAGTACGCTTTACTATCGGGGTGGTGGACTATTAGCCTCCACTATACTCAATTTTATCGTTCGCAGTTCCGATGCCCCAGCCATATATTGGCCTAAGGGTCTGGCAATAGGAGATTTGATGTATTCTGATCATTCTAACTCGAGTTCTTGATTTGCTCTTCTCACGAAGCATTCATTCATGGAAGAACAACCACCAAGATATTCTGTGCTCGAGGCGGCTGGCTGGCCGGGTGATTTTTGGTCACAGAATGGAGCAAATGTCAACGGTAGGATTGAAGAAATCCCTATCATGACATAGGACAATGCTGACAGTAACAGACGGTGGCCGCATTGAAGTTGACCTTGACTCCAAGGTCTGCAGAGCTATTGCAAACCTGATTCCATATTCGCACGACGAGAGCCCCACCCCATCAACCCAAGATTCTACAGAACCTTCTGCTTATGACATTCAGTTGAATATCGTTATTCAAGTTGTCGGTAGTCGAGGCGACGTACAACCCTTTATCGCTTTGGGTAATGAACTTCAACTACATGGCCATCGCGTAAGGTTGGCGACCCACGGAGTATTCGAGTCGTTCGTCCTTGCTTCAGGCTTGGAGTTTTATCCTATTGGAGGTGACCCGACAGAGCTTATGGCATACATGGTGAAAAATCCGGGCTTGATACCCCAGATGAAAAGTTTACGAGATGGAGAAATTCAACGCAAGCGGGCTATGGTGGCCGAGATGCTGCAGGGTTGTTGGAAGTCTTGCATTGAGGATGATCCGGTGAGCAAAACACCATTTGTGGCTGACGCGATAATTGCCAATCCTCCAAGTTTTGCCCATATTCACTGTGCGCAAGCATTATCCATCCCCTTACATCTCATGTTCACTATGCCATGGAGCAGCACAAGAGCCTTCCCGCATCCGTTGGCAAATCTAAAATATTCGACGACTGAGCCGAAAATGGCCAATTACATTTCCTACGCAATTGTGGAATGGATGACTTGGCAGGGGTAACTATAGTTGTATTTTGTCATGACTGAAGTTAATGAGGCTAATGCTAAGCGAAAATATAGTCTTAGTGACGTGATAAACGAGTGGAGGGCTTCTCTCGATCTGGAGCCTGTACCAGCTACCGAAGGCCCCGGTCTAGTCGAGACCCTGAAAGTCCCTTTCACCTACTGTTGGTCTCCAAGTCTCATGCCAACACCATCAGATTGGCCGTCACACATAGACGTCTGCGGATTCTTCTTCCGTTCTCTTCCTGATTACGAACCGGCTCCCGACCTTGCCTTGTTCCTTGAAAGTGGCAGCCCTCCTGTGTACATTGGATTCGGCAGCATTGTCATCGAAGACCCGAAGGCTATGACGGATATAATCTTGCAGGCCGTCAAATCACTTGGTATCCGCGCAATCATATCTCGTGGCTGGAGTAATATTGGTGAGGCTTCATCTGATGATCGTGTTTTCTATCTGGACGACTGCCCCCATGAATGGCTGTTCCAACATGTTGCAGCGGTTGTCCACCATGGAGGTGCTGGTACAACAGCATGTGGACTGCGGTTCGGACGATCTACCACAATAATTCCATTCTTTGGAGAGTATGTTCTCCCCAGCCCGGCCGTGGAGTCGTCTTTTGCCCGACACTAATCAAGCTAGTCAAATTTTCTGGGGTAACATGGTCGCGTCCTGCGGACTCGGGCCGAGGCCTATCCCATATCGATCTCTCACTTCATCTAATCTCGCAGAAGCTATTCAGTTTTGTCTCCAGCCTGAGGTGCAGTCTGCTGCTCAGGAAGTTGCAAGCCGAATGAGGCATGAAAATGGCGTCAGCAACGCCGTTGCCTCTTTTCATCGAAACCTGCCGGTGAATGCCATGCGATGCCATGCTCTGCATCGGGAACCAGCCGCTTGGAAAGTCAAAAAATTATCCAAATCCCCGATTTATTTGTCAAAGGTTGCGGCTGAGGTTCTAGTTGATAACCGTCGCCTCAAACCTAGCGACCTTCAACCGTAAGCATTTTTGTCCAATTTTGCCCCAAAATTATTGACAAATAGTAGTTACCAAGTCAAGCCGGTTTACATCGAGAATCGGAGATGGGACCCTGTTACAGGGTCTGCTTCTTCACTTATCGGAACAGGCACTGATATCCTGAAAGCGACGGGTGACATTGTTTACCGGCCCTATCAAGAATTTAGCCGCGTGTCTAAGAGCTCTTCGGAATCCGATCTCCCTGAATCCTCTGTCCCTCCATCTCAAAGCACTGCTTCTTCAGCTAGTGTATCATCCCCGGCTGACTTTACCACGAAGCCCCCTTCAAAGCTGAGAGCTACGGCAGCGGCAATGGAAGGGTCTGCCAAAAGCATGGGAAAGGTCGTCGGCTACTATTACAAAGGCATGCTGGTAGATATGCCCTTAGCAGTAAGTGATGGCCTCAGAGCCGTACCTCGACTATATGGCGATGATGTCAAAGATCACGGAACAATTCATGATTGGAAATCTGGCGCCACTTTCGCAGGAAAGAACTTCGTTCATGGGATAGCAGACGGTTTCAGCGGTGTCTTCACACAGCCCTACAAGGGTGGCCAGAAAGAGGGAGCTAAAGGTGTGATGAAGGGGATTGCTAAGGGAACTCTCGGAATGACAACCAAAGTATCGTCAGGTATGTGAGTCGCAACTTTAAATACCAAACAGAATTCAATGCTGAAAACTTGACTGCAGCTGCATTGGGATTAGTCGCTTATCCTGCGCACGGAATGATGAAGAGCTTATATACCGCAATACACTCGGAAACTAGAAAGTGTATTCTTCAGGCTCGAGCTCGAGAAGGAAAGTGGCTCGCAGAACATTCGCCTAAAGGTCTGAAGAATCGCCAGATGATTCTTCGTAATTTTGAGGCTGTTTGTCGCACGTCGAAAGAGATTGCTAGTCCAACATCAAGCTGACAACGTCATACACGCTGACGGCAAGGTCTTGAGGATCGTGTACGCGCCTGCATAGCTAGTCTAACACTAGCAAGATTGCGATAGATTAATAGAGCATTGATTCAGTGATTGATTGACTGATAGACAGCTTTCTATCGCTCGGCAATTTCACATTCACTTGTCTTCTTCCATCGAGGCACACCTTAAAATCTCCATCCCGTAGATCTTTATCTTCGGAATCGGCTAAAATATATAGCTCCCGTTGGCCCCAGATGGCCTTAGGCGAATGACTTAGGACCGGGCGCTCTTAACATTAATTAAGGTACTCTTGGCTCTGACAACCTCTAAATGATGATTGATGCCTTTTACCTATGAACTCAAGTACTCGATGCCCGTAAGATCAAAACCGCTTTTCAAGGTCACGCTATAGCCGCTCTGAATTGGAGCAAGACTTGCAACTAATTAACCTCCATAAAATTGGACTCAAGCGTATTTCTAAGATTTAAGATGGACGTACTGGCAGCAGCTATCTAGCTGCTGACTAGTAGGTGCCATGCTCCTAAGACTGTTTAGAGGATACGCCACTCGACTTATGTTGTCTGGCAGTAAAATGCAGAACATACTTGATCATTCTGAAATATGTGGCTATTCCCCTCTTTTGTCCCTCATTTCATCGGAATTATATGCGCTGTTGTGTGCTTGATCGATTTGAGGTGCCGGTTTCGGAATATCAAGACTTGGCAAAATCATTATGCCGTCTTGGGATAGCTACTTCTTCGCAAAAAGGGTATCGAACACGAAGGTAACACAATGTGGAGAGATATTATTAGACGAGGTTGGAGTCTACACTATGGCATGCTTAGTGTATATAATGTAGTTGATGAATCAGAATGAAGGACTTTTTTCTATCCTCTAATCTATATCTATGTCCAAGAATGACAGCTAATTATCAAATCATGATGAGAACAAATCCACAAACAAATATAAACAAAGGCTCGCTGACCCATATCTAACTTCGTAAATGACCCACAATACATAACCACGGGAATGCACATTTGTACAATTTAATCAATGTACTTGGGAATAGTCTTCAGGATACCATCCCGCGCAATATCCTCCATGGCAGTAGTCATCTCCTGGAGGAACCGCTTGTCGTTGCGCAAGTCATCACCGAAGAGGTTCTTAATGCTGAGCAGCTCGCGCGGGTTAGTACCGCCGGCGCGGGCCTTGGCCTGGAGCTCCTCCCGCATGGGGTCGTCAACCTCGAACTTGTTGCCGTTGTCGTCGACGCCGTTGATATAATGGAACCAAGCGGCGGCGATGAAGCACAGACGACGGAAGGGGCCGCTGACCCAGATTTGTTCGGCGATGGAGGGCATGATGAATTGAGGAATCTTGCCGGAGGCGTTGAGGGCGACGCGGGGCAGTTGGTCCATGATGGTGGGGTTGGAGAAGCGCTCCATGAGAGTGTTGCAGTATTCGTCGATGTTGACGCCGGGAATTTCGGGGAGGAGGGGCTTGACTTCTTCTTGCATGTATTGCCAGACGAACTTGCGGAAAAGAGGGTTCTCCATCACTTCGTGCACGTACTTGAAGCCGGCCAGCTGACCGGGGTAACCGATCGCGGAGTGGCTGCCATTGAGCAGGCGCAGCTTGTGCTTCTCAAATTGCTCGACGTCGTGTACGTCCTTGACGACCTGGGCTCCGGCCTTCTCGAAAGGAGGGCGACCGTCGGAGAACTTGTCTTCAATTACCCACTGCATGAAGGGCTCTGTGACAACGGGCCAGGAGTCCTCAATGCCAAAGTTATCTGCGAGTGCGGTCTTGTCGGAGGGGGCAGTCTGCGGTGTGATGCGGTCGACCATGGCATTGGGGAAACCACCTTGCTCCGAGATCCACTTTGCCATCTCCGGATCGCGCAGGCGCGCGAATGACTCGAGCATGTGGCGTGTGATGGAGCCGTTCTTCAACATGTTATCGCAGGACATGACGGTGAACGGCTTGAGGCCTTGCTTGCGACGGCGGACAAGGGCAGCATAGAGGAAACCGAAGGTCGTGCGGGGCGCGTTCTCGTTGGCCGGGTCGAGATCGTGCTGGATATCGGCATTCTCGCTTTGGAGTTCGTGGGTGTTCTCGTTGTAGTAGTAGCCGCTTTCGGTAATGGTGAGGGAGACAATGTGGGTATCGGGGTGAGCCATCTTGGCAATGACGGCCTCGCGGTTATCAGGGGCAAAGAGGTAGGAATTGATGCTACCCACGATATTGGCAAAGCTGCCCTTAGCCGACCGCTCAATGACAGTGTACAGGTGGTCCTGAGAGCCGAGGGCGTCCCGCATGCCGGCATCGAAGGGCTGTAGACCCACGCCACAGATGGCGTAGTCGGTCACACCATGCTTCTGCATCAATTGATCGACGTAGACAGCCAGGTGAGCTCTGTGAAAGCCACCCACGCCGATATGGACAATCCCCTCCTTGACAGCGCTGCCACGCTGGTAAGTGGGAACCTTGACTTGGGTCTCACCCGCGGTCGCGATTTGCGACAAGTTTTTGTTGTTGAGCTTTAGGGGTGCCATTGTGAGGGGAGGGAGGACTAGAATTAAATGACAATGACAACAGGTAGGAGAGAAGAGTGAGGAGGAGAAGGAGGAAAAGAGAGGAAGGGAAGGGAAAATTAGGAGAGAGAACCAGTTGGTAGCTTTATCATCTGGGTCACCGCCGGTTTCAAATGCGGATTCGCCGCAGAATGTGCCGGGAACAGCATTACATCATGGGAGTCTGGCTGGTGGGGATCTGGACCCATGGGAAGATTGGGAAGCATTGGGAAGTTTGGACATTCGTGCGAATCTCTGGATCCTCTTTGGATCGTCTGGGGTGGGAAACAGTGGAGATAAGGGGAGGTGGAGCATCCATCTGGTCAATCAGGCCTATCACGGAGGCAACTTTCTCTTTCGAGACCGAGTAAGCTGGTTATTTGCCCGTGGAAGGTCCGTTGCGAGAAAAAAAAAATCTATCTGGAAAGACATGGAGGGAAGATTAGCCTCAGATAGCGTGAGTGATAGTCTGAGGATCTGAAGATAAAATTAGTATAAGACGAGGTCATTCGGAAGTGAAGAATTTTCTCTTCGTTTTTGCCGGACAAGAACGTCACCTGTCATTGGCCCCACACCGCCTGTCGGCCTGTCGGCCACAGTTGCCACCTGATTAACAAGGGTGCAAGTCACTCACCCAGCCAGAACCTAGTTATAACTCCGTAGTTTGTGAGAGTTAGCTAATAAACTCACTCCTGACATTTGTGGGCTCCTAAATGTGTATCGATCATTAATCTGTGTACTCCGTACAAGCAGCTCCCTGCCAGATAAAGTTTCGGAACTTCGCCTCACAGTTATATATGTCGCCATAATGTCAATGCCCCAAAAAAATACTAAATGGATGAAAAGTCTGCTTAACTCGCCCGAGACATAGTACACGGCTGCCTTGTCTCAGCTCGGTTCTGGCCCCTATTCCTGATGGTCCCTTTTTTCTTATCCACAGTAAGGGATTTCGATCATCCTTTCCAGAAGGTCATGTGCGGTTCAGACGATCTTTCCGTACTTTTTGTCAGGCAGATCAAAGTTTATTTAATTGGCATTCCGCCAGCCGGCTGTCTTGGCAACGATATTTACGCAGGACAGCATCTCAAAGGCTCCAGCCCCTGAATACTTGACCCGCTCCCTATTTTAGAAGATATATGAACTATGACGGTTTGGGGAAAGTCTGACCTTCATTCCGCCGCTACCTAAACATTTGTGTGCCCGGAGCTTCATCGGCCCCTTTTAAATGGAGGCTATGCTGCCATCTATTATGCTGCCGCATATTTACGAGGCTGCGTTGGATCATCTCAGGGGTTACGACCAATGATTAAGGAAACTACGCATTAGTTCAAGTCCGCCCGAATTTGAAATCTCACGGTCCACGTCATATCTTCTTTCAGCATCTAAAAGAACAAAGGTTGAGTTGGTGATCATGAAAAACAGCAACATCGATCCCTAGGCTCCCCAGAAGCTCACCAAGTTTGGTTGGTGCATCACCTGGATTATAAATAATGCACATGTGGTTGACCCTCGTGTCAAGCTTTTCTTGATGTGGCGAATCTGGTTCTGTCGCGGGTAAATCTCGGCTTGAAACCATGGATCATGCCAAAAAGAATTCTATCGATTGAAGGGTAGAAGCAAACTCTACGACCAGATTTTGGTAGCCTTGGAAAATCCCGAGAATGGATCAACACTTCCAGCGTTCATCATATCGAGGCTGGAATAACTATTGTTGATTCATGGCATAAAGATACATGGATCTTCCATTAAAATACCCCAAGACTCTCCCGGGGCTAATTGAGGAGTTGCCAATGCGCATTATTATATCATCACTCTATTCAATGCTATTGATCAAGAGCTGGCTCATTGCTATTCATAATCTCGTTCGAGGTGAGAGTATTCCATTTAAACATTTCCAGCTTCTTGGAACTCCCGGTGTTCCTCAGCAGCACCCTTCTCTCCCAATGCATTCGATATCTCCTTCTTCTCAGTCCAGGTGATAGTGGGCTTCCAGCCAACACTCTTCCTGGCAGAGCTGACTTCATTGTAGAGCTCATCAACTTCTTCCAAAGTCAACCCCTTGGTCTCATAGATCATAGTATAGACAAAGGTGATGCACAGGAAGCAGCAGCCGAACCAGATGAAGAAAATCTTGGATTGCAGGTTCGCATTGCCTGGTCCGTAGTTCACCAGATACGGGGTCGAGAAGCTCAGTGCCCAGTTGAGGAGCCAGTTGGTGGCAGTAGTCATGGACAGAGACTTGGCTCTGACCTTGAGAGGGAAGATTTCTCCGGTGACGACCCTGGGACAGTGTTAGGTAACAAGAACAAAAATGAGTTGTGAAGGAGGGCGTTGAACGTACCAGGCAATTGGTCCCCACGAGGCAGCGAAGAAGAAGATATAGATGCAAATGAAAGCGATGGCAGCCTTCTGCGCAGCGTCGTTATGAACGATAATATTTCCTAATGCATCTTGGCTCGTGGTGGTAGTTCCCAGAACGGCAACGAGGAGCTGAGACACGGTCATGCCAATAGCTCCGGTAAGCAAAACTGGGCGTCTTCCCCACTTGTCAATGGCGTAGAGACCAGGGATCGTCGAGCCGACATTAACACAGCTGGTAATCAAACTGATAACAAACTCATTCTTGAAACCCGAGTTCTTGAAGAACTGAGTACCGTAGTAGAAGATAAAGTTGATACCAGTCAATTGTTGGAGGGCCTGGAGCAGACATCCGGTAAGAAGACGCTTGCCAAGATTACCCCTGAAACACTCGACGTAACCGGCGCTCCCCACGCTCATCTCGTATTCATGGTTTGCCCGAATCTCAGCAAGTTCCTCAAGCAAAGCAGGGTCATCACCAGGCAGACGTCGGAGTTTGGCCAGGCTGCGGACGGCGCCTTCGTGATTATCTCTCTTGATCAGGTATCGGGGTGTTTCGGGGAGAATGAGCATGCCAACCACGAGGATGATGGCCCAGGCAAACTGGACTGCGATTGGGATGCGGTAAGAGCCGGTGTCATTGCGATTGTGAGTGGCGTTGTTCACGACAGCAGCCAACAACAGACCGACTGTGATGGCGAATTGGTATGAACCGACAATAAAGCCGCGAATCCACTTGGGCGCAGTTTCGGATTGGTATAGGGGAACTGATCCGAGAGAATTGTTGGTGAGTACAAGAGCAACACAAGATATTCAGCAAGATAGCATATGACTCACTCAGCGCCGAGATCAAACCAACACCAAAGCCTGCAAAGAATCGACCAGCCAGGAAAAGAGGGATGGCGGTAGCAGCAGTCTGGAAGGCGACACCAAGGGAGAAAACACCAGTCGATGCAATCAATCCCCAACGACGACCAATGAGATCTCCCATGGGAGCAGCACCCAGGGCACCGAAAAAGGTACCCGCAGACAAAATGGATACAATAGCTGAAGACTGGCTGGACGTAATGGTAAGATTACCATCCGCATCTCTGTAGCCCGTGGAGAATGTCCGATCCCAGTAGGGCATGGCGAGAATGCCGCTGATTGTGCCTGTATCATAGCTGCGTCGAACATTAGCTTCCATATAGAAATACGGGGAGTTTATCAACCATACCCGAATAGAATACCGCCGAAGGCAACGAAACCACTGATCAGAATGGCAGGCCATGCCTTGCCGGCGGTGCCCTCGGGCTGCTTGAGCAGGATGCCCATCTTTATGATGGATCAAAAATAGGTAGGAAAAATGACAAAGGGTAGACTGGGAGATTCGATGAATAAATCAGAGCCTGTGCGATCTGTAAAGGATTATCTGGGGGATTCGACGAGACATTTATACTTCGCCGATCAACGCGGAGACCCCGGACCGGGGGCAAGTTTCCTCAACAAAACACCCACTCAATAACAGATTTCATTAAGAAGGTCTAGGTCTGATTACTGTCTGACATAGATGTGGGGTGGTATGATTGCGGGGAGAAGTCGGTACTAAACAAGTACATTGCCAATTGTTGGCCAATGTAGGAGGAGTAAGGGTCTCTCCACGATCTAGTCGGGATCATCTCGGAACGAGCTCGGCGAGTTCCTCGGTGAACTAATCCATCTAGGCCTGTCGGACCACAAATCCATGCCCGAAGAGGGGACCGGCTCCCGAGTAGCGAACTCTCAGACGGTATTAGAGTTTGCTGGTTTCTATGCCGTGATGGTCGGAGTCGGGCGCAAAGGGTAACAGCACACGGACCGTGTGGGTATATTGACCGTCGAAGCCTTCATGGTTGTTATTGGCTATTTCTTCGCCACTGGGTGGCCATGGCTGCGCTGTGCTGTTGGGGATTGGACAGCTCAAACGCTAAATGGCGAAGGTATGCAGGGTTTCTCGGGGCATTTTCGGAGAATTTCTTTTTAGCTTCACGTCTCCGCGCCCAGCTGGACCCTCAGATACTACTGCAGACACAAGCTTGCTGCACTATGCTAGCATAAGTGCTGATTATGTCTGGAGTCTTGCTCATCAAATGCAGGGAATGGAATCCTTGCTAGACACGCTTAATAATTGAGAACGGCTACATCGACTATTTCAATTACAACCAGGTGATTTCGTTCAGACTGCCATTTTCTGGGGCGCATAAATTGTAAACTCTATGCAAAGAGGTGCCAGCAGTATTTGCTCAGCTCCCTATCTGGTATATACAAAGGACTACTCTGCTCCGGGCAAAATTGTGACTGAGAGGTTATACGAGGATCCTAAGCCACATCCTTCCACTGACCCATGTACAATTCAAAATGAAAGTTTAAAATACTCCTCGAACGACAAGTTCTAGATTGAAGGCTCATTTAATTCCTGTGTTGAACCAGTTTGGCTAGAGCTGCCCAATAGCTGAGCCTATCGATTTACTGGAAGATCCTGTCAAAGTTCACGATTGGCTTTGAGAATATGCAGAACATTCAGGAGTGGCTACTCCGACGCCGCTGAGAGTTTCTGATACTTTGACGGCAAAAGCGTCATCTGAATCCCAAATATTGGAGAATCCGGGTTGAATGCGGGGTAATGGATGCCGATATCGTCTCTCTTGGAAGCCAAGACCGGTATGCTCTCGGCGGGGTGACACATACACGGGCCGACTGGTGAAGAGTGGCGGGCGAGAAATAAACTCAAAATGCCTATTTTGCTCACCGATGGAGGCACTATTTACCAAGGAATATAACAGAAAATCCAACAAGGCTTGTAGCTGATCCCAACAACAAAAAAACTCTCGAGGCTGAAATTGAGAGAACAGCTTATCATTTTCCCCCTCCATCTCGTCCGGCACTACTCGTCGAGGACTGATAAACACCACTATATCCTTCGACGCTCTCCGTCATCTCCTCGAATACGATTTGTGCAAGCTTGGCATTTCTGTATAGCACAATCCCATTAGGATTCCTGACTTCCATCAACGCACCCATCGCCCCCTCATATCCAGCGTCCACGACCCCAGCATGGATCGCCACACCAGACCGCCATAGTGATGATCGAGAAAACACACTCGCCATACAGTTCAGTGGAACATGGACAGTTTCGTTGAAGTCTACCAGATAAGCCCCTTCCTGTAGTATGATACTCTTGTTGTCATCGTTGAATGGCAGACTTGAGACTTTGGCTGCTTGGCGCTTCGAGTTATCAAAATCAATCGTTGCAGGTGAGGTCCATTTGGAAACTTGGCGTAGTGTGAGGTCTATACCGCATGGTTGTTGCTGTTGGACAACGTGTTGCAAGTTCCGCACCAGTTGACGGTTGACGATTTGGAGACCGGTGAGTATCATGGTTTCCTAGAAAGTAGGTAGGACGGAGACGCTTCGATAATTCTGTACACAGAAATTCCCCACACTGTGAAAACTTTCTTCGAGTATAATACGGGGACAGCACAGTTCAGGGGCAAGGCTTTTATTTCTAATGTGACGATCAACACGGCCCACCGCAAGTGTTAGGTTTGGAAGGATGGCGTCGGTCTCCGAGGTAACCACGCAATCAAAACTAGCAGGGGTTGCGCCGAATATCAACCTATTATCATTCCATCGCGCACGTCAGACTTCCTTTGCTGTGAAAATCTCCGGATATCCAAACCAAATTACTCACTTGCTAGCTGCTTTGACGACAAGATATCCTCATCGATGATCTCGAAACCCTCAAATTCCATCCCGTATACTTCAGAAGAAAAGTACGTTCGAACTCTCAATCTCATAGACCTCCAGTGGAGCCATATTATTGCATTTTCCCCAATGATACCATGAAATCTACGGCTCTTAACTCCAGAGAAGGCCCTCATATTATCTACAAGGCCTACGATCAGTTGCATAAACTGGGATAGCGCGGATAGTCAAATGAATTTTCCATCTGTAAACATTAGAGACGTCCTTGCATGTCCGACCCATCAAGGAGAGATGACTAATAGAAAACTGCAAAACGGAGTTTAATCGTTATAACTCCTCTTCATTACAACCCTTTGAATCTCAATCTCTTACTGGAAATTTTCCTCCGGTGATTTTAATAACGAACTGCGAAGTAGTCTGCGACAATAGCTCAGAAAGAAACAGCCCGTTGTGGGGTCGAGGGAAAGGTTTCTTCTGGGGCGAACGTGGGCGGAGATGTCGCTCTTCATTTAGCGATTGCACAGCAATACTAAGCGCGCTTGCAATAGTCCCAGCGAAGGAGAAACGGCGTGTCTTGCCTTGAAATCTATGTGTGTGCGGATAACCGAAATACTCTGGCCTATAACCGACATCCCAGAGCCCCGTTACTTCAAATTCTCCGAATTCTGAATCATTGTTTCGTGGAATCCTCGCACCCTTGCCGTGCGACATCTGGGTGCATACTTATCCGGGGCACCATAGCCCTAATAAGGGAGTAGTCGGTGCAGTAAAGGCCTCCAACTCAAGCACATTGAAAGGTAGAAGTGCTACGATTCTCCTAAACTGCTAGCCATCGCTTGATTAGACTTCGACTGGCGTTCTATCACGAGGTACACGAGTATTCATATCGTCGATCGATCGTCGCGCGCGGCATCAAAGGGGCATCTCACAGTATTGCTAGCTTGATACCAAAGTTGGTACATAATTCGCTCGAATTGAGTTGACGCATCTTTTGTGTGGCTATTCAGAAGTTTGGCAGGAGCTTGCAACCAATTCGACGAATTTTCTCCGCAAGCGCGTCAAGATATTCAACAGTTATCTGAGTAGTCAAAAGGGAATTCATCGAGTCTTCCTCACTTCGAATAAGGATAAGACTGGCTGTATGATATAAATCATTTTGATGAACATCTTTTTGTGAAAGCAAAGCAGTCTCGTGCTTAGCTGACAAAATCGCCAGGCCCGTAGCTGATGGCACGCTGAGTAGACTGGAGAAATACTGTTCCTACATTTTTTGAGCGACATCTTTAACGAGGATTGGGTGAACAAAACAGCTTGTGCCTCTTGAAACTTGATATAACCAATGATTTCTTTTCATGTCATTTACAATCTTCTTCTTCCGATGACGCAGCATTCGCGCTGTATAGCCCCAGAAGTTGCGCAACCGTGACAACCTTTCAATAGGCATGCCAAGATAATCGTAAGTTGCTAGCACAGCCACCAGATAGGCCGGAGAGTTTTTCTTGGCTCTGGCGCAGCTTTTCGGATCCACAGTAGTGCTCTTGGCCCCAACAGATATCCTGAGCTAACCCAGTTTTGTGCCGTAATTTAATATCTTGAATCTAAAACGTGTAATCTTTTGTAGCTGCTCTATTTACCGAAAATTGAAACTGACTTGCGACCAACCTCCCACATCTGTTGTGGAAGGTTGGCGAAATTCTTCATCGATGACATTAAATTTAAGCCTGTATGATAGGTCTCATTGGTTCTCGCTTACGATCTAGAGATACAGTAGCTACCGGCGCTATTTATGGAATGGAGAATCATTGACCCAAAAAGGCGGGGCCAAAGTGATTACGACTGTATCTCCGACGAACAGGGTCTAGCCGGAGGGTCTCCGGGAACGGTGCCGTCGGCAGACGGATACGTGTCGACGAAAAAAGGTGGTGGCTTTGCTACGATCTCCCTGACCGAATTAGTAGTTACTCTAATCAGATCACAGCCTCACAGCCAGTGATGAGTTTATGGAATCTCTGATGGAATATGAAAGTTTAGGCTGTCATTTGTGATATCAAAACTCAACTACATACAGATACAGGCTTAAACCTACTTTTCCTGTGGTCCTTGAAAGCCAAGTCTCGACCAATCTTGAGCAACGGACAAGTTTCTCGGTGAAGGCGAAGACCTGGGGAACAATAATTATTAAAGACCTACGTCATTTAAGATCAGTGTTTACAAGGCACTCCCTGACAAAATTACCAAATCGAGCGATCTCCAGACCCAAGAACAGAAAAGTCAAATGATGACAACCAGTGGGTCCCCGAGTTTGTGCCAACCGATCATCCCATTGGCTACAAAATCCTAAGTCCTTGAACTCCGCTGCTCCGCTACCGTCAGTTTATTGGCTCCAACCCAAATTGAGCCGACGCTAATGCGACCTGCTTACATTGCCAAGACCTAGTTGGCATCCCCAATCTTTGCTTTTCTAGAAATACTCAAGTGTGCCCGAGTCAAAAACCTTGGCCTAATTCCTCTAAAAGTCGGTGCCTAGTCTAGATCGTCCTTTCGGGGACGCGCTGCTCCACAATTTGATGACTGCCAAGCAAGAGCTGGTCGGTAAGTGTGGCTTGGTTCATGAGTCTCTGGGCGCAATGCTTAGCTTTTACTTGTCGTTACTGAAATTTCGAGTTGATTTCAAATCTGGAGCTTGGACTTGATAAAAGAGCGGAATATAAGCCGCGCTGCGCAGAACTCATATTGATATTCAAGTGCCCTGGGACCGTTAATCTTCCTTCATTCTACTCGTTCCATCGAATTATCATGATCTTGAACGCTACATCGATGCAGGCTGTTACTTGGAGTGGAAACCCGCTCCAAATTAACGTGTCAAGCCTACCTACACCGCATATCCTCGATCCCACGGACGTTATTATCAAAGTGAGCCTATCAGCCATAGGCAGTGCAGACATTCATACCTACAATGGGGTTTACGAGAACAAAGAGGTACCTTGGGTGATGGGACATGAAGCCCTCGGAATCATTGTCGATGTCGGGGTTTCTGTGACTTCTTTTTCTATCGGTGATAAAGTCGTCGTTCCGGATCAAGTTCTGAATGGACCGGAGGATCTCTCCAAAGCAGAATTAATGGGGTTGGGACTGGGCTCGGAATATTATCTGACCACAGGATGTCAAGGTAAGAGTCATACCTCATGTGTCTATCCAGATCTTTCAATATACTCATGAAATTATAGCGGAATACGTTCGAGTCCCATTCGCCAACGACAATCTCTTATCAATTCCTGATGACGGTGTCTCCAAGTCCGGTCTTACAGACCTCGACCTCGACTATCTTCTCGCAACCGGCATATTCGCTACAGGATGGGGAGCTCTCGATCTATCCGGCTTTCAACCAGGAGACTCCCTTGCAGTCTTTGGTGCCGGTCCAGTAGGACTGATGACCGTTTACTCCGCGATGCTCCGCGGCGCCTCCCGTGTCTTCCTTGTCGACGGCAATCGTCAACGGCTGTCGATTGCCGAGGGTCTCGGTGCGATGCCAATTGACCTGACTCACTCCGATCCGATCTCTAAAATCCTCCGCCAAGAGCCAGATGGTGTCCTCCGGAGTGTGGACTGTGTTGGAATTGAGGCCGCAACCAAGCTCCAAATGACAGAGGACAGAGTGCTGCAGAACATGACAGCAATCACAAAAGATGGCGGAGGAATCGGTCGAGTTGGCACATTAAGGACTTCGAGTAATTCGTCGAGTCAATCGCCGTGGCAATTCCTTCTGCCCAATTTCCAGCTTGCCATGCCGGGATTCTTCAAGAGAGGCCCGCAGGTTAGATCAGGAGCTATTGACTCTGGCTTGATCGCTCCCAAATTAATCGAGATGATCTCAAAGGGCAAGGCTAGACCTAGTTTCATCGTGAGCAGTATCATCGATGTGAAGGAGGCGCCACAGTTTTATGAACGTGCTAGTCAGCATTTAGAGACGAAGGTTGTGATCAAATTTCCTTGATCCAATAGGACATGCTTTCAATAGCGAGATGAATTATGTCAACCAACTTTTACATCAAAATCTAGCTTTTACCACACTCTGTTCATTAAATCGTTCTCCAGCCAAGAGGCTATTGAAATTGTGGAACAACTTCATCATCTTAGCGAGAGTGGTTAACGTCTAGTGGCGCTGATGAACGATCTCGTCAAACATCTCTACAAGACCCATAGCACTATTAATGATCCGGTCTTTCCTCTGAAGAAAACCCAAAACTTGCCGCGTCATTCGATTGATCTACAGCATATCAAGGCTTCTGCCGCTTTCGTCCATACAACCATGTAGCTCGGCTAGAAACTTGGTCAGAAAGCTTATCACGGCGAAAGAGGTGTGACAACTCACATGGCACTGCAGGGTGAGAACTATTCATGACTTTGATATTCATGTCTCGGGTTTCTCTAGAAGGCATAGGGTGAAGACTTTTCTGGCAGGTTTGGATTCGCAGCTTTGCGGAGCCTTGCAACGAGGACGATGGCGATATCGGGGCTTGGGTTGGTACATCTTCATAACCGAGATTTCTGAGCATTGATCTTCAGTGTGTCTTGCAAGATTATGATTCTTGGTATATCCCTCTCTTTGAAGATAATCTCTGTTTGAGAACCGGGCAAGATTCTTGAAATTCTAGAATGGGCTTGATTTCTTGTTAGAACGACTTCGAAAAAAAAAAAAAAAGCGATCAGAACGAGTCGTAGAAGCCATTTGCATTGCTATCGACATATGATTCCCTATATACACCGACATCTAAATATCATTCAAATCCCTTCACAGTTCACCGCGAAGCATACAGCTTGATAGGCACACCATGGTCATGCATCATCGTCAAATTCGAGTTCTTAATCGGTTCTAACCGGGCATCTGGGTCCGCGTTCTCGAGACAATCAAAGTGCTGCAGTAGTCGGACGACAGTATAACTTGCCTCGGTGAGGGCGTATTGCTCTAGGCGAATATCAGAACATGATCCATCACACAAGCTCTATGATAAGCAAGAAGGGTTTGCGACTTACGTCCGAGACAAATGCGCGGACCGCCGTTGAAAGGAAGATATTCCCATCCATGCTTGGCGTTCTCTTCCCAGCGCTCGGGCCGGAAAGTGCGGGCATCTTTGCCCCAGAGATCGGTGCGGCGATGCATGGCGAAGACGTTGTAGGTGACTAGTGTGCCCTTTTGCACATACACGGGCGATCGGCGGTCGGGACCTCCCCCGACGGGCAGGCTGGTGTCTTTTGTCGCGACCCGGAAGTTGACTGGGACGGGTGGTTGGAGACGGAGGACTGAACGGGTGAATTAGCGGTTGTCAGTCGTGAAGCATGATTGCAATCACCAGGGGATGCTCACCTTCATTCAAGACATATCGCAAATAGGGAATATCCTTCAGCTTGGTCTGGGTAATCTCAACCGTCGAATTTTTATCCCCGAAGGCATCCACAATCTCCTTCCTCAATCTCGCAAACACAGCTGGATACCTCGCCAGATAAAAGAAGGTGGATGACAACAGACTCGCCGTAGTATCTCGTCCCGCAAGCAGAATGTTCAACATGTTATCCCTTAACATCTTCGGATTGTCTGTTTCCGCCGCCAACGCCTCCAAGAAAATGTACCTCTCGTCGCCAGCAGCACCCACCTTCCGATTCGGATTCCGCTTCGCCTCCAGCGCAACATTCACATAGTGATCGACGACCTCGTGCACGCGGCGATTCGCTTCACGGAACTCTTTGGGATTGATCACCCAATACAGGCCCTGGGCGCGGGACCGCGCCGCAAGGTAATCCTGTGCGGTGGTGAATGCCTCGGCGAAACCTTGGGCATTGCGAACGGCAGACTTTTCCAGAACGCCTGTGGTTGTGGGGGACATGCAGCCCACAGATTCACCGAAGAGGAAGTGTGTGGCGGAGTCGAGGGTGAGGAGGAAGAAAAGACGTTGAATGTCGAAGCTGGAGCGGTCTTTGGGGATGAGGTTGATTAGGTGGGTGATGTGGTCGTCCAGCATGGAGAGGTCAGCGACCTGTAGGAGCGGTTAATGAACAAATTCTCCGCTTGGATCTCAACTCTTCAACAGAGAATCTACAAGGGAGGATGGACATACCTGCTCCCGTGTAAACTGCGGCCTCAACAATCCACGAGCATGCGTCCACCCGGCCCCATCGAGCGTAAAAATACCATCTCCCAACAGCGGATAAAACTGCTCATGTCTCGTCCCCAGACAAAAGTCCTGAAATTGCGTCGCTAGAATCGCTTTCACATTCTCGGGCTCAATGGTTGTGAGTAACTTGCGCGACAGGAACCGCTGGGTAAACGTCGTGCCGTAGATATCAAATTGATCGCACAAGTAATCAATCCATCGCTTCTCGCGGACGGCCTTGCTCAGCCGTAGAAAGGCCGGAATGCCGAGCCAGCCGGAGCTACCGGCCGGCGGGGGTTGGCAGTGTAACTGTTTGGCGAGTTTCCGGTGGTGGTGCAATTGGACGAGGTAACGCAAGACTAGGAAGGTTGCATATAGGGCGGCAAATAGGGCGATGGCCGGGCTGAGCAACATGATGTGTCGCTGGTAAGCTGCTGTGGGGTGTGGCCGTTTTTCTCCGACTGCGGGTAGTTCGATCTTACACACTCTCTCTATATGCTTGGAGTCGTGGTCAATAAGGATGCGTGTCTTTACAAACATTCGTGGGCTATCATGATCTCAACGAGTGGAAGACAGGGATTATGAGTTAACCAAATACCCCACGACGATCTAAGAGAGGTGAACCATCACCTTGTGAGTTACCGCGGGGAAGCGAAAATCCTCGGCTGCACCGCACGTGCGGATCGCCATGAAAGGGACCCAAAGTCTAACGGCAGCGAGGCCGCGTTGGTTGGTTGGATTGGTTCATAGTCAATTTCCCTCGATTCGCGAGGGGCCGAGATCGCAAGCCTACCCAAAAAGAGTTTAGGTTCGTACGGGGTTGTAAACAATTACCAGAGTGAGTGACATCAAAAAGATTATTCAAGACTGACCAATTAATGTCCGTTTGGATGCTAGAATTCATGTCTATGATAAGTAAAATATTATGTCAGAAAGTCTCCACAGATTGGTGCTCCCCCCGCCGAGGGGTGCGCCGGGCCGTCCGTGGAGCGCGAAGCGTCACCACTGGCCCTTTTTTTCTTCTATTCCTATTTGCTCGTTCCACAAGAGGACAACAGTTGTTCACCAATCCATGGTGGATACCGGCCATCAGGAGAGGACTAGGGGGGTGGGAAATTGCTTGACCTGGAAGATATTCATTACGGAGCAGACAGTCCTGATTTCCTGATCCCTCCCTATGGAAAACCTATGAACAAAGGGGCGGGAAGATCCAACGCTACGATGAGTCTCGTACTAACTGAGTCTCCACTCCACGCCGATCCTGACCGAAGGCGCAGCTGTGAGTGGACTCCTCATCCCCATCCCGGATCACAATCCCTGATGCTCTGGAATCCTTCCGGTTCCGCTCCGGATCAATCCCGGTGCTCTGACGCTGCACCAGCACCAGCGGCCTTGAAACACGGCAACCAAGATTTCAACGCCTTGTGAAAGTACCCCCGCGAGATCTTCCCCGGCCCAAACGTGGTACTGAAATCAAAGCAGTGCTCCGCGTTCGCCATGATATACCCGAACAACTGATCCTCCCTCGTTTCCACCCCACACTTGGGAATGTCCGTCGAAAACGTCACGCCCTGCGGGGCGATGTCCTCGGTGGCCAGCGGGGACAGTGTACGCCACGGATCGAACTGTCCACCGCTCCAGTACACATTGGATGGGCGGATCGTCCAGCCGCCCGTTTGCTTGTTGGTCTCGTCGACCTGCGGTGTGCTAGGTAGGAGACCCGTTTCCACGGCGTCGGGGAACTGCCGGTTGCACGTGTATTGTTGGTATTCCAGGGTTTGGAATTTCGAGAGCAGCGAGTGTGGGCCGAAGTTGTTGCTTTGGTAGTAGCCCCATTCAGTGCAGAATTGCCAGGTCCAGCTGATGGTGTCGGGATCGGTGAAAATGGGGTTCAAGGTGCATTCGAGGGGCTTGGTGTTGTCGGTTTGTCGACAGTTGGTGTTGAAATTGAAGTTGACCAGATCAACAAAGGCGGGCCAAGACGCGAATCGTTCGGCGACGTATTGCTTGCCTCGGTAGGGAGCGAAACCGCGTGGTCCGGCCACTTGCAGCGTGGAGGCGTCGGTCTCGAGATATTCGCAGAATGAGCCTAACCCGCTGTCGCCACCACCGAGTCCGTACGCCTGGAAGAACCCATAAATACCTGCCAGCGCGGCGGTAAAGTCGCCGTTGCTATTCTCCTCTGCGCCGTCGCCGAAGAAGCGCTTCTTGATCGCAGCAGCGGTGGATGCGTTCTTCTCGAGCTGTTCATCAATGTACTCGAGGCCCGCTTTGATATCTTTGGTGCAGTTGGAGTACCCGTTGGCCACCATGCCATCATACACTTGGTCAAAATACATGCTCATGTTCACCCGGGCCTCAACCGGAGCCGAGGACGCATACGCAGCAAAGATGGTGTCGGGATAAGCATCTCGGGTGAATGCCGATCGCATGCCCGAGTATGATCCTCCCACCATCACCCACGGCTTCGCGGCCGGTGTCAGATCTTCTTTGTGCCCGTCGAGGGTGAAATTTTGTGCGAAAAACGGGATATCGGCCAAGGCCTGCTTGTTCGTGAGGTATTTGAAGTGCTCCGGTGGGGTGTCGACGCTGACGTTGAAAGGCAATGACTCTCCGTAGTATCTACACAGGAACAACCTCTAGCTTAGTGACGCTCGTTTCGATAAAAGGTACGCAGGAAATCACAGGACGTACCGATGCTCCCACACAATACCGATCGCGCCAAATTCTTCCAGCATCTCCACCAGGAACGAAGTCTCATTGCCCAGGTGATGCTTTGCCGAAGCTTCGGCGGTCGCTTCGCCCACATCGTACACGACGATAGGTCCCCCATCTTGATACCATTCATCATTGACCCAGTAGCGATTTTCGTACGTCCCGATAGAGGGATCACCGTGATCAATGGGCAGCTATCCATTCCGTCCATTAGAAACTCCACACAGTTAACGAGTTAATCATTCAATGCTTTCTCAATCTCACCGAAACAGTCTTCGCAATCACATTATCCGAATCGGCCTGATTCGCCAGTGTAGGCACAGACACCCGCTTGAGCATAGCATCAGGATTGATCCCCAATTCAGCTGCAAGCCGCAACTGTCGTCGCATAGCGCCCACTCCCATCGTAGACGCTGTCCTGGATAGTCCAGCCAGGACGAGGGCCACCGGGGCCAGGAAAGAGTTACGCATCGTTTCTGCAAAGCCAAACAATATTCAATGAACAACGCTCAGAATGCAAAGAAGAAGCTTTACTCTTGGAATTTGTCCAGATCAGCAATATGGACGATTACATGGCTGTTCTTAGAATATATGCAATCGCCCACTGTACTTCCAGGTCTAGTTCTAGGTAGGATTGGCCCACTAGGCGCGGGGTTCCAAGAGACAACAGACCTATCCTGCCGAGAACAATACTGCAAGCACAATACTACGATAACTATTGTTTGCGGAGGCCTGCTGCGGGTACACCAGGCCAATCAGCGCTGCGACTGGCCAAATGGGCAGAGTGGGCAGAAGATACCCGAGACAATGATCAGCACGATCGCGTGCGGACTGCCCCATTTTTTTCGTTCCTCTGCAACCCCAAGCAATCAACAATCTTGGCAAATCGCCAGGCACCAGCGAGACAGCACATTGTAGTGTACTAGAAGGCTTTCTTTTCTGGTTTTATGCTTTCCTCCTTCCTTATTCAACATAATGCCGTTACATTAAGATTAACGTTTTGCACCGGACTCCGCCACGATGGTCGGAGTCCGTCGGTGGCTACGGGTTGCAGAGTATACTACCAGTGAGTCGCTCCTAGGATAATACTACAGCGGGGGCAATCGGCCACGGAAGAACACATTGGGTAGAGAGCAAATTATCTGAGATCTTTTACGAGAGTATTTGACTTCATGGAAGATCATGTTTATTCTGTTATTTCCGATTTAGATCAATCAACACCCTCGCACTCTAAAAAAAGGGACCACGCGATTCTCGACCATGGCATCGGGTGAGCCATGAGAGCGGGACCCGAAACCAGAGATTGTAGTTTTCGGGAACGTTCAAGAATGTTAGACAGTAATTAGACATTGAATCCTTCGTTCGTGGCATTTGGAGGGGTCGTGGATGTCTGCAGGGGATAATCGGTGGAGCTTCATATTATTCAATTAGGGTGGAGTTCTGCTCGTCCAGCCTGCGAGGCGAGCAAACAGAACATACGGGAATACGAAAGCGTCGGATCTCACCGCTGCAGGGCAAGTGATTCTTTGAGAGTTGGGATCGGATTACTATGTGGCTAAGGTGATACTAGACTGGAAACGGTTCGTTGGAATGTGGCTCAATGGGGAAGAATGTTGACTGTTGCGTCCGCGCCCTACGCAGCTGGCAGTGACTAATACAAAACACTGGAGCCCATGACCAGCCAAACAAGCAACGGTAAACCAATATTTTGATATATATTGATGAAAATAATAATATAAAGGATACAGCGTACAACATTATGAATGAATCATCTTCATTGAGAGATTTACCGTACAAGCTGAAAAGAAATGGTGGCGAGTAAAGAATGCAACGAGTCCCGATCGGCCTCGTGGAACATTAACAAAAAATGAACGCTACGGGAAAATAGAGTACTGCTGTGTTCGATCGAGAAGTTGGCATATAGAACTCCAACATACACCACTTTTCAGTGCTGAGCCCTAGAGATTCGATCTTTCTAGGTAGATGACAATAACATGCTTCAGAAATCCCGATACCGTGTACAATCGCTCTTTAATGTCTGCTAGTTTATGCTGCACGTAGGATCAGTCTCAACTCGAACTAACCCATCTATATATCGTGAGGAGTAAGTGACGCAGTTTTAGAAGCACCATCATCCCCCCCTTGCCAACTCCCAAATCATCTTCCCCAGAAATAGCAGGTCAACTTCATTCGCAAGACTTAATTTTAAGCTAGGAACATCCATACGAATTCTTGGTGTTCGCCTTCCACAAAGATTAGCCATTACCTATCACACGCTGGTGAAAGATATCGGATTCATGAGAATCCAGTCAAAGTCAAACTGATAAATTATGCTAGCCTTGAAATATGTGATATCCCCTCGTATCCATGGAGGCACCAAATTAAGGACAATATATTACACGTATCTACAGTGAAGAATCCATTTTCATGCAAGAGATAATGATGGTTGAGATCGGCGTCTTTTTGTCAGTAGAAGGGGTGATACATCTTACACCAAGTGTCATTTACAGGAAAGTTGGTACGAACAGTGCATCATGCACCGTCCAGGATAGACCTCTTTGAGTCTGACCACATTCTCTCTTATAATATCTTGGCGGATGTTTATGATAGAGATAGGCCGAGCATGCAGACCCGCTACTTTTCATATCTGGCGCCCTGCAATTACCCACCAGTGAGTGATGCACGTTGCGCGCGCTGCTGCACCCCGCAAAACTCTTGGCGTTGGGGAAGAGTACAGATTTGATTTTCGCTGGAGATGTGCGCCTGAAGTCGGAATTTTTACAGTAGTTACCTAGCCTCATGATAAAAGGAAAATATTCGGTGGTATTCTCTGATACTTGCTACGACTCGGCTTTATGGTGCGTGTCGAAGATATCACAAGTTTGACAGGGAGGCACCGTTCCAGCATCTGCATGATACACCCGAAAGTCTCCTGAAGTCCTGCCAAGTTTGCCGAGCCCTATGACTATGCCAAGTCTTTGAACACCTCTTAATAGGATGAACCTCTCGATCAACGTCAATTATGAGCCTTGTTCAAAAAATAATGGACTGTATCCATTTACCATGACACTCAGACGCACCGAATTAGCCATGGGCGACCATTAGCACCGCTTCGGCTTTCGCTGCATATCATACCGATAGACCCCTCGTCAGAGATCATTTGACTTGAATACACTGTCCCTGGAAATTCCTACTCATCAAGTCTCCAATCAAGTTCCGTGCCGACAAGCTTAGGCTATATCCAACCGGCGGACATTAACCCGACATGTCGAAACAACCGTCTACCCCACACGGAATTGCAGGGATACTCTTGGCAAGCCATTTCAGCATCACAGTCTTGGCACATCAGGGCAAGCACATCTCCTTCCTGAAACATAAGTGCATTTCGGGCGTTCGGAGGTGCCGCATCCATAATTGCCGGGGTAAAGCAAGTTGCCGTGACGAATGGAGGAGGTTTCCCCTTGTATCGCTCCAGGCAAGGCTATGTACCCAGATTGGTGGAATCCCGCTGGAAGAATGAAATTAGTATGATCATCGGAGGTATTGCAGAAACGGAGGGTGGATGGTGAGAATGTCCACCGTTCAGGATCTAGGGTTTTAAGCTGAAGAGTTGAGCTTGGATACAAGCTAGAATATAAAAGGAAATGGAGCGCCATTTTCTGGAGTTGTGAAGAACTGAAAAATTCTCATCGAAATCCTTTGCGACAGCATGTTCGTCTCGGGTTTGATTGTGGCCTCCCTGGCCCTTTGGGGTAAAGGGGTTGATGCTGCTTTTGGTCTTACAACTAACTCTGGTACTTATGTCGTGGATGCTGGGTCTGCTAATCCGCTGAAGTTCACGGTTGATCGGACAAATTGCGATATTACTTCCATTAACTACTATGGGTCTGAGTTGCAGTACCAATCGACGGGTTCGCATATTGGTTCGGGATTGGGTTCTGCTACTGTGACTGCTACGCAGAGCGGTTGGTAACCCTTTTGACCGCTACAATGGAGACCGTTATTCATTTGAATGTATGATGCTGATTGGAGTAGGCGACTATATCAAGATCACCTGCGAGACAAGTACTTTGACACACTATTATGTCGCGCACAGTGGTGATCCTATTATTTATATGGCGACATACACCACCGCTGGTCCGTCCTGGAAGCTCTCTCCCGACATAGAGAGAGAAGATCTAATTATTTAATAGAACCCTCGGTCGGGGAGCTCCGCTACATCGCCCGTCTCAACGCTGACCTCCTCCCAAACGAAGAACCCTTTGGCACAGCATCCAATATCGCCGGCGGCACAGCCATCGAGGGATCCGATGTATACCTCGTTGGCTCTGAGACCCGCAGCAAGTTCTACTCTAGCGAGCGCTTCATCGATGACCAGCGACACTGTCAGTACCCAGCCATCCTTACCTTAGACTTAATCACTGACCGTATTAGGCGTGTCTGGATCTGCTCACCGCGTCTGCATGATCTTAAATCAATACGAGACATCCGCTGGAGGACCTTTCCACCGGTGAGTTCCCTCCCAGGATACCGCTAGCCTTGACACCATACGGGCGTGGCGGAAGTGATTATTAGTGCTAAGCTAAAATTACCAGCGACATCAACACCAACAACGTCGGCAGTTACACCGGTCTATACTGGTACATGAATTCCGGCCACGTCCAGACCGAATCATATCGTCAGGGTCTGCACGGTCCCTACCTGATGTACTTTAGTCGCAGCGGGACTCCAAGCACGAATATCGACACATCGTTCTTTGCAAATCTCGGTATTAAGGGATACGTCGCTACGTCTGGACGAGGATATGTATCTGGGGTAGCATCTGGTGCTGATTCTTCACTAAAATGGGTGATTCACTGGTGAGTTGACGAGTCGCACGCACCCACAAAGTCGCCCATGTCCATGGTGCAAGGACTTTTTCGGTCAAATTTCCTTCTTTCTTACGAGGTCAGGTACAACGACGTCGCGCAATACTGGACCTACACTGCCTCCAGCGGCAGCTTTACTTCCCCGGCCATGAAGCCCGGCACTTATACGATGGTCTACTACCAGGGCGAGTATCCCGTTGCTACGAGCTCTGTAACCGTAACCGCGGGTTCGACTACGAGCAAGTCCATCTCCGGCTCGGTCAAAACAGGAACGACGATCTTTAAAATTGGTACTTGGGACGGACAGTACGACTCACGCCATTCCATTCCAACCCCTAACCCCAATGTAACTATCCATCTAACCATCCAACCTCTCATGCAGACCAACAGGCTTCCTAAACGCCGCCTCCCAACTCCGCATGCACCCCTCCGACTCCCGCATGTCCTCTTGGACATCTACCTCCGCAGAAACCTTTACAGTTGGCTCCTCCAGCCTCTCAACCTTTCCAATGGCACTCTTCAAATCTGTCAATTCACCCTTGACAATCAAATTCACCGCTACATCCTCGCAAACAGGCGCCGCAACGCTACGCATAGGCACTACGCTTTCGTTTGCCGGTGGAAGACCCCAGGTCACTGTTAATGGATATACGGGTGCCGCGCCAAGTGCGCCGACGAATTTGAATTCGAGGGGCGTGACGAGGGGCGCGTATAGAGGATTGGGCGAGAGTTACGACGTTAGTTTGCCGAGTGGGACTATTGTTGCGGGGACGAATACGGTATGTTTATCTCTTTCGTGTCCTTCTTTTTGTTCTGCTTTCAATTGTTTCTGGTGTGGGAGTGAAAGAAGATGGGGTGATACGGAATGGGTTGCTGACGTCCACTGGAATAGATTACTATTTCTGTCATTTCGGGGAGCTCGGGCGATGAATTCTTGAGTCCAAACTTTGTAAGATTTTCGTTCCTGCTATTTCGACATTATGTACGAGTGCTTGAACTAACGACGAGGTCTTTCTAGATCTTCGACTGTGTGGAGTTGTTCCAGTAGGAAACTACAGTAATCTGGGCGGGCCGTCCCACTGGGGACGGGGGAATTTCCAATAGTGAGGGCAGGAAGAGAAGTTTTAATAACAAGTTCCTTGGAACACAATCCAAGTCTATGCATTGAAGCTATGATATTATTCCATGATCATGTTGAATCATTCCAGCTCTACCGCTGTGTAAGAAAAAATAGTACCGCAAAAGAACATCCATCATCATCATCATGCGATACACGAGGAAAAAGAAAAGCCAAAGCCAAAGCTCCAAGAAGAGGTAATGAAAAATGTTGAATGTATACACAAGAAAGAAAAACACTGCGCGGAGCCAGTTAAAGGAGTCCGCGAATAGCGAAAATGCAAGGTCTGTCTCCGCTGAGATAAGAGATCAGAGCAGACCAAAGAGTTAAATCTTAATCGCAACGCAACGCAACGTGGGTATCATATATCTATTCGGTCTCGTCGACAGGACCGCAGGTACAGAAGAGGTTTTGGTCTCCGAATGCTGTAGAAATAAGAGGTTAGATTATGAATTAATGAGGCAGGCGAGATGGGGTTTAGAAGGGAATCATTGCTTACCATCGTCAACACGGGTAACAGTGGGCCAGAACTTCTTCTCCACCAGGTAGGGCAGCGGGTACGCGGCCGCCTCACGAGTGTAAGGACGGTTCCACTCAGTGGAGAGCAGATCGCGCTGGGTGTGGGGAGAATTCTTCAGTACGTTACCCTCACGAGGCTGCTTGCCAGCCTCGACCTCGGCAATTTCGGCACGGATCGAGATCAGCGCATCACAGAAGCGGTCCAGCTCGGCCTTGTTCTCAGACTCGGTGGGCTCGATCATGAGCGTGTTGGCAACGGGCCAGGACATGGTTGGGGCGTGGAAGCCGTAGTCCTGCAAACGCTTGGCGATATCGATGGCCTCGATACCGCAGGTCTCCTTGAAACCGCGGACGTCGAGGATGAACTCGTGGGCGCAGCGGCCGTGGTCGTTGGTGTACAGGATGGGGTAATGAGGCTTCAGGCGAGAGAGAATGTAGTTGGCGTTCAGCAGGGTGATCTTAGTGGCGTGGGTCAGGCCGCGGTCGCCCATCATATTGATGTAGTTGAAGGTGATGGGCAAAATGCTGGCGCTACCCCAGGGGGCGGCACTGATGGGCGGGGATGAGGAGCTACCACGCTTGGTCTGCAGGTACTCGCTGGTCGGGTGAGAGGGCAAGAAGGGTGCCAGGTGCGCGGCCACACCGATGGGGCCAACACCAGGGCCACCACCTCCGTGGGGGATACAGAAGGTCTTGTGCAGGTTGAGATGGCAGACGTCGGCACCAATCTCGCCGGGCGAGCAGAGACCGATCTGAGCGTTCATGTTGGCACCGTCCATGTAGACCTGACCACCGAACTCGTGGACCAGACGGCAAGCTTCCTTCGCACCAGGCTCGAAGACACCGAAGGTGCTGGGGTAGGTGATCATGAAGGCGGCAAGTTCGTCCTTGTGCTTCTCACACTTGGCCTTGAGGTCGGCCAGGTCGAGGTTACCAGTCTTAGTATCGCATTTGATGGTGACGACACGCATACCGGCCATGGCGGCGGAGGCAGGGTTGGTACCGTGGGCAGAAACGGGGATCAGGCAGACGTTGCGCTTGGCATCACCCTGAGCCTCCTGGTATTTCTTGATGACACGGAGACCAGCGAACTCGCCCTGGGCACCAGAATTGGGCTGCACAGTAACCTCTGCCATACCAGTGATATCAGCCAGCTGGGCCTCCAGATCATCAATCATCTGAATGTAGCCCTTGGCCTTGTCGGCGGGCATGAAGGGGTGGATCTGGGAGAACTCGGGCCAGGAGACGGGGATCATTTCCGTGGTAGCGTTGAGCTTCATGGTGCAGGATCCGAGGGGAATCATGGAATGAGCAAGAGACAGATCCTTGGATTCGAGGTGGCGGATGTAACGGAGCATCTCTGTCTCGGAGTGGTGGGTGTTGAAAACGGGGTGGGTCATGAATGCAGAGGTACGCTCCAGGCTGGCGGGGACGGAGGCAAGAGCAAGAGTGCCATCAACCTCAACGGGGGAGGCACCCTTGTAGGCGGCAAAGACATCCAGAATTCCCTTGACCTCGTCGCGGCCGACAGTCTCGTCCAGAGAAAGACCGACCTTGTTACCATCGAGACGGCGGAGGTAGATGTTGGCCTTGAGAGCGGCAGCGTAAACGGCGTCAGCCTCGGAGGCATCGGCAAGCTCGATGGCAAGAGTGTCGAAGACGGCTCCACCCTCGACGTTGGAACGGGAGGGCACACTGTAGCCCAGACCGATGAGCTTCTCACGGAGCAGAGAGGTCATGGACATGATGCGCTGAGCGATGGACTTGAGACCGACGGGACCGTGGTAGATGGCGTACATGGCGGTCATGTTGGCGAGGAGAGCCTGGGCCGTGCAAATGTTGCTAGTAGCCTTCTCGCGGCGAATGTGCTGCTCACGGGTCTGCAGGGCCAGACGAAGGGCCCGGTTGCCCAGACGATCCTTGGAGACACCAACAACACGACCAGGAACCTTGCGCTTGTACTTGTCGGCACAGGCGAAGAAAGCGGCGTGAGGGCCACCGAAGCCCATAGGGACACCCAGACGCTGGGCACTACCGAAAGCGATATCGGCACCGAACTCACCGGGGGCCTTAAGGACGGTCAAAGCCAGCAGATCGGTAGCAACGCTGAAAGTACCACCCTGGCTGTGAATGGAGTCACTGAGAGACTGGAAGTCATTGATGCCACCCTCGGTATCCGGGTACTGTCCCAAAACACCGATCAAGTGATTACCCTGGTCCTTGACTAATTGGAAGTCATTGGCCATGATATCACCGACCACGAGGTTGATTCCGAATCCCTCGGCACGAGACTGCATCACGGCAATGGTCTGAGGGTGGCAGAGATGAGACACAACGTAGGACTTCTCAGCCTTCTTCTGCTTGGAGGCGGGCATGGTTGCGAAGGACATGGTCATGGCCTCGGCGGCGGCGGTGGCCTCGTCGAGAACGGAGGCATTGGCGAAGGGCAGACCAGTCAGATCCGCGGTCAAAGTCTGGAAGTTCAGCAGGGACTCGAGACGACCCTGGGAGATCTCAGGTTGGTAGGGAGTGTAACTGGTGTACCAGGCGGGATTCTCAAGGACGTTGCGGAGGATAACGGGGGGCACAATCGTGGGGTAATAGCCCGTTCCGATGTAAGTCTTGCCAGAGATATCAATCTGCTTGCGGTAGGTGTCGAGCAACTTCAGCATATCCGTCTCACCCAGACCACCCTGGATGGGAGAGCGGTACAGGTTGATATCGGCATGGGGCTCGGCAACCTTGAGATCCTTCTTGGAGAGAATATCCTCAGGAAGGACCTGCTTGACGAACTCATCAAGGGATGCGGCTGGAGGATCCAGGACAGCCAGCATCTCCGAGGCAGCCTCGGGAGAAGGGCCAATGTGACGGCGGGGGAAAGTGTCCAGCGGCTGGAAGATGTCCTCGGGGTGAGGATCACCGTGGGCGTTCACGGAGCTGGTATACACACCACGGCGAGTCGGTGTAGTCGTAGCATGTTGTGAAGTGTGTAGAGCTCGGCGGGTAATGTTCAATGGTGCAACAGACGCGGTTCGCAAAGAGACCGGAGACGGCCCAACACGGACACGCGACCGCAGGGCCAGCTGTCGGCCGCCACGCAGGGCAAACCAAGAAGCTGCCATGGTGGAAGAGAAGCTACCAGGGAGTGACGGAGTGACGTCGGGAGTATTGGTTGAGGGGCGGTAGCCAGGTAAGGGCCTCAACACATGAACCCGTGAAGCAATTGGGGAGGGGAGAGTGTCAGAAGAGAAGAAACAGAATGCAGGATCAGAAAAATAGTATATTTATTGTCTGACTCCATGGAAAGCTTTGGGTTTTTTCGTCTCGGGGTTCCCAATCACCTTTGACCGAGGGGCGGGCAACGGCAAAGGGGAAAAGTTGACGGGAAACAGGCGCCGGAGGAGAAAGATAAGCCGATAAGCTGATAGAAGATTCTTATCGGACGAATGACAAGTGAGAGCACGCTTATCTCTGCAACAAACAGGACAAACATCCCTGTCGTCGGATCTTCTCCCGCTGGTTTCCCGTCGGGAAAGTGCATCTTCACCTTCTCGTCTTCCCCACCGATTTCCACCCGATAAAGTCGGGGGATCCACATCGAGGGGAACTTCGAATTCCCTTCCGGCTACGCGCGACAACTCTGCCGGAGCTCCCCTGTCGGTCTCCACGGTGAGGCCTCGATCGATTCATCAAGTCAATTGAGATCTCATCTCCATGCCTTGCTAGGATTACGAATTGAATCAGAGATTGAATAGACGACGCTTGCTTGAGAAACTGAGACTGCCCGCCGTATGGGCACTAGGAGCTACAATGACATGTGATCCACCCCGGTTTCCTTTCCCCCCCGCGGGTCTGGTTGAACTCCCCTTCCAATGTGCACCCCAAATATCGGGAACTAAATGGTATACCGGAAGGTCGCCTCCCCTTCGATAATCCGCCTACCCTGACTGGCCTGTCGATTGCATACTCGGAACCAAAGGCTCATACCACACACCAGCACAATGATCAAAATATTACACCTGCAAGGAGCGAATGAGTCAGCACCGAACGCCGCAGCGGTGAGAATTCCAGGCCCGCCCGATAAGCGCGATCCGGAGCGATAGGACGGAGTGAAGCAAAGTACTTACGCGAGCGCGGCGTACATTCCCGGCCGATATCCCGGCGCGTCCTGGGTTCGGAACACCAAACTGCTGGCGATACCGCCCAAACCACCGAATCCGACCAGAGTCGCACTCGAAAAAGCTCGTGTCCATTGTCCACGGACGTTATTCGCCTGATATGCCATGCACGTGGGGATGTTGGCATTGGCGCCTGCTACCGTGAAAAACACGCCCGCGTACCGGGTGGCATCGCCCTTGGCAAAACCCATCATGGGCAGGCCGATGATGCAAAGCAGGGCGTTGAAGATGAGGACCGGTGCGCGCACATGGAACTTGTCGCCAAACCAGGCAGTTCCGTACATCACGATACCGGCGAAGACGTACGGTGGAGCGACGAGGCATTGGGCCGCGCCGACGCCGAAGCCCATATTCTCCATCAGGATGATGGGGAGGAAGTAGGCGATCGCGTAGGTGACAGTAGTCAGGCAGCTGTAGAACTTGTCAGCCAATGTTGTAGACGGTAAGTAGTAGCTCCTTGATTCGATATCACGTACAAGAAAATCATAGCAAAGCCCCAGATCTTGAGATCAAGTGCAGGCCGCAGGAACTTCACCAGCGAGAATGCTTCCAGATTCCCATCCTTGCGGTCATTATTGATACGTCGCACGATGAAGTCACACTCCTTCTGGTTGAGGAACTTCCAGGATTTCGCCGCCCGATCGGGGAAGTCCACCAGGAAGACGTAGCAGAGCAAGCCGATCGCTCCGGTGATCTAACGAACGAGTTAGGACAAACCACGAGAAAAATCATTGAATCAATGGCTGCAAAGCCGTCACATACCACACCCTCGAGAATGAAAATCCATCGCCAACCAGTCAGACCATGCTGGCCATTCAGCTGCATCAAGCCAAAAGCAAGAATACCAGACAGCGCCGAGGCGACACAGCCAATCAAATAAAAGATAGAGAATCGTTTTTGAACGTCATCTATAACAAATGTCAGACGAATGGAAGCCCAGCGGCAGTACCTTTGCAGGGCAACTTACATCGCGTATACCAGCAAGACAACAAATACACACATCCGGGGAAGTATCCAGCTTCCAAGACACCTAGCAGGACGCGCAATCCGACCAATTGACCCCAGTCCTTGACAAAACCAGTTCCCTGAGTGAAACTCGATGTTAGCAATGACTCATGGGTAGACTGCATGGGCCAGGTTGGCTCGACGTACAATCATTATCGCGGCCCAGGTCATGATGATAGTGCTCAGGAAGATAGTCGGTCCAATCTTACGAATCAGAACGGTCATCGGTGGTTGGAAGAGGATGTAGGGGACGAAGAACATCAGCACAACAATCGACTAGATCCGAAATGTCAGATAACAGCACAAAAGCATGGAAATAGACGGTAAGGAGATGGTAAACCGATCGATACTTACATAACGATTTCCAACACTCAACGCCAATTCCACCTTCAATCTAATCCATCCATCCACTCTCTGTTAGTATATAATCTTCTCACCCTTTCCAATTGATACTGATCCAATTCTGGAAGATTACACATACCCCGCAATAGCAGCCGCACTCAAGTTCGTCCGATCCATCAACGAAATACAATACGCCAAACCTGTCATAGTAACCAGACGAAGATCAATCCGTCGAATGATCTTCTTCTGTTCTTCGGGCGTGAACTCTTCATCGTAGTCTTCGGGGGGTGTCTCCTGGCCTGTTTCTGTCTTGGCAATGTCTTCGACGCGATCCACGCTCCCCGGCTTTTCGTCTGCGGACATGATGCGTGACTTCGTTATTGAAAAGGGGAAGAAGTAGTGAAAAGAGCAGATGGAATTGCTTCTTTGTTGTAGATTGATAAATTGGTTTAGGGAAGCGATTTGAGAATCCTGACAGCCTGGCAGGGATTATAAGAATTAATGAATGGAGGGGTACAAGTTGGATTTATCTCTCGGAGTCAGAGACTCGATCTGGATCTGGAGATCGGGGCTATGGGAAACCATCGGAAAGAAAGGCGAAGACAGACTAGACTGAAACAACGAGTCGAGTCACCACTTCAGTACCCTACTACTTTCCTGGCTAACCAGCTGGCAAGTGCCTAGCGAACAATCACCCACTAGGAAACATAATTTCCTTCCAAGCGCTAGTACCCAGTGCGCAAAGTTCCTTTCCATCTCCCTGCCCAGCCAATCTACCCAGTCTAGCCCTATCCCCTCTCCGCCACATCCCGCAAACAGAGGAATAGCCGACAGAAATCAGAAAAGTACCTCGGCGCATCTCTTTCAATATATGGCAAATAAACGCAGCCTCAGACAATTCGACCAAAAGAGGGGGTATCGACCCCACAGAAAGGGCTGGGCAGAGTAGTGTACGGGTCAGAATTAGCGATGGCGGGCGTGGCGGACGTGGCGGACGTAGACGAGGAGACAATCTGGGGTTGTTCGCCGGGGAGAAATGCGGGGAAGAGACCTTGTTGGGTGTTCTCGGCATGCTTGGCGGATGTGTCGATGGGGTGAAATGATCTCGTGTCGTCAGCTGTTTACAGAATTTGGGATGTGGGTCAGATGGTCGTTATGGTTATGGTTTATCTTAAGGTTTTGAGTTTATGGAGGATTCTTTATCCAGACATGAAAGGTTTGGAGTATCAAGGTCGGTGGTGAGTGGTCGGGCAGATGTTGAGCGCCTGGCTAGGAGGACTGTGTTAAATCTTCAAGATGAATCATTGGATAAATCCGCCTCTCTGAGCTCCCTAGCGTCGTGTAGCTACCCCGACTTGAACCGCCACGGTCTTCCTTTCGACCCCACTGTCAGCTCCGCCGAGAAAGTTAAGATTTCGGAGGCGGGCCATGTGGATGCCGTTCAGCTGTTGCCTCCGTGAAATGGTTATTTGAGCCACTGGCCAAGGAATTTATACGAGGTCAGACTCTAGACCCCGTCTTTCACTTTTCAGGGTCAACAAGCTAGTGGATTGGGAAAGAGCATCGTAGGAGGTATGGAGCTCAACGTGGAAGGTTTAAAAAAGAACCCATGTCAGACCTTGGGTAGCTTGGCAATAAAATGTCCAGAAAGTACCCCGGCATTTTCCGGACATATATGATCGTAAATTTCTGGGCATCAACACTAACCACAACGCGTGATGGTGGCATGATGCAAAAGGCCCCACTCCTTATTCTTGGCTAGACACCGACTTGATCTCGTTCAGTTTTTTTGATCCATGCTGTCGGATCGCATAACTTGAGAAGGGCGTGTATAATATAGCCTATTTGGAGGATCCATGTCGGTAAATAAGGATGCATGATGCATCGATCACGAGTTACAGACAGGGATTTGATAGATGTGGTGAGGCGGCCGCACTGGCCCCAGGTGGAGCCATTACCCCAGCTTTGACTTCCTAATTGTTAGATAGACCAATTGGTTGGATTTTCGATAAGCGGGAGGACTAGAAGGGTCTGGGCGGCGTCAAACATAGCTGATGCAAAGTATCCTTCTTATCGTCCTGTGATATGAGCGACATATTTCCATCATCCTTGCTCATTTTTTCTTCAATGCCGTTCATCGTGTCGGCACTTGCAACAGAATCAGTGTTGGATTCTATAAGCACACCTCGGCTCAGTAGAAACTGCCTGTCGCCTGAAATTTACCGATGGGAGCTGTTCCTCCTTCTTTTCGCTAGGCTCTCCGCCGGCTTCCGAGCGACATGTTCGCGCCAGTGTCAATAAGCCAACCTAGAGCAAATCCTGTACAAAAATCGGCCGACAGCCAAGGCAGATTGATGTCTGCCCTCAGTCTACCCGGGATCCGAGCATCCAGAAAATATTGAAAAGAAGAAGACCATAATGAGGAACACATCATCATTGCATGTCTCTACCAAACATTGATACTCCGAAGGCTTTGGTGGCGTAGATGATAATGAAGTGGTTGATTGATTTGAAGCGACCATTTCAGGTGACATGTCACCCATGGCTTCGCCAAACATCACCGAGTGATATTGTGGCGATAGGAAGGCGAGCAGCAACGAGTTCCGCATATCCAATCAGAACGGAAGGCATCCCATTGATTAATCCAATCATGCTTCGTAAAAGACAGACTATGTCCATTATTGGCCGACTGCTTCCTTCTTTTCCCGATGCCGAAGTTCTGTCGGGATTCGCAGGGTATCGCTCTAAGCCTGTCGTATATGATAGATCCCTTTGGCCAGGTCACCCTCGTACGGGACATATACATGTCTTTGGAAGGGTCAAAAGGTTCTGTGGGCCCTGGGTCGCTTGAGCCTACCGGCGCGCACTTGTGCCTCGGTATATTTGTGGTAAAATCTGTCATGAGGAACCGGGCAAAACAACCTGCACTGTACGACTCGAGTTGTGTGATTCAAACGGATCGATGCAGTACTGTCATTCATCTTGGCGGTGGTAAGGCTGCTTCCGCTCATCGCGCTCTTTACTGCATTTGTACCTCGCTGGGCTGGGATCGTAGACAAAGCCAAGAGCATTCTCCCGGTTTCGAAGAGGTCTCCACGGGTTCGAGGTGACTGCTCTGATGATTCACCGGACTAAATGCTAGGAAACGTCAGCATGAACATTGTGCACGATAAATGGTCTTTGCTAGCTTTCCAGGTATTTTCTGAGCATATCACATCAGGAAATCTAGGCGATAACTCGTTAACCTGGATGGGTTGTCCTGGAGGAATGGGTCATCGCCGAGGAGGAGATGCGAGATGGAAGGATGCTCTGATCGCACGATCAGAGGCTCGTATTAAGATAAACCGGTGTTGGAGAGATCAATTTCTTAGGCTACTTATATATGAGCAATCCAGAATATATCATGACCAAACAAAGGATCTTTGAAATAGTGGGAGAAATAAACATTAGCATTTCTAGAGCAGGGCCGTGGGTGCATTCAAATCAACGAGATATATATCTCGAGCTGGACCTAAGATTAATCTGGGGCCGATGTCATGTCCGCTGCAACGGAGCATTATCACAGAGTGGCACACCAGAAGCCCAACTTCAATTAATATCTTTCAGGGCGACAGCAAGGTAATAAAGGTCCAGATGTTTGGACAAGATTTTGTAGACACAAGCTTGGTGGATTCCACTTGTCATCCATAAGGTGCATCAGTAGGATGTGAAGTATTTGACAAGAAGCCGGTTGGGGGACAATTCGTCCTCGAAAAGCAAATTTATCCTCGTGGTCATTTACAAAATAACCTCTTCTTATCTGACCTTAGTTGTGTCTCGAGCCTCTGAAGCTGTTATGTTTTAAGCTTAATGGGATCGGAGAATACATGTGGGGGCACGACCAACAAGACCTGAGTACCGATAAGGGCGCGATAAGAATTTTCATACCGAAAAGGTTACATGCGACAAGAATAGCCAGCGGCGGTGTCAGGATGACATTTTTGGTACATTCCATATCACTAGTTTCCCCATACATTACAAAGACAATGTTCGCCCATAATAGCCCCGGTTCCACTGGAATTCGCGTGGTCTGAGGCCTATTAATTTATTGAACCTGGCCAGTGCCAGGGAATCCTGACCGAAATGACGTCGAGGCTTAGGACACAACAGCGCCAATGACGTAGCGTCCGTTAGCTGTCAAACAGCGATCGTATCACCACCTCCCTCCCCTCTGGACGTCTCAATCCGACGACAGGTTCAGAACCTCACTATTGAAATCTTCAAGAACTCGATTGAAGATTATCGCAAAATCTTCCCCTCGACCAACTGACAAGCCGTACTCAAAGCCCGAGCGGGGAGCCGACCGGGAACAAACAAACACTAGATTTACTTTCAGTCGTCGTTGGGCGAAACCCTGGGCAACAAATGGCGACCGTTTCTATCAATGCCCCCGGCTTGAGTGGGGGCCTGCTTTACAACAATGGCGACAACAATGCGAGAGTGTGCATCACGTCGGAGACGGGCGAGTTCGATCTGGAGACGATTAAAAATTGGCAAGATGAAGGCTTCGACGTTGTCTACGTCCCGTTGGATGGAGGTGGCAAAGAATATGAAAGCCGGTTGAGAGGTGTGAAGGAGGGCTTGGGAGTTGGCGAGAACTATGCAGTCATTGGTGAGCCATACTTATATAGATCAAGAGAAAGGTATGGTCGATAGCTAACCATGAGCAGCTTACGGCGAGGCGGCTAACTATTGCTTGGACTACTATCTCAAATCACAAAATGCTAGTCGTCTTTGCGCACTGGTTGCATACTACCCAAGCGTCATTCCCGACACGCGATCTCGCTTCCCACTCTCACTCCGTGTCCTGGTCCACCTGGCTGGTGAGACTGTGGACGTTACTACTATCCCGGTCGCACTAGGCCTGCAAGGCAAGAAGAGACGCAAGACACGCCCCATCAACCCCGGCATTGGAACAGGTGAAAGACTCGACCTGGCATACCCGGCTTATACATACGATCATGCTCAACCAGGTTTTGCCGAACATGATATGGAGGAGTATGATCACCTCGCGGCCGACTTGGCATGGACACGAACTATCAAAGTTTTGCGCAAAGGATTCTCGAGAGAAGCAGATCTGGAGAGAAGATGGGAGGAGCATCAAGAGGGTAAGCTGGTGGCTGGAAGCCCACTATCGCCGATGCTAATAAAGAATTAGGCAAATACTTCGCGTCCAACATCACCAAGACCATGGACGCATACGTTTTGCACAAGAAGCCTGCAGTCACGTATGTTCCAACCGCGAGTGGAGGAATCGGCACGCAAGCTCTACGCCGTTTCTATGAACGTCATTTCATCGGCAAGCTTCCTCCGTCTATGCGCATTCGTCTGCTTTCACGAACCACGGGGGCCGACCGTGTAGTCGACGAGCTTTACGTTTCGTTTGAGCATACCCAAGAAATTCCATGGATGCTTCCTGGAGTCCCTCCCACCAACAAGCGTGTGGAAATTATCATCGTTAGTATCGTGAGCCTACGTGGAGGCCGTCTGTATTCCGAGCACACATACTGGGACCAGGCCAGCGTGTTGGTCCAAGTCGGTCTCTTGGATCCAAAGTTGGTTCCTCAGTCCGCTCACGGAGTTGACCGTCTTCCCGTTGTTGGTCGCGAGGCTGCTCGCCGCATTCTCCATGAAAACCCTGAAGAAGAACAGGTGGACTACCACAATCGCATGATTCGGCGTGCTCGAGCTCTCAGAAACCGAAGTGCTCGCGCCTCCCAGGCCGGTGATGAGTCTGCTGTTGATTTGAAGAGTGAAGCGGAAACCCCCATGCCTATCCGAGAGAAAAAGAAGGGTAAATCAGTGCAGGAAGAGGGGGACAAACAAGCAGCAAAAATCAATACGAAGAATGGCACAGCTCATGAGTCCAATGGAAATTTCGATCATCATGATGATGATGATGATGATGATGATGATGATGATGGTGCAGCCACCGAGACAGAGTCGACGGCTAAATCCAAGTCGGAAACAACCGACCACAAGGCTTTTGTCGAAGAAGACAGTGATGACAACGAGCAATCATGACGGAGAATATTTGTGAGACTACCAAGCGACGGTGGTAGTAAGTAGTCCCTTTGAAGCAAGCGACTTTTTGTCCGGATTTTGTTTTCTACTTAAGCGATAGTCATAAGTCTGGAGACGGCAAATAATTTGTGACAAACAGTCCCACTCTGTTCTATTATTCGTTTCCCACTGCCTGTCTGTTGTGAATATGGCACAATCTTTCCGAAAAGCTTCGTCCTCAATAGCATGTATAGTCTAATGAAATGATCTAAGGTGGCAAAGAATATAACCAGGAAGGGGGAGCAGGAGTAAATGCCACGGTACGTCTTGATGGCCTTTGAGAATAAATGTGGGGAAGAACGTGGAAGCCCCAGCCTAGGGAAGAACCCACAAAATTTGTGATCCCATCTCTTGTAGTAAGCAGCAAAAGCGCTGCCCTCAATTAGGAATCCTTCTCATAGTCCGGACTTCGGCCAAACCCTCACCACCATACTTCTCCAAGTCGATCACAATTGGCTCAATATCCCGAAATCCAAACTTCTCGTAGAGTGAATGGCCATCATTCGAAGATTCAAGCCAGAAGTCTGTAAATCCATTCTTGGCGCCTTCTTCAAGACCTTGCTTGATCAAAGCAGAACCAATTCCGTAGCCACGATACTCGGGGAGTGTGGCCAAAACTTGTAAATCTGTTTGGTTTCGAGTTACTTGAAATGTCCAAGAGTGGCATGTTGAACGATAGACTTACGGCCAAATACCTTTCCAGACATATACTTCTTCCGCATTGTCACTGCCGACCGAAGAAATAGATTGGCACCTTCTTGATTCGCGGTGGGCCGCCACTGGATATCCTTCCAGTCGTCGATTACCTTGGGCTCAAGGTAGAAATGCCAAAGACTAAATGCGACGATCTTGTCCTGACCTTCCGAATCGGTCAGGACGGCCTTCCAGATACGCGCGGAGTTGTCATTTTGGAGTTTATCGGCGAGGTCTTTGGTTCGAACAGATGTATCGCCGGGAGGGCCAAACAGTATAATCGAAAGATTGTTTTTCGGGTGTGTCTTGCTAGCATTACAGTTGGAGATGTCCTCGATTTCCGCGAAGGCGGCGCAATCGGCTTCTGTTGCGACAAGGATTTTGAAATCGAGTTCGGGTCTTGATACAGCCATCATGAAGGAAAGCAGATGGGTTCGTGAAATATTTGACACTGGAATCCTAGGTCAGCTTCGAATAGAAAAAGACAGCACGAGGGCCACGTTCCACACCCGATGAGACTTTTGCGGTGACTCACGGCTATTGGATTGACCCTAGGCCAAAGCTAGAGCCCGACTCTCAAACACGAGCCATTATACCCTATCGGGCTACACACCAGAGACCAAAAAGCGCCTCGTCAATGTTACCTTACTCTTTGAAGAGTCTTCCTAGATCAGTTCCGACGCTCTTGTAAAGTGCGGGGTTTTTTTCGGACCATGTTCGGCGCTGAAGGGAGAGGACGTTTCTCCACAGTTTGGTCCTTTCTAGATAGACCAGGCTCGTAGGAACTAAAGGCGCGCCTGATGGCTCGTGGCATGCTGCATGGGTCGTTTTCAGTTGGACACTAGCAGGGCTAAATCACTCGGATAGGATTATGTGGTGCCAAGCGACCGGAACACCGATGGCGGGGAGTGCATTCGTGGCCGCTTCAGCCAGGTCTGCGTGTCCCGGGATCGCGGTCGCACAGCGGGATGCAGGAAACAATTCTTATCATGTCGATCATTGTGCGTACAAGTATCTCAGAATCGCAGAGGATTATTCATACGGTAATTCTTGAGGTTGATGATCTCTTTCGATTCTGATCCCCGAGAGAAGTTAATCTTTTCGCCGTTGAAATCATAAAATCAGATATTTGTTGAATCATGTCCAATTCTACGCACAGATGCCATTATGGGTATATCTCAGAGTTGTTCCCTTGGGAGCTTGTAATTTTCAGTCAGCTGGCAGATTTGCACATATCTAATGGGAGGACTACAACATTTCTCATTATCCAACCAGCCAGACCCTCAAGTGGCCTTCTCTTCAAGGCCGATGCACAAGTTTGGCCAAAGATTCGGAATGACATGATAGTTCAGGCAGGGAGTGACGTGAATCATTACATTGGCTTAATTTCAGATTTTGAACATAAGATTCAAGGCACAGCGTTCCTTCCACGAGCAATGTGAGTTGCGCAGGGAATACATCGGACGTTGTTGAAAGAACACATTGCGAGTAGATTTAATTAGAAATTCAAAGCCAGGTATAATCCCAAGTTCAGGAAACGAGATACGCTGGACAGCACATATATCTCTACCATAAAGTTGACAAGATAGGTATTCCTCGTCGATGGAATCATCAGCAAAGTGGCCAGAGTGGGAAATTAGATGCCCTATTTCGAAGAGGGACAAAAAATTGCGCTTTTCAGAAAGTATTATCTAAGTAAGCTGAGCATTTCCCGTCGTTTGCAACCAACGAGTTCTATCATATTATAAAGCAACGAAGTGAAAATTTTGCGTCGTAGCTGTCGCATGTTCACATGGCTGAATATCCAATGGAATCTAATAAGGCCGTCGGGGCCAGATTTTTTTGTCTCACTGTGGGTTTCCAGCATTTGAACGTTGGCTCATTTTAGGCATCATTGGTGATCATCCTCTCCACACTTGCGTCAACCTCCGCCCACTCGTCCAAGACCCCACTAGCCGTTAGTCCAGGCCTCCCCGATGGTCCCCTACGAAGTACAAGAGACCCCACGCTTGGTCGACGATACTTGGCCACGTCTTCGGGGAACAGGTGGCGGTTTCAAGGTAACCCGCTCGGTCAACCTTCCTAATCAGAAATCCAGTGTCCTCTCCGTGAGAATCCGGGTCGTCTCTGCTATCCAAGTATAGCCAAATAATAGACCTGCTCTCTTGGCGCTCACTATAGAGTCTTCTCTGGCGTCTAGCGCTTTGAAGAGTAAGGTGTTCTGTTTCGCTCTAGACCGTGCGGTACTCCGGACGATCATGCGGGCTAATCTACTCCGTACCTAAGTCAAAACACCCCCGCAATATCACCAACCATAATCGGCGTCCATTTCATTGTCACGTACTATTCAAAGCTACGCTATTATCATAGTAACTCCATCCATTCAGACCTCAGCTTACTCATGTACAATAATATTGTTCCAGACCAGCTGCGACGAATTTGCGTCAATTACCACGTGGAATGCCCACGAAGGATGGAGAAAAAACGAGACACTTGATGCCGATTCCCAGTTCCGAGGGAGGAAAGATGCAAGTCTGGTTCTGTTCCTGCAAACCCTGCAGGAACGCAAACTCTGAAGCGCATTTTTTTAGAGCCGGAGGCAAATCATATCGACCGAGACATCGGGCTTATGGAGCAAGACCGCCACTGACAGCAATTTCTCCAGTTTTTTCTTTTTCCACCAGGGGGACGCGCAAGTCATAAGCTGTTCCAGCTGGAGTAAGTGAAAGGGTTGGAAACTTCGGAACCATCGAAGAAACTGGAGGATTACCATTTCCGGCGATGGCAACAACGTTCGAGACTCTCGGATATGGAGGATGATCCACAATCACCCCAGCTATTGGAGAAGCCCCCTGAAATCTGAGTTTGAACCGTTTTTCGGGTAACGGCATGGTTCTAGATTTGCCACAGTTCCAAAATCTCCACCGAGGAAGATATAAAGCTGCGAAGGATCGACGACAATGGCCCTTTCTCTTCTCATCAATCACTACAGTCTTTTCGACAACTCACTCTCTCTTTCTTTCTTGTTGATTTCAACGATCTGATCACTCTCTTTCAGATCTTGTCATTCTCTTGTCTATCCTTTTTTGTTTTGACAAACGACATTCTCTTTGGTCGCTATACACTGTCTTTTTCGACTTCCACCAACCAACTCTATATACAAAATGATGTTCGCCAACGTTTTCATCGCCAGCGTCCTTGCTGCCACCGCTGCTGCCCTTCCTCATCGTATCCGCGACTCAAGCTCCAACTCCACCTCCAGCGGAAACGTCCAATTCGTGAACAACATGGGCTCAGATGTCTACCTGTGGACAACCTCGAACGAATCCGGTGACATGCAGACTCTTTCGTCTGGCGGCGGTACCTACAGCGAGGGATGGCAGATCAACCCCAACGGCGGTGGTATCTCTATCAAGCTTTCCACCACTCAGAACGAGGACAGTGTGCTGCAGTTCGAGTACACTGTGGATTCCGACACGCTCTACTGGGATCTGTCTTCCATCAACTTGGATTCGTCTTCTGAATTCGTCAAGAGTGGCTTCTCTGTCAAGCCTAGCGATTCTAGCTGCCAAACTGCGACCTGTGAGCCCGGTGACGCCAACTGCGCCGAGTCTTACCAGCATCCCGACGATGTGAACACTCTTTCCTGCTCCGTCGATGCGCAGTACCTCGTTACTCTGGGATAAATGTCCCATGTCATTCTTTTATGATGCTTGAATACCCAAAAATGTTGCTTGACACTACCATGGCGCTTTCTTTTGATTGTTCTTATAGACTTTTCATGACATGTATATAGACAATAGACCATTACGATCATTTCATATGGATGAACCACCCTTTACACCTAGTGTAGTTTTGATACCATCATTCAGTAGATTGATTCGACTGCTACGTTCACACAGTCACGCACTCCCTTGGACAGAATAGCATCGATTTTGACACTTCCATAATTATTCATGCCCATTATGACCAGGCACAAGCCATTGTGTGCAGTAATCCCACGATACGACAGGATAGTCTTCGAATGACGTCATATTCTAGAACCCCACCTCTACCGACGGGGTGTCTTGCTTACCTTTTTCCCCGGAGACACGATACAAAATAGTAGGTGGAGATTGTCGTCAAAACCTTGAACTGAAAAGTGTTGATTCCATACGAGCCGAACTGATGAAATTAGGATTTTCGAGATATGATCAGGATTCGCTTTCGTGTAAGGTTTGGTCCTGCTGTTGTGATTGATAAGCGATTTAACCACGTGACGAACATGTTCTCTCTGAATTGCGACCAGTTGTGGCAAAAGGAAATGCTTCGCTCATTTCTTTGGAAGATAGGCATTTCAGGCCGTCTCTGACTATCACCTCCGAGCCTCGTGCCCCGCCCGTCGGATAAGATCACGATAATCCAAGCCACGCGGTCCGCGCAGTGGGGCCAAGCGCGCGGTCGTCGAGGTCGGAACACCATCGCCGCGGGGCCGAACATCCATAAAGCATACATCCAGTGGCACTAAGCGTCTTTGCTGTTACAATCACACATCCGAGATATAGATTCAGATCCAGTCACACACAGCAAATCACCACAATGACCCGATCACTTCGCATCGCCGTTCTGGAATGTGATACACCGATTCCAGCCATCACGGATCGTCTCGGAGGTTATGGAGAGATCTTCACACGTTTGCTCAACAAGGGTCTCAAGGAATCCGGGGAGACATCAGTGACCATCAAGGAAATCAGCAAGTGGAATGTTGTGAATAACCCGGTCTTCCCTGAGGTGAATGACTATGATGCTCTCCTGATCTCGGGCAGCAGTATGTATTTTCCCCCCATTAGTCACGGCCTAATTTGGATATTAACGTGGCGTTCAAGAACATGACTGCTTCGCGAATGATCCATGGATCGTCAGTCTCACTGAGTATGTCCGTGAACTTCTGAAGGAACACAACAAGCCCGTCGTTGGGGTCTGTTTCGGACACCAGATTATTGCTCGAGCCTTGGGATCTCGCGTTGGTCGTGGCGAGGGTGGATGGGAGATTTCTGTTGGCGAGGTTACTCTAACGGATGCTGGCAAGCAGCTGTTCGGCAAAGACAAACTGGTAAGGCTTCAATCATTCCCCGCATGTATTGTCAATCACAGTCTTACATGTTCAAGTTCCTCCAACAAATGCACCGTGATGTGGTCCACGATGTGCCTGAGGGATGCGTGAATCTCGGCTACAGCTCTCGATGCGCGGTCCAGGGCCTGTATCAGCCAAAGAAGATATGGAGTGTTCAGGCGCATCCCGAGTTCACTGAATTCATCATGTCGAACGTTCTGGACGCCCGGCATAAGAATGGAATTTTTAATGATGAGCTTTACGAGGACGCCGCTTCAAGGGCTGGAAATCCTCATGATGGAGAGTTTTTAGCGACGCAGATTATCAAATTTATCGCCGAGTCCACGGCATAGAATTCTTATTATCTAACATATATCATTCCTTATATTCACTCAGCTTATCAAATCAAATCCAAAATTTGAACAATAAGGCGTAGATCCTCCAATGTCCCAAGTGTACCCGCTTAAGCGCTCGGCGGGGAAAGTGGCGACGGGCGGAATTCTGCAGTAACAGCAACGGAGAGACCGCGCGATAAGCGGCGGGGACCACATAAATTTCCATGTAAATGCCCCTCCTCTCCCTTTCATCCTTCCGAGAAGTCAACAAGTGTCACAACTCTCCTTCCTCCTCTTGAAACTCTCTATACTTTATTTTTCTTACACAATGTCGAACCAGATCCGCACCATCAACCCCGCGACCCATGAGGTCATCTTCGACAAGCCAGGTACTTCTGTGGAAGAAGCCCGCAAGATCGCCACCGCCTCGAAGCAGGCATTCCAGTCTTGGCGCGCCGTGAGCCTGGATGAGAGAATTGCGATTGTCAAGCGTGCTCTGCAAATTACAGACTCTCGTATTGATGAGTTGGCCAAGGAATTGACTACGCAGATGGGCCGGCCCATTCGCTACACGGCTGGAGAAATTAAGACCGCTGCGCTTCGGGCGGAGCACATGATTAAGATTGCGAAGCAGAGCCTGGCTGATTTGCCCGGTGAGCCTCAGGATGGGTTCAGACGGATGGTCAAGCAAGTTCCTCTAGGTCCAATTCTCATCGCTTCTGCCTGGAATGTACGATAACACGCGTTTGTCAAATGCCGTTTTGTGTCAAGAGTTTGATGCTAATATACCGAGTCGCAGTATCCTTACCTCACAACTGTGAATGCTCTTGTCCCTGCGTTGTTGGCGGGTAACACTGTGCTTTTGCGCCCATCTCCTCAGACTCCCCTTTTCGGTGAGAGGCTATCGGAGATCTTTACCGAAGCAGGCCTGCCAAAGCACGTTCTCGAGATCCTGCAGATCGGAGACTTGGATGTTTTGGACCAAATTGCCCAACTACCCGAGGTCCAATCCGTTTCCTTCACCGGCTCTACCGCTGGCGGTATCCGACTTCGTGAGGCGACTGCCAAACAGATCAAGCCTGTGAACCTGGAGCTCGGTGGTAATGATCCCGCCTATGTGCGTCCTGATGTGGACGTCAAGAATGTTGCAGAGAACCTTGTCGATGGAGCTATCTTCAACTCTGGACAAAGCTGCTGCTCCGTCGAGCGTGTTTACGTTCATGAGAAGGTGTACGATGACTTCGTTCGCTATGTGCAAGAGGAACTCAAGGGGTATGTTTGATCAAGCCGTGTTGGCGGCTTTTATCTTCCCCTGCCGCATCAGCTAACGACAAAATCTAGATACAAATTGGGCGATCCCCTTGACCAGACAACCACAACCGGTCCAGTCATTTCAGCGCCTGGCAAGCAAAAGATCCAATCCCACATCGATGATGCCCTAAAGAAGGGTGCCATCGATGTTACTCCAGAGAACGCTTCGTTCTCCCTCGCCAAGACAAGCCAGAAGGGTAACTTCCTCGCCCCCGTCGTTCTGACAAACGTGAACCACGATATGGTCACCATGAAGGAGGAGACCTTTGGCCCTGTCATGCCCATTATGAAGGTCTCCAGCGATGAAGAGGCCATCGCTTTGATGAATGACAGCGATTACGGTTTGACCGCTAGTGTCTGGACAAAGGATATCGCTCGTGGTGAGGAATTGATTGACCAGCTGGAGGCCGGTACGGTCTTTATTAATCGTTGTGATTATCCATCTCCGGTATGTTACTCAAAATGACTATTACTGAAACTGATATGGATGTGACTAACACATTCGCAGGATCTCGCTTGGACTGGTTGGAAGACTTCTGGCTTGGGATCTACACTTGGTCCTCGTGGCTACGACGGGTTCGTGAAGTTGAAGAGCTACCACATCAAGGATGCCTCTGCGTAAATAATAGGCAGAATATCTTGTCTACGGCCCTTTTTGTCAACTCTTCATCGCGTGCTCTTTCATGATTTCAATAGCAAGTAGCTACTTATTTTCGGTGCATACGATAATACAAATGTATAGATTATCTCGCCTATTCCTCGTAACTATCAAATCTCTTCCCTAGCTACTCTGTTATCTCAATATCTATCCCAATCCTCTTCCTATTCCAAGTAACCAATCTTCTCTAAATCTTGGCATCCACCCCGTCGGATCCCAATCAAATCATAGACCCACTTGAGCGCGGTCCCGGACCGCGCTGCGCTAGTTCCGAAGCGCGGCAACAACACGTGATCCTTTGGAGTTGTCAGAACAACCAGAAGCTCATATGACTAAGAATGTTGCCTGTGGCACATATTGGTCTAGCGGGATAATGCTTATCTGTGTTCGACACTAGTCCGCCTCTGTGGTGCACGGAAGGGTTCTGAGCATCGGGCCTTGATGGTTCTACTATCTAGCTTTGGTCTCACACACCAGTAGTCATTAGAAAACTGTCTGCTGCGATTGCATGCCTCTTCGAGGCCTCGAGAGTCCGCACGCGGCGCTTTCGATGCTGGCCTAGCAGGTCAAGTCAGCAGTAGACGGCGGCAGAGAAATTGAAGTCTTCACGGATCTCAGGGTACAGTACTATATGTCGCCACACCGTTGCAACATCCCCACCCTCGGATGGACTTTCTTGCCCCTTGCGCCCAGACATACTGGTCTGTATAGGGAGTTCTTTCGCGAGTTGCGTATCTATTCGTTCGTACGTAGGACACACAATGATAAGGCATAAATTCAATAAAGCTAGTTTAGAATCTACTTTATATGATTTACGTAGAGAAATCTTTTAGCGAGCCCCAAATCCAAACACTCCCTTTTCACTAAGGTTAGCGAAAACGAAGGGGGAGTTCCGCAAAACATAAGCAGTACAGGTTCTTTCGATATCTTATCATGAGAATTGCAAGTTACGCAGGCCGAAAAAGTTGGGCAACGCATGGTTGCTGAGCTGGCCTGAAATGTAGCTTCCTTCATACCAAGTTCATCAATTTAGATACAGAACAGTAAGGTTTCACCACACAAGAATAAAAGCAGGTAAATTGATCATATCTCGACAGCCACATGCCAAGCTTCCCAGGCCAGAGCATCAAAATTAGAGACTGTGTCGGGATGAGCAGGGTCTAAGACTTGCTGCTGCTTGGTGACGCAGGTTCAACCTTGGAAGCATTTCAATCGCTCCAGAATGACGGCTAGTAGATTGGGAGATAAAAGCATGGCCGCCTTACTCGGCAGCGTATGAAGATGATCCGCGCCAAGCTTCGTCTTGCTAGTCTCCATGACCTACATGAAGAGATGCTCTGTCTCTTCCCATCGGCCCTGTGTCCTATACGTCCATGCCAGGATAGCCATACTCGACAGCGTGTCGAGATAATCCACGCTAAGCGTCAAGCTTTGTCTTTGTCTTCTCCATGACCTGCGCCTCGAGCTGTTCCGCCTCCTCAAATCGGCCCTGCCTCCGATACATCGATGCTAGGTTGGTCATCATCGCCAGCGTATGGGGATGGTCCAACCCGAGCCTCGTCTGACTCGTCTCAATAACCTGCACCCCGAGTTTTTCCGCCTCCTCAAATCGGCCCTGATTCCCATACGTCGATGCTAGGTTGGCTATACTCGTCAGCGTCTGGGGATGGTCCACCCCGAGCTTTGTCTGACTCGTCTCAATAACCTGCACCCCGAGTTTTTCTGCCTCCTCAAAGCGGCCCTGATTCTTATACGTCGATGCTAGATTGGTCATAGTCCTTAGCGTGTCGGGATGATCCACGCCAAGCTTCGCCTTGCGAGTCTCCAAGACTTGCAAGTTGAGCTGTTCCGCCTCTTTCAATCGGCCCTGATCCCTATACGTCGATGCTAGGATGGCTATACTCGTCAGCGTGTCGGGATGGTCCACACCAAGTTTCGTCTTCTGGGTTTCTATGACCTGCACCTCTAGCTGTTCCGCCTCTTTCAATCGGCCCTGATCCCTATACGTCGATGCTAGGATGGTCATCATCACCAGCGTACGGGGATGGTCCAACCCGAGCTTCGTCTGACTCGTCTTAATAACCTGCACTCCGAGTTTTTCCGCCTCTTTCAATCGGCCCTGATCCCTATACGTCGATGCCAGGTTGGCCATACTTGATAACGTATCTGGATGGTCCACACCAAGTTTCGTCTTCTGGGTCTCTATGACCTGCACTCCGAGTTTTTCCGCCTCTTTCCATCGGCCCTGATGGCCATATATCGATGCCAGGTTGGCCATACTTGATAACGTATCTGGATGGTCCACACCAAGTTTCGTCTTCTGGGTCTCTATGACCTGCACCTCTAGCTGTTCCGCCTCTTTCCATCGGCCCTGATGGCCATATATCGATGCCAGGTTGGCCATACTTGATAAAGTATCTGGATGGTCCACACCAAGCTTCGCCTTGCGAGTCTCCAATACTTGCACGTTGAGCTGTTCTGCCTCTTTCAATCGGCCCTGATGGCTATATGTCGATGCCAGATTGGCCATACTTGATAACGTATGTGGATGGTCCACACCAAGTTTCGTCTTCCGGGTCTCCATGACCTGCACCTCTAGCTGTTCCGCTTCTTTCCATCGGCCCTGATCGCTATAGGTCGATGCCAGGTCGGCCATACTCCATAGCGTATGTAGATGGTCCACGCCAAGTTTCGTCTTCAGGGTCTCCATGACCTGCACCTCTAGCTGTTCCGCTTCGACCCATCTGCCCTCTCGTGAATAGGCCGTAGCTAACATTGCAGCGCTTGCAAGAGAGTTTTCATGCGTAGCGCCTAGCAATTCGACACTATACTGATGCGATTTTGATGCCATTTCCGTTACATCCGCAACATTGCCGCTTTCCGATGCATAATAAGCGCCTCCATAAAGTAGCGCAGCCAATCTCAGAAGAGACTCTTCTGATTTTGGCCGTTGAGACATCGCTGACCGAACGTGAGGATAAAGGGACCTGCACTTCCACCAATTGCTATATTCGGGTGCGGGAAACTCTCTGTCCATGACAGCGATAAAATTTTCCCTCCACCGTTCTGCTTCCCCATAAGATTCTAGCCACGCCCGCGTAGTCAGTTGCACTAGTCGATGCATAGAAAAGGAAGTGCCACTCTCGCTAACAGATATAAATGAGTAATTCCTTAAAGCTGTGACATCATCTTCAAAGTCCGCACCGCTGTCGGACTCAGATGTTTCCCTATCACTACAGTCGTCAAAGAGTTCTATCCTTGAGGTGCAGTTAGACGGTGCCTGGCGGATAACACTCTCAGGTATCCCTTGTCGATCAAAATAGCTCATAAGAGAAAGTAGTTCCGCCGCAGAGGGCCTTTCGCTGCGAATATAGTCAAATGATATTTGCCAAGTCACTAGAATTGAGTTCTTTGCTTCCCAATCCCGGTCAAGGCGACCAGCCTCTTTTTGGAGAAGTTTGATAGCCTCGCTATCACCCTTCTGAAAGTCTCTTAGATATTGTGATACTGAATAACGAGGCGCCCGATTTCGAATATAGCCCGCAGCCTGGGCTATTGCAAGCGGCATGAACTCGAGTGCTTCCACTAGGAGTTGGCTCTCTTGGCTTTCCTCTGGTTGATCAAGGGTTTTCTGCAGGAGCTCTAGTGCCTCAGGCCTTGCCATCGGGTTAACTTCAATAAGGTCCTTAGGCTTGACCATCTTGAGCGCAGCCTCTCTGCTTCGACTTGTGATGATTGTAGATCCATTCCGGCATCTAGGAATATATTCTAGGAGAGGTTTTGTTGAGGCTCCTTTCCCTGCTGGTGGAGGCGAACAAAGGAATTTATCGTTATCCGCATTATCAACGATACAAATCCATTTCCTCTTGTTCCCATTCCGTAGCCAGTTCTCGACCAGTTGAAATATGTTGGAGTTGGGATCCTGACGACTAGGGATCTTTAGCTGCTCGGCGATATCCCGGAAACTTTGCTCGAATCGAGCCTCATTACTTGCGTGGATCCACAAAACCCATGTCTCTGGTGACTCTGAATGGATCTGGTACGAGTATTCGATGACAAGGTGCGATTTTCTTTCCTTCGTAAGCAGCGCGCCGCGAATTGGTCTCTTCACACTTACCCGACACCCCCTAGGCCGACCAAGGCTATTCTCGACCCTGGTACTGAGCTTTTCTCGTGAATTGACTGAAGCATGGCCCTACGACAGACGAAGTCTGGATTGCGTGCGAATGGGACTGTCGATAAAGGGCTTGGAGGGGTTTCTGATCGCTCTAGACGGGCAGCGGCCATTAGTCAGGCGGTCTTATCCTGGCCAGCCTCTATGTCTTACCAGGAGGCAGATGAATTTCAGTGTGAATAGAGCCACTATTATGCCCAATCTCGAGTCCACGATTATTAGGTCCAAATGACATCGATGTCATGATGTCTTCAAGTATCTCCTTTGAGATTCATAGAATGCATTCTTGCTAGACTCTGACGAGCTGAATGAGGGGTACTCGTCAGCCGCACCATCATGTGACTCCAAAGCGCTAAGCCAGGAAATATCTGCGCCTCTTTTCCTTGTTTGGAGGACCAATGATGAGGTCGATACCTGCAAAAATTGATGCGGGCACTGGCCTCATCTGAGGGCATCACATCCAGTGGGGATCACCGATTATAGTATCCAAGAATATGCTCTCTCCCGTGTTGAGAAACGTCCTAAGAGCGGCCCGGCCTATACTGTTATGGCAGTATGATCGTCGGACGAAATGACAGTTCATTCAGAAACCCTGCAAAGGGCTTCAAGCAACATGCCATCCCAGTATAGGCCGTTCGAAATTACAAGTCATGAAAACTCAGACTTAAGGGCTGCTGAACAGCATCACGCTAGTGGCTACTTCTGAAATGCTCGTTTGGAATTTTGGAAGAAGGTGGCGTGCAAAGCCGCAGGATATAAATTGAACTTCGTTGATCGAGTTGACAATAGTTTCTTATTTTAATTCATCGTCATTCTTTCTATGAAGATTGTCGACTGGCACTTGCGCATGTTTCCCTTTCTGTGTGCCGTATGAAGTCTCCGGGGCCAATTGGCCTCATCTGGGGCGTAGCCGACGGCGATATGTAGGCAAGCCCCCTTAACGTGACCTGGTAACATCAGATGTTGAAAAAGCCACACGAGCCCGAACTTAGGTAAGTTGTTGCTCCACGAGGTGGTTTCCGCTCTTATAACTGAGATCAGGGATAGGTTTTGCCTCAACTGTGATCATCACGATAGTTGCTCCAAAATCAAGCGCAGACACGCTGATAGATCTGAAGAATTGCAAGTTGAAGCTACAGTGCTGAAGCCGATCCTGAAACGCACCGAGCATCTCTCAGTCATGCAGGTATCACGCACCCTAAGGACGCCGATGGAGACGCCTGTCCGAAAGATATTTCGGATCAAGCTTCGACATTCTCTTCAGGACCATGTCCGGTGAGCCCAAGCATGCTGTACAAAATCCACCAAAAAATGACGGGAACCCTGCGAGTATGTGGCGAGGAGTCGAGTCATTGGGGCGACAACCTGTAATTTGCTATGCACGCTATGAATAGTTCCTCAGTTTCCAGGTTGACCCATTTTGTTTTGCGACGCATACTGTTCTTGTCCATAAGGCCTGTGTGACTGGAAATTTTCAAGTTTGAACGAATCGTGTGATGACCCTCTCCCGCGAAATTGGTTGGGTTGCCATAGACCAGGCACTATTTCGCGGAATGCGATGAACTCGGTATATCGTGCTCCTGGTGGGTGATCGGCAGTCTTACAGAAACGCATATCATGCCTCGAAAATCTGCGACCGAGATACCCACTAAGTTTGGCTGGTCTTTAGACCCGGCCGTTCACATTCGGGCCTCTCTTAAAAGATTGTACATAGTGTACACGAAATGACTCGGGCTGCGATCACGCGAATGAGATCCAAATCTGCCTGGCCTGCATTGTTCGACAGATATTCCAAGGCCCAGCATCCGCAGCAGGGAGCTCCCACATGGCCTCGAGCAGCAGAAGCGTTCGCTGCATATTGCCCAGGCCGAAGTGCGCCGCCATCGCGGTCAGGCGTGTCCGAAGACGTTCCTGTTGCTCGGGCTTTTCAAGGCACGATCCAACAACAGCGATCGGCCAGCACAGTCCGGAGTTGATCCGAGCTTGCGGCGATATCTCATCCAGATATGACAGTGCTTCAGTGACTGCCGTTTGAATGAGACCTTTGTACATGCCATCAGGGGTGTAGGTGTAGCCTCCGAGTGAGGTGTACAAGTAGATGAGCATTGCTTGTTGGAACACTAGACCAGCTAGATAAACCTCGGGCTCGACAAAAGAGTAAGGCGACCAGCGCAGCACCTGGGCTTGAATGGAAGCGAACATGGCCATGTCGTCTGCGGTCGGAACGGTCGGCTGGGTGTCGTCCATCATCCACTGTCGGCCGAGATCGAAGATGCAGGGGATGAGGAGGAGCAACTCCAGCCAGCAACCGCACAGATTGCCCACGTATTGAGTGCGGAGAACCTCGCGCGCGCGTTGCTCGAGGTCAAAATTGAGAAACAGCTGTCCACTTAAGCGAGCGTCGATTGAAATCATGCTCACGGTCGCTGTGTACACGTAGTACTCGATGACAAAGTCTTTCAACTCTCTCGGTACGGCGGTGTCACTTTGTTCGAGGAGCTTTACCAGTAAGGAGTGAGCGGCTGACAGATGATCGAAGACAGTTCCCGTCACGTCGCCTTTGGCAGTCTACCATTCTCATTAGTAACTATTGAAGTTTGATTTCATTCAGCCGGTCTGCCATACCTCCGTAAAGCACATTAACAAGGCACCAACTAGCAACATGAGCGGATTCGACTCCTTGCCCTGGATGAAATCATTGACACCATGTCTAAAGAGCTGAATTGCTTTCGTATAATGAGAGTTGGCCACTGCATCCGAGTCGTTGCGTCGTCGAAAAGCGCGGTGCGCGGCACTCTGAGCAATGACAAGCTGCAGGAGGAGATCGCTGGTGAATGCGAGTGGTACAATCTGAACCAAAAACGGGTTGATGGGTGTGGTGCCGTTGGCCATCACATCAGCCGTGTTGGCCAGATAATGCGAAAGAAGGGCATAACTTTCCGGGTCATAACCTGGCAACATGGACAAAGTCCGAGGAACGACATTTCCGACAGCCATGCTAGTAACGAGTGCGTTCTCTCCCTCTACCAGAGTTGACCGGCGGCGATTCATGGCCTCGACTTGAGCCGGTCCCCGAGCCGTGTGTTCTTCGACAATGGCGGAAAGTCCCGCGCTAGACGAAGTGGAGGAGTGGCGCCTGGACAGGGGGCTACCGGGTAGCTGCATGCCATCGAGATCTTCGATCGAGCCGGCATAACTAGACTGTCTGTCCCTCGGGCTGTAACCCGACATGTCGTTTTCCGGACCCGAGTTTCTCCTTCCAGGCACGGTCGATGGCCACTCGCAGCACAGGTCATTCCGCCTGCACCCTGAACAGATTGGTCGGAGCTCGTCGCACTTCTTCTTCCTGCGCCGACAGGACCAGCATCCTGTGCGAACGCGGACAATCCGCTGCATGCGGGGCTCTCGAACTGGCGGCATCGTGCTGGTGTGGGGAGAGTGAAAGGAACGAAGATCGAACGGAACTCCAAGAGGGGGCCCGGGCTGATAAGAAACGTGCCGAACTGGTGTGGGTGTGGGGTAAAGGAAAGTCTATTTCCGCTGTCTGGCAACCTACGAAACGTGGAAAGGGTATTTGTACCAATGAAAGCACTGAATCACTGGAGACTGGGTCTGTTCCTTGGCAAGCTTGATGGAATTCAAGTCTAGAATGATTGTGCCAACTTCAAGCGACTGCTACATGAGCGAGGTCAACTGTCGAGTACAATGTTTGGGGCTTATCTCCTTATCTTGCCACGCGTCATCGCTTCCAGCATTGAGCTTCGGACGGTAGGTAACACGCGACCGCGATGCACCCAAAGACTTCAATACTATTCATACCACCTGCAGCATGCGATAGCGTTGCTACTTACCATCATACTTCAGTAAGGTCTCTATATGCCGATAATTGCCGAATTCTTCCCACAAACAATATAAGAGAAAAGAACCCTGCAGCCTCCACAATAACCGGCACCAGGCGCGAGTATGAAAGATTGAACCAGCCATCATCCTCCTGAACAATGTGCACATGGTTGTTTCCCCTTTCCCGGACCTCTCGTGGGGTCTATTTTCGTGGCCTTCCATCCCGATACTGCCAGAGTCGACAACTTCCGCAGCCGATATCTGGCGCTCTGAAACTGACGACCTCATGGGCGGGACAACGCTGATACTCTCCGTCGGGGAATATGTCAATCGTGCAGGTGTAGGCATGAGGCATGTTGTGCAAGTGCTCAGGGGATGAACTTGAAAGAATTGATAATACTTCGCTCGGTTAAGAGGAAACGATAGCGAATCTTTCATAGCTTGGAGTAACGGGTCTATACGCTAACCTTGGTGACGTCCCGTGGAAGGGGAAGAATATTACACTGGGTTTACAGTCGCTTGTCTGATTTTTCTCAAGCAAGTCAGATTACTATCAATATATATAGTGCGAAATCAATCTTGGGGGTTGAGGATTGCAAATGCGAGAAAAAGGCTTCTGGTTTCGGATGAGTGACCGGTAGGGGAATTCAGATTCCGCCTCAACTAAATGCTGGTCTCACTGATACAGTCGTTGGCAGTTGAATTCAGCCAAGCCACAATTTTGATAGTATATTGAGTTCTACATTGCGCAATATGTCAATAAATTGACCTGAAGTGCGGCGAATACAAGTTATTTAACGAGCAGTGAGAAATATATCTACCTAGCTGTGTAGAAATGGCCTGTCTAAACACAAACCGTCCTGTAATCCCCGATGTTCAACGTCCTTTTTGCGAAGCCAATGAGGTATCATACCTTAAGCATGCACAATCTGCAGGGTGCAAGAGGGGAAGCGATTAAACCGTCTTGTGGTACCTCTCAGTGGCCACAATCAATTACTCCATCTCGCCAATCCTCATTGGCCTAAGTGAGCCGTATCGGTGGCTAGACCTAGCTCAAGGTCCGGGATAAGACAAGCCGATAGTTGCAGGAGCCCATGATACCTGGAATATGTACATAAACAACCAGTTCATACTCGTTATAAAGCTCCAGGCACGTATATGCACGAGATTCTGATATTGGTGCTTATCATCCTTTTGGGGGCAGTTGCTTACTCAGTCCAACTGAGGTATCCCACCCTAGTACTTGCTGCCCTGGGCACCTCCGTCAGCCCTAGTATCTAGGAAGAGCCTTGGCACTCGTGACTTTGGAACGCACGTGTGCAACGGGCCAAACTTAGCTGCCCATCCTTTCTTCTAGAAGACTTCTCAAGCAGGGCCAAGCTCTGGATGTCTCAGCATGCAACCTTACTGTGACCCACCAAAAAGAACTTCGAGGGAAATTAGAGTAAGAGTTCTGGGATGGAACCTCGTTGGGGGAAGTCCGTCTCTCAACGCCATCGTTGATTCAGTGTCATTTTCATAGGAGCCAAAGAGCCAGCGTGAACTTTCGACATTTCGAAATGTTTTGGTCAGATTCTCATCTTCCATCCGCCTCAAGTGGCAATTTTCTTCATCGTGATTGGTCTTCGAAGTGAGCGTGTTTGAAAGCGACCAGGTCTCGATCGCGGATTTCTTATCCTCCTCCTTGATTACGTATCATCACATAATTATGGTTTGATGCGAGGCCGGTCAGTACCTAGCATATCATCTATTGCCAGTTTCATTATTGTTCATTTCCCATGACCTCTAGCGTGAGGCCTGTATTTCAGTCAAAGCTCCCTGGCCTAGACCTTCCCCTCGTTGGCCATAGCCGGAACGCCATCTACCAGAAAGGGTGCGAAACATTTCTTCTCTCACCATGTCCGAGACCTCGACAGTCCCACGGGGGTGAGATTAATGGCCAAGTAGCGTAGTCCATCTCCATCCTTGGAGGGTATTTGCCACATCCGCGGCCTCCGTCACCCCGATCGGCTTAGATCAAGAGTCACCAGAACCGAAACAAGAGTTAGCGGTCTAGCCGAGCACCGGGATTAGTCGATGCTTGACTGTTGAATCCGGCTAGTTTGATGCTGGCCTGGTCCTTGGCCAATGCTTATCCTTCCTGATATTGCCTGCATGGAAAATTCTCGGATATTTTCCTGCCCGTGCGTCTTTTGCAATATGCGAATCTGCAACTGGGCAGCCAGTCACGAAGCTTTCGGGTGCAACGTGCCAGGAACGCGGGTGCTCCACTTGAACAACCCGCCAATCACCATGCAATGATCTGGACCGGACGAGGCTAAGCTTCCCCGCTAACAAATACCAGTGCGGATGCTCAGTCACCCGGCAAGTTGAAGAAACCAGCCAGTCAGTCCCATCTGCAATGCAACGTGCGCTTCCGGTCTCCAATTCCAACCTGCTAACATCCATGTTGATTGCCGGCTTGGCCGTGACGGTCTCCATCGTATTCTCTTAGCGAGGAGGGGCAATGACAAGCCGTGCGATGTGAATGCGCGTCTCTCCACTGGTGGAACATTGACTAGTCTAGTCCGTACTACGTGCCCCATTGTCTGTCAAAACGCCGGCACGCGAGGTATAAGAATGCTGGCCATGCACCCGAAGATCGCCCGGTTGGATATCTTTTCTTGCATCGTGGAAAAAGATCCTGTCGGTCGAACAATCAATTCTTACCAGATCTAAAATTGATCACCATGTTCACCAAGCAGAGCCTCTTCGCGTTCGTCAGCTGCCTGGCTGTCGCCGCAGCCGAGACGTCCACCGTCGAGTACCCTACTGCCGCTGAGATTGCGGCTGCTCAGGCCTCGGTCTTGCCTTACTCGCCCGTCTCCAATGTCAAGGGTCTTGCTTTTGACCGTTTCGTCAATATCTGGATCGAGAACACTGTTGGTAGCACGACTCCTTATGGTCATAGGATGCAAGCTAACATGCGACTAGGACTTTGCTACCACGGCCGCGGACAAGAACTTCGAGGCCCTGGCCAAGGAGGGTATCCTGTTGACCAACTACTTCGCCGTCACTCACCCTTCCGAGCCCAACTACTGCGCTTCCGCCGCTGGTGATGAGTTTGGCATGGACAACGATGACTGGCACCAGATCCCCGCCAACGTCTCCACCATTGCCGATCTGTTCGACACCAAGGGTGTGACCTGGGGCGAGTACCAGGAGGATCTGCCCTACGCTGGTACGTTAAACCCTCCCCTTTCCATTATTCAAGCATCACACAATCATCACATGTGCCTTGAAAAGCAAGAGCTCACCCCCTTCCCCCATGTAGGATACCAGGGCTTCCGCTACCCCGAGTCCGGCCCCAACGAATACGTGCGCAAGCACAACCCCCTCATCCTCTTCGACTCCGTCACCAACGATGCCGTGCGTCCCCGCCAAATCAAGAACTTCACCACTTTCTACGAGGACCTCGAGCACCGCCGTCTGCCCCAGCACATGTTCATCACGCCCAACATGACCAACGATGCCCACGACAGCAACATCACTGTCGCTGGCGACTTCCTCAACCGCTTCATGACGCCTCTCCTCAAGAAGGACTACTTCACCAAGGACACCCTCATCCTGATCACCTTCGACGAGACTGCGACCTACAAGCAGGAGAACCGCGTTTACTCGATCCTGCTCGGTGGCGCCGTCCCCAAGCACCTCCGCGGTACTACCGATGACACCTTCTACACGCATTACTCTGTCATCGCCTCGCTGAGCGCCAACTGGGGTCTTCCCTCGCTCGGACGCTGGGACTGCGGTGCTAACTTGCTCAGCCTCGTTGCTGAGAAGACTGGTTATGTCAACTGGGAGGTTGATTTGGAGACTATCGCTGCGAACGATTACTTCAACCAGACCTCTCCCGGTCCTCTGTCGGATAACGTCTACTCCAAGTTCTCCTCGGAGTGGCCCGTTCCTACTGTGGATGAGCGTTGCTCTGCTGGTCATGGCATTCTGAACACGGTGAAGAAGACTTACTCTGGCCTCAAGCCTACTTACAACTACACCAGCCCGGTGCCATACAGTGCCCCCGCTGGTATTAACGTCGGTGTTAAGTACAGCCGTACCCTGGTGAGTCCCCCTTACCCCCGGACATGTAATTCTATGTCACTTGGTGATGGATCATGGTTTACTAACAGCCCTTTGCAGAAGAACGGCAAAAAGGAGAGCGGTATCACCAACTAAATGCGTCTGTATTGAATGGGGCAGCATTTGAGTTGAGTGTAGCCGATGATCTTGTGTTATATTTTGATAGACTGTACATATTACTTGAGCATGGAACACATTCGTTTGTTCAGAAGTGCAATTCTCAACTTTCATTTCATCGTAAACCATATATGCGGAAAAGTCCTCTGCAATTAGATTGAATTTTTTAATATTCGTATAAGATTATATACTCAAAAGCCATCGCTCATGCGCAAGCAGCGGGTATTAATGCACGCAATGCAGATAAGAAGTAAAGCACAGACATGATCCACAACGAGCCTTGATCCAATATACCCTCCTGCGATCCTCTACCCAGCAGCATAAGTGCTCTTCTTCCGCAACATCTCTCCGAATTTCCACAAGAAAATCGGCGCCGGAATTCCAATCGCAATCGAAATAAACGCCAAGACACTATTTCCCCACCCATAGTGCAACTTGTCATACATATACGGTGCAAAAAGAGGGAATCCAAAACCGGCCAACGATCTCAAGAATGAGCCTGCAGCTAACGCACTCGCCGCGAACCGCGTATACGCATCTACCATGTACGTTTGCATACACTGGAACGAGATGATCGTGCCCGCGCCGAAGAGCACAGCCCCAATATTAGGCGCTATCCAGTGACAATGGGTCTGCGCGGTCCAGCCATAGATGAATAAACCTGATGGAACGAGGAAAGCAGCAACGCCAAGAAGAGGGACGCGGAACTCCGGTCTTCCGACGCCGTTGTTGCGGGCTTTGAGGCGTCTGTAGATGCGATCGTTAAGCGGGGCGCAGATCTGGGAGCCGAGCCAGAATCCCAGGCCGAGGGAGATGTAGTTTAATCCGCCGATACCGATGGATTCGTTATAGTATGCTTCTCCAGTCCAGAGGGAGGGGAAAGTTGAGAGGACGAGGTACATTATTCCGTAAACGTATGCCATGTAGCAGGCAACGACTTGGACGATCGATTGGGTGAGGAGCAGGCGGAAGGGGCGGATGAGGGATGTGCGGAGGACTTGGGCGAGGGTTTTCTTTTGCATTTCCGCCTCTGTCTGCCAGGTGGAGTCGCCTGTTTCTTTGCGGATGCGCTTTGCGCGATCGCGGAGGATCCGTGGTCCGTACGTTTCGCGCAGGAAGAAGAGACCCATGAATTGGATGAGCCCGTCGGCGATCGAGACCGAGTAGAAGACCCAGCGCCAGGAGGTGTTCTCGGCGATGAAGCCGCCCGCGATAGGACCGAGGGCCGGGCCGAGGAGAGGGGCAAGACTGTAGATTGCGATGCTCTTGCCTCGTTCTTCGGGCTTGAAACAGTCTGATAGAACGCCACCGCCGACGGCGAGGGGGGCACTGCCGCCGAGCCCAGCGAAGAAGCGGCAGATAATGAGTTGGGTTTTGGTTTGGGCGACGCCACAGCCGATGTTGAAAACGAGGAAGAATAGATTGGCGAGTTGGAGGACGATGGTTCGGCCGTAGATCTCGGAGAGTGGGCCGAGGAATAAGGGTCCGACTGCGTAGGCGAGGACGAAGATGGAGAGCATGAGTTGGGAGATGATTTGGTCCGTGACGTTAAATTGGGCCGCGATGGTGCTTAGAGCTGGTGCTACCATAGAGGAAGAGACGGGGGAAATGAAGGTGAATAGAGAGACTGTGATGGTGGCTGCCCACTTCTTTCGCATGGGCCAGTTCTTGGGGTTGTCGGGGTCATCGGGACCGTCCCATGTCACCTGGAGAAATAGTTAGAGTGGGTGAAGAGCTGATAGTTCCGACAGAGATGGATTTACCAGCTTGCCGCCGTGACGCGATTTGGTTGACTTTAACGTCCTCGTCTGCTCCAGCTCAGACGCAGGCTGTTGGCCTCTCTCCAAGTCAACATCTCGCTCATTTACGATTCCGCCTCGTACCTCCTGGATGGTATCAACCTTGGCGGCTTCCAGCGAGGATTCATCGGTCATGTCGTCGTCATCGTCCTCGTGACTGTGATACACCGCGTGGTCGTCGAGGTATTTCGCGGAGTGAACGCGGTCCAGGTCTACTGCGTCAGAGTTGGACCTGGACATCCGTTTTGACTTGACCGACTCCGCAGTCCCTCGGTGGAGCGACGGTGTCCGCGATGCGGGGTCATTGGTATCTGAGCTACCGTCCGAGGTAGAATGAGAGCGTGTCGATCGGTGGTCGTAGTCGTCTTTTTCCGACATGGCTGGGGCAGTCAACGAATTCTATCAGGTCATGAGAGTGCAGGAAATGCGGAGATAGAAACAAAATGCTATTCAACGAGAAGCGAGATGCTCTTTAGGTAACAAAAACACGGATTTCTAGCAAAATTGTCAACCAAAAAAGTTGGCAGCAATCTCTATTTATACCACCTTGGGATCGGATACCACACTGCCGTGGATAAACAGCATAAGTTCTCCAAAGCCTGCACACGGTGATAAACCAAGGGTTAACGCCGCGTCTCGATGAAGATTTCGCTCCCCACTGACCTCCACCGCCTCTCCATCGATCTCAATTGAATCCATCGCGATAGGCTGTACAGCAAAGCTTGACAGCAGACCGGCCGTCGGACCGGCTCCTGCCTCCGTCGATGTGTAAAAATTCAGGTCAACGGCGGCCTGAACCGGCATGGCTAAACTGTTTTGGGGAAAAGGTGGAGGCAAATTGCAGCGGAAAGGTAGAAACTAAGCACCGAAATGGCCGGTCCCGCGATTGATGACTCAATGTTTTCGGCATCTCGGCACGGTCACGTGTTTTCTAGACAAGCGGACTGAAATGTGTCTCAATCTCTGCATAAATTTACAATCTACTTATTTTTTGGAGCTAGTGTTGACTTTTTTCATTCCGGATATAGCCTTGATTATTTACATTGGTCTACCTAGGTTTAAAGATTATACCTAGGTGTAGTAAAAAACGTCATCGTGTTTGCAACGGTTAGATCTACTGATCGGAGTCTTTCGCAGTCCATGAGAAGCGGCTGAAACTCGAAAGTGAAAATAAGAGCCCTCGAATTAAAACCAGGTTGTTCTGTCACGATTTATCAACAGCGTTCCAATCAGATAAAACCATTTCTACTTAGAGTTGATGCTGGCCGAAGAGAAAGAGGCCGCTCCCGCACGCTACCAGCTGCCTACTTGAGAATTATGGGGCTCAATCTGTGTACCAGATAACACATAGCCAGAATTTCCGGGCAATGCTCTGGAAATGTCAGAATGAAACTGATGATTTGACATAGTCTAATCTGATATCATATAATCTAGCTATGTGCTTTGTATTATCCTCGTATTTTGCCTTATATATCTGCCAGGAAGCCTAGACGCCGAGTTGCATGCTGATAAAATATCTTCTATCCCCTAATCAAGGCCTATTGGTATTTGCAAACCATCACTAGGGTGATCGTCAGCGCGAGCTTGGCTCTACGGAAATCTTATCGCTTGATCAAAACATTTCAAGGCAGCCTATAACGCGAGCCTTGGGTGATTTCGATGTAACCAGGGCGGAGTATCATATTTTCCCACCACGCTTTCAAATGCGGTCGGTTTTCAAGGACTGATGGGCAAACCGATGTGGTAAGATGATGCATGTATGGCACATAGAATAGGTCCACAACTGAAAACTCCTGCAGATCATGTAAGCCGATAATATTGCAAGCCACCATCACTGGATTGAAACATACTTGTCCTGCCATGTAACCTTGGTGGCCTAAGATCCGGTCTAAAATGTCGAGGACGCCCATTAATCGAGATGTCAAACTAGCTACCAATGCCGAGTCGACAGAGCCTTCACTCTCGGCGAAGAATTTCCTGTTCGATTATAAAGTAAATATTGGTAAATTTAGGGGAGAAACGTGTTATAACGTACGGTTTGAATAGTACTTCGAATACTAGGCGGTTCGCAGCAGGGTCAAATGAAGTAAGTTCGGTGCTTGCTCCTTGCTCAAAGAGTGCTGTCGCCTGCACGTTGAATGGATTTGGCAAGAGACGACCATGTCCGTATCTGATTGCAAGATACCTAACAATGGCACGAGATTCGTACAGCACAAAGGGTGGGTCGAATGAATTGTCCTTTAGGCATGGCAATGCTCCGAACGGATTCATTTTGAGGTATTCATTGCTCTGTTTCAATTAGACTGGGCATGATTCGGACGGACGACCATCTCTCCTGTATCTAACCTTGTGTCCTTTTTCTTCCAGATTGACATCGTGGATGTTCACATCGATACCTAGTTCCTTGATGACCAGATGGACCCTTTGGGGGCAGGGAAGTCTGGGGTCTGTAAAAAGCTCGAGTGCCGACATAGTGAAATGGATCAATTAGGATTTTGGAAAGGAACAATAAATTGTCTGGTTCTTTATGTGGCTCTGTGCTAATCAGTACGGTTCTAATATAGCTGTACCACACCTGCGTCGTAAGCAATGGTGCCTGGACACTTCAGATCTTCCTCTAGGCAGAGCCTACTGCGTCAGCGTGTTGTGACCCACTTCATTATTTTCGTGGCGGGGAAAGGGGTTTGTACCTTTGGCTCTGGTTGTAGGAAAAACCCTTTCGCTTCATTCCATACCGTAACAGTATTCGACTAGGCTGGGATCGGTAAAAGATGCGAAACGGGAGGTACTAACTGTGTCAGAAGATAGGCGGCAGCGTGCGTCACTGGTTCAATCTACGGAAAATCACTAATACGGTTTAGTGGGCCTTGGCATCAGGGCTTGAATCATGATTGAAATCGTGTAGTTAATGATACTGTTTCCCGGAAATACCATAACACATTGAGTCCACTTTGCGCTTTGAAGTTTCATGAAAGCGCTTACCACTTATAGACATACCCGCTTTCTTTAGATATCACGCCGACCGATCAGACCGCTTCGAAATTCTTGCTACACACGCCCATTGGCAAGACATTGCTCTGGTTTCCACGACACTAAGGTGCAACTAGCACTCCACGGTATCTCATTTTACCATCCCGGAGCTTTTGCATGGCGTCCTTAACACCCGTAAGGGTCAACGGGAATTTTTCAATCTGCGGCTTGATGCCGTTCTTAGCTGCGAATTGCAACATAGCATTCATGCTTGGAGTATCCGCAACGTTAGTTCCGATAAGTTGGAATTGGTCGACGACCAAATTCAATGGCGAGACGTCCAAGTTTTCAGGACTAATGGTCAAGGGGAAAATCTTTGCCCCGTGTGCTAAGATTGGCCAATACCTGGAAGTTGTGGTGAGTAAGGTGCCGATGATACTACCGGCGAAAGAAACACTTACATTGAAAGCTTGGTGTTAAAGCTGGCAGTGATGATTAGGAAATCCAACTTTTCAATGGATTTCCATGCCTCTTTATCCGAGGTAGCGTGAAATTCTGAAGCTCCGAAAGAAAGCGCCTCCTGCTTCTTTGACTCGGTGCTCGAGAATACGACAACTTCGTAACCCATCTTGGAGGCAAACTGAATTGCCATGTGACCCAGACCACCAATACCGATGATGCCCACGCGGTCTCCAAACTTGCCTCCATAGTCGTAAAGAGGGCTCCACACAGTTGCTCCTCCGCACAACAAAGGACCAGCATCTTCAGACGCGATAGCATCGGGGATCTTGTAAACAGCCGAGATATCCCAAGTGACTGCTGTTCCAAAGCATCCTTGGTCCTGGTCTGCAGTGCCAAAACTGGTACGGTTGATGCACATAGTCTGTCGACCTGTTGGCATCGTTAGCATGAGCGTGTGAAATGACAACCACTGAGCTTACCTGTCACGCAGTATTTGCAATGGCCACAGTACTTGTGGAACCAGCCCATACCAACCCGATCTCCGACTCGGAATTCCGAAAGAGCATGAACGGAAGAGCCAACTTCGGTGATAATTCCAACACCTTCATGCCCAAGGCCCTGGTCAACGTGGCGGAAATGTTCATCGGTGCCACAAACACCACAGTGTGTGATCTTAACAGCGACATGGGTTGGTTCCAGTTCGCGACTCCCGACTGCTTCAACGACCTCTCCACCTTGGGAGCCTTTGATATATTTAATTTCGACACCCATGATTGCAGATATTATACTTGAGCAGAATTGAATTATCTTGGAAGCTTGCACAAGGTTGAATCTTTGATAGCCAGGAAGATGCCTGGTCACCCTTTTTATACTTTGCTTTTGGCAAAATTTGGACCTCTTCTTACTGAAGAATGGTATAAGTTCTGCCTTTGATTACTTTCCAAGATGTAGGGATGTTTAGTCAACCAAACAGTAAAATCCACATTTGAACGCATCTAGCGGTGATAGCGGTCTTCTAGTTTGATCAGCTAATCAAGATCTAAAAAGCGCCGGCTCCAAAGGGTAATCTGCATACGAAACTGTTTAGTCAACCCAAGCCGCGACATCCACATTTAACCAGATGTGTTATTCACTGGATCAGGTGAACCAATAAGCTGTGTAAGGGTCTCCGCATTTGACCGACTGTGGGGCAACCCACTTATCTCCTCTCTACATGTAGTCGCACTCTGTACTGACATTAGTTCAGATCCCATGCTCATACCGCCTAGTGCGCTTCCTACTGCCGGTTCAGCTGGGAAATTGGCCTGATATAGCATATTACTACCAGGCAGCAATTTGCGTAAAAGTCTGTAAACATATAGTTCTCTAGCCACATAGCCCTCTAATTTCACCTTATATTCTATCAATCATCATGTGAATCAAATTCTTTTGCTGTTTAGGGCAGCTTTTTGTAAAACTAAGTATGTAGTACTAACGTCGGCCCTCAAGTCTTCATATCAAGAGAGGCCCCCACCTGCTAAGCATTGTGGTACAATAGACCTCGAACGTTCCCGGATCACTGCGGGACACTAAATCAATCAAGCAATCAATGCATTTCATGTAATATCATCGACATGGCATAAGGTAAGCTTTTGGCTGTATTTCACAGCCAATGTCAGTCCCAATTTCACATGGAACCCACCAATAACATGGAAGATGCATGGAGATCGCGTCAGAAATACGAGTACCGGCCCAGGACGTTATTCCTTCTGTGGATGCATTGAAGATTTTTGTGTTCGATCCTCCAACAAACATTGACTGGCTCAGGCTCCAGGGGCTAATGGAGATGGAAGATGGCAAAGGGGCCGGTAGCAGTGACAGGTGGTCTCAGGGCCTGGGAGATCCGTTGACGTTCATCGACACGAACCCACGCGGAAAGTCTACTCCCGCTACCGGTGCCCTGAAAGCAAACTGGGAGACGTTCAACCTGAAAATTCGAATCAAGCCGTCCTCCAACAAGGAACTGCAAATCAGTGAATAATGAGATGAACTGCCGGCGTCACCAACTTTGTTGCTGATTAGCATTTTGAGCTTATGTCGAGCTGAAACCCTTTTTCCTATCTAGTCATCCTCATCTTGTTTGCCCCAACACGTACATTATTCAATTAAAAGGCAGTAGATCTGGCTGGCTCTACTTTATGCAAAATTGACAGTATACTGTAGCCTACCTACAAACATTGGCTTGCCTATTGGGTCTTTACCAAGGATGAGAACTTCTGATTGAGAGGCGTTTGTGATGGCACAAGGTAAATCACTGTCCACATTGGCTAGAGAGGGCCAAAATCACGCTCTGTCAGTAGCGTCATATGACGGATATCGAATTCGCTCGCCAAAACTCAAAATTGTCAAATGCATCCATCGACTGAGACAGCGCAAGCAGATTCGCAATTTCTATAGCTGGTCGATCGTTGGCTTCCCCTCAGCCGGGCCCGCCCTCACGCTAAGGTTCGGTTTCAATTGATCATATACTCGCAGGCTTTAGCAAATTTCTGTACGGGTGCGAAGAAGACCCCAGGGGGAGACTACATGTGTCCAGAAATTTATGCCATAGAAGTTCTACATTGCCGCTATGTTCTTTACAGAAGGAAGGATGCAGGTGCAGGACAATGCCAGTTCTTTGCTCATTACTCTTGCCTCAATAAGTATTACATATCTATGACAGTGCAATAGAAAAGGGGGAAAGAAGAAAGGGAAAACATCAACGTCGCCATTCGTCAAGAACAAAGGCGGGCCAAGAGAAAATCAGGAAGATACGCCGCATGGGCACAGCAGGTGTTCGGAAAGAAATGACAAGGAAAGAGGAATAAATACATGTTAACATGGCAGGGTAATGGGGAACAGACTCCGAGTCGAAGAAGTTGTAGAACGAGGTGGAAGAGATAGGTGTGATTGGCGACCCGAGAAAATGGAGAGAGGGAAGAAGAATGGCAGTGCGGGTATTTTGATCACTTGCCAAAAGAGGGAATCATCGTTGAAATCACAGAAGATGGAATGCAACTTTTCAAGAACCCATTTACTCAGGCTTCTTGCCAACCATCAGGTACATGGGGGTGAACAAATTCTTCTGAGCACCCTCGACCAGGCAGTCAGCAGCCAGAGCCAAGCTGTCAGCGGTCTTCTGGGAGCCCTTGGGGAACAGACCGATGGTCTCACCAGCACCGACGAAGCGGTGGGCAAGGCCACGGCCCCACCAGGTCATACGGGCAATGGTGAAGAAGTCCCAGACGGAGCCCATGTGCTTGAACGAACCGGCCAGCGGGTAGTACCAGGGGGTAGCGTCGGGACGGGCGGCGAGATCCTCGTGGTGGAGGAGCTCGAAGCCAGCGTCGCGAATGGCCTTCAGGCCCTCGGAGATGGTGACCATGTTGGAGATACCGTCACCCTGCTCGATACCGAGACGGATACGACGGTGCTCGGGGTCATCGTTGTTGTACTCATCAGTCATGAGCCACTCGTAGACACCGAACTTGCCGCCGGGCTTGAGAACACGGAAGATCTCGCTGTAGACACCAACCAGCTCGGGAGCGTGGACGGTGGCCTCGATAGCGTAGACGGCATCGAAAGTGTTGTCGGGGAACTTCATCTGCATGAAGTCACCCTTGACGAAGGCCATCTTGTCCGAGAGACCCTGCTTGACGGCGTAGTGGGTAGCGCGGTCAATCTGGTAGTCGTTGTTGTTGAGACCGGTGACGTGGGCACCAGTGAACTTGACCATCTCACGAGCAGGGCCACCAACACCACATCCAACATCCAGAACCTTCATACCCTCGGTAATACCGGTCTGCATGGCGAGGTAGTGCTCGTGGCGGGCGATGGCCTGGTTGAAGGGCTCACCGTAGGCGAAACGGCAGAAGTGGAAGGAGGAGCCCCAGCCATACTCGTAGAAGTCGGTAGCCAGGTTGTAGTAGCTGTGACACATGTCAGTAAATCAAGGTATCCCAAGAGGAAGGTCTGCGTCTTGCGCAAAGCGCAATTCGAAAGAAAACCAAAGGGGTACGTACTGTCGGGTGAGGGTGGCGTATTCAGCGCGACGAGCCTGTGGGATAGCAAGAGTCAGTCAAATGGCCAGTTCAAAGTCAATGCGCGGAGTTTGTTTCTCAATGGCGTACCTCGCGGGTCTCGGCAGTCTCCTCCTCGTGGCCCTTGTTGTCCCAGTGCTTGAAGTACTCATCGACAGCGGCCTTCTGGGCAGCATTGTCCTTTCCGCGCAGAGCAGTCAGACCGCCACGGGCCTTGGCCGACTTGCCGTGCATAGCCTGATTGAAGGCAGCATCGCGCGCAACGTCCTCGCGTTCCAGAGCAGTAGGAGCCATTGTGAAGAATTGGGGGTTGAGGTGGGTATTAAAAGGGGGGATATCCGAAGGGGGAGGAATTGAGGAATTGGCAGAGGAAAAAGGGACAACGGTCCGTTAAGTAATAAAATAACAGCAATTGGAGAGACCCAGAAGCTGCGGAGAAGCGAAGAGGAATAGTTTCAAAGGACGAGAGTGAGGGACAGGTGGTCAAGAAGGAGAAGGATAAATAGGGTGCGCCTGTTGAAGGACAACTTTTTGGCGGACTGGAAAAAGGCCAGAACCAATCACGAACCCCTGAACCGATGCAGCACAGGCCAGGTCAACGGCCAGCCAATCACGGGGGTCCATTTGGCTGGCGGGACTGCGAGTTTCCGGGCGGAGGTTGCGTCGGAAGGAAGAGACCCCGGCGACCTCTGTGGGTGACCTGATCTTGCGGGGAGAATGATAGACAGGAGAGTCTATCAAATCGATCAAAACAAGCTAAAGATGATCTAGGTAAGCAGATCGGATACTTAGAAGCATGATCCGAGATTCGATAAGATCACTCAAGTCAAATGACCCCGATTTCTCAGCAACACATGCAAAGAGGCCTATTGCTGTGTGGTAATCACGTGCTGCACCAGCCACACGCCGCCACCGTCTATCGATAATCAGGCTCATCTTTGCTCGGCTTCTTTCTCGACTGACCTCCGAGAGTCCCTCCAGCTCACTCCACCACTCCACCATGCCTCCTCAGATCAAGCATGATCTCAACCGCTCCGGTTGGGAGTCGACAGACTTCCCGTCCGTGTGTGAAAATTGTCTTCCCGAGAACCCATACGTGCAGATGCTAAAGGAAGACCATGGTGCCGAGTGCAAGATTGTAAGTTTTGCCGCTACCTCAAGCTTGAAACACCACACCCAAGCTAACAATATAATCTCTAGTGCACTCGTCCTTTTACCATCTTCCGCTGGAAGGCGGACCGCACCTCGCGCCAGAAGCGTACCAATATCTGCCTGACCTGCGCGCGTCTGAAGAACTGCTGTCAATGCTGTATGCTCGATTTGTCATTCGGCTTGCCGCTGCAAGTCCGTGATGCCGCTCTCAAGATGGTCGCCCCCGGCCCCGACAGCGCTATCAACCGCGAGTACTATGCGCAGAACCACGAGAAGGAGATCGAGGATGGAATCGGTGCCATTGAGGAATACGAGAAAACAGATGACAAGGCGCGAGAGCTGTTGCGCCGCCTCGCAAACAGCGAACCCTACTACCGCAAACCTCGTCGGATCGAGGGACCCTCATCGGCAGAGGGCGAAGAAGGAGAGGAGGCTGGCCCATCAGATCAGTCGCGCACACAATCTCGCTATGGAAATGGTCCGGGTCCCGTGCGCACAAGCGAGGGACGTCTTGGGAATAGATTGCCGGGCCGGGGTGGTGCTCGTGGAGGTCGCGGTGGTGGCCGGGGTGGTCGTCCATTCCCCAGCACTGCGCAATTGCCCCCGTCAGCGGAAGACATCAAGCCCCCCGCCGACCCCAACGTGACTTCGCTCTTCATCACAGGTGTTGAGGACGATCTCCCCGAACACGCGCTCCGCTCCTTCTTCGCCGAGTTCGGTCAACTACGCTCGCTCGTCTGCTCCCATCGCTCCCACTGTGCTTTCATCAACTATGTTAACCGGTCCGACGCCGAGCTTGCTGCAGAGAAATGCCAGGGCAAGGCTGTCGTTAATGGCTGCCCGCTGCGCGTGCGCTGGGGTAAGCCGAAGCCATTGGACAATATGGATCGTGAAGAGCGAATTCGAAATGCTCGCGAGGGGCGAGCAGCCGCTGGTCCCGCCAAAGGGGCTCCCGGCAAGAAGGCGATCACTGCTGCCGGCGAGAGTGCCGGCCAGCAAGAGAAGAGTCAAGGCTACACTGTAGCGCCGCCTCCCGGCTCGGGCCAGGTCCAGTATGCCAGTATGTCTGGTGACTAGACAGCATACAACTTTTGTTTTCCTTTCGAGCTTACGTCACTATGAGGATGGTAGTGGCTTGCATAATGTGGATTCACAAAGCGGGCGTTAATACGGCTTGGTTCCTGGTTTTTGTTTGTATGTATGTGTATGCAGTTCTATCGAAATCGACAATACCCCGAGACGCCAAAAGTGATATGATACAAAAGATTCGGGTATATTATAATACATGTTTCGGTCCACCATAACTGGTATTTGTTGCTTCCTTTCCTTCCGTCTGCAGGTGCCCGTCAAGGGACTCTGGGGGCGGATGTTGTTCATCGCTAGGTGATGTATGTAAGGTGGCCGGGAATCGGATTAACTCGGATTAGGACGAGCAGGCCTTGTGGATTTTAACATCCTTGTTGCCGACTTTGATGGAATCGTTGTCGCCACGCTCGATCTCGTCGTGGATCCGGAGTTCTAAGCGCAATCAAATTTAGCAATAGGATCGGTAACAGAGGTCCACGCCGGTCATGAAGATCGCCGGCAATGACCTCCGCTTTTTCAATGAGACAAATAATTCAACTTACGCCACTTAGCAGACTCATCGCCTTCTTCCCGAGCGCCCTGCACCAGGTTGTGTCGCAAGATGTTGGCCACCTCGATGGCGTGGTTGATTTGCATGCCGGTGTCGATGCCAACCCGGCGGTTCTGGTCAAAGTTACGGCGGGCCTCCTGGCGAGCAGCGATCATCACGCGGGCGTCATCTAGATTGAATGTATTAGGTCCCATGATTCTCAATGCAACATGTTTAGTGCTGGTTGGTTTGAAACTAACCTCTGAATGCGACCCGGGTAGCACGCAGAATTTGCCGGTAAGCGCTCAGAGCAGAAATACTGGGGGCAGACATTATCAAATATCGAAAGAATGAACAAAAATCAATTCCGGTCAGGTGTAGAATGAATCAGACGCAGTTTAATTGAAGATGCAGTGTCGTGAAGCATGAAGCACAACGGGATCATCTGAGTTGTGATTGGCGGGCGGCCATCGGTGGCAGAAAAAAAAGACAAGCAAAAAAACCCAACTGCTCCTCCCACCAACGTAAGAGACCCTCCCCATCACACACTCTCTCTACAATGGCTTCTGTGCAGGTTGTCAACGTTACCCTCCCCTCCTTGCCTTCGGGCTGGACTGCCGACAAGGACTTCAAGGCTGTCGGTAGCCTCTCTGCTGCTGTTCAGCGCAACATTGAGCCCGTGGGCCCGCACTTCCTTGCCCACGCCCGCAGAGTATGTATTTACCACGAAACGGTTGCCCGTTGATGCGGGCAGCGCTGATTTTTCCTTCTAACATCTTTACAGAAGCGCCACGCCCGCACTTTCTCCGAGGATGAGCGCATCCAGGCTCAGCAGAACGTCAAGAAGACCGAGGATGAGGAGGATGAGGACATCTCCGAGGATGAGGACCCCATGATGCTCGCGCGTGATGCCAAGGACTGGAAGGTCAGTTCTATCACCTTTGCTTGAAGCTGCCTTGGCAGTCTCATACTAACTCCCTTTTAGGCCCAGGATCACTACGCCGTTCTCGGCCTGAGCAAGTACCGCTGGCGCGCTACCCCCGAGCAGATCAAGCGTGCCCACCGCAAGAAGGTCCTCCGCCACCACCCCGATAAGAAGGCCGCCATGGGCCAGCGTGACGAGAACGACAACTTCTTCAAGTGCATTCAGAAGGCCACCGAGCTGCTCCTGGACCCCGTCCGCCGCCGTCAATTCGACTCTGTCGACGAGGCCGCCGATCGCGAGCCTCCCAGCAAGAAGGATGTCCAGAAGGGCAACTTCTACAAGCTTTGGGGACCCGTCTTCAAGGCCGAGGGTCGCTTCTCGAACAAGCAGCCCGTTCCCCAGCTCGGTAACGAGGACTCCACCCAGGAGGAGGTCGAGACCTTCTACAACTTCTGGTATAACTTCGACAGCTGGCGCTCGTTCGAGTACCTGGACGAGGATATTCCCGATGACGGTGAGGGCCGTGACCAGAAGCGTCACACCGAAAAGAAGAACGCCAACGCCCGCCGCAAGCGCAAGACCGAGGATATTGCCCGCCTGCGTGAGATGGTCGACGAGTGTCTCGCCATGGATGAGCGTATCAAGAAGTTCAAGCAGCAGGCCCGTGCTGGCAAGGACGCCAAGCGCAAGGCCAAGGAGGAAGAGGCCAAGCGCCTGATCGAGGAGCGTGAGCGCGCCAAGGCTGAGGAGGAGGAGCGCAAGAAGAACGCCGAGGAGGCTGCCAAGGCCGAGCGTGAGGAGAAGAAGAAGGCCAAGGAGGCCGCTAAGAACGCTGCGAAGAAGAACAAGCGTGTCCTCAAGAGCTCCGTCAAGGACGTCAACTACTTTGCTGATGGCGAGGCTTCTCCCGCCCAGGTTGACACCGTCCTCGGTGATGTTGACCTTGTCATGAGCAAGATCGATGTCGATGAGCTTGCTGAGCTGGCCTCCCGTCTGACCGTTGCTGGCAAGGATAGCGGTGCCGTCAAGGCTGCCTGGGCTGCTGAGTCTAAGCGTCTCGTCGAGGCTGGTAAGCTGAAGGATGGCGAGGTTAAGGCTTTCGCTTAGATTATAGATTTTGGCTTGTTCGGTACGCGAGCGAGCTGGTGACGACCTTTCCTCTTTGATGTCCTATAGAGATAATTGAATATCTATGGAATGTTTCCATTTTCATTATTATCAAAAGCTGTAGTTTTCGGCCTTCCCATGCACTCCGGGGCCCAGTGATTGAAGTTCCCCCGTTCCTAGAACTAGCCTTAGGATATATTCCTGCAGCATTACCCCCGTTTCCTTTCACCAGCGGAAGCCTCGAGCAGATTCACGTCTGTACTCGGTACTCGGAACCGTTCATCTAATTGGCGAACGAGCTTCTCCATAAGTTCAATCTATAGTCGATGTCGTAAGCTTCATTTATCAGCACGGTACCCGAAGATATACTGGATACCGGATACGTAGGTCCAAATTCTTATAGGTAGGATTGGCTATCATTAAGAAGGCCAAGAAAAGAATCCCAATCAGGTATTAGCAAAGGTGATCGCGATCTTGCAGGACCAGCAATCACTGTCCCCTTCCCTCTCCTCCCGATGGCCTAGTTGGAATCCATCATTGGTTAGTGAAAAACTGGAACAATCTACAGAACTAGGCAAAAGAAAAAGAAGAAAGCAAAAAGGGGCCAGTCTTAACGCTCGAACTTCAAGCAACGCGGACGGCCCGGCACACCCCCAGGCGCCGGGGGCTACAATTTTTTTCTGATTTTTCTGGTAACATTATCCTTCTTGTAGAAACTGATACCGTTGGGCATCTAATGTAAATGTACTTAGATTTCCAAGTAGCCGTTTTCAATGGTATCAGGAGGGTATCTATATCGCTATGCCTATCAAGTGCGGAGAGAGACGGGCGATGTTCATGTGTGTCCGTGAATAGTAAAGGAGTAACAGGGCCACGTACTCCGTGCAAGGGTAGGACAGGGTGAGCGTCCGATTCATTGGGGTCGGAGAACTTCAGAACTTCGAATCCTTGACATCCTGGTCTGTGGCCATTGAGGAATGGCTTCTGTTGGGTATCACGGTTGTACAATTGGGAAATATATTTTGGCATATCTGGTTGACTAGGTTCGCCCACACATCTGTCAACCTCGTGTCAAGGAAGGAAATTCGCGCCTTCCGACAAGTTTCAATCTGCCCCGATAGCGCAATTTGTTTGACAACCCATATCCCAGATTACCCGAACTTGACTCCTAATCATTCATTGGGGAAAGATTTAATCCCGTAAACCCGTAGTTTCTAGATAAGTGGGAGGAATCGCGATTACGTTATCAGATTGCACCTTCGGCCCACCACACCGATTGGAGTAGATTCCCGGGCCCCTCTCTCGGGTCTCTCCGATCTCTCTGGGGCAATCTACAACTTCGCGTCTTCAACTATTACTCACAGATAAGCCGTGATGCCTCCAGACAGCCAAGCAGACCAACCCCATCATGTTGAGCCAAGTCAGCATTTACCAAATGATCATCACTGGAGCTACAGCCCAGACGCTGCAATATCTGATATCTTTACAGCCGATAGTTTTCATTTCGATGGTTCGGGGTTTCCTCCCGAGGGTCTGATTCACCCCCAGTCATTGGATACTTCTGATCTATGCTTCCTCGAAAATACATATGATGTTACTGACACGGCGGCTGCATTTCCGTCTTTCATGGGGAATGAATTTGGAAACGATAGTTTTCCTGCTTCGGTATCTTCCCTGGATGGATTCTCGGATATGATGAATGTGTACTCTGGCACAACGAGCCCTGGAAACGGTCTACAGCAAGACACCCCCAATACTCAACTTTTCGATGGCTTCTCATGGAACTGGGAATCAAGCCCCGTTCCTACCGAACCGAATCTGGCCTCGGAACCCTGTGAACAACCAGCGCCAGCACCGCTGTCGCAACAAAGACCTAGTCGTGCAGCCCGTTCAAGAAGTGGACTGCCGCGACGCAGGAGTCGGTATCTTGTCTCGCAGCTGGTCCAGACGACCTCTCCTATCCCAGTCCCTGGAGCAAAAGAGATGGATCCCATGCAACGATGGCAAGAGTCCCCGCCAGAGGATGAACCGGCGTCACTCACTGCAATCATGAATGCCATGGACGAGATGCCGAAGAATCGCAGCCCTGGAACAGGGCAGGGTACTAGACCAAACGACGCTTTCAGACACTACCGCCAATCTGCTTCTATTACGAGTGGAGAATTCAGTGCCTCTTCAGCCGACTCAGTGTGTTCCTCGGCCGGGCGATCAACACCCCGGAGCAGTCGGAGCCGCAGGTCAAAAGGACGTGTCGCCAAGAACAAAGCGAAGCCGTGGAACGATACCAAGCCACGGATCTTCTGTTGCACCTTCTGTTGCGACCGCTTCCGAAGCAAGTACGATTGGGTCCGACATGAAAAGTCTCTACACTTGAGCTTGGAGACATGGTATTGTGCCCCTCAAGGCCCGTCTGTATTCTCCAAGACAACTGGTCAAGAGCACTGCGCATACTGCAATATATCGAACCCTTCACGGGAACACCTGATCGAGGAGCATAATTATGAAGAATGCCAGAACCTTTCCAAAGCGTCACGGTCATTCCGACGAAAGGATCATCTCGTGCAGCATCTTCGTCACGTACACCAAGTCAACACTATCCCGCCCATCGACGAATGGAAGAGCGAATCCAAGAACATAACATCTAGATGTGGATTCTGCGATCAAAAACTACTTGATTGGGACGAACGCATTGACCATATCGGCGATCACTTCCGCTCCGGGTGCACTATGAAAGACTGGAAAGGCGACCACGGCTTCCCACCGTCCATCACAGCACAACTGAGAAACGCATTCCCTCCATATCTCATCGGTGCCGAATCCGAAAGTATGATCCCGTTCTCTTCCACCAATGCAGATGTTCGCGACCACTACGCCCAAATGTCTGCTCGAGTGGAGGCCTCAAAGGGTCGTGAGAATGCCGGACATGATTTCCCCGCTGGCGGTGCGGGTTCCGCAGATGCGTCAACGTTACAATTTGATAATTTCTTGGACAATTTCACGCGCCATTTGGGCCAGTTTGCGAGACAGCAGATGCAGAATGGGGTTATCCCGACGGATGAGATGTTTCAGCAGGAGGCTCGGAGAGTGGTTTTTGATTGTGGGGATGCGTGGGATCAGACTATTGCAGATAATCCGCAGTGGTTGTCTTCGTTTCGGCGGTTACATTGTGAGAATAAAGAGGAGGGGCTGAATGTTTGATTTGGGATATAGCATGGGTACATGGGTAAAAAATTGCATATTCGGGGGCTTTGATTGGAACATTTCGTGATGTGAAGCCTTTTGTGGACAGAATTAAACAAGGAGTCGTTTCACCTCTGGATTGTTTGAGGAATTTCAAGCCAGAGGCAGTAGGTGTCTGCTCATTTAAAGAACGCAACTTCTCGACCAGCTAGTGCTCATCCTATAAAGCTGGGGACTAAATTCACTTACCAAGCCAAATCGAACTTCCCCCGCAAACCGACACTCACTCCACCCCCGATTCTCGAATCTCCCCGTTCAAAAATTGTAATCAAAAAGTCATGCGCAAAATACAATACTTCCCACGCTATTCTTTTTTATTTCTGAACATACTCACTATACGCTCTAAAGCCTTAGTCAACCCATATATCGTAGAAAGTAGCCCAGAATGGACTTGTATCAGCATAACTCTGGCCGCAAGTGGATTCTCAGCCTTCCATCTCTATTTTGCTTCGCTTTCGGAATATTGCTTTGTTCTGACCGTAGAAGACACCCGATTCTAGGTTGGTGAGTATGTGTCATCGAGCGGCTGGAATGTGATTTGACTTGTAGATTAAGGTCTGTACACCTTGCATCGAGGTTTGACTCTTGGTCACTAATGCACCCGCCATCCAATCAGAGACCGTTGCCCCTGGCTTTCTTCGGATTGTCCTGACTTGGTAGACTCGAATACTCGCTGATGAGCAGATCGATAGGATTGGCTTTCGAAGTCACTTTTGAGTTCATCTCAATGATATACTCGAGAGGTATCAAACCTGATGAGTCAGGAGGCTTCTCGAGTCTTTGGAGAGATTGACATGAGCACCCTAACTGCGATCGACCAACCTTTGAAACCCGCCGTGAGTGGGGACAATACCCTGAAGACCGAGTCGCATCGGCTCTCGGACAATTGATTATGTCTGTCAGTCTGAGTATTTGCCATGCTTGTAGTATTCATTGACTCTCCTCCAGGTTAATCAAATTTCATTCGTGGTAATGGTGAGTACCTCGTATGCAAGTCATTCAAAGACAGTCCGAGCACCAAAAAAATAGAAACAATTCGATCCCAACTCCAGCGTAAAATCCGAAAGTCAATACCATTCTCCACATCTAAAACTCGTCGCTTGATCTCTGGAATTCTCGACGAACCCTCTCAATCCAACTAGAGTCCGAAACCCCGGAGGCCGATCGCCTCAAACCTTCGTCCAACGGCGTGCTCGAAGGATACGTACGCCCGATACGTAAGAAGTGGAGCATCGAGGGGCCAGCCCCACCACTTCGAATGGTACCCGCGATGATCATTGCGAATGGTCTCATCGGAATGGCCGTTGGCAGGGTGAAGAGTGGATTTTTGACAGACTTCAGGACTGTGAAATGCCGTCAAGCCACTTTGATGTCTTTACAATGTTTCTAAAATAGGAATGTCGGATGTCTTATACTATTTCGAGTTCTCAACTCAGTGTCGCGAGTGCAGAGAGTGCAGATGCGTGTACGGAGGAGTATTGAAGTTGCCAAGCCCAAGTATACGTACTCTGTACACATGCAGGAACTACCTGCGCGGCTTGGCGGGCTGACGGTCGCTGAAACATGGTGGCTATCAGAGTCCAGGAGTCCGGCACGGGGGGTTTTGGGGGGCTGGTGGCCGGTGCGGAATTTGCTGATCCCCGCCACTGAAGAAAGCCAAGTTATTAAACTGGGGCTTGGCTGCTGTCAGTCCACTTTTTTCTGTCCCTTCGTCGGTAGAATCTCGACATCTTATTTATCTGGTGAAGACCCTGAATTTTGGATCTCTAAAATCAATCTGCCTTTTTAACACCTCGTGCTGTGCTCGTGGTATGTTACCTTGGCTCTTTGTGACGAGCTGAATCTCTGGATTTCACTAACCATATTCTAACAGGTCTGCCTTCGTTACTATACAGAACCCTCTCTCGCTACAACAAATATACCATTAGACTACAACCACCATTATCCCAACCAAAGATGCCCTCCTTCTCCCTCCGCACCCTCGCGACCGCGGCGCTCCTCATCACCACCACAACCACAACCACCGCCTTCCCTCTCTTCTCTAGAGACGTTCAGTGGTCCTTCAACCTGTTCCCAACACAAGCCTGCGACGGCACCGGTGAACTCCATGCCGGCAGTGGAAGCACCGGCTGCCGCGCGCATTTGGACAGCGTCGCCTCCGCGTACACCCTCAACACGGTCGCGGAGGGATGTCGCATCGCGTTCTACGATAACACTATGTGTGATGGAAACGACATTTCTGACCTTGCTGGACCGATGACGACTACGCAGACATGTCGGGTACCCAATTTGCGGCGTCGGTATGCTTCGTATCAGGTTACTTGTGAGAAGATTGAGGTTTGAGAGTGGAATTGGAGATGGATGAGCATTTGAATCTTGGAGTTGGGAATGTTGGGTTTACGGTTTTACGGCTTTGATCATGGAGTTTTATCTCTCTGCAACTGGGATCCTCTGAGAGGATATGATTTGAACGATTTTGATATCCTAGGGCTGGTTCCCGAGGGTTACTGTCAGCGATAGACAATTGATGATTACGGGTTTCCATGGTCTCTCAACTGGAAGGCGTGTCATACTTTATTTCTCACATGGTGTGATTGTCGAGAGTATATAGCCCTCAATCTGATACATGGGACGGAATTGCATGAAGCGCTTTATGCGATGCCCATAGACTTTCCAGGTAAATGATCCCAATCTAATTCTATGTATCCATCACATCGTATGCTCGGCGACTGTTGTGATTGGCGGAGTCTAGGTGGTACTGAGCAATCTCAAACTCATCCCGCATCTATCCACCAATCAGGGCTTGAAGCATGGCCGGGGTGATCGCGATGGAACAACCCTGCAGGAGGAGTCAAGTTTCAGGCAATGCAACCCCCTCTCTCGTCTCTGCTGCCCTTGATTGCCTCAGACATGGATCTCTGAAATTCCAAACACCTGCCGTATAACATTTACGGAGAACAGAGTAGCAGGTGAATACACACGGGATTACTGCGTAGAGACGACTGATAATCGGCTAGCGGCCATAGTCAGAGGCAAATGCACGGAGCGATGTAATACACATGCATGAGTCGCCATAATGCCGGGAAGAAGATAAATGCCAATTTCAATTCATGGGATCCACGCACAATATATCCCGACACAAAATGTCGAGTTCTAATAATCCGGTCCCTCAAGTGTTGGTCTCATACTTCTCGCCCGTATGCTGTTGTTTGACCAGCCCTCTCGGCCAGAATCACCAGCGGGAATGTGAAATTCCCAACGTCCAATCAATCCATTGTAGCCGATCAGCCTACCGAGTTATGCAGTCCAAAAGTGACTTGACTATCTGAACGAGGATAAATGAAGTAAAGACAACACCTCAACCACTGGGTTTGGGTATCTCAGCGTACCTCGATGGCCACCTATTACTTTCTGGCCCGTCAGCCACCTACCCGCATAAAACTTTTACCGCTTTTGTAGCACGACACAGGTCTCTTCCGACAAAATAAACGCGACAGGATGTTCATACACCTCGTTGTAAACGGTGATTGGTGATCATGAGTTCTCAATATCTATGAAAGTGGAGTCAGACCTCGGAGTTAAGTCAGGGTCCGGCCCAAAACGGCAAGGTTCCGAGCATTCCTTGTTTCGCCGGAAGCGGCGGTCGATGACATGATCCTGATGTTTGCCAGGTTCAAGCTTGATGCATTGCACACAATCTTTCCCACACGAGGGGAAAGCGACAAGGTTAACGCGATGTCGGTCAAGGAAGAGGCTCCTGCTGTACCTGCAGTGTCATTTTTTGACCCTGCGCTGAAGGAAGTCCGACGCCGGGTGTACTACCAATGGTTTCGTACCTGTATGCCGAGATCCCCATCTTTTGTTGACGTCGAAAGGAATTGGAAGATTTGAATCCGTGTCAAGCTAACCAGATGTTTAGTGTCTATCCTCTGCATCTTCGTGCTGGCCGTGCTGTCCATTTTCTGGGGGTCGCAATATAGCACCGAGAGCAATTTTACCAATCTCAAAGTCTGGGTCGTCGATTTTGATGGCCAAACAGACGACTATCGCACAAGTAATCCTCTCATTGGACCTGCCGTTGTCAAAGCCGCACAAGAGTTCATCGACTCGCCCGCTCAACATCTGGGCTACACCATCAAGAACGCCAGTACCTTTGATAACGACCCGTGGGCCGTCCGCCAAGCAGTCTACGACGAACATGCCTACGCCGCAGTCATCATCAATCCTAACGCGACCTTCCTCCTGCGGGCAGCAGTCTCCCAAAGGAATACCAGCTACGATCCCACCGGCGCGCTCCAGACGGTGATCGTCTCTGCGCGCGACGAAACTACCTATTACAGCTACGTTCTCCCAGACCTGACGTCATTCCAAAGCGTCGTCCTCGCCTCATTCGGTCCACAATGGATCCAAACACTGCTGGCGAACACGACAAACCTGACCACCATCCCTCCACAAGCGATCAATCCGGCAATCGGCTTCACAAACATTGATCTCCGCCCCTTCGGCCCCGCTGTCGCCGCACCAGCCGTTACAATCGGCCTCATCTACCTAATCATCATTGCCTTCTTCAACTTCCCCTTTCTCATGCCCATCCACGCCCAACTTATCAAGCCCTCACCGACAAATCCACCCTTGAAGATCCCCCAATGGCTCATCTGGCGCATCATCTCCAACATTGCCGCCTACTTTTTCCTCAGTTTCTTCTACAGTCTCGTCAGTCTCGCGTTTCAAATTCCGTTTTCGAATTCGCCGGCTCCCGATACAGTGTCTGCGAACAACCCCAATGCGTATGGACGGGGGTCGTTTGTGGTATTTTGGATGCTGAACTGGGTGGGTATGACGGCTTTGGGCTTGCCGTGTGAGAATATGGCGATGGTGCTTGGGTTCCCGTGGAGTTCGTTTTTCTTGATCTTTTGGGTTATTACGAATGTCGCGACAGGATTTAATCCGTTGGATTTGGCGAGTGATTTTTATCGGTGGGGGTATGCTTGGCCTCTGCATCGGAGTAAGTTATCGCGGTCTATCTTTCTAGGGGGGCCTGGCGGTTAATCTTTGGAGATCTGCTAACATTTTTGCCCTTTAGTTGTTGAGGCACTGCGGACGATCTTGTTTGGTACGCATTCAAGGATTGGACTGGATTTTGCAGTCTTGTTTATCTGGATTGCGGTATCGATTGCATTCTTCCCGGTTGCGACTTTTATTATGCGGTGGAAGATGAAACGAGGGCTGGCGTGATCGCTCATGGTGTACAGACATCATGTTCTGCTATTCGCCTCCACAAATGCAGAAACCGGAATTCTTTTCCGCCGACCCTTGGTATTAATATTTTGATACTATGTACATACTGTGAACGGCCAAGACTGGCCAAACAAGACTAATCATCGAGTTAAAACAATAGATTGACGGCCTCGATACTCATACCAGGATCAAGTTAAAAAAGATTTCAATCTTAATCCATTCAAATCTCAATACTGTCCAATCAAACTTTACTATGCATCCTCTAGAATACAATACAGTATCAAGCTCGAGACTGGATTGCCAGCACCTTCCTTACTCGGCCGGCTCACCCATCCCATTGAGCTTATCCTTGGCACTGCGACGGCCCTCCTCACTGACGCGAGGGTTATGCACGGCACTAGTGCGATCAGTAGACGTTCTGTTTGGGGATCTTTTCGCGGAAGACCAGTTTTTCGCGTTGGGAGGGCTGGTGTACGTACGCTTTCAGTCCACGCTTGACGTTCTCCTCGTGACGTTCCTCGTCGCTCCCATAATTGGACAACTTGTCCGCTTCTTGCTGGGCGTGGGCCCGAGCTTGCTCTGAGTTGCGGGGGTTGTGGGTTGCTCTATCGTTGACACCAGAGTAGTTAGTATTGTATGCTGGGCATTAAATGATTTCAAAAGGAGAACAGTAAAGAAGCTTACGCCTTGTAACCCCGCAGCTTGTTCTCTTGATTACCACCAGAGTTGCGGGCCATGTTTGATGGTGATCGGGATGGTTTGGAGTAAACCTTCACTTTGGTAGGTTTGTGTTTTGTGATAATTTTTTTGGTGTTTTGCTACCCCTTCTTTTCGGGGAGAGGGCTTCGTCGATGAATGAATGGGTTTAAGTATTTGATGCGGTGCGCCACGCGTGGCCAGGGTGGAGGCGGGGGTTGACGTTGTGGTGATGATGGAATGACTTGTTGATCTTGGACGTTCAAGAACCGTGGGATGGGGATGAACGGGTAAAGGATGTGACTCGGAGATGTTACGAGGATGGTGGTCCACTGTGGTAGCCGGGGCTGCTTCTAGACCGCACTGGAATAGTTTGGTAGAGGTATGATATTGATATGAAGTGGCATGTATGCGGTGATTTTTGTGTTCAGCGGCGATATCGAGCTTGACTGGATATATGAGCTTGAGAAATCAGTCATAGCAGCTTTATTGGTTCTGGTGCATCGGCAATGAAGTTATATTCTGAATCTTGTCGAATATAGGGGCGAGTATGACAGGTGTTGCAGTGGGTAGCTTCTTCCTTCTCTTATAATATGAGACGGTTCCTGAACAGACAAAAAAAGCTGGGGTATTTGCTGTGAGGCTGGCATAGATAATGAAGCTCACGTATTGGATCGATTTGATGTCGGGCTGTGATAAGCTTTGACCCTGACAGGTGCCACCGCGGGAGGCAGGAACGACGCTCCACTGCGCTTGCCTGTCTGGGATTTGCTCCTGGCACCCGTGCTTGAGTGCTGTCCTCTGATTAGTCCATTCAGAAGTATGAGCCTCGAGTCCATTCTTCTCAAGTTTGGTAGCTCGGCACCGTCGTGATCCAGGCACACGACAATACATCGAGATACAACCACAATATCCAATACCAAAGGTCTTGTTTGTTCGTCACGAGATGGAGACCTGCCTCTTTTCGACCCCGGCAACCGTGTAACCGTCATCTCTCACTCGATTATCCTCCGCTCGCTCTTCTCTTTTCCTGGTTCCGCGCTCCCTTTTCTTCCTCTTGCCTGCCACCTTCCTCACCCTCTACGCTCGTTTCTACTGCATCCGCTATCAAGAATCCATCATCATGACCTCCCACGGCGTGGAAAACGACGTCGAGGGCGCTCTTCCTACCGAAAGCGAGCTCTCGTCTGTCATGGACGCGAAGGAACGCCGCCGCGCTGCCTTGGCCCGCATCGATTCGGCCAGGTTCGGTTGGCACCATGTCCGCGCTGTCGTCGTTGCTGGGGTCGGCTTCTTCACTGATTCCTATGATATCTTCGCGATCAACCTCGCTGTCTCCATGCTCGGTGTCGTTTACTGGCAGGGTGCCAAGTCTGACGCTGGCAAGCTGCCCTCCAGTGCCGACACGGCTATCAAGGTCGCTACCTCCGGTGGTACTGTCATCGGTCAGCTGTTCTTTGGATGGCTGGCCGACCGCATCGGCCGAAAGCGCATGTACGGTATCGAGCTCATGATCATCATCCTGGCCACCCTGGCTCAGTCGCTGTCCTCGGATTCCCATGGCATGTCTATCGTCGGCGTCTTGATCTTCTGGCGCGTCGTCATGGGAATTGGTATCGGTGGCGATTACCCACTGTCGTCGATCATTACCTCGGAGTACGTCTCCTTCAAGTTATTCTACGATGGATCATAACCTGTTCTGTGATATATTGGACTGACAGGAGCACAGGTTTGCTACCACTAAATGGCGCGGTGCTATGATGGGCGCTGTGTTCGCAATGCAGGGAATCGGACAATTTGCCGCAGCTATCGTTGCTCTCATCGTCACTGCGGGGTTCAAAGAGTCCCTCCTAACTGCCAAGGATGTCGCTCACTGCAGCGGTGTCTGCCAGCTCGCAGTCGACAAGATGTGGCGTACCGTCATCGGCTTTGGTGCAGTTCCAGCCTGCTTTGCTCTCTATTACCGTCTGACCATCCCTGAGACCCCTCGGTACACCTTCGACGTGACCCGCGACATTCTCAAGGCCGACGAGGACATTCGTGCGTATATTAAGGGTCGTCCAGAGGGACACCCCGATGAGATCCAGCGGATCCGTTTTCTGCACAACGAGAGCATTGAGGTCCTGGCCCCCAAGGCCAGCTGGGCGGACTTTAAGACGCACTATGGCCAGTGGAAGAACTTCAAGGTCCTTTTGGGCACTGCGGGCTCCTGGTTTTTCCTTGACGTTGGTAAGCTTGATTCGCAAACTCCAAGAATTCCGTCTTCTGAAGTAATGATCTTAATCTATTTTCTTCTCTAAAGCTTTCTACGGCCTTGGCCTCAACAACTCCATCATCCTGGGTGCGATTGGCTGGACCGGTGGCAAGAACGTATACGACACTTTCTACCGTAATGCTGTTGGCAACTTAATCTTGATCTGTGCGGGTGCTATTCCTGGCTACTGGATTACCGTCGGCACCGTGGACACCCTCGGCCGCAAGCCAATTCAAATGGCCGGTTTCACTATCCTGACGATCATCTTTTTCGTCATTGGTGGTGCATACGATTCTCTGAAGAAGCACAACGGTGGTTTGCTGGCACTGTACGTACTGGCGCAATTCTTTTTCAATTTCGGTCCGAATGCAACCACCTTCATCGTACCCGGCGAATGTTTCCCAACTCGCTACCGCTCCACCTCTCACGGCATCAGCGCAGCCTCCGGCAAGGTCGGGGCCATCATCGCACAGTGCGTCTTTGGTCCCTTGGTCCACAAGGGTGCCAAGCCTGGCTCTGGCGCTTCCCCCTGGCTTAACCATGTGATGCAGATCTTTGGCGGTTTCATGTTCTGTGGCATTCTTACTACCTGGCTGATTCCCGAGACCAAGCGTCGTACTCTCGAGGAGCTGTCTGGCGAGGATCTCGGCTCGATCCATGAGAGCCTGACCATCCATCCCACAGAGAAGCCCGAGGAAATCAATCAGTCCAAACAGGTTCCTGCTACAGCCACCGTGCAGAGTGAGTAAGGGGCATGGTGTAACGCAAACCCAAACTCGTCCGCTCACTGCCGAGGACAGATTGTTCACAAAGGCAAAGGATATTCTCGCACGGGGGATGTTGAGTGGGTGCCTTGATGGGGTTGCTATGCGATCAACAAGCGGGTTCGAGTCAACTTTCTTTTTCCGAGTTCCGCACGTTGTTGTGCATGGGGAATGTTCTTTGATATCTCAGGCCTGAGATCGATGCCTGAAGGTAATCTTTTCCGTTTATCATAGTATCCATATCCAGGCTTACTTGCTCTGCCAGATAGCTAATGCAGTGGTACTAAGTTAATTCGCTAATTCAATTGAAAGGGTTGAATCAACCTTCATAAAACTTTATTGATTATCTTGTAGACTCCGCATTTCTATCGAATGAGCATGTATTGCATCTGAAAAGTGGTATCGCACAAAACGTCACAGGGTTGCTATTTCGGCGTATTTCCGTTGGACCTGTGCGAGGCAGGCGGATCCTACCACGTGAAATTGCACATGTCTATTGTGTAAAAGGGTCTATTTCTGAAGTGTGTCTTTGTGCGCTTAGTTAGGCTAGAGGATGTGAGCTCGGTTCATTCTATATATCCTATGTATTCTATGATTACAATTCAAGTCCAGGGACTGCCTATGAGTGCAGGATGTAGCGAACCGGGTTATCAAATATGGGAGCGGTGGAACTCTGCTAGACTTCTAGCTCAAGTCCTAGTAAAGACATACCGTGTTGACCCATGAGCTTGAATCTGGAAGAAAGCCCTGTTCTCGTGCGTAAGCTAAATGAATATTGAGAGATTTAGTGAGGCTGGGTTGGCTCTAGGTCGTGGTGGGATAAAGCTGGCTAGATTTGATCGGGGTTTATCGTTATTTGGTGAGAAACATTATGGAATGATCATTCGATAGTTGCAGGGCAACACCACCCTGAGAATTGTTTGACAGCCCGTCCGTAACTCTGTCTTGAACATTTTCAACATTCGATTTTAACCGCATTTATAGTGCCCAACATCATTTCCTCGTAAGTCACAATCAATGGGTGATTGTCTAAGTAAATATAGCGTTACAGTGTATCTCGCCTGTCGTTCACAGAAAGATCGATTTCCTTCTCGGTTGCCTTTTGCTTCTGTCTCTCCCTGTTCTTCCTCTTCTCCTTCCAATTTTGAATCGCACAGCCGCCCTCGTTCCATAACATCATGCCTCTTCCCAAAAGTTGGTTTGGACATCGCTTGGGGGATTCACGTATGCAGTGGTGTGAATTTCGAGTATGTCCATCCGTGGGATTCTTGGATTTCTTGAAAGAGTATATTCCAACAGGAAATTCCACCCGGTCACCTCTAATTCCTACTTGATCCCACCGGGTGGTCAGGTGGAAGTTCACCTAGTCACCCAGTTTGCGATTACGCTCTCGTGACGATTTCATTCATGGATTTGTATTCAAGTACATAAAATTGCTTCTGTTTACAACTTCTCGTGCATGAACTCAGAAATGGTCTTGACAGCCAGTTCAACATACTTTTCGCGATCATAAAAGTCCATGTGTGTCCCATTAGGAACAATCAGCTTCTTCGCAGCACCTCCAAGTAGCTTATCGAGCCTCTCAGTGTGCCATAAAGAGCCGGCCTTCTCACCCGCGATGAGTAGAGTGGGCTGTGTCAGATAAAGATCCGCGAGATGGAAAGCATCGAAGTTCAGCACTAGTGGGATACTCCGCAGCAACATTTTGTTGCAAGCACGAGGGTGCTGAGCTCTCGGGGTTAGGTAGTAGTCGTATCCGTCCTTCAAATCAGCCGGAGTCTTGTCGTCCGGCTGGGCAGGCACATAAGGTGCGGCCACGGCCTCGGCTCCGTTGTTTTCAGCCGTGATTTGCTTCGATACCATGTCGAGTGCTCCAATCTTCTGTTTCGGATCTTCGTCGCCATCCCAGCCCAGACGTGCCGAGTCGCCAATGTTGACCATACTGACCGTGGCAAGGGCCTTCAGGCGGTGGTCTGCCTTTGTGGCAGCGGCCGCATATCCACCTCCTGCACATATACCGACGACTGCGATTCTATCAGGGTCGACGAAGTCGAGCTTTTCGAGGTAGTCAACGACACTCCAGACATCGCTGACACGTTGCGAGGGATCCTCGAGGAAGCGAGGCTCGCCGCCACTTTCGCCCTGGTGGGACGCGTCGTAGCAGACAGTCACGAAGCCAATTTGGGCAAGTTTCTTCGCGTAAAGGCCTGCAGCCTGCTCCTTGACACCACCACCGGGGTGGACGATGATGAGAGCTGGAGATCTAGAGGATGTGGTGGGCTTGTGGATGAGGCCGGCCAATTGGATGGCGCCCTTCTGGATGGTAATGGCAGACATGAATGCTTGTGGTAATGAATTCCAGAAAAGTGAAAGGAATATCTGAAGTATTTGTTGAGTTTCAGGAACCTAATCAAGTGCGGCTTGGGCCTTATATATTCTCACCTTGAGTTGTGGCTTGGTGATGACTACTCGACTCCGAACTTTACCGTCGAATCCGAACATTTACGGACTTAATTTGTCTTCGGATTTAGGCGAAATTGGCCTGAAAGTTGGCAAGTTACAAGTGATTAGCTACTCTCTACCTTCCACAAGCCAAGACCCGCGAAAGCCACCTGAGATCAAGTGTTCGTTTGAATTGAAAATCCACGAGATGATTCTCGTCTTGTGGATCCACTCCGCACTTAAGCGGTCAGCTACTGCCGGGTTTGTACTTTAAGTCCGATAAGGTCATGGCTGTCGGAATAGTGCTTAGCAAAGCATAGGAATACACCGATGAAAGTCTACAAATCTGAATTGCTATGGAACCTCAATGCTTACAAATTACCAGGAGGACAACTATCACTAATACATGCGGTCGAACTTGACGTAGTTCACGGCCCATCGGAAGCCTAAGTTAAATCAGATCTCCCGTCTTAATGCGGCGAGGCTCACCGCCCGTTTCGCAGATCCAGCTGGAACCGGCCACCCCCTTTCAAAAATTGTCCCTGACCATGGGTACACCAGTGAGTTCGCGCACAGGGAGGGAAGGTAACGCTGGCGATGGCAGATTTTTCATTCATATGAATCCTGTGACGTTAAGCATCGCCAGTAAATATAGCGGTGGACTTGGAGGTTGTCTGGACTCCCTCAGACTAGCCGGCAAAGATGATTCATATTGGTATTGTTGGAAGGTATGTCACCCTTACTTACACACCTCTGAACCATAGAAAGGACTAGACGGCTCTAGGCGCTTTATGGCTACCCTTCCAAACCATAGAGGGCTATACCGGACAGGAGAGGCACGGCTTGGGGGTGATCATAGCCCACGACTCCGTTACTATACCGCCTTCATGTATCGCACTCATATCTCACACCTTAAGACGCAAAAGACAATATGAGCTACTCCGAATTTGATTTCGGTTAGCTTTCCTTTTACTCCCCGTGAGCAGTAGGTTTGGGGGCTAGGATGGGTGATGAAATTTGCCATGAATTTGACTAACATGACTAATTTGATATGAGTCTCTGACACTTGACTTTGTTGATTGTGAGAGATGCGAATCTGACTGTGGGATCGGACAGGAGCTCGAGGCCAGGAAACCAACTGGAGGGATTATTCGACGGGTGTAACAAGAACGTAGACTTGAACAGACTGTTACAGCTGTCGTCTACTCGGAAAAAGCACCTTACGGTGGCTGATATTCGAGTATGGTGCATTTCTCTCTCCCTCTCGCTCTCTCTTCGCCTCCAAGCATATCGTTATAAGGGAGCTAAGGGGACCAGATTCTTAAGGAAGGTAGATGAAATCTTGACGTTAATAGGTCACCGATTGTTATCTTCAATATATGTATGAGCAATAAAGAGAAAAATTGTCAAATACAACCGCAACGCAACCTATTTACACCTCAATTCTGAACTCTGAACTCTACATACAAACATCTCGCACTCATGGGATCAATGGAAATGTTTAGGAACAACAAATATCACGTTGAATTCGGTTTTGTCGGCTGACATATTTGTGGAGTCATTTCAATCGATCTAATTGGAACGAAAAAGAAAATTGGTTTACAGACGAGTTGAAATTGATTTAGAAAGAGGTTCACATTTATACATAAGAGACAGGCCCCATTAAACGAAGAAAAAACTTCACGGGTTTTAGCAATCATGGGACCAAAGTTGTGATGACAGACCGAACCGAAGCTTCCGAGGGTAAGCCCACGTACTAAGTGATTAGCGTACCCAATCTCTTGAAGCTTTTATCGGAAAATGCTCTCTATCTCCGTGCTATAAGATCTGATTGCAATCGTGTGTCTGTAAGCGACAGGGGGATAAAATATGATGCAAGCCTTTGACCTAATGTGAAGCTGAAGTAATTTGGATTACCGTGCAAAAAGACTTGAAACCGTCTTCGCCTCTTAGAAATTGTACTCGGAAGTTAATCATTAATCTTGAAAATTTGTTGCTTTCCTGTGGAGATGATTTGCCAAATGAGCTCTCCAGTGCCACCTAGAAGAAGTGCTCCGTCCGGTCTTCGACCATGTCTGTTCCATCAATGATTGAATCTAACTCCGATTTCCTCCTACCAGCTTTCCGCACGGTGTGTCTCTTGCTTGGTGTGGGAATGTTTAGTTCTGGTGTCGTTTCTGCTTTGAATCCTATTAATTACGCGGATAACTTCGGTCTTCCTATTCGTGATTTTTCCTTGTATCGAAAAGCTCCCAATGAAATGGAAAGCCGACTGACTCGGTCGGGCTCCGGATGGATAGCGATCTTCGCTGGGCGCGAATTGACTCTTGGGTCGTCCATTCTCATTCTGAACTACCTCGGTGAATTCAAGGCTCTTAGTGTTCTGGTATTGGCATTGTACTTGACCGCTTTAGGAGATGCTCTAGGAAATATCAAGAGTTTGGAAAGATCGGGTCCTACAAACCTCACCTCTATATGAGCATATTCGCATTGTGGGTGGGGCCTATGGGACTTTTCTTGAATTCGAAAGCGTGATTTGGGTTGCATGCCGGGAATTATTTGGCCTAAAAATGCATGAACCTGGGGGGTATGGTGTTTATACTATAATTTTGCCATCTCTGTGTCATAACCAAGATGATATCGCCCCACTTTCCATAAACTGAACTACAGGTGTTTTACCAAGTAAGCTGTTTCTCTGCCCACGAGATCGTCTTATTGTAAAGCTATAATAACCGAAATGAGTCTCGTCTATTCATCGGTCTCGTTTTCCCAGCTATGCATTGTACCCTGTTGAATAACAACATCACCCTCTTCGAGCAAAGTCCTTGAGCCGTCGTCAAGATCAAGCGTAACCTTGCCCTTCCGAACGATAAAATAGTCGAGCGTGGCTGTGCGGTGCAAAGCAGTTTTAGACTTTGGAGGAATATCAAACATGATGAATGTTGATCCCTTCGGAGCGAGCCCTGGGTTCTGTAGTCCCTTATCCTGCAAGGAAAGGAAATTGCGACTTTGTTGTCAGCACTGGTGGCTGTGGATGGCTGGGCATTGCCACATATTCTGGGATAGTTTAGGGTCGTTCAGGTTGGTTGAGAATATGGCGCTTGGACATTTCTTGGCGTGTCGTTGCTTGCTTTGATTTAATGGGATTGTCACTAAGATGCGGGCAGGATAGGACTTTTAGTTCCTCTTTGGGGAAATATCTCTGGCGGAGGCCACGATTTCGAAACCCCCATGTCTCAAGGCGCCACTAGCTCAAAAATTACATATTTCGCGTCAATTTTATATGCATGAAATAGGGGCAGCTAGTTCAGACTACAGAAGGATGTTCGGGAATGCCCAATAAGGCTATGCCGAAGCGATGATTTTGTCCGTTATTTATCCTTTGCGGAATAGGAAAAAGCTTCAAATGCATCGATCGGTCATCACGTCCACGAGAAAACCACTGATTATTCTCCTTGCCACATGGCAGTCTCGTTCAACTCGCACACCTTGCCGACTACCGTCACTGCCGAACGATCCCCGAACCCACGCTGAGATCTATGCCGACCCTCCAAGCACCGGCTCAATGTGTGTCCAAAAGCCGATATACCCATTCCGAATTGCGCCTAATACCCCAATCTATGACAATTTAGCCATGTTTAAGAAAAAATATCACCTTTTGTCCCAAGAATCATGCAATTTTACGGGGATACCCATGCCAACTTACCAGGTTTTTCCCTCGGGTAGCTTTCGTTCCGCCGAAGCCGATTTGCAGGACGCTAAAGCCTAAGCGACGGGTGAGGCGCGCAGTAGAGGCATAAAATGCCGTGTTCGAGAATGCAGGATGACGAAGGTGTGAACCGGCTAAATTGGGGTCCAACTTCTTCCGTGGAGTAGTGAACAACGCGGGAGAACCAGGGATGTGGAGACTTGGTTCTGGGTTGCCAAGACTTGTATGAAGCTGATAATTTCTCTGACCAGACAGGCTGGGTGTGAGATATTGTTACTTACCGTGGTATGGAGTAATTATGAGGCTGCAAAGGTCATGTACAGTACTCGACATGCGTAGTTGCTATACTACTTCACAGAGAATACCTCTATGCTCTGTATCCCCCGTGGGCCATCCCCGGCTCCTTCTCCATCCTGGTTTTCCGGAGAGTATCCGCAGGTTGGTGGACCCTGCCTTCGGCTTCGCCAATGAGCCCGCGTTGTCGGCCCTCCCCTTGTCAGAACGCGGGCGATGCCGAAAAGCTGGCCGTGACTTTCTATTTATCCTCACATTCGAACCATGAAGAGTTCAATCCTGTCGAGGGAAAGTGCTTGAAGCGTGCGGTCGGTCATTCAGAGACCAGACTCGGGATACTAAACACTAATAACAAGCCACCCGAGCCGAATGCCGAAGCCACAATCTTCGGCATCAGCGGACTCAGTGAGAAGGAAGTGTAATTTACCCAGGTTCTCACCCGGATAAATCCCCGCGCCCCACAAATGAGCACTATCCGGGTCTAACATCTCACTGATGGCAGTCAGCGAGTAGTTTCCTGGCTGGAATTGAGCGGCGCTTCGGCTCACTCAGTGGGTAACCCTACCAACCCAACAAGTACCTGATCATCATACATAATTCGAGTCCTTTGTGTTCTGGTCCATTCTGTCGGACCACAGAAAGACCGGATTCAGCCCCCCCACGGGGATAAAGTCGGGGAAATTTAGCCAGTCGGCCTTGCCGACTATTTGCGGGCTTGCTGTATAAGTATCGCGCAGATCCCGAAGCGATTTAGCTGGCGCTTCTTGCTTGATTGAGCCTCCCCATTTGCTTTAGTATTTTGCATTTCACCTTCAATCTTGTTCCAAAAGAAGCAGTTGGGAGTATAATATCATCACGAGATTCACCATGGTTGCTCCGCTTGCTGGAGAAACGGCCATCTCGGCCAAGCGCGCCGAGCTCGCAGGCAAGGGTGGAATTATGGGCTTATTGAGTAACAAGAAGACCTCTATGATTGGATTGTTTGCCTCCCTGGGTGGTTTGGTCTATGGATGTCAGTGTTCTTCCTACAATATTATAATCTATGAGTCTAGATTCTAACAGAGTTGATCAACAGACAACCAGGGAATGTTTGCGCAAGTCTTGACCATGAACTCGTTTACTAGAGCCGTACGTACCCTAATCCCGAAACACGCCGGAGAAAGATTCGAGTACCTGACTCTCACTAGACGCAAGGATATGCCGCGCAAACGAGTATCGAGCAAGGCATGTTGACGTCGATTTTGGAGCTGGGTGCCTGGGTTGGCACTCTGTTCAACGGCTATCTTGCCGACGCCGCCGGTCGTCGACTGACAGTCTTGATCGCCGTCGTCGTTTTCTGCGTTGGTGTCATTGTCCAGGCGTGCACGCAAAATAAGGACTACGTCTTTGCAGGTCGGTTCGTGACTGGTCTCGGCGTGGGCAGTTTGAGTATGGTCGTGCCGCTGTATAACGCTGAGCTGGTGAGTGCCTTGTCTCAATATTTGAGATACTGAGAATCAATGCTGATGAATGAATAGGCCCCGCCTGAGATTCGTGGATCGCTCGTCGCTGTGCAGCAATTGGCGATTACATTTGGTATCATGGTCTCCTTTTGGGTAAGACCTGCCAACCTCACTACCACCTTAGACTCAAAACCTGGAAGCTAACTTTGGCAGATTGGTTATGGAACAAACTACATTGGTGGAACCGGAGACAGTCAATCCGACGCCGCATGGTTAATCCCCATCTGCATCCAGATCCTGCCTGCCGTTATCCTAGCCGCGGGTATGATGTTATTCATGCCACAATCACCACGCCACCTGATGAACACCGGCCGCGACGAAGAGTGTCTACAAACGTTGGCCCGTCTGCGGGGTAAATCGACCGACGACCTGCTCGTCCAGATCGAGTATCTTGAGATCAAGAGTCTGTACCTCTTCGAGAAGGAGACTGCGGCTGAGAAATATCCTCAATGGCAGGATGGATCGTTCAAGAGTCGCTTCCAGATCGGATTACACGACTATATGTCTCTCATTACAAATCCTTCCCTGTTCAAGCGCACTTCTGTTGCAGTACGTATTCCCACCAAGGGTCAAGCTGACCTCGTGCTGACTGTTTAATTAGTGCATGATCATGGTCTTCCAACAGTGGAATGGAATCAACGCCATCAACTATTACGCGTAAGTCCAACCGACTCCAAGTATTAACCATACCTCCGGTCTAACATCTTCCAGTCCATTCATCTTCCAGGACATGGAACTCCCAGGAAACACAACGAGCCTCCTGGCTACCGGTGTCGTCGGCATCGTTGAGTTCCTCTTCACCATCCCCGCTGTGCTTTGGGTCGACCAAATCGGTCGTAAGAAGATTCTCATTGCTGGTGCCACTGGAATGGCTATTTGCCACTTCATCGTGGCAGGTATTATTGGCGCTTATCAGCATGAGTTTGGCGAACATCGTGCGGCCGGATGGACTGTTATTGTGTTTGTTTGGATCTTTGTGATCAACTTTGCCTATTCATGGGGTACGTATTGACTCTGTCTTCGACAACCATTTTTGATTGCCTCAATGTAATGTGCTAACGGATTATCTACTATGTTTTACAGGCCCCGTCGCATGGATTGTCACCTCGGAAGTCTTCCCGCTCAGCATGCGCGCCAAGGGTGTCAGTATCGGCGGTAGTAGCAACTGGGTGTGTCCTCCCCCCCTTGAATCCTTCATTTTGGATCTTCGCTGACTCAGAACTGTAGCTGAACAACTTCGCCGTTGCAACTGCCACATCGCCATTCCTCAGCCAGAGTGCACTCGGCGCATTCATCTTCTTCGGCTGTATTACTACCATCGGCATTTTCTACGTCATCTTCCTCGTCCCAGAGACTCGTGGTCGCACACTTGAGGAGATGGATGAGCTCTTCGGATCGTCTGGTATGGCTGCTGCTGATGCTGCCCGTAAAGCACGCATCGAGAGAGAAATCGGACTGTTGGCACTGGTGGGCGCTGAGAGTCCCAGCAGTGAAAAAAAGATCGAGGAAATTTCTCATACCAGCCAGGAGTTTCACCGTGAAGAGGAGGGTGTGAAGCACATGTAGATGTTCTAATGCCCATGGAATGGACCGTCTCTTGTAGCGGTCACAGGCTTCATTGCATCGATTCATGCTCAGAGCTGGTCGTGGATGCAAGGAGATACTTTGTCCGAGCTTGTGTACTCTTCGATAATCCATAGCGATCAAACATATAATTATAATATAATTTAACTGGTGCCATGCTCACGATGCTATATGCGCTCCGCATTCAAACTTAAATGGTTTTCGCGCCTACCCATTTGCGATCGTGAGATAACTCCTGCTCCGAGAGTAGATTGATCTTCACCATACGGTGAGGTTAACTCAACTTAGCGTGATGTTGAACCAGATCACCTGCTGCAATAGTCCACCTGTCATGCAATAACGTTCTTCTTGCATGATACCCGTCACAAAAGGCTGATGCAAGTACGAGGACTAGCATCTGACCCCTCATGAAACCAACTGACCATTGAGGAGATTGCTGGTCTGGCTGTATAGTCGGGTAGTACTAGATAGATATTCTAGTACCTTCGAGTAAGTTACGCCAGTCTCGAATAGAGATCCTGTTTCATTGATCAATGACAGCATAAGTGATAAATATAGCAATGGGTGGGTCTCTAGTGAACTTCCCCACAAATGGGCGTTCTGCTTGGCTCGGGCACCGTCCCGGAGGGCTGAAACCTGGCAGCTTTCAGCCAATCAAGGGCTAATACGAGATGGGGCCACGTACCTGGGCCTGGTTATGTCTTACTGGAACCTGTGGGTGCTTGTGATTGATGAATTGCCTGCTTGTTATGAGTGTGATGTGTACGAAATCCGGGTACAGGGCCGAATAATATTGGACAGTTCGTTCCTGATCGACCTAATTGTTTTTTTTTCTCGTTTATTTGTTGGAGCTGCTGCCTTGTTCCCCGGTTGATGAGCCTTTTCTTCACTCTTCCTCATTTTCTGCCTTCGAAATACCCATCAACACCAAATCTACCAAACACAAGTCTTTCGGTTCGCTTACCATCTACCTCTCGCTCACACTACCAAAATGGCCGCCCTCTCCAACTGCACCGGCAACGTCTACGTCCTCCCCAATGTCACCGACGCAGCCTGCGGTGCCCCAATCTCGGGTAACATCACCAGCGCTTTCGACTCCTGCTGCAAGGGCAACTCCCCTGTCAAGTACGAGAACGATTGCGGCATCTACTGCCTGGCCCAGGAGCAAACTGTCGATGAGTTGACCAAGTGTCTCGAGCAAAAGAGCGGCACATATTCCATCTTCTGCAACAAGCGCGGCAACGCGACCGCGACCGCTGCTGCGACAACTACCAAGGCTACCTCTACTGGTACTTCGACAGGTACTAGTGCTGCTAGCACTAGCTCCGGTGCGGCTGTGGCTAATCAGGCTATTTCAAAGACTGGGCTTGGTGTTATCGCCATGATGTTCTGCTCTGCGCTCATGGGTGTTGTCGCCTAGAGGGTCAAAGGCGAAGATATTAAAAAGCGGGGTTCTCACGCTATTGTGAAGCCCGACTGGACCCTACTCTGCGACCGATACCCTGCTCAGATCCAAGGTGCGATTTAGGCGCTGCAACCTGATCGTTGCAGGACCGCGAGAGACGGACAGATATGATGTGGCCATGATTCTTCACCGGACCCCACAAATATGGTTCCGTGATTGCTTTTCTTTTTCTGTCTTGCTGTACAAGTACTTCCATACTACATAATAATAAGTCCGATCTAACGGAAAATAATTCTCCATCGAAACTACCTGAAACCATACCATGTTCTAGCCTATCATCTTGCATCGTGGACAGCCTGAAAAATGACCTGCAGATCATTCTTCTCCTCGTCTTCATTAGCGCCCGATTAGGAAATTCTCCGGGGTCGCAACAACCTTGTTCATTTTACCCCGCTGCAGGATATTCAGAGACCGGATAATGTGGGGGCAAGATCTCTATAAATGAGAAAGAAGAGGCGGGAAAGGAGAGTCACCTAGCAGTAACACAAGATGTATAGCACGATAATCGTTCTACAAGCTCTGGTGGCGGCGCCTCTCGCCCTTGGGGCTGCATTGAAACCCCGACTTGACAATGGTGTTGCAAAGACACCTCCAATGGGGTAAGTTTGGAACGTACTGTCACATCCGCGGACCCATCTAACTGTCTACAGCTGGAATTCATACAACCACTACTCTTGTGCACCTACTGAGGCTATTATCCAGTCCAATGCGAAAGCCCTTGTTGACTTTGGCCTGGCCAAACTAGGATACCGCTATGTGACGACTGACTGTGGTTGGACATTGCCGGAACGCACTGCAGATGGGCAATTGACCTGGAATCAGACGCTGTTCCCAAGTGGGTTCCCGGCACTTGGGGAGTATATTCACAGCCTTGGGTTGCTGTTCGGTGTCTATGAGGATGCAGGTATCAGGTCCTGCCAGACAGACACGGAGCAGGCAGGCAGTTTGTGTACGCATCGCAAGATATCGATTCTCTTGCAAGATTTCTTTTGTTGACCGTTACTCCAGATCACGAAGCCCAAGACGCCGCGCTGTTTGCTTCTTGGAAAATCGATGCGCTCAAGTGTAGGTGCCCTTTCCTCACGCGGACCCGAACTTTGGCTAACCATCATCAGACGACAATTGCTTTTCCGACGCTGCGACTGGCTATCCCAATGTCAACTATGCGCCGAGCACCTCACCCAGGGCACGATACGCGAATATGACGAATGCTTTGGCTGCGCAAAACCGCTCCGTGCTCTTCCAAATTTGCGAATGGGGTGTTGATTTCCCAGCACTGTGGGCACCAGCTCTTGGCCATACATGGCGTATCGGCAACGACATCATCCCAGCCTGGCGAGCCATTTACCGAACCTTGAACCAAGCTGTCCCGCAGACGTCCTTCGCTGGACCCGGTCAATGGCCGGATCTGGATATGCTGGAAGTTGGAAACAACATTCTGACAACCGCAGAGGAGCAGACGCACTTCTCCCTTTGGGCCATACTGAAGAGTCCATTAGTCATTGGTGGTGCTTTGAAGGATGAAACCACGTCTATGAATGCTGCCTCGCTTGCTATCCTGTCCAACAAAGATGTTGTTTCCTACAACCAGGACTCGCTTGGTGTCAGTGCGACCCTGAACCGCCGGTGGTCGGAGCAAGGATATGAAGTCTGGAGTGGACCGCTTTCTGGTGGTAGAACAGTCGCAGCATTGATCAATTGGGCGGACACGTCGCGAGAGCTGACACTGAACCTCCCAGATATTGGAATTCAGTCGGCTGGTAAATTGAAGAATATCTGGGCTGGAAATACAGTCAACAATGTCAAGAGCTCTTATACAGCCACAGTGAGCGCTCATGGCGTGATGCTTGTGGAGCTCAGTGATACAACTACTGCCGGGACATACTCAACTGCCAAATTCGGCACCTCGAACGGGTAAGTATATTTTTCCATCATTCATGTCACTTAGAAAGCAACACCTACTGATTCTATGTAGAAACACGGTTACCTTCGATTCAATCTATGCCAACACAACTAGTGCCAATCACACTCTCGTGATCACGTTCTCCAAGACGTCGAAAAAGACAACCAGCATTACAATTCAATCGTCTTCGACACAGGCAAAGCGCACAATCACAGTCCCGGCATCAAGCAATACAGTTACAAGTTCCATCTCGCTATCTGCCGGCTCCGCAAACACAATAACCATCAGCTCCAGCATGGCCATTGATTCCATTCAAATCAAGTCTCCGACCGGCACATACTACCCTTCCACTGCATTTACTCTCACGGGCTCAGCGGAACTTACCCAGTGTGGGACGGGCTACTGTCAACCCGTAGGATCAAAGATCGGCTACCTAAACAACATGAATACCGCCAAGATCACAGTCCCCGCGACGGTTTCCAACACCACCTCCACCAAGTACCTCGAGTTAGACTATATCAACAATGACATCGCCTTCTCGACTTCTTGGGGTCTTGGTGCAAATTCGCGGAACATTACCGTCTCGGTGAACGGTGGAAATCCTGTCAGACTCGAAGTCCCGTTGTCTGGACGCCATAGTGAACTCTTTGGACCTGGACTAGGATGGTGGGATACTTCGTCGCTGGGTCTTTTGGTTGATGGATGGAAGAGTGGTGATAATGAGGTTGTTGTTGGCAATGCGGCCGGTAGTGATGCTTTCCAATCATGGGGTGCGGACTTTGTAGGACTCAAAGTCTTTGATTAAGCTCATGGATTTAGATGGTACCGGTCTTTGAAGGTCCTGGTATTCTTGTCAATTCGTATCTCTTTGAGACTGAAACCTTGAATCAGACTGATAACACCGCCAGAAGTATGTATAGTAAGCCTGATTCATCGCCAATTCCATGCTACAACTAAATTCCGTGCTAGAAAGAAGCAATGTTACTGTGAAGACTTCGGGTTTTCCTTTCTTCTCGCACGCCACGCTATGTCCTCTCAGGTAGACTCATATTATCAGTACATCGATACTAGGGACAAATATACATTGCCTATCAAGCGTTCTCCTATATGCTATTAAAAGCCCGCAAAAGTTGTTAAGGAATTCCATTTTACTCAAGAGAATACAACATAATTCACGTGCTTGCTACTCTCCTTCGGCTTCTGCAAGGAGAATAATGTAGAGACATGATATATTGAACTATTTATGGAATTATGTACGGTATTTCGTGCGGAGCAAGCTTAGTAGGTAGTTCTCCTTGTACCCGGTGTAATGATCATAGAAGTTTATTTAAGAGGGGTATGTAGAGCACCGCATGCAAGTAGCCTCGGTTGTGTGATCAGAGTCAATGTTGGTTTTGTAAATAAGACACCACTATAGGCTTGGCAGCCGCCGTCGTCATACTCATGACGCAATCTTCACCTCAGGCTTGGCAACATTGCTGAACTTGGCCATAGAACCATAATGTGGTATACTTCCTTGATGTAGCATTTTCCGACTTTGACAAAGTACATAAAGAGCCTCTTCTCTGCATCAATGGAACTTCTCACAAATCAATTTTTTGCAAGGTTATTAAGTTAACACTTTATTATCATCCTTTTTTTCCCCTCTTCATCTTCTTCATCATTTCCCTCAAACCAACCTTATCACCACGTGATCAATCATGCTGAGCCAGACCCAACGACCTGCTGTGCGCGTCATTGGCCGCGTTCGCTGCCCGGTCAGACCTCGTGTCTCCAATGCTCGTTTCCAATCCACCTCCTCAGGCTCAGCCTCATCTGGGGCGAATTCCGCCCTGATCGGCGGTGTTGCCGGCGGTGCCTTTGCTGTTGCTGCCGGCTACGCCTGGTACTCCTTCTCCGGTGCAAAGACACTGGTCGATGCCAACAAGCAAGCCAAGCAATACCTCGAGCAAGCGAAGCAAAAGATCACCGAAGCTGCCCCCGAGCCCAGCGAATCATACGCCTGGTTCAAGAAGACCGTCACCCGCTATGCCGTCTTCATCCCCGGTGCCCGCGAATACGTTGATACCGCGTTCAAGGACCTAGAGAAGATCAATGACAAGCACGGAGAGGAATTCGACAAGATCATCCAGGATGCGTACAATGAGTTGGCCGATGTCTCGAAGAACGGTAGTTTCAATAGCGATACCGCATTTGCGGCGTTCAACGTTCTGCAAAAACACCTTGACCGTCTGCTTGACCTGGCTGGTGATGTTGGCGAAGATATCTTGGATAACCATCCCAAGGTGAAAGAAAAGCTGGGTGGTAGTCTCGATCAGCTCAAGCAGATGGGTGATGCATACGGGCCCCAGGCTAAGGAGGAGGTGAACAAGACGTGGAACCAAATCACGGACATTGTGAAGAGCGGCGCAAGCATGGACGCGGTCGCAGAAATCAAGAAGTTGATTGATGACAAGAGGGAGAAGCTACAGAAGCTGGGTGACGAGGCTTGGCAAAAGGGCCTCGACGAGTCTAAGCAGTTCCTTGAGAAGAACCCGAAGCTGAAGTCGCTTGTCGAGGAGAATGCCGATGCGCTGAAGAAGGGCAACTTCCAGGACTTGTGGGGTCTGCTGAAGGAGAGCGCTTCGTCAGGAAAGACGGAGAAGGTGGAGAAGTATGTCAAGGAAAAGGTTGATCAGGTCAAGAGCAGCGGGTTTGGTGATCTGGATAAGTGGCTGGAGGCTATCCCTGGTGGCTCCAATATTCTTCCCCAATTGCAGACGCTACAGACCGTCGCACAGAAGAAGGGTGGTGAGGCCGAGAAGGTTCTCAAGGAGACTTTCGAAGAAATTCAGGAGGTGTTGAAGAAGAGAAAGGATCAGGTCGAGAAGATTGCAGAGGAAGCAAAGGAAGATACGAAATAGATTCCCCATCGCTGTAACATAGCATTTGTGTACACATAATATCATTTCCAATGAATATCTACATGGAAACCCACTCAATCCCAGCTCCAATTTAGTACCCTGTTTTAGGTACCCTGTTTTAGAGAGACAATAAAAACCACAATAATAAAACGTCCAGGATATTTTCACTGTCAATTCGCAGGTTTCTATCCCGACCGAACATCGGGCATGCGCTAGAACCCTCCCCTTCCGTCCATAGAGCACGCATCAATTGTGACTTGCCAAGCCTTATAGGGGCGCCACTTAAAATTTGTTCCAACGTCATGATGAGTGCAAAGTCCGAAGTTTGTATACCTGAGAACCCGTCAGTCAGCATGTACTTGGCAACTATGCTTGAGGAAGTCGCGTTTGGACATTTAACGTTTGTCCCACCACCAGCACTAATACCTGCCGCTGAAAGCCTTCCTCATCCCCTCACCATCTTTCTCGCATCTTCAACCTTTCAACCCAGTCACAACCGAAACCTATCTCCATCCGAAATGGATCGCCGACCCTCCATCACCCAAAAGGCAGCCTCGACCAATGAAGTCCCCACACCCCACACAACAGCCACGGTCACGCGATCCGCATCATACTCTTCTCTCCACGAAGACCCCAACGGATCGAAACCGGCGCAGACCGCCAAGCGAGACGAGGCTGATTACATTCGCCAACTGCAGACTGCTTCGACTGACCTTCTGAATGATCAGAGAGTGGGACTAGGCTCGAAAGCCGGACGAACTCTTCAGAATGTTTTGATGGATACGGAGCACCGCTTGAAGGAGCAGAGAAGGCAGTCGCTTCATAAACCGGGTCATAAGTTGGTGGTTCCCAGACGATCGAATATGCTTTGGATTACATGAGGGCTGACTTGAGTGAAGGACTTTGCCCACAGGTCAAACCCACTGAGCGATGCTGGCCTCGTAAACTCCCTACGATAACTCAGTCGATGTTGTGTTCTTGGTGACCTGAGACGCGCTGTCACGCAGTGAATTGGCTCGCAGTTCGGTTCCTTGGAGGTTCATAGGGAGGATGACGGTGGATCACGGCTTACGATAATGATTCGAACGATATTTCCTAGCAACAAGATATGTAGTACGATTGCATCACTAGCTACGACTAGCGTGAAATCATTATGATAATATGCGATTCCAAAAAAGAACAAGAGTAGGCTCCACATTGCCAAGAACACTGGTATAAAGAAGATGGGGAGGAATTACCAGACGCGTCCTTGGCAAGACATTTCTCTCATTTGATACTAATAAACGCTACTCATGAAACCCGGCTGCTACAAATAAAACGGTCTCATATGAGTACAACTGGCGAACACCATGAAGGGAATGTCCGAGAATACATAAAGAATGAGCCATCATATAGAAGCGATGTAGCATAACACGAATCTATATACACGTAACAAGCATCCAGGACTGTCCTTTATCGCAAGGCATTACGAGCCCCAGAGGACCTAACACACCTCACATTTCACATAGATGCGGATGCAGATGCATATGCCAAAATTCATTTACTCCCCAGTGGCAGCCTTAACCATGTTCTCAAAGTTAGGCGTTCCGAGACCAGTAACAGGATCCCAACCCGCAGTAGCATTCCAGCTAGCATACGGGACGACGGGGCCTCCATTGGAGGGACCACCGAAGCGTCCATTACCATCACAGCCGGTGCTTCCACCGGTAGTAATGTCGTTCAAGACAGCGGGGTTGGAGTACAACCATGGGTTCAAGAAGCCCATGGTAGACTGGCCAGCGTTAATACGGGCATCATTAAGCAGGGCAATGACACCAGCGAATACAGGTGCAGAGCATGATGTACCGTCGACCTTAGTGAGACGGCCCTTCTCGTAGATAGCGTAGTTCTGGCCCTGCGCGGCAACGTCGGGGAAAGCACGGCCGTTGGGATTGAACAGACCTGCTTGACGCTGGCCGAGGTTGGTAAGATAGGTGCTCACAGCATCGTTTTGCCAGTCGGGCCGTTCCCAGAGGTCGGAGAAACCACCGGACGAGAAGTACACCGCATTTTCGGGGGAGGTGTGGGTGGTTGCGCCGACGGCTGTAACCCACGGGCAGGCGGCGGGGAATTGAGGGGGGAAGTGTGTCGTGTTCTTGCCGTCGTTGGTTTGGCAGGCTGCGCCGACTCCGGAATCGCCGGAGGAGAAAATCACGGAGACGCCGCGGCTGCCGAGTTGGGCGAACAGGTTGCAGACGCTGCGGGCGTAGCTTGCAGGGACGCTCTGTGGATGGTGTCAGTAGGTGAACAAAAATGATTGGATTCGGTGTCGTTTCTTACCTGCTCATCCTCGCCATAGGAGGTAGAGATAACCTGGGGAAGGTCCTTGTCCTCCATCTTGACAACATTTTGCAGGAAGTCCAAGTAGGGCTCGTTGTTGTTGTTGTTCGGGTCAGGCTGATCCAGATCAGGAACAAGGGGTGCACGACCACCAGTGCTAAATTCAGTGACGGGCACGGGGGCGCTGACACCGACAATGTACTGGAGATCCAGGTTGGCCTCGCTGCTGTCAGCCCGCGAGCTCTGGTCGTTCAGACCACCGTGATACTCAATCACGGTGAAGTTTTGACCCTGAGCGTAAGTAGCGATATTCTGCTCAAAGAGAGCAAGGTCGGAATACCGTGCGTATTGCTCGAGGTAGCTAGCGAAAGCTACCTTGTTGCCATTTGAATCACTAGCCTGGTAGTCGCCGATCTTGTACAGGTCCTTAAGACACTGGGGGGTAATAGCACTGTTGCAATCTGTGCTGGCAGATTGCACAGCCTTTCGAAAATTCTCATCAGCAGCCTTTGCCTTGCCGTGCAGGGTAATACGGTTCGGGTGCAGCTGGCCGAAACGAGTGGTAGGAGTGACGAGGTTGACATGGGGGATAAGGGAGTGAGGGATCGAGTATTCCAGGGTACGTAGGCGCTCAACTTGCTTGTAGCGGTTGACATAGTACTGGAAGTTGGCCTCGAGCAAGTCATTCGCCTTCTCCACGGTTGTCTGGAAGGTCATCCAGTCGGCATCTTGTTGGATATCGGTGATTCCAGCTTCCTTGAGCCACTCGGTGACTGCATCCACGGAGGAAGCATCGGGCTGCAGCATGCGCTTCATCTCATCATGAGTGCGGAAATGCTGGCCATAATTCGGGTGACTGGGCGTCGACATGTCCAGCACGGCTTGCTCGAACCCGGCAGCGTCACCCTGGGTGAGGGCAACCTGCAATTTGATGGGCTGGTCCCCACGGGGAGTTCGGGAATAGTGCCATCCTATCACAAGAGAAACCGGTTAGCCGTGCCTCCAAAATGGTAAAGTACTATGCAAGCAAGACCGGTAAAGTACCTTGAGGAACAGCGGCAAGCTTGTCAAATACTTCTGCTCCAGCAGTAGACGCCAACAGCGACACCACCGCCAGCGACAGGGCGCCCTGATTCAACAGAGACGCAAACATATTTGGAGACAAGGCACGAAATGAAGGCACACGACTCCCAATTTGTTTTGACAACGCTGCACCACAGGGATAACCCGCAGCGAAGGTACAAAATATAAATAAACAAATGGGTCTCAGAGTGACGGACACGAAAGAGAGGGGTAGACCCGCGTACGAGTATTTATTATGATTCAATTATGGTTGCATTGGCGGAGGGGGAATGAACAAGAGTGGACCAGGAATGTTGTGCAATGAAAGTCCTCAAGTTCGCAGCCAAGCCAGGCCAATACTGCAAGCTTTAAGTCAAGCCAGTGGACCTCTGGGCTGGGCAGCCGGAGCTCCTCTTCTTGGCCGTGCAGAGTCTCATCGGACAGACATCGGTGGACCCTGAAGGACGCGGATGCCCGTCGGGGAAGATGCGAGATTCAGGGCCCAACAGCCCCTGGCCAATCGTTCATCTTGCAGCCTGCGGTGCTGCTGCGGCGGCCTGCCGCTCGTCACCACAGGCTCAAGTTCTCGTTGCATCGTGGTACCCGTTGGGAAATGATTCTGGCGGAGTATAGCTAGTGATGCTACTGAGGGGGAAAAACTTGGGCGATCTCCTTCCCCCCTCCTTTCTTGTCGGCTCTTTGAGACATTTGGGACCCTCCTGCGTGGTTGTGCAGCAATAGGTGGCAGCGAAACCCCCGAACCCCCGGTTTTACGGTGTCGCAATGATCGGCAGGGGATAGGGATCCACTCGCTTGGCAGGACAACGCAAAGCGAGGGGCGGGGGGGCGCTGTTAAACGACCCAGAGGGGCTGGACACGAGAAGCCATATGAGACGAGCCAATTGGACTGCACCTTGTGGGCTCAAACTTTGATACCAGTCGCATGTTGATTGTCTGCTTTATCGCTTTGAGTAGGCAGTTGATAATGGCATAATGATGGACAATGGAATGTCAACATCGGGGCCTGCCAAGATCGCATCCACTTGGCGTGTTGATCGGGCGAATGATTGCCAAGTTCGCAGGCCAATCACCAGGCACTGCTCCACCAAAGTGGTGGTGCAGCTACCAGGGACACGCGATCGAAGTGGTCGGTTGTGCGTTCTAATGACGGAATGGTCGGTTGACAGAAATTGAGCCAGCCACGTCGTTTGCCTCGGCAGGATGAAGTCGTGCCAACAAGTGTTGTCGTCTCTTTGATCGGGTATCCAGAAGGCTGGGCCCGGCTGTAGGTGGAGGGTCACCTGCCCCGCTAACTATTCCGTAGTGTAGCGCCTCACCAGCGGCTGTGGCTGGATAAGCGTTCCCCCAGCAGCCACCGTCATCGCCCCTCTCAGGATAAGGAACCTGTTATCTCGGACGCTGGGAGGGGGATCGATTTGTGCAACAATATCACTCTTGGTGCGATTAGTTCTGCATTGTCAAGTTTCTATTGGGCCAGCTCTAGTCCTATCTATCAGCAGTGGAGATTTCCAGCCCACGTCCTTCCGAGCTGTGAAGTGATTTGTAGTGTGACCGAAGACGAAACCGCTGGCACAGCATTACAGGTGGACAAAATGCGATTTTGCAGGCTATCAGTCTCGTATATACGGACTGCTTTGTCTCACATACTTTGTGAGATTCAAAAGCGAAAAATCCGCACGGTCGGCTTGATGGATGTAAACGATATTTGCAACGTTTGGAAAAACGAAACATTGAGGTGATTAAATACTGAGAAAACTCAATAGGGCTTCCTCATCACCCGCAAGACATTATCCGCAGTGTATCGCAACCAGAGCCAGTGGTTCACGCAGTATGACATACGCGCTAACACCAATGACTGAACTACATACCAAAACCATACACTCTACCGCCTGCGTCCGAACCTATTTGTATTTACGATTTGCTTTTTGACATGCATTTCAGAATGCTCTGTTTTATTCGATTTCTTGGTTCTCTGAGTGCACAGTTGGAACTTACAAAATTTCAATTTGTATATGGTCGGATTGGCAACGGTACCTACATGTCACTCGCAACGAGGATGCTGAACGGGGTGAGAAGATAAGCAACAGGACCACATCAAAGCTTTCAAGAACACACGAATCATTTCTCACGATTACCAATCTGTTTAGCAATCGCAATCATATCCTCTTCGCCCAGGCCAGCTTCTATCGCTCGGGCGTATAAGTCTCCGCAAACATCCATCAGTGGCGATTGGACGTTCGCTGAGATTGCAGCCGAGCGAATGAGCTGCGTGCTATTATAACAATCTTTCAGCGAAGCCTGTGGAGACCAGTCGTCGCTGACCATCTTTCTGACTTTAATATGGGAATATGCAGAGGCCATAGGACTCGCCTCCACAACTTGTTCGAAAGCTGCAAGGTCAAGGCCTTGGGCCTTGGCCAGATTCATGGATTCAGCCAACCCCACCGTGAGAGAGATCAGTAATGAGTTGACGGCGTACTTTGTCTTCAGGCCGGAGCCTATGGGGCCGCAGTAAACAGCAGAGCGCGTGATCGGCTCAACGAAAGGCTTGACAGTCTGGGCTAAGTCATGATCTCCAGCCATCATGCCCACAAGCTGACCTTGTTCGGCAGGAACTTTGCTGCCACTGACTGGCATTTCCAGGAATTGCCCCCCAGCTTCTCGAATCTCTTTATCTAGAAGCTGGCTGAATTCCACCGATACTGAGCTGGAGTTGACGATTATTTTACCGGCAAGGGCCCGTTTGAAATCGTCGCTGAGGATTGACCGGATCGCTGGGGCGTTGAAGAGCATCACAAAGATAATGTCTGCATTTTGCACAACTTTGGCGGGTGTTTCTCCAAATGAAATTGTATCAGTTTGCTTGAAGGATGCATATTTGGCGGGACTTCGATTCCAGGCCATGACAGGATATCTCTTAGCGAGGTTACGGGCCATTGGGGTGCCCATGACCCCAAGACCCAGGAAGCCGAGCCGCATGGTTGAAGGACTAGTGGATTTGGTGAGGAGATTAGAAGGCTGTTCCCCTGGGTAGGGGTAATTTGATGCGAAGAATTGGCAGTAAGTAGATTAAGAGCGCGGAAAGATAATGGGACCTCGGCCCCAAAATATAGTCCCTGGTCGAGAAAGCGAAAAACAAGAGCCCAGATAACAATTAAAGTGTTGCTTCTTATCAAGTTGTGATTTTGATTTGAGGGGGATATGTAAGCTGGGAAAGCCCGATAATAGCCGCTTGTCGGTAGTTGGTCATTTGCCCGTCTAGGAAACGTTCGGGAAACCGAAGCGGGGGAGGAAGACTTCATGGAGCCAAATATAGGCTAAATTTGAACACACCGACCGTATCAAGGAGTTAGCTTCACATCCAAGAAGTGTCGAGCAGTGGGACATAGTTTCATGTTCATCAATATTGTGTTGTTTGAAGTAGTTTGCTTACACGGCAGTATATCTGCCAACCTGAGATAACATTTCTTGCCATATTCATCTTCCGCCCAAAAGACCCTGTCGACCTTCAACAAAGATTCCCTCGTAGTTGCATGACATGGTACATCGCAATGCTCTTTGATGTGTACCGCGCAGATTGAATCGTGACTCTCATTGGCGGGGCTTTCCCCACAGCATGTCAATCACAGGGCGTGAATATCAAACCACGTGCACAATTTGCACATTCTAGAGTATTCGCGGCTTTGATCTCCATTTCGGAATCGGATGTCTCATTGATATATCGGAGATTTGAGAGCTCAAGGAAGCCACATGTAGCCGGGAAGATGAATCGATTAGACTATCCAGTATTCAAGGATTCGCTAGCAAAATAGGGTGGCATTCTTTTCAAAAAAAGAAAGTCGAAAATGACATTACAAATATAGAGAATACAGGGTTACAATGAATGGAAATGGCTTATCTCGCCCTGCTCTACTGTTGTACAAATACGGGACAGCGGGCTCTATCCCGAGTGGGCCCCGTAAGAACTGCGCTTTTAGGAGTTCCGAATGCAGAAAAAACATCTCATCTTCAACAATATAGGACCGCGTGAAAGTTTGCGACCCTAGAGCCAGAAGATACATTGGGAGTTATGATAATTACAAGCGACATTTGGCTTGCGTCGGCCGACAGAAAGGAGAAACTATGAACGATATTGAGATTCTGAAAGTGAGTGATATGGAAATCATGTTTATATCAGACCCAGATCACCCATGCCCTAGCCCGACAATACCGCCCATAACCCCCTTCACAATATCAGCATTGAACAGAAAATGCATATTTTCAAGCTCTAATAGTACTCTGAGTTTCTTGCGTAGCTCAATCGCTTCGACTTTGCCCATCAGCTGTACTTCGATGAGGTTTTGATGACCGGCTACATCCAATGCGACTCCTCTGTTTCGACTCGTCACAATGAGAGACCCCTTGGAAGATTCAGGGAGGTATCTAAGCACAGGCCTCTCCAGTGGATGACCCTCTATGCTCATTTGACTTTCCATGCTAGTCGTCTGGGCTGGTCTGCGGAAAGAATTGGCGAAGAAGCTCATCTTTGTCCACATTGTGTAAGCCGAAAACCTAATCACGAAATTCTTCTCGTCTGGAGCCAGTTTTCAACGAGTTGGCATGTATGGATTATGGATCCTGACGCCCGAAATTCTAACTCGATCATTAAGATCACAAATGTTTTTTTTGGTGCAGCGGGCGGCACTGTTCGCCTGGATCCAGAAGATCCAAGTATCTGGCAGCCTCTTTCAGAGCTTATGACAGTATCCTATCGTGAATTGCGTTTTCTTGCTCATCAGTCAGCGTTGAAGCAACTAATGCAAGCGAAGCGATCCTTCGATCCTGATATCCTGACCCGGAAACCAACGAGGCCTCATCAAGAGCCTGGGATATAGGCCGTTTGGGCTATCTGATCTAGACCCTCATCGCGACCGACAAAGTCTGGATCTTGATGGAGCACAGCCGACAGAGGATTTGGGGGGGAGACCTAGTACGGTGGCACCGCACCAGTTCCCAACCACCCTTGCTCGAGTAACGCGATACCTGCCATACACAATTCCAGAATTTCCACCCTTTTTTCCCAGACTGTTGTCAAAAAAATGAGTGATCTACAACTAAATTGAAAGTAAAGTCTTTGGACTTGAAATGAGTCTACCGTGGCTCACAATTTCCAGCAAAGGCGGTGTAGTCAGGCGGCAAAGTGTGTGGACTGAAACATTTGCGGACGGTACTTCTATAGCGGGGTTGTCAGCCAAACTCAAAGTCCACTTGGATCAGGACCGGTGAGTGGGGCCTTTTTCTCGGATTTGGGAAAGTACATTGAAAGCATACTGATCCTTGATTGATCGCTACCTTGCCTCTAATTTCCCGACAAATCCGACAGACACCATGGTATTCCATACAACGATTCGACGCGCGCTTGGGATTGGTTATAGAATGCAGTAGGCAATCAGACGCGATTGCAGCTCTATATCAGCTGACATTAACGCTTTTACGCTGTTCCTAACCTGGCTATCGCCTGTGTATTCATTACAGCCACGATTGCATGGGGAAATATTCGAATTAATTCTGTTAATCAGTACAACAATATCAAGAATGACCACCTCTTATATACAAACAGGCCTCGTGGCTACGGATACCCAAGACACCACGAGACACATTCTATCCTAAGCACTCATTCCATCTGACCCAATCACACCGCATGAAATCTACTTCGAATCGGCATCAGATCTCGGCTCAACAGTCGTCTCCTCATTCTCCAAATGCTGCGCATAAAATATCTGCGCAATAGCATCATCGGTCTGCAGATAAGTGCGACTGCCCTTAATGAACCAAAACGCAATCGCAATGACCAACATGACACCAAACACCGCAATGGCGTAGTTCATATCACTAGGCGCCGGGTTCGGCTCACCGGGGAACAGGAAGAAGACAGTCGTGATGACACAGTACACGATACTAATCCAATTCAGCCAGGGACCCCAACGACCAAGACCCGCGGAACCGCCGTCGGGTAGCTTGTCGCGGCCGACGACGAGGAGGGCCATGATGGGCATGGCGTAAGAAACCGTGAGCGCGATGGTGCTGACGGAGAGAATGGCTTCGAGGACGGTGTTGGCAAAGAGGTAGAGGATACCAACGATGGCGATGACGACGCCTTGGCCCCAGAGCGCGCGGGCGGGGACTTGCCAGACAGGGTCGACGTGGCTAAAGTATCGGCTGAAGGGGAGGCCGCCGTCGCGGGCGAAGCCCCAGGTAAGACGGGAGGCAGTGGTGAGGATGCCGATGCCTTGGCCGATGCCGTTGAAGATGAAGAAGGCGAGGAGGACGGTGCCGCCCTTGAGGCCGACGGTTTCGAGCATGAGTTCCATGAAGGGGAGGTCGGCGTTGGTGACGTTATCGACGCTTTGAATGCAGAAGAGGCAGACTACCATGAAGATGAAACCGGTGATGGCGCCGAAGAGGACGGCCATCCAGATGACGCGGGGCGCGTTGCGGCGCGGGTTGGGGATTTCCTCGACCATGTGGATCACGGAGTCGAACGCGGTGAGACCGTAGGCGGCCTGGACGAGACCAGTGAACCAGGTGATACCGTCGGGCCAGCCGGTTTGGTTGATCCAGGTGCCAAAGACAAACTTGCCCGGCTGGAAGGAGAGGTCGCTCTTGACGCCGACGCAGATGAGCATGACGAGGGAAATGATGACGAAGAGACTGGCGAACCAGACGCCAACAAAGTTGTTGATCCACGGGAGGATCTGCTCGCGACGACAGCTGACCACGTTGATTAGAGTTAGGAGGAAAACAACACCAATGTAGACGACAAAGTTGAGCCAGCCTTGGCTACCGCCTGTCCAGTCGGGGTTGAACATGGTCTTCATGCCGAGAATAAACTCGGTCATGAAAGCGACCTGAGACGCGGTGAGTGTCCACCATCCAAAGGTGTTGATCCAAGCACACATGTACGAGACGAAGCGGCCCAGAGGTGTGCTCCACAGTCGATATACCCAGTAAGCCTGGCCGAGAGCCGTGGGCATGCTGCTAGTCAATTCGCCCAGCGAAAATGCAACGCATAAATTGCAGCCGGTGACCAGCACCAGACCCCAAAGGATAGTGATAGGACCGCCATTGGTAAGACCACTGCTAAGATCCTGAGCAAAAGTAGAATAGGTTCCTATACGAGAGAATCGAGGAGTTAGCCAGTTGTCCAGCGGTGATGACCGAACCCACCCCGCCATTTCTTTCCACGCTCGTCACATACCTAGAACACAAAAAGCCAGTGCAAGCATGCTCCAGATGTTGAATTTGCGAGTCAACGCCTGGGCATGACCCATGCCCGCGAGGTCGGTCGCATCCTGCACATCCTGATCATTGTCCAGCGGCACCTTAAGGGGAGGCGAGTTTGATTCCACGTCCATAACTTGGTGAGACTTCCTTCAGCCGGAGGTAATAAAGATCAATTCACGGGGCAAGACGATAAGCCGTGCGCCCATTTTCTGCCTGAAAGGTTGTTGGGAAATAGACGGGGGGGTGGGAAGGAGGGGAGGGAGAACGCTGGGATGGGGACTAAGTCGCGTTTCTATATAGCTTGGGGAACCACGAGGCGTGTGCGAATCCAACCGATTGATCGACCCCCTCTTTTCTCTTCCAGTCCGTGTGTAGCTTTCTGAGTAGTCACTGCTTGGTCTCCTCCACCAGAAGGCAAAAAACGGTAAGAAGGCTGGGCTAAGCGATATAGGAAGGCCCAGGGTCGTGGTCGCTGGTATCTGTCACTGGGTTGTGTCTCCAGGGAAAATACGGGGGCGGCAAAGATAAAGCTGGGGAGGGATGAGCCAATCAGAATCCTTTCTGTGACAAGAATTCACGGGGTCAATAGTTGAATTCGCAGAGATTGGTCATAGACTTGTGAATTGTTGGTCATGAAAATGGCTCATCGCGTGTCGACTGGATTTTTTTTTTGCGGGGGGTTGCGTTCCGCCCTCGGCAGGACCTCCTGCAGTGGGCCGAGGACCCAGTTGTTGCATCTTGGGTGATCCACTTTTGATAAGGATAGTGATAGGCAATCACATTTGGAAGTGAATACTATACTAATCAATCTCGGAGGATGGAGATGATTGATCATGGATGGAAGAGATATATGCTATAGTGATGTGTGAAGTAATGTTCTGTTCAATTTGGAGGGTTGCAAGTGACTGTTCCACTGGCAAATGCGCCCGGGTAGGGACTACAGGAGCCTGTACTACCCAACAAACGTTCTCATCAATTCCTCGGTGTCAAGAGAACCATCAATTTGACCTACCATGTTATTCTATGCCCTATCCTCCCATGAAAATGAAAAGCATATATGCGCCTCCAAAACCCTGCGGCCGCCCTTCAGCCATGCCAAACGTCGCCGAGTCCTCAGTGGCAACGCTTATCCAAAAACAGCAAGTCCATGCGGATCGATAAGCCCCGTCATCGCCGTTATCGCGGAAACGGCCCAAAGTCCGCTGCAATGAGCAGTATGAGATAGCTATGACAGTCACAGTGGACAAAGGCAGACACGAAACCGATATCATGCCTATCAAACAATAAATTGAGTATCGTGATACCCAGGCAAATGTCAGTGGAGTCGAAATCCCGATGCCGGATCGTGAATCACATAGCTCAATGTTCATAAAGAGTATGTCCAAGGACCGAAAGCAGAATTTCTCCTAGATGCGGTCAGTTCCCCGCTACTGTTAGTCCAGAGTATACGAAATAGATCATGAACTGAATTGTGCAGACCCGATCGTGTGACGATTTGTTTTCCGGGGGAAAAGTGCTTGGCCAAGACATCAGTGAACGACCAAGCGATGTAGGAGCCAATTCAACCAGTCAGGCCCCGGTATTAACGCCCTGGTTGCCGAGACATCTGGGGGACCCATGTGGAACGGGTTCCACTTCTGACCTTCAAGAAGAGCCCAAATCGGAATAGAGGAAACTTATCAGTATTGAACGTGGCGGACTGATCGGCAGGAACTGGGCCGCGGGCTATGTTAGCTATTATTCATAGCACAAACCACATTCCGAATCCACATTCGAAGCTGGGTCGATCCGGGACGTTGGCGCCGGTAGTGTGTCCAGATCTGCTTCTGTTTCATCATTGGTCTGAATCGCCGCTCGGTCTTGAGAATTTCTCTTTTTCTTTCCCCTTTTGGGAGGCTTTGGAATAGAGATGGGGGTTTTCGTCTGCGGGTTTATGCCGATGGAGTTGAGATAGACTCGAGATGAAATGCGGGGTGAGGAGAATAACGTAGTCTTTTCGTCAAAGAGTCGAGTCTTACTATGTGTCAGTCTTCCATCTTCACGATATCCCCCGATAATGTCTATCATGTCTTCTGCCCTGCCGACGATAGTCAGGCACCACGAACCCATGCCAAACCCATTTAGGCATGTATAGCCAGATCAGCCTCTAATATTGAATTGTCCGAGCCGAGCACTCGCGCTAGAGGCCTGAACCCCCGAGCCACCAGCGTCTGTAGGATGACCTTGTTTTGATCTCCGAATCTCTAGTGTAACTGGCATGAATAACACGGACCGTGAGATTCCGGGAAGACATCTGTCATTTGATGCGTCTTTTTTTTTTGCGTGATAAGACGTGGCGCTCGTTGGGTGGTTGATCTCTCGTGGTCGGCACTTATATTCAATCCGAGGAATTAGCAATAGAAACATGGACGGAGGTGTTTGCTCTAAGTCTGTGACTAATAGTTAACTTCTCTGACGCCGATAAACGGATCCCGCCGAGGACCTGGGCGAGGTGAGACGGTGAGTTCCCCCGAGGGGGGTTGCTTTAGTAGGACTGCTTCTTTGTATAATCATGTCCAACACCCGCTCGTGCGTGAGAGAATGTACTCTGTTGAACTATCAACGTGCCACAGCATCAGTCTCAGGAAGTCCTTGCCGCTGATGGAAGACTCTGGCACTTCTTTGCAATGCTAGACTGAGTTGAGTCGAGTCAACCCGGCAGGCGAGCTCAGTGATGAAAATGGACGATGTTGGTCAGGACTCGACTCTGGGTATTCGAAGATAACGAGCACCTGCTCTTGTGAAAGGGAACTCTGCAATTTGATGAATAAACCATCAGCTCTTTTGGAAGAAGAGAAATAAGTGTGATCGATTTATAGGACTTACCAGGACTCTTATGCATCGAATTTTTTTCAAAACTGCACGGCGCGACTTTTTCCCAATCGGGAAAGGCCGGCAGCACGTGTGAGCAAAACAGCTCGATTCACCTGGATGGAGTCAGCTAACTTGAGAAAAATTCGAGACGAATCCCCACTCACCTCGTTAGCACAATGTCATCTCAGCTTTGCCAATGCTGAGCACGTCAGCCAGTCAACGCCACAGCTTCGATTCCCCCCCTCGCCGCTTTACCCACGCGGCCACCTCCAAGCAGTCACTATGCGAGAGACAACAGATTTCAAAGAGCAAAGAGGAAGTATGAATCATCCAAGTCTTGGTATTTATATTGGTGCTTGAACCACTATCGGAAACACCGACTGAACATAGAGAAGTAGGGGAATCTCGAACAGAGAAAGCACGAGCATAAGCATCAACATGAACACACTTTTTGTTGCTGTCACCAGGACCTGGGCATGACCATATCACAATAATGATGATGATGATGATGGGAGATTGGCTGAACGACCAAAATGCAAAACTATAATCCCAATGATAAACCGAGTCCACGAGCCTTGTCCACGTCTCTCCAAACGCCGATCCATTCAAAAGCAAAGGCAAGAGCGGACACACACACTGTATTCATGACCATGACCATGACCTGAACGCGAATGCCTGAACCAGAAATCATGAGAAAAACTCCGTTCGCCAGTAAGGATTTCGAGAACCTCTAGTTGTATATCGCACGTCACGGTCATGAGTACAAAAAGGACAAAAACAGAAAAAGAAAAATTGCAGGAGAGGCAGCATCAACAAGGAGGTTGTGTCAGGCTGACCCTAGTTAAGAGAACCAGGTCCCAACAAGACACTGTCAACTCAAAGCCTCGATCACATTCACGACCGACCATGCTTCGAACCCCTCCACATTCCTCCCGGAACAATCCCCTGCTTCAGCATGGCAAGCTCCTTCTGCACCGCAAGATTCTCCTGCTGAATGCGCTCAATATAGGCAAGCGCATTACTCAAAATCTCCGATTTCTTCAAGGACCCCGCGCCCGCGCCCACACCCGCACGGGAATTTTTTTGCACGCCGGCTGGTGAAATAGCCTTTTCCAGCGCGAGGAACTTGGCATTCATGTTTGTGCGATATCGCTTCTCGATGATATTGTGGGCGGCGCGTTTAGCGGCGTTGCGGCCTTGGGCATCTTGTGGTGCTGATGTGATGGCTGCTTGTTGGGCGGAGGAAGGAGAAGAGGTAGTGGATTCGTCGGAGAGACTGCGGGTTTTGCGGCGCTTATCGGTGCGGGTTGTGGGGGGTTTGTATTGTTGGGGTTTCATTTCGGGGCTGGAGGACCAGCGGGTTGATGATGTTGATGTTGATGTGCTGGTGATGGAGGCGCGGGTGGTGGGTTTTGTGGATGTGGGGGAGGTCATGGTCATGTCAATTGACGGGCGGGCACTCATGGACCAGGATTGGTCGTCGCTGTCAAGATCCTGAGTGATGGAAATTAGTCCTGCATGTTTGGATGCCTGGGTGTGGTGCAATTGAGGGGATGTCATACTGAAGAGAGGGAGACGGTGTCTTCGGCCGTGGGCATAGTGAAGCCGTTGATGGCAGTGGGTGTGCCGAATGGATCCATGAACAGATCGTGGGAGTCGGCATTGGTCAAGCTGTCGGCGAAGTCGAAGGAAACGGGGTCCATGTCGGCGGGGTTCAAGGAGAACAGGTCAATGGCGCTATCGTAGGACCAATTGCCAGGCAGCGGGTCGGAGGCTTTCGTCGTAGGGAAGAGCTCCATGGGGCGCGATTGTGGACTCAATTGTTGGTTGAGGTATCTTTCGTCTTCGAGAGAGAGATTGGACAAGCCGGTGCGATTGAATGCCATCGTTGAGCCGGGCGGGTAAGAGGTGGCGATCATGCACGGAGATAGAGGCAGGGAATAACTGTCAGTGGCACCAGCAAGTAGCTTGGCTTGGCTGTCGAAATGTTGTGATTGTGGACTGGAGCCAAGGGTGGCGGGAGCTGGAGAGGAAGAACAAATATATATTGATCAAAGATACTCAGAATGAGGATCGACGACGATAATGTTTGGGAGGATGAACCATGGAAAATAAAAAAAAAAGAATAACGGTTCCCATCGGCCGTTATATACCGTCCGACTTTCTTTTCCACAACCAAATATGATCGATGGAAAGGACAGGGGGAAAAGAAAGTAACGGAGCAGGGGGGGAAGAAGCCGGACCGGATGGCGACTCACTTCGTCCTTGGTCCTTTTGGGAGGTCGACCGAGCCTGACAGCCGAAGAATTGACTTGTGATGTCAGGATTTTTTTGGCAGGTCGCAAACAGAATCAACCCGATTGGCAAAAAACACCATCATTAAAATGATAATTAATCAATTGCTTGCGCATGGTAATCATAGAGAGACAGAGGCAGAATCCACTCGTCTAGTCCGGTAGGGACTGGTGACATCTGGAGTTCGAGACCAGACCCTGTCTCTTCCCGGCCGTAAATGGCGGAGGCGTGTCCGGGCAAGCTAGAGACTAAAGTTTGAGATCATCCCGCTCAAGGATGCGATTCGCTCGGTGCCATCGAGCCGAGATCACCTTAGCTATCTGAGAAGCATATAGGCCCTCGGCCGGCTCCGAGGAGAGTCGATCAGCCGTGATCCATTCCGAGTGTTCTTCGTAGGAGGTCCCGTGTTCACGGCAAAGCTGGTACTGTTCACGGGTACATTGAGTCTGAGTCCAGTCACTAGCTGTCAGTTTGTAACTCTCGCTCTCCATAGTCAGAGAATTCCACAGGCACGACGGAGTACGGAGTACTACGTAACTCCTCCCGGGGCGCAGGTGTCACTTGGTGGGGCCGAGAAGAACCACTGGATCCGCTCGACGGCCAACCGCCAAGATTTTCCTCCGGCCGAGTCTCGGAGCCGAGGGTCTAACGGTTATTTCCACTGTACTCTGTAGTCGTGGCCTTTTGTTTGGAGCATAGAGGACCCGGCTATGTAGTAGCAGCAGTAGTAGTAGTAGTAGTGTAATGCACATTTTTTGAGGCCGAGAGTACCAGCACAGGACCTGGAAAATCAGTCTACTAATCATCGTCCCCAAATCGACTCGCTTGTATCCTTTCCTTGCCCGGAAAAAGTCATTTCCTGCTTCACTACGCCAGTCTCTGACTCTTATAGGTGTGCTTTGTTCCAGTTTCAACCGCTGACCGTCCCGGTCACCCTGCGTGGCGTATAGGATTCCGCTGCAGCTTCACCCGTTAGGCCACATCTGACACATACATATCCGGTTGGATACCTATTGCCGTTACAGAAGAGAGAAAGAATTCTGCAATGGGCCGGGATCAATCATGGGAAGAATTTGGGCAGGGGCAACAAGACACGGGACAAAGAAAGAGCAAACTATGCAAAAAGATCCTCGATGCATATGTGCTGCATAATGCACAAGGCATGCTACTTAGTACTTACTCACACAGAGTTTGCTGTGCCGCAGATAGTCTGGACTCGACTCTACAGGGATTCTCGTCGAGTGCAGAATGGCAATATGCAAGTATACCTTGTCTTGTACCTTGTAGTATACCTTGTAGCGCACCCGACAGTCCATTTCAGCAGGAAAGGTCCGATTTAGCGAGAAAGCCACCCTCCTCATCCACATACAGGGTTGACGCAGAGCGCTCCATTCGCTTAAGTTGTTAAGTCTATCGATATCAGGGAATATACCTTGCGATGGTAGTAACACTGATGTAGTTGTGGCTTTCGCTAATTGAACCCTGGCTCTGAGTAGGCCAACCTCGGGAACCCGACACATGGCTGTGGACAGCCAACCGTAGCAAAACTAGTGATTCGGGAGGGAAGGATTGATGCCCCGAAAGTATGCCCTTTACTCGTACGAGAGTTGTCTCATTCCTTCGTATCAATTTTCTCGTCCCTGCTTCATTCTTCTAGTACCAAACGATCCAAAACCTGTACGTAGTCCAGCATCGTCACTATCCTAGGTACCCCCTAACAAACCACGCACATCCTGTGTACCCTTCAATGGCTATCCCAGTGCTACAGTACTGCGTACACACACTGCTACACCGGCATCTACGAGACCAGTATCTGTACCTACGGACCTCATTCCGACTCCGTGTATCCCACTTTTCACCCGGGGGGGGGGAAACTAGAAACAAGTGGAGGCAAATCTCTCCGTACACTATACCCTTTACACTGCTTTCGTGCTGTATCCAAGCTTTGGCCGATTACTCCGTATTGGAGGCTGAACCCACAATCTCGGTACACCGTTTTTGAATGACCGATTAGGCGCAGTCTATTCTTTCCCCTCGTCCGGTGTCCGCAGTGGAACCCTTCCAACGGACCACTCCCAGCACTCCTAATTCCCGCTGACACCAGCCCTGGGGCACCCGAGGTCTCGAAACTAGTAATCACCCTCCCGTGGTGTTACCACTTTGGGTCGTGGGGTGATTCCGGATGCCGTACTTCCTTTGATTGAGGGCGTTGGGAAGGGAGCGTTGAGCCCAGTGGTTACCGAGACTTTCCTGATATGTGTGCCATGGAGTGTTTTGATGGCCTCATGACCGGTGTGAAGATGTCGAGACACGAAGTGAATTCGGGACGGTAAGGACTCGTTGGAAGCACTCATCTGTCCCGGTGAATCTTTTGGGGCTTGTAGATGAGTATTGTGGGAATGCGGTTGTGGTCTCCCAAGGGGGGGAAAAGTTGGTGCGATTGAGGTGAGGAATTTGCATCGCGACCTGGTTTCCGAGATGTCGGATATTGAGATTTCACCTGATAGAATACAAAACCTGGCAACACAACTTGATTCTATCTGTCGGGCCTTGCAATTGATGTGCCTATCATTCGCATTTACAAATTCCCTAACTTGGCAAGTCCTCTCCACCCAAAGATGGTATCTCACAGCTCACTCAGATCTACAATAACCCTCAACCTGCTACCGACACTATCTCTCCCAGCCGCCCCAAAGAGCCGGCCCCGGCACGGATCCAGGTGGAGCAAGGCTGTTAAACTGACTAGTCCCGTCTGCAAGCTGACCGTTACCCTAGGCCCAGTGCCACTTCTGTCATCGTCCCCCCTTTTCTTTTCTTTTTTTTTCCACCTCTCAAGACCCTCTGTCCAGCCCGATTTTTGCCTAGGGTCAGTCCACGCGGCAAGCTGTCGGTCCGAGTGGAGAGCTGTCATCATCGAGCCTTGATCCCTACTAGGTAGGGCTGCAAAATAGATTGACTCGTGTCAATCGTCAGCTGGCACCCAGTCCACGGATCGAGAATCGATCGCACTGCCGACCTCAGGCTGGTTTCCCCGGATTGGGGCTTCCGTGGCGGGATCTACATCGGCAGCTACTGGGATGTGATCTATTTGAGGGTGTTTATGGGGGGATAATATTATAACCGCTGTGATGTCAAGGTAGTCTGTTCCTCCTTGGTCATCCTTCTGGGATCTGGAAGTTCTCCGGCTGGTGTATCGGTAAATTTTGTTGCACGGTGAAACTGATCGATATGTAGGAATTCGTTGGAGTGCATGGTGATTTTGATTGCTTAATGATCTCGTCCCAATTTGTGAATCATGACACATCATCGAGTCATTTTATCCTCAAGATTATGATCACTGGCTCATGACAGGTCTGTAATGTAAGTTAATTTTTGTTTTGATCAGAATATTCAGGAATGCTGATCAAGAGAAGGAGTTTCTAGTGAGTGACGTGCAGAGCCAGTTCGTCTCCCTCTCACACAACAATCACCTCTCGTGGGTATGAAGTCGCGTCGCGTTCATCCAAAACCGTGGCACAACTCACCAATGATGCCCCTCGGCCATACTCAAAGTTCACCATTGACCATGCTACAACACCGATGCAAACAAAGATGATCATGTCAGGCCTACCGTTTGACCATCAGGAACATCAGAGCAGTGACATCCGCTTGATCAATTGACTTACTTCTCAAGATCAATGCATCGTTGCGCGATAAGATCGACGCGCCACCGACAGGAAACCCGACCGAGCGGACCTGCCCCGCACTGCACCTCCGCGGCGAACATCCTGCCCCAGATGTATGTTATCGATTATCCAAGAAGCGTCGAATAGAAGCACGGGCATCGTGAGAGACCGAATGAGGACCTGCCGATGAATACCAGATTCCATGGGCGGAACACTTAGCTGACGGTCAATGTTTTTTTGTGAATCTCTATGAAAGTCCGTGCTCGTTACATACTTCCAGATGTGGAAAATTATGCAATGCTCGTGCGTCGCCACCGATAGCCCCTCGATTCTCCGATCGGCTGGACGACCCTATCTCAAGCGCAGACGTTACACACATACATCGCGACTATCATGATAATTAATTCTGGGGTAGAATGTGATCCTTTTTGCTTTCGCTGGCGCTCCTGTTGGTTTATCACTATGATAGCACGTCAACTATAGCCTCGTCATTGAGGTACGACGATCGCCAAGGACCATGGCTTGAACTTCATTCTTCCCCGAGTGTTACACCCTCTAGTCTTGTAACTCGCCAAGCGAAGTGCGCAAATTAGGTATTAGTAAAGCATACACACTTGGTGCATGTTCCTTGCTTGTTGAATCAACAAATTTTTACTTTCTTTCAGGAACCTTACGGATTTTAAGGTTGTTTTGTTCACGGATCTGTCCCGCGGACCGAGCTTGGCGTGCTTTTCGGCCCGGAGGCCTGCTGGAATCTTTTGTGTCCATCAGAAAATGACCCTTCTAAAGCAAAAGTAATAGGGGATTGATTCTAAATTTATAGAACTGATAGAGACGTTGTCAGGGAAAAAGCTAACGAGCTAGTCGTAATCTGTGGGTGACTATAGAACCCTGCCGGGTGTGTCAAAATATATAACCTTGTTGACCTGCCCGTACTAGCACACACTGAGTTCATACACGACCCAAACTTTGTACTCGCAATTTGTTTTGCGTAGCCTTAAGAGCTGGATACCCATTGAGCCTGGTCTGCTTCGAATAACTGCTGACTACCAAGGTTCCCAATAGTCATTGAAACCGCCTCGACCTTGATCGCATTTTGAAATTTCATCCATTTTACCGCTAATATGACAATCACATCATCCCACAAGTATGTGTCTATATGTCATAAGCACAAGTTATTGTAACATGTGTTCCATTTCGAATTCTGCCTGAAGGGCCCCGAGACAGGGATCCGAGACGTTGACGATGCGTAGTAATCCCACCTACCGACAAAGTCAGCGCTGTCCTCGATAAAATCCATCAAGCCCGAACACATCTGCTTCGGCGGTCGCATTCCATGGATTAGACACTGGAATGGTACTCGAGTGAATTTGACGGAATATGTGTCATCCTTTCAATCTTACCGGCCTATATGGGTGTATGGCCCGACTTTCATGGATATGTACCTGGATTCTCATACAGGGACTATATAGATCGTTCTCTGTTCCATTTAATTTTAGAAGACAGGCTTTTCCATAATATTTAAATAAGACGTGAAGACAGGGTGGGCTTAGGGCAATATATTGGTCGATCTACCCTTGTAGCATACAATGGAAGGTCGATCGGGTATGTGGGATAGACTAACACAACGAAGTCGGATGGAACCCGAGGACCACTCGCATTATTAAGTCTATTCTAGCATGGCTGTAGCTCATCCAGATAAACTGATTTAGCCCGAAGAAGTGCTATCTCGTGTGATGAAATTTATCTTTTATGGATTGATTCAATTCTGGTATACAGAAAGATGAGAGCGATGAAAGGTATCATACAAGAACGCCAATTCTAAGCTATGAAAATGCAAGAAGGGTAAAGAAGCTTCTTCTAGTTAATGCCACCGGTGCCGAAAAGTTCCATCTTGATACGGTCGTCTCCCACGCCATTCTGCTTAAGAGCGGCCTGCACATCGGTCATAAACTTGTCGGGACCGCAGATGTAGTATTCAGTAGTAGGAACGTCGACAAACAGATCCTTTTTGGCATCCAGCTTGCTCAGGTCTACACGGCCGACATGGTCGAAATCGACACCCTGCTTCTCGGCTTCGGTGGGGTGGCTGGTGAAAAAGGTGGTCTGGAGATTGGCGTGGCTCTTCTTCAGCTTGGCGACGTGTTCCTTGAATGCGCGTGCTCCAGAAGTACGGGCGCCGTGTATGAAGTGCAACTTGCGCCCGGGAGGTGCAGACTTGGAAGTCAGAGTGTTAAGGATAGATGTCATGGGTGTCAAACCAACACCAGCGGAGAGGAGCACAACGGGGGTACTGGGTTCCACGGCAGTGGCGGACAAGAAGAAGTCACCACAGGGATGAGAGACATTGACGATGTCACCCTTGGTGTACTTGTCGTGTAAGAGGTTGGACACATAGCCGGGGTGACTTGCGGCCGCGGCGTCGGTGGCGGGCAGACCCTTCTCCTTTTTGACACTGATACGGTAGTAGTCCTGGAAATACTGGTCGCTCAGCGAGTACTGACGGGGCTGCAGGTACTCAAGCTCTGGCACATTGATTTGGACAGAGATATACTGGCCGGGCCGGAAGGCAGGCAGAGGCTGGCCATCGACCGGAGCCAGGTAGAAAGAGGTAATCTCCTCGGACTCCTGGACCTTGTCGGTGATCTTGAACTCGCGCCAGTCAGTCCAGCCCTCGCTTTCTTGGTAGATTTGCTTCTCGCGGCCAATCATGATATCGGCGAGCTGCCAGTAAGCGACTCCCCAAGCCTCCTTAATCTCGGGGGTAAGGGCATCTCCGAGGACCTCGCCCATGGCCTCTAGGAGGAATTTGCCCACGATTTCGTACTGCTCAGGCTGGATATACAGGGAAGCGTGCCTGTGGCAAATCAGCTCCACGGCGGGTCCCAATGCACCCAGATTGTCAATATTAGCAGCGTAAGCGAATAGAGCGCCAGCTAACGCGCGGGGTTGATGACCATTGCGCTGGTTAGGGACGTTGAAAACGTTGTTCAGTTCCGGGTGGGCGGCGAGCATGTTCTTGTAGAACACTGTCGTGATAGTTTGGCCATGTTCAACAAGGACCGGCACAGTGGCCTTGATGAGTTGTAATTGGCTGGGAGTCAATCCAGCGACGGAGCCCATGATTTATTTTTGATCCGGCAGTTGTGAGGGATATATGTGATAATGAGGACAATTGTCGAGGTGCTGCTCAAAATATAAGAGCAGAATGTTCACGTTTCGCCACTGTGGTATGAAGTAATCTGTTTGTAAAAGATATAAATCATTTGTAACGGGCTGGTAAGCCAGCTATTTATCCCCACGCTAATGAAGGGTTTTCTCGTGGCGCACAACGCAAGCAAAGCCCGGCCATTGCCAGCGAAACCGCCATTGGCGCATTAGTGTACCTGCTGGGCGTATAGAAATGACCAGAAACTCTGTACCTGTCCAGGTACAGGAACTAGCTGTACTATGGTTCGATGCGGTTGAAGACGGTTTGACCCGAGAAAAATGAACATCTCCGCGGAGGAGCGAGAGAGGCGTGAAAAAGCGGCGGCAGCAGGCAGAGGCTGAGATATGGTTTGACGGCTCTTCCGCCGGGCTGGAGATTTCTCGGCATCCGTTGGTGACAGGCGGCAATTCGGGGAACACTACGGAGTCGACCAAAGTTAGAAGAACGGAGTAGATTCCACCCGCGATCGAAGACACAATAATTCTTTCGGATTTCTTCATAAGTGCTTCCATAACTTAGTTAGCATCTTATATGATTATGAGACAAGCCGCATATCACTAAGCATCGTTCTTTAGGCGAACCATACCTGCTATCTGCTTATCATGTCCTGCCAAATTTTATCGTCTTGCTGATGACAACCATAATAAAGTGGAAGATCAACCATAATACTCAGTATGTGGACAATTCATACTAGGGATTTCCCTGCGATTGTTCCTATTAGGCTTCTCTAAACTCTCAAGCTTTCTACACCTCTGATGGTCTACACACTCAATCCTAGATCCAACTTACTCAAATGGGACTAAACCCCGTTTGCCTCTGGGAAGTGAATCATTGTGTCGTCCCCGAGCCAACGAATCGATCATTTCTGTTTGTCATGCGGGGACCACCCAACGCTGACTGTCAGCCCACTCGACGGAAATTCTTCGGTCAGGGTACGTAATTCTTGTGCCGGGTTGCCGTCACTTTTATGAGGGCATTTAAGTCACTTTCCGAGACACTCCTGACGACCACTGAAATAGCTCTGTATACTGCAGGAGGAAAATGATGAAACAGTAGCTTTTCATTAGGGAATCGACTGGATGTCGGGTATGAATACATGAAATGTGGGAGTAAAAAAGGAAGTGCACGGAAAGTAGCAACAGGGGCTAGTTCACCGCCCCTGGCAGAATGTGCCCATACCCAGCAACCGAATCGTGCCGCAGACCCGCCACGAACAGACCATCGCGGGTTTTCTAGCTTAGTAGAATCTTTAGATGAGCACAAAGGATACTGCCAGGGTCCGCCGGTAGCTCGCTTCTAGTTTGTTTAAAGCCGAACGATGGTCACCGGATCGCAGCAAGACCTGTTCAAGCACCTGATCTCTCATGCTGCATCCCTATTAGGATGGTAGAGCAAGACCAATCGCATCTTTAGAATTGTGTGCAAAAGCATGCGCTTGCACAACTTCTTGACAATTTGAAAATTTTGAAAACATGCTAGCATTAGGGATTGAAAACTTCGTAGTCGAAGAGACGGGACTGTCCAAAAACTCTAGTACTACGACCTCCTGGAATTATACGGTTCCGCAAGCTCCGCAAAGTAGCATTGACGATCGACAAACTATTTTTTGTTTACACTGGGAGAACGAAATTCAGGGACATAATCTGGTTTTTCCTTCTCAACCGATCTAATAATTTCTTGCTATTTCTTATAATTCAGAAGCACCAATCAAGGAAAAGAGTATTACTTTTCAGTGAATCCTTGATCAAGAGGCCATCATTGATAGATCAAAACCATATCTCCGATGAATCAATGATAATTGGCGACCCACCTATCAATTATCCTTATAGAGAAGATCTTTTAGTGGGAATCCATACAGATGACTCGCCTGGCGGTCGTTGGCAGTCGAGACCCTTCCGTTTGCGGAAATCGACCACCTTCCCCACCAAGACCAATCCGAGGTCTTACACTACATAAACATGGAATGAACTTTGATATTGACCTCATCACTGTGCTTGAAATAGATTGCGACTCGAACATATACAAGGCATAAGGCCCGATATGGGAATTGCACCCCTAGGTAAAAAGGCTATTCCATAGAAATGGGATAGCTCCTTGAGCTGATTCTCGTATTGTCTCCGCTTTAAAAACTGTATCGATGATACTTGCATTTAGTAAATACAAGGCATAGGTGCTAATAGTGACGTCGGCGATGGAAAGAGTGATTGAATAAATATCTCAGGGTCCAGTATTAAGGGCGGGGAAGATAACTGATGTGAGAATGGGATGATTTGAATCACAGAAGAATCGCTATTCTTCAATTGAGCTTGAACTATAATCCACGATTAAACCAACCCCGTTGAAAGACCTGCATCAGAGAAGATGAAATTCCACAAGCGACAGCCCTCACAGGCGTCTACTCTGGCTGGGCCTCCTGGCCCCGGTGGCCGTGGCCAGCTGCCGATGATACAGATGCCGGACCAGATGCGCTTCAATTTCCTTTGCATGTTTGGCGAGTTCGTGGGCACCTTTTTGTTCCTTTTCTTCTCCTTCGCTGGAACTCAGGTCTCCAACACACCTATGCCGGCACCCGGGTCTTATCCGAATACCTCCAATCTCTTGTACTCAGCCCTGTCTTTCGGTTTCGCTTTGACTGTCAATGTTTGGGCTTTCTTCCGAGTAACCGGTGGTCTTTTCAACCCTGCGGTAAGATTTTGAGTGAGTTTAAACGCAGAGTATGAGATTCTGACAATAAGTAGGTGACACTCGCGCTGTGCTTGACCGGTGGTATGCCTGCAATTCGCGGTTTGATGGTCTTCCCTGCTCAACTCGTCGGCGGCATTGCTGCTGCGGGTGTTGTCAGCGCCCTTTTCCCCGGCCCTCTTAACTGTGCGACACGATTGGGCGGTGGCGCCTCTATCTCGCAGGGTCTCTTCATCGAGATGTTCCTGACAGCTCAGCTCGTCCTTGTCATTATCATGTTGGCTGTCGTCAAGCACAAGTCAACCTACCTGGCTCCTGTCGGTATTGGTCTTACTTTCTTTGTTTGTGAATTGATCGGTAGGTCTTCACCATCACAATTTTTCTTCACCGTTCTTGCGCTCTAACCAAACATCTCTCTCGTAGGTGATTACTACACTGGCGGTTCTTTGAATCCTGCCCGATCCTTGGGACCGGACGTCATCAATCGCAGCTTCCCCGGATACCACTGGATCTACTGGGTTGGTCCGCTGCTAGGATCGCTCCTGGCCTCTGGCTTCTATCACCTCCTCTGCTGGGTCCGCTGGGAGAACATTAATCCCGGTCAGGACTATAATGAGTGGGAGGACAAGGTTCGAAAGGACTCACTGGTTTCGGAGCACACCATAACTGATCCCATCCACCATGGTAATGCCCAATATATGAGCAACGGTAATGCTAGCAATGGCGTCGCCCGCCCTCCTGATGCTACCAATGGCATTGCCCGCCCTCCGACCGCTGAGACTGCCCCTGAACAACAGGTTTAAATGTCAATCCAGATCGCACCATGGGGAGATGGTGTGATTTTCGGGGAAATGGGTGGTTGAGGTAGATTCAAATACCTGTCGAGGATTTTTGTGCAGCAGTTATACAAGGGGCTTTGGCCGAGGCCATGTCATTGCGGAGAAGGAAACGCGGACGTAATCTAATGTTTTTTGGCCTGCTGTATATCCATTGTTACTTTTGTTTTCTATTAAGCCAGAACTCGGTTATCTTGATCAAATTCTCATCTCTTGCCGAGAATGATTCACTTCTCGAATTTGAAACAATATATCACTCATGAAAAGTAAAAAGTCTCTAGGATGTCTGGTAGAAGATGTTAGCCATGGCAAAGATTTTATCAATGCTTAGATGTTCGCAAGCCTTGTCTATACACACTAATCGTAAGGCGAAGGCCGAGTTCCGACTTGGCAATGCGCAACCTATAGTGGCATCACGCGCCATGCGATCGTTTATGTAAGAGATTGGTCAGCCTTTTCTGCTAATGCAATGCCTGAAAGTCTGATTCAATGATCAGAGATGTCGGACTGTCTAGATACAGATGGCCTAAGGTGCTAAGCGAAGCTTAGCGGAGCTGTGACCCGACGATCACGCGGGTGGCCTTAGGCCCCCGACATACATTTCTAGGACCCAAATGTAAATTTTACCATGATTTTGATTATTTCCACAGGCAGTGATTCGAGCTGCAGAGGCACCGAGGCTTAGAATATGTGAATAATTTTGGTCAGTTTACACACTCTTCTTGATTTCTACTTAAGTGCCTTTCTAAATATCTAGCGCCCTGGTTTCCAGGGAGCCGAGCTCGAAAACACATCAAGTAAAGGGTTTCAAGGATTCTCAAGACAAAGCTGAAGCTCTTGATTGGAAATGTTTCAATCTTAGGACCCCTCTCTTATCCTCCCGGATAAGGCGTTCCATATAAATGACCATTAACGATAAGTCAGAGGATCCACTGCAAATATGAGATCTACAAACAGAAGAGTGGAAATCGGCTACCTCACGGCGAAACTTGCCGAAATCACGCATATAAAATGCGTGACCTGCCTATTCACGAAAGAGAAAAGTTCAATCAATATCCTTTATCCAACAATTTCACTTCCCTCAATCACCATGATAGTTGCAAACCGCCCTGGAGCTCTCACTGTGGCGGCTTTGATCATAAGTCTGTCCTCTTCTGCTCTTGCATGCCTGGAAATTAAAGGAAATACTTGGAGCCAAAATACTTTTACAGATGGCACGATCACTACAATTGATAACGGCGTTCAGACATGCAGTGGTTCAGTAGGCAAAGGCGATCAGAACGTGGGTATGTTTTCACTCTATTAACCGAAACTCTTCCTTCGTCCACTCCCCTTAGCCCCGGACCTTACCCCGATTTGAGTTAGTTTTCTGATGCGAAGAAAAGGCTGCATTTCTGGTTACTCTCTGAACTATGACTATACGGACAACGACTACTATGGGCCTATGCCGATAACCTACTGTAACCCATCAAACTGGTAATTACCTTACGGATTGGCCTCTCTCCCTCGACTAAAAATATAAAGCTAATATGTCTTGTGATAATAGTTACGGTATTAACGTTCCACTGAGCTGTCCTGAGCCCCAGTATCGCAGTACTTGCAATTTTGACTTTTGGACCTTCTGTTGAAAGCAATTCTGCAGACATGGTCGTAGCAAAAGCAGCATTTGAGGGCTCAGTCTCGAACCGAAAAACCGGAGAGGCAAGACAAGAGAGGCTACATAATCTAGTTGTTTATTTGGTGACGGAATTTTGGTTGAATTTAGGGTGATTTAGCCAAATATTTTCGTCCTATTGATGTAGCTTGCTTACAGGACCGCAATTTCTCAACAACTTTGCGACCTGCACATTCACTCCAAACCTGCTGAGATCGGACCGAATTATCTGATCTCTCCCACTCCTTCCATAAAGACCCACTACCGCGCCATCTTTCTTGATAGACCTGATTTTCAACAATCTTTTCACATTGAACAGCCTACCTAGGCTAGAAGATCTCCTAACAGTCCGAATCCATCTGTTTTGCCTCCCATTTCTCATGTGATTTCTTATTCCATAAATACTGCCGGTCAAAACACAAGTTTGACGGATTTCAATTCAGTTAAACGTCTTTGTTGTTTACAAGATAGATTGACCTTCTAGTATCCAGTCACTCTTCATCTGACCTTATCGAGTATTCTACGCCTCTTGAGTACCTGATCGTTTATGCGTACATACGATCTTGTGCGTGCGTTTTTCTCTGTGCCCATGGTTCGGTCACAAACGAGTTTCACCTCCTACTGTACATTTTATAAGAATCTTCGCGTAGTGTCGATTATACTGATTCTTTATGCAGGCTTTAACGAGAAGTTATCCCCTAGGCCTAGGGCTGCGTGCTCGAACTATCTACGTGGTCGGTATAGATCCACATAGTCGGGCTCTGTATACTGTAGGAAATTCCGCACTCGGTTACCGCTAAGGATATAGATCAGTGGTTGGATGAATCAGAAAAGGCATAGCGTCATGCAAAATAGCGTTAATGAAAGAATTGAAAAGAATTTAAGACGTGGAATTGAATTTCGAGCGCGACTGTATCTGGCTTGCTATTGAATGAATGGAAAAAGGTAGACCTGAAGACGCGCTACAACTAAACCTAACCTATGGGAGTAATTACTGTAGTACGAAGCTATTCCAACATACTCAAGGCGATGGAGTTCGGCGGTGTATTGGTAGTAGACGTGGTTAGCGACGCTCTGCGTCATATCGCGAATGAAATATAGTTTTGAATGGGGAAGCCTCGACCCATATTTTGTGATTGATCTTGTGCGACCTTCCACACAGCGAGTGATCGGCTACTTACCAGTCTGGAAGAAGAAGCAGATCTCTTAGAGGGGTATCGAGGTTGCACCCCTCTATAGCGTTAACAATCAATTACCATATCTTACATTATGTAAAAACAATGGTCAATTTGTACGGAGTAAAGGCTAGTCTTTACCTGGCTAGTGGGCATGGGTACATCGTGCTGTTATTTGTCGGCTTGAGTAGATCCATTCTTCTTCATCCTCTACTCCATCGTTCTTCGTCCTTTTGTGAGGTGGAAAATCAATCTGTGAGCATAAGACCGGGAATTTGATTTCGAATTCGGCAGTATTGGTGGGCCCATTATTTTGCTGGCGACAAGAGCAAGAAACCTTCGAGCTTTTTGCGTTGAAAATAGTGATCGCTTATGATAAAAGATTGGTCAGCGTTGTCCGCTAATGCAATGCCAGAAAGTCTGATTCGATGATCAGGGATACTGCAATAAGGAGCAGATTTGCCAAGCCAGTCAGGAATTTTGAAGTCTCTCTCTGCTACATTGAAGATGGTATGCAGAATTCATTTCACTAGATAGTATCAAAGCTTTGTGCGATTCGAGTATCAAACCGAAAATACATAAAAATCATCTTGAAAATATCCACCGAGAACTTTCTTCATCTTCTTTGCTTATACTTCAATACTGTAGTCGTACTGTAATACTCAGAACGCCGATCAATTCATCGGTACATGTAAGCTGCGTCCATCCCACAGCAGCACGGGCAGAACTGCATCATACCAGCCGTGGTAGCATCACAAGAGACGTAATCTGCCTTGTAATTTCCTCCAAGCCTCGCCTCTTGACCGATATCATTCTTATCTTGACAAAGGCAAATTCACGACCAGTTCGCGGTGAGGAAAAGGGGTGCAGGAAAAATGGTACCTAAACGCGCGCATTTGACAAGTCACTCACCATTTCAGTCTCCACCCAGCCACCATCAGCCTTGCAGTCTTGCGGAACAAGCAAAATCGGACCTCGAGGCTTAAGGGTTCGATGGAAAAATCAACACGAGTATCGGAACGTTCTCTACAAGCGGAAATTCATCCTCGGCAGCTACATAGATCTGCAGAGGCAACAAACCAAACGTGCAATTCACAGATCTTACCCGCTCACAGTACTGCAAGACAGGGGTTCGTACCCGGCCTCTTCTACAGTAGCCCAGCCCACTGGACGAATCGAGGATGTGCAGATCAACCAATTATCCAATCTCGCAGGTTGAAGACCATCCCTTCATGCACTGACTATCAAAGGCAGGCTCGGCTGGGCTTCTAGGCCCAATCCCTGCTGGGTGTCCTACATAAACATCAGGCAGCCCCTCAGTAGCGTGCATCGATTCTCCCGACCGAGTCTAATTCACATGTCGCCATGCACTCTAAATCATCTACGGGAGGAGATGAACGAGACTCGGAGGCCGGCGGCGTGGCCATCGCGCTGGAAATTGAGAACCCGAGTGATTCGCAGTTGCTGGGTGAGTTTGCCTATAGTGGGGAGGACGGATTCGTTCGGTCGCATGCTGATGCTTGTCTGTCCGCGCCAAGCCAAAATGGGGTATAAGCAGAAATTGAAGCGACAGTACTCCACGCTGCAGATGTTTGCGATCGCGTTCAGTATCATAGGGCTTGTACCGTCTATCGCGTCGACTATCTCATTTTCGCTTCCAGCGGGTCCTGTTGGTATGGTTTGGGTGAGTTTGTTCGGCCTCGTCCCTGGACAAATAATCTGTTCGTTCGGTCGCTGATGCGCGATCGGGTCAGGGATGGTTTACGGCTAGCATCTTCATTATTATTGTTGCACTAGCTATGGTATGTTTCATGATCCCTTGGGCTGTAAACCGGATGATATCGTTGATGAGTGTCTAGTCAGATTTGGCATCAGCGATGCCCACAGCCGGTGGCCTGTATTGGTGGACCCATTATTTTGCTGGCGAGAAGTACAAGAATCCTTTGAGCTTTTTGATTGGATATAGCAACACACTGGGTTTAATTGGCGGCATATGCTCAGTCGACTGTGAGTGGGTCGTTGCAGCCGGAAGCGAGTAGATCTAATGTTGGTTATTCTAGATACTCTTGCTCTCATGATACTTGCCTGTGTCTCTATCGCTGGGGAGTCAGACTGGACGCCGTCCCGTGGTGAACTCTACGCTGTTTATGTGGCTTTGATCCTTTTTCATGGGCTTTCTGCTATCGTCACCGGTCGTTTAATGCCAAAGATTCAGACAGCCTGTATTTATATCAATATCGGGCTGGTAATTGCTACCGTGATTGCACTGCCTGTCGGGAAAGTCGCTCGAGGTGGGACATTGAATTCGGGGAAATACGTTTTCGGTCATGTTGAAAATCAAACTGGATGGCCGACTGGATGGGCTTTCATGCTTTCATGGCTTGCTCCGATTTGGTCTATTGGCTCATTTGATTCGTGTGTGCATATGAGCGAAGAGGCTATGCATGCTGCTAAAGCTGTTCCACTAGGTATCATGTTTTCGGCTGGCTCGGCTTTTGTTTTCGGATTCCTGGTGCTGTCTGTCATGGCCGCTACTATGAATCCAGATGTGTCGGCAACTCTCAGTACGAAGTTTGGACAACCAATGGCACAGGTAGGGACAGTTGGTCAACACTCGGCATGCACGTGCTGACTTGATATCGGCAGATCTACTACGATGCACTCGGAAAAGATGGTGCTTTGGGTTTCATGATTGTTCTATGTATCGTTCAGTATCTGATTGGTCTCAGTTTGGTGAGTCTCGCCATCCCATTGCAAAAAGGCTTGTCAGTGTACTTACTTATTGCCTAGATCGTCGCTGCATCGCGCCAAGCATGGGCGTTTTCGCGTGATGGCGCATTTCCATTCTCAACCTTCTTTCGCCATATCAGCACGCGAATTCAGTATCAGCCGATTCGTATGATCTGCGGCCTTGTTGTGGTATGCCTCATCTTGGGTCTGTTGTGCCTAATCAACAACGCTGCCACGAATGCCTTGTTTTCCCTGTTTGTTGCCAGTAACTATCTATCTTGGGGCACGCCGATCTTTTGTCAAGTGTTCTGGGGTGAAAGTCGATTCCAGCCTGGCGAATTCTACACTGGCCGGTTTAGCAAGCCGATCGCGTGTATTGCTGTCGTCTACCTGCTATTTGGTGTGGTCTTATCCATGTTCCCGAATACAGGTCCGAATCCAAGCCGTGCGTGCTCACCTATTTTCCCCTTTCTTTGAACTGCGCCCGCGCTGACAATAACGTTCTTACAGCGCCCGACATGAACTATACTGTTGTAATCAATGGCTTTGTGTGGATTGGGTGCATGGCCTACTACTTCCTCTTTGCCAGACATTGGTTCACTGGCCCACGAATGACAGTCGATGAAAGCAGTGCGATTGGGTCAGATAACACTGCTGTCATTTCCGATTTTAACAGCTCACGCTTTCCAAAGGAAGAATGAACCCCTTGGTTTCTGGAGATTTGATGGATTGATCCTGTTCCTTTTTGCCGTTGCAGGCTGATTGCTGGATGAATCGGGAAATATATATCCGTCCAATTAGCGTAAACATGACTCAGCATCATGTCTCCTAAGCAACTTTACACTAAGCAATTCAGTGTGTTTGATTAAAAGGACTTATGTAAAATGTGGGAAATTTGCAATTTACACTATGAAAATCTCTAGTTGTTTGCTAGATTAGCAATGGTTGTTTATGCTGTTGTGGAGGGTGGATCTTTCGCTAATAATAGGGGCCCAGGATGACGTTGAGACCCCCCACACTTCCCCTCTATTCCAAGCCAGGGGACCCTCAAACTCAGCAACGTTGACACAGGATTACTTGGCTTCAAGCTTAAGTCCAGTTGCAAGAGATTGTCTTGCACTCAGCCTTCGACCACTATCATGAGTCAAAATCATGACGGTCTCGCAGAGTTGGAAGACAGTGATAGCCATGACTTTCCCCAACCACCAACCAGGCTCTCAACAGAATCTGCGAATAGATCAAGACAGAACACCCAATGGAAGCCTTCGTCAAGAACAGTTGAAGAAACACTAGCCGAAGGACTCTGCAATGAAGATCTCTGGCTGTTGATTCGGCGATTCAACAAAGTATGCACAGGAACTGGCTTTCGTTGTCTCTGGAGCTAACATGTGATCAGCAAATATACCATGTGAAAGCTGTTCAAGATCCGACCGGGCGGAAGTTAGATCTGAATCGAGTCGATGATGAACAGTTTCCACCTGAGAAGCTGCGCATGACCATCGAGCGGTTCTATACGTCGGTTGTCGTCGGTGTGATTGAGTTCATTCGACATGTTGGGAGGCTAAGATCCTGGAGAGAGCCCGGGCGCACTTCTGCCTTTGCATTGGTATGTTACTTCTTGCTAGTATGTTATTGTATGAACGAATGCAGAGAGACTTATTATCCAAGGTCTACTTTCTTTCATGGTACATGAATTTACTGGTTCCCACCCTACTGAGTGTCATTATGGCCTTAATCATGTTTCCGCCTATTCGACCGATTCTTTTCCCTCAGGCTCCAGCGGTCAAAGACGCAAACGCATCGACAAGCAAGACTGGGCAACCCGAGTCCCGGGACAGTCTTACTGGAGCGCCGGAAACTCACAAGGGCGAGGCGGCTGAACAAGAAGCTAAGAATATGATCGACAATGTAGCAACAATTGCTATGGAAAGTGCTGCCGGAAAGTATGGCCAGGCTGTACCCCAGGATCTTGATGAAGTACCCCCTGAGTCTGAGGGAATTGATATCGGGATTAGTCCTGAAGATGCCGCGCCGGGGGATCTTGGAGAAGACAAGACGAAGAAGCCCATGAGGACCAAAATGGCTCGGGGCACAGATAAGGTCATGCGTGCAATCAGTGATATCACAGACATTTACGAACAGTTTGGAAAGTGGGTTGGACCTGGCCTGATGAAAAACGCTTTGAATCTTCTGCTAACGCAAAGACTAGTCTTATGTCTCCCACCCCGCCGTTTCTCTTGGTCACGCCACGACTACGTCTTTTGGGCATATTGGGCTTCATCTGCTTAGTATTTCCTTTCACTTCAAGTCACTCTATCATCAAGGCGGTCGGATTTATTTTTGGAATTGGATTCTTCGGTAATCCACTCTTAACATTTGGAATGGCGTTCTTGAATCGAACAATTCCTAATTGGAAGGATCATATGGACATTCAAAAGTATGATCACCAATACACAAACACCCGATACTCTGCTAACACGAATACAGGACACTACTGGACGGGGTTCCCACGAATGCACAACTGACCCTGACACTGTTCCGAATCGGAGAAATCAACTCCTCTCCATTACCACCGCCACCGAACTCTGGCGATAATGAGCCATCATGGCCAATTCGCCGTAAAAAGTCCCAGGCCAAACTCCTGACCCAAGGCAGCAACCTTGATCTCTCGCTCAGTCCTGAGGCAAGTTCTGGCGAGCCTCTTGGGCCGGCCAAGCCAAAGAAACGATTCTTTTACAAGCTCGTCAAGTTCGTCCGTCGCACTATCGCAACCGCCATTAGAGGACATATTGCCTTTGACCGAGCCATGGCAATTGCTGGTTCAGCGCATACGAAGAACCTGATCACAATGCTCCAAAAGAAGCATTTCTCGTCTAAACCATTTGGGCCTCTCAAATTCGATGCGAAATTCATGAAGAAGCGAGGCGCAGCGGTAATTGACTCCACAAAGGAGCCACCCATCCTGTACTTTACGACCTATCAGTCGGCGGGACTGGATGATCTAAGCATTGAGAGTCGCAAAAAGAATTCAGTCCTCTTCCAGATCCCTGTTACGGAGATTCAGGAATTGAAGAAAACTGAGGGCTTGGGGTGGAAGGGTAAATTGATAGTGGAGCTGACGGCTGGTAGCAAAGAGGCAGCTGATGGCTTGCTCGTTATCGGGAAGGAAGAAGGGCAGTCGTTCCATCTCACTGGTATGAGGTCGCGTAATATGTTGTTCAACAGATTGGTGGCTATGGATGCGCAATTTTGGGAGAGTCGTTGAAAACGTGTGTATTTATGAATTGACAATGTGATCGTTTTACAGAGAAATCCATCGACCGTGGCTATTTCCGAATACCTGCACAAAGGAATATTCCTCTATTCATGCTCTGGATTATCGTTGCTTGACAAAAACTCCTGAATGGCGGTCTGGAAAGCATCGTATGTCGTGGACGAGGGGAGAAACCTGAGGGTGCGACTGCCTGGATCAAACTCTCTCGTGGCACTTGAATGATTCTATTGCTACAAATTAAGATGATGACACTTCCATCGTGGAGAAATTGAATAAAAAATTTTCTGATTCAAGCAAACTTGAGTATTGCACTATATGTACAGCCAACGCCAGGATTGTATCGCATATTTCTAGCCTATGCAAGCGAGATATGTATGAACAAGTTGAAGGAAAGTCGTAGAGAAACGTCATCACCATAGTTTTTACTCGCTGGTGATCGCAGGAGAGACATCATACAGGATTGACCCCTTCTTACAGGGCAACCATAACACCGAGCATGCCAGCCATACCAGCGACAGCAGCACCCATAGCCTCAGGGCGGGTCATAGCACCATTAGTGCTGGTGGTGACAGCGCTGGAGGAGGTCGCAGTGCCGGTGGTAGAAGAAGGGGCAGTAGTCATTGTAGAGGCAACGGTGGTAGTCTGGCCGTTGGAGTTGGTGGTGGTGAACTGGCTGACCCAGGTGGAAGCACGGCTGGCAGCATCGGAACTGATGGACTCGGCGGCAGACCTGATAGAAGAACCGGCAGTCTCGGCGGCAGAGGCAATGGAGGAAGCTTCCTGAGTGATGGAGCTAATGGCAGCGGCACCACCGGTTGAAGCGGCGCTTGCGAGAGAGGCAGCTTCCTGAGTGAGGGAGCTAACGGCAGCGGCACCACCGGTTGAGGCGGCGTTTGCGATGGAGGTAGCTTCGGCAACGACGTCGGAAGCAATGGACTGGCCGCCAGAGGCAGCGGCAGAGGCGACGCCCTCGGCGGCGGAGATGATCGAGTTCACGTCAATGCCATCAGGGTTTGCCAGGGCAGCGCTGGCGAGGAAGAGGGCGGAAGTGAGGATGGTGAACTTCATTTTGAGTGGAATTTATTGGACAATGTTCCGAGTGAAGGGAGTACGTATGATGCTAAGGCGAAAGGTAGGTTGTTTATTAATGTGGGATGATATTAAAAGATGAATATGTACAGAAGAAGTGAACTCGACCTGGGCCCTGGGATGTCTTTATATCTACGAAAAGGAAGTGTCAGTATCCACACGAACGTCAACAGAAGCAGGAGAGTTCAGTCACTAGGCTACGAATTTGGCAGTGGCAACATGACCTCAGCCAACGAAATGGGGAAATTCCCAATGGACGATCTGCACCAGCTGGGCTGCGCCGAGTTGTCCGAATGATGAGACCGTCGTAGAAACTTGGTCAGGCCAATCGTCATGTCATGGCTCCACTGGGGACCTCGGTGCGGCAGACAATTTGTTTCAATATTCTTTGCGACCCCATAGACTCGAGACTGTGGGCCGAAGGAGCTGCAAAATCCACACCCGTAAAGTTAGGTCTTGTGCTTGTCGGCCATTTTCTGACAGCGCCGTCCTGCGCATGAACTGAACCGCTTGGTCGACACAGCCTGGTTGTCAGTCCTGATTTTAGAAACGAGCAAGTGCTGGATACTCTGCTGCCTTGTGGATCTCCCAACAAATTTGCTATGGCCGGAACCCGCCGCATGTGTTGCACGCCACAGCCTCCAATTATTCACCCCCTGAGGTGGAGATGGATGCCCACTGGGGAAGATCTCCACCGATCAGCCACTGCCCTAAGAAGAAAAGTGACGAGGCAGGACTGTGATTGATTCTTACCCCGGTGGACCAATTGCCATGTTTTGCGTCAGCCAATGCTATCGCTCTGGACAAGGTGGGCGAAAAGTCTCCACGTTCGGGGTAGATCGTTTCCCTGCATCAGGCTCTCAATCCGATGAAATAGGCCAAGGGACCAAGAGCCTTCGATGACGTTCTTTTCCGGCGGGTCGCACCGCAAAACAGGAGATGGTTGGAGAAAATGCTGCCGTTGGTCTAGGTCTACGCCACAGTGAGGCGAAGCACCTCGGATCCCTTCGGATCAGGTGGCCTCAGGCGTCAAGTTCACAGCCACAGTCATTTGTTTCTATAAACAGAATGACGGAACAACAAAAAGCCCGTATGACTAAGATTATGACCCATGGCACACTTTTGGTGTAGCGGAACATATGCCCCCATCTGGGTTTGAACGGACACCTGATTTTTCGGGCGGGAGTTGCAGGATCCAGTCAGCACCAGTCCCTTCTCGTACTTCTTGGATGATGGGCCCAGAAGCCTGACCAGATGGCTGAGCTAAATTCGCTGTTAGCAGCTATTGGTTGTGGCTGACGACCGTATCAGGCAGTCGATACGTCGAAGAATGCGAACGAGCAATATACCACACATCGGGTCTCATCTAGAAATTAGAACGAATTGAATCATTGGAGTAACTCGGTTTCCATTAGACTAATTGGTATCTTAAAGTCTCATTCATGCCACGTGCTATGTCCAAAGGCATTGCTATACACACACCAAAACACCAACGACTATCTCCCCCAAAGATCCCACTTGGAAAATTAACCCGCAAATTCACCGTATGCCTGAATAATACCCCCCCATCCACCAGCATGACTGTCCTCTCGTGGACTAGTCTTCCCATCCAACACAATAACTTCCGTCATGCGGGTGCTTATCGAATACCAAATAAGATTCTGCGGTGCACCCGTCACCCGCATCATATTCGCTTGACATTTTCCTTGGCAAGGCTCATTATATAGACCGTTCCAGAAGCCGTCGAAGAAGGCCCAAGCGGCTGAATTGTATAAAGCGATATTCGATCCTCCATCCACGTTGGTCGCCAATGCAGTCCGGCATTTATCATCGTTTGGTGTGCACCATGAGAAGTCAGGGTCACCAATTTCGGAATCGACGGTCCAAGGAGCTGGTGCCTTCTCGAACTCGCCCGATCCCTGCATATATGGTGACTCGCTTTGCAGCAAGCCTGCGAAGACGTTTGCTGCCTTATGAAAGTTATAGTTATATAGCCAATGGTGCTCGGAGCCTGTTCCGGTGAGCCAAGTGCCCTTGGTAGACTCGACGAGAATGCCGCGGCCGGTAGAGATGATGGTGAAAAGAGACTTGCTGTCCAAGTTATGATCGGCCGTCCATCCCCAGAAATTTTCGATGTATGCGGAGGAGGTCTCGGTCAAGTGCATTACCATATATGCAGCCATGCAATCTTTCGGGTCTTGCGATGTGCATGTGGTGGATATGCTCGTTTCAGCAGTACCTCCAACCATGACCAGTGTGTTCCAGAGTCCTACATCTCCAGGCTGCTGACCGGCCGCATTGATCTCCAGCACCTTTGCACCGGGCAAAACCTCGGCCACGGAAAATCGCATGTCCTGAATTTCGATGACACCAACGTCGCCCGGATTACCCACTCGGACGACGGCTCGAGGGCTGCTTGAGTTTCTGAAGGCATCGCCGTATCCAGTAATCACAGACCAGGCTTCACCGACGATCCGAGATCCGATCGGGATAAGGAGGGTATCCGAGACTTTATACACCCCGAAAGGAATATAGGTTATCTTGCAATTGGCGGCATTCAGAGCCAGGATCGCATTCAGAGCCACGGTATCGTCAGTGACTCCATCGCCCTTGACCATATGCCCAGGAACAGTCTTCACATTGACAATATCCGCAGCACTGAATCCAGCATATGTTGGTTGAGCTTTGGTAAAATACTTCCCGTCGACAATTAGCTGGGGAGATCTGTGGGTATTCCACGCTGCTCCGGGCGCGTATGCTCCGGGGACCATGGTTCCCCAGACCCAAGTGTCGACATGTGCCGTTGCCTCCAAGCGAGTATGACCATTGGTGTCAATTGCGATGGGCTCCTTTGAGTTATACTGAAGGTTTTGAATCAGGAACTGACTGTTCTGATTGCCAGTATCATGCGACGAGTCGTGGAACCGAATCAGGGGACCAGAGTTTCTGGATACCGAGTCCAGGATCACGAGACTACCAAGAGCGTTGGTGGTCATGTTGACGCCCGTGCCGCATGATTCGAAGACGGCGCCCTGCAAGAGCACCGTCCACCCACCAGAGGCTTCGAATGCAGTGCCACAGGCGATGAAGCGAACATTCTTGAAGTTGACTTGCTGATTTGAGTTGATTATGCCGGTCGCACCACCCATAATAGTCTACGATTCATTAGAGATTGTTGTGAAGCTGACTGTGGAGATACTAGACACTTACCACGTCGGTGACTGCGATCGTTGAGCCGGCCACGATATTGATGCCCGTGTGTCGACTCGGCCCATTCGGCATGCGGACCTGAATATTAGTCAAGCCAGAGCCCTGAGCAACTCCCCATTGCAATGCAGTGATCGATTGACTCGGTGATACAGCAGTGGTATCCAGAATCACATTCTTGACGAGCATCATGAAACTAGTCTCCGGGTTGCCATTCATCTTATCATAGCCCATGATGAGGAACTCACCTTGAAAGTTGGGTCCGGCCTTGATGATAGGCGGGTTGTTTGGATCGCCAACAATGATTGTGCCCACAGTGAGAGTGAGCGTACTACCAAGTTGATAAGTACCACCAGGAAGATAGACTTCAGCAGGATTCCGAGTGACACCGCTTCCCTTGCGACTGCCTCCATTCCCGTCGTCATCAATTGCCTTCTGCAATCTAGCTGTCTGGTCGCCTGTGCCGTCGTTGACAACAGAGTAATCCATGACATTGCGGAAAACAGAATAACGATTCGGAGCATTAGTAAATGGTGCATATCCTGCACCTGCACCATTGTGGTCCTGAGACTGAAGCCAGTATACATCGGTCGACTGCTCTGCAGGTCCAGGACACGTTTTCACGTTGGAAGCATCCGATGGACTCGCGGGAGTTGTAGGACCAGCACTACTCGTGTGGGCAATTTCGGTGGAAATGCTCAAAACTGGTGGAGATGACTGAATAGACGAAGGTAATTGGACAGGAGCAGCGGACTCGATGGGCGGCGAATGGATAGGAGGGGATGATTCAACCGGCGTTGACTGTGGTGAAGAATTGTCGGACTTGACGTTGCTAGACGGTGCAAGAAGAGAGCCTGTATCTATCGGGGCTATCTCGTCAAGCCTACACAGTCAACGTCAGTATCATATTATACGACCCTATTCATGCTCAGATCACATACTCAGCGGCCAGACTCAAAAACCATGGCGGTAGACTTATTCGAGGTGCTTCTACAACCTCACCAGCACTGGCACGAACTTCTGTAGCAGGAACAAATGCACCAGACACTGCTCCGATCAAAATTGCTATCGCAGCGAGAGAATATTGTTCCCGCATCGTGAATAGGTCTCAATCTCACACTCAGCAAACCGCAGAGAGGAGTGAAAGGTAGAAAAAGTGAACATGGACTACAGAATGAAACAAATAAAGGACCTAGGGCCTAGATTCCAGTCATTAAACAACAAGCACACTAGTTATGTGGCATCCATCTAGACTGGTATGCCGGCGAGGGCGTCTCGACCATCCGGAATGCAGCTTCAAGGCACCGCGGTAGCTCGGTCCGCACCGATACCCCTTGCACGCCAGGGTGGAACTCGAGGAACGTGTCACCGACTGGGATATTTCAGCCGAGCAGCATAGGCTTCTATTAAATTGCTTCAGACGGTCGGGAAGTTGTCGCAATGCCATCTCTATACTTTACATTTGCATGGCTATTGTTATTGAGCCAGAATTTTGATTTTACCCGATCAGGAAAGTGTGGCCAGGGTCTTTCAGGTATCCCTGCTGCCCAATCGGTCTAATCCGGTTTTTTTGGAAGAAATAGCCCAACTTCTCTCCTCTATTGTGCGGGGAAACCCATATTAATGGCGGAATTTTAACAGCTGTAGTGCGATCGTGCCAGTGCTGCGGGAAGTCTCTTGTTGCGTTGTTATTCGTATGCAATTGACCAAGAAGCTTGGAAACATTCCAACCTTGAGCAGGCAGAAATCGAGTCTGACGCGCCATGTTCCATCCCGATGATGATCCATTAGAGGAATACATGGTAGGGTCAATTTTATCGCACGGCTAGACGGCTTGTGAAAAACCATCGCTGCTTCCTTCATGAATCTAAAAATAGTTGAAAAGTATCTCAGTACTAATGTTCGCCGGTCTGACTTCTTGTAAAAGGACTAGCAACTTCAGCAGATCTCCACACAATAATCATCCCAAGCCCACAAACATCTTGACTTCTAATCCCTGTACATGATCCACCTAGCGTAAAATTCGTAATCCATGCCCTGATTCTGGATTCTGGATTCTGGCCGCCGGCTCGACTTTCGCCGCCCCTGCAGAAATCAAGCGTTCCACCAATTACTCTCACACCAACTTCTAGGCCATCGCAGCTCATCCAGAACACAGTGCTTCCATGCTTTCATCCACATTGATCTAATTCACCCCAATGATACGCCCGCGAACTGCAGCTTTATCCGGTATGTTTGTCCTGCTCTTCGTTTACGAAGAAAACCTAGCTAACATGACAAAAAGAAACCGCTCGAGCAAGATGACAAACAAATTTCGTGATCAAATTTCCCGGTATTATGAACACAGGTGCCATGTAACCTAGATTCTTCCGAAAATTCCCTGCGGGGTGATAGCTTTAGCTCCAAGTGCAAGGCATCCGCCAACAATAGTCATGGAGCCACTGAAATACGACATCTCTGCAAACCCATGATAATGATTGATCAATGCTCCATTCACCGGGGGTCCAATGAGCGCCGCAAAAGAGGCGAAACCCATTGCTATCCCCATGTAAGTTCCAAATTCCTGGGGGTTATCAACGCAGATAGTAAGAGCTGCAGTTCCGCCGGAGATGATCGTTCCCGAAGTGAATCCGACTGCGATGGAGTAGATTACCAATGCAGCGGTAGATTTAGCTTCGTCAAAGCAAAATATGACTACACCTGTCGCAAAGCCACCAATTGTAAAGACGTTCAATCTCCCAAACTTGTCTGCCAACACACCGGGAATTACTCGGCCAAATGTTGAAGCTGCGTTCAGGATTGCGAGTAGGTACGAGGCAAGCGTGGTTTCTAAGCCCCGAGACACTGCGTAGGTTGGAACGTAGAATATCGGGGCGAACATCCCAATAAACATAAAGAACAAGGCGGCAGTAATGAGACAGTATTTCAAGCTCTTCAAGGGCACGGCCATGAAGAATGCAGATTTCCTTGGTGGAAGGCGTGCGGTGACCGTGATGCATGAGAAGGCAAGCATTGGAGTAAGTAAAAATCCAATTATTCGTACCGACCAGCCAAATCCCAACGAAGTACTGTTCAGTATTCTTGACAGAGCAATAGGTATAACCACACCTCCAATCGAGGATCCTGCTACCACTGCTCCCAGAGCAGCGGCTCGCTTTTTATCGAAGTACTGAGTCACCGCAGCCATAGCGGGAAATTGAACAAGACCCATAGCGGATCCCATGAGAAGCCCCTGTGCGAGCATGAATTGCCAATATTTCTTGCATAGGCTGGTCATCATTATCGCAAAGATATACATAATAGCGCTAGGCCGAATAACCTGCGCCGATGTTAGCAGAGCCGTTTGATTTTTCGAAATGATTAACAGAATAGAAATGTACCCAAGCACCATATCTGTCGAAAAGTGGTCCTCCGATTGCACCGGCCATAAACTGAAGACAGGAAGCTAAGGATCCTATCCAAGCCACATCGTCTGCGGATTTGCCAATGAGCTGGTGGGAGAGATAGTATTCTTCAAACACACCGAATGCGTTTGCAAAACCTAGAGTAGAAAAGAAAATGCAGGATCCTCCAAATACAGCGAGCCAGGCTCTGAGTCCCCCATCTGGAGCGGTTAGAATAGCTTCTGATTCGACCTTATCGGCTGGAGGTTGCATATGCTTCGAATCTGACGATGCAGCGATCTCAAGGTCGGGGGAAGACATGTCCCAATTATATTTAGCAGGTATCTGAGCAAAGATATGATCTTGGCAGTGAAGTGAGAATAATCCGTAAGCTTTGGAGAAAAAATTGTGTCGTGCTGAAATTGAATTAGATGTGGCAGTCTTGAAGTATTCATATAGAAATGATACCATGCCAGTCATAATTTGGTTTGTCCGGCGGCGTATAGATCAAGCCACGGACTCGGACTCGGCCTCGGGAAAAGGTAGACGAGACGGACCAAAACCGCAATTCCCGACAGCCAAGGCGACAGCCTCGCCATCTTCTCATGTCCATTGAGAAATGTTCTTTTTTCTTTTCGACGAGAGTATCTGAGCGATACCGAAAGCAATCCCCGGAGAGCAGAAGAAATCGTCAGGCTCTGGTAGATTGAAGATTCAGCTGATCGCGACGCTTTCCTTCTTTATGGCCGAGCCCGAACGCCGACGGAGGCGGCCGGCTGTGTGCGTGGTGCTTCGTGAACTGGCTATGCAATCACCATCCGCTGACTTTTAGGAATGCAGCTCATGCACACTGTGTCGAAGACGCAAAATCAAATGCAATCGGCAATATCCATGCAGTAACTGCATCCGATCCAAAAACTCGAAATGCGAGTATGCATTTGTGCCGCCGCTGCCGAGGCGAACCACAGCTAGCGAGGCGACTGATCATCAGCGGTTGCCCGAATCTAACGGCTCTGAATCCTCGATTGCTTCTGAAGTGTCCCCCAATCTATGTTTTAGGAATATTTCTCTCAGCCAACCACCAGTGTCGGCGGCAGCAGCATCGCGGACAAGCCCCTCCACATCAGCTAGTCTCGGATCGATTCGAGAAGCTGAGTTGATAAGGAGACGGATCGAACATCTGGAAGAACAGCTGTCCAAAGTAACACAGGGGTCGAAAGCCTCTACTCCAAAAACTCCGAATACTGATAGCCAAACAGTGACAACTTCGTCACGTCTTGCCGGTACATTCCACATGAATCATGAGACCCCCACTGATGGTCACGCACATCCTATAACGCGATTCATGATGCACAAGACTCGTGTTTTTGGACAGAGTCACTGGATGTCTGGTGTCGCTCAAGTAAGTTTTCTTCCTATCCGCCTAGCTTAATGAATGAACTAGTAAACTTACTATGGCCTAGTTTGGGGATATACTTCTAATGATCGATCCCATTGCGAGTGATGAGACTTCAAAAGTCATTCTCGATTTACAGAAATGTAAAAATTTGGGCAGGATGATCAAAGAACGCCGAAGGCCACCATGGCCTACAGCTCTGACCTCAGACTTGCCCCCGAAAGAATTGGCGGATACGCTGGTGGATATTTACCTGCGAACGACGGAAACTTTCTATCGAGTCTTTCACATTCCATCGTTCAGGCAAGAATATGATGCTGTCTGGAGTCCTGGATCATCCCCTCAGACTTCGTTTCTAGTTCGATTGAAGTTGGTATTTGCTATTGGGGCGACGATGTACGACGACCGATTTACGCTACGACCTTCTGCAATCCGGTGGATCTACGAGGCACAGACCTGGATTTCAGAACCCGAGTTCAAATCCAGGCTAAACATTCAGTTTCTGCAGACTCAGATCTTACTACTGCTTGCACGTGAAATCGTAGGTGTCGAAGGGTCTTTCATATGGATTTCGGCAGGGGAACTCGTTCGAAATGCCATGTACATGGGCCTCCACCGAGACCCGGAACATCTCCCAAAAAGGACAACCTTTGTGGCGGAGTTCCGTCGGAGGATATGGAATACCGTCTTGGAAATCTCACTCTATTCAAGTATAGAGTCTGGTGGAAATCCCCTTCTCTCGCTCGAGGACTTTGATACGCATTTGCCGCAGAATTCAGACGATGAACAGATCATGCTCGAAAATCCAACGGTCAATCCAGAACATTCGTACACGCAAATGTCAATTGCACTTGCTCTCCGAAGGATGTTCCCTATTCGTCTTGCCATCGCGAAACGATTGAATGGAATCGGTGACTATAGTAGATACACCGAAACTCTTCGATTGGACGCTGAACTCCGCGCATCTTACAAAATCGCCTGCAAGAACCTACAAGCTCCAAGCAGTGATGGTACATCCTCGCTGTCAGACTTTCAGAAAAGGTATCTTGACCTTATCTTCCGTCGCTATATCGTCGCACTCCATACACCCTATTTTGCCGCATCCCAGCATGAATGTACATACGCTTTCTCAAGGAAGGCTGTTGTCGAGAGCTCACTCAAGATTTGGAACAGCGTCGTCTACAATCCATCAACAGCGACGTCTGCTAATTGCGTTGAGGGGTGCACTCAGGAAATCTATGATTTCCAGAGAATGTCGCTTTGTGGAGACGGAAGTTTGCGAACGTGTGCCGCACAAGCGTGCTTTCTTATTGCTTCTGATCTCAGAGCTCAAATCGAAGAGGAGGAAGGTCTTGGTCCGAAAACACTCAGGCCTGATCAACTGTCATTGATTAAAGACTCCATTTCATGGTCTTTGGACGCTTTAAGGGCTGGTGAAACAAATGCAAAATGTTACATGTTCTTTGAAATGGTGTCAACCATGTTGGATGGGCTTCAGAGCGGGCTTCGCAAGGACCAGTTGAGCCAGATGCTTGTCGAGAGTGCCGAGGGGGCACTAGCGAAATGCATTGAAGTGTTTGAGACGATACTCAGCGAAGATTCAGACGAGATTGGGCCCAGCCTGGATGACATGACTGATCTTGCTTCGTTTTCCCTACCGGAACTTATAAGCGACTGGGGATTCCTGGTAAGTCTAAATATTTGAGAGAGCCTGTATGGATTTGCTAACATGAATCTAAGAGCCAATGGCATCAATTTGACCTTGGTGTTGCCGAGCCGATGAATTGGGTTTACACTGGGTATCCTTAGCCCACTAAATCAAATGGAAAGACAAGTGGCAGTAAATGCAGACAAGAAAATCCTGTTTTTGTTTATTCTTTGAAGCTCAATGTGGGCTCTCAGATTATTGGGGTAGTCGGAGAAGTGTCCCGACGGGATGACGTTGAAGAAAGCTCAAAACTCTAAGCGGACCGACAAAAGTTCGAGTTTTTCTATGTCGATGCTTCTTCTTCGATGAGCTGTGATTGGATTCAGGTCTGATCTGCTTTTGCGGTGAGCCTAGGCAAGCGGGAGTATGCCCGAGAACTGTCGCCATGATCTCATCCGAGGAGTCAATGGCCACTTGCAATCTCCACTATTAACCGAATTCCTCTGAGATCCAACGCAGTCATTACACTTTTCTTCAAATTGATTGAACTGAACGACCGCATCGATAGTCAAAATTGCCGCTTTTGATGCTTACAAAGATCCTGTGTCGTAAGTCTGCAATGCGATATGGCATTCTGAGCCTTGAATGGCAGTTGAACTAAACAGCCAAGTCTGAGATATTGTCCCCGGTCTGCTCAATACCGTTATTGTGACCGCACAGTAGCTTAGAGCCCGAAAAGCATTATCATTCGCCATGTCTGAGCCAGACAGAAGGAATAGCTTTTCCTCACCCAATGGTCACGACTCGAACGACAGCACCGATGATCAACGATCCAGTTCATCCAATAAGTCAGAGAAGCGGAGCCAAGAACAAAATCAAGATCATAAAGGGCAAGGAAATGAGGAACCGAATGACAGACAAGAAATTTCACAAGGGGGCCCACCAGCATCTCGACATATCCATTTTCGATCCCAGGCCAATCTTGCTCAGGAAGTCAAACGCGAACAACCACGTGAAGATCCTCGCACAGAATGGGACAAATCATATGGAGTGGCTATACCACATCGGCCTTCAATGCCGTATTCTCATGAGTCGGCGGACATAGCGGATACCCCAGTGCAGGATCGAGAAAGCAATGAAAAGGGAGAGGCTGCCAAGGAGAAGCAACCGGAGGAAGCACCTCCCCGACAACCTCACCCAGAGGAAGCTGAGCCAAAAACCCCTAGTTTACATTATGCAAAGCGCAGAATTCTTCCTGTTATCGATAAATTAAAGCAAAAGGCTTCTCAACTTGGTGACCGACTGGGCCGGCCAACAGCTGATGGAGATGATTTACATGCCGGTGTGTACCACGCCGACTGGGCATCGGGCAGTCAACCACCAGTGTCAGACATAACGGACAGTCCACACAAGACTGATCAAGAGAAGCGACAAGACCAGGCACAAAGTAGCTCTGAAGCTCATCGGCTGGTGCGCGACCTGACCCAAAGTCATTCTGCCAAACGGCGCAAAACCCGCCCAATGCCGTACCCGCATACTGGCACGAGTTATATTGGAGGTGAAGATGAATCAGCGATTGAATCTGGGCTACGATATCGTTCTGGTGGAGGTGGAATTCTTTCGCAGCTGATGAAGCTGAATGGTGGCAATCAGCAGGGCAGGGGAGGGATGCCGTCGCGGACTCCGAGCCCATCTTCTTTGTCCGGGCCGGCTTCTCGGTCAGACTCGGAGTCTGGAAAACAGACACCCGGGCCTGGCAAAAAGGGCAAACCGCCGAAATGGTACAAACGACCTCCAAACACGTCAACTTCTACGTTAGTTGGGGTGTCGGATGACCTGAGCGGAGCAAGCACTCCAGTCTCAAGCGAGGTGCTCTCTGCTGCTTCACAGCGTCGTGGGAATAAGGGCGAGCGCAACATGACTTTAGAAGACGAGATCCGAGTGACTGTTCACATCGCGGAAATCATATGTCGACAGCGATACATTATGCAACTTTGCCGAGCATTGATGTTATTCGGTGCACCAACCCACCGTCTAGAGGAATATATGCAAATGACTGCGAAAGTGTTGGAGGTTGACAGCCAGTTTCTTTATCTTCCTGGTTGCATGATAATGTCTTTTGATGACCCATCTACGCGGACAACAGAGGTGAAACTCATCCGGGTAGGACAAGGTGTTGACCTTGCTCGGCTCTCTGATACGCATACCATATATAAGAACGTCATCCACGACGTCATTGGGATCGAGGAAGCTGTACAGGAACTGGACGATATTATGAAGCAAAATCCTCGGTTTCCCAAGTGGGTTGTCGTGTTGGTCTATGGTCTCGCAACTGCCACGGTTGGTCCATTTGCATTCAACGCTCGTCCGATCGACATACCCATCATCTTTATCAACGGATTACTAGTAGGGCTGATGCAGCACTTGGCTGCACCTCGATCCGTGTTGTATTCCAACGTTTTTGAAGTCACATCCACCGTGGTGACATCCTTCCTAGCTCGCGCCTTCGGTAGCATTCCACGGACGGTTGTCGACGGCAAGCGCCAATATCTTTTTTGTTTTTCAGCCATTGCGCAATCCTCGATCGCATTGATATTGCCCGGATTTCTCGTCCTATGCAGCAGTCTCGAGTTACAGTCTCACCAGATCATCGCCGGCTCGATACGGATGGTATATGCAATCATCTTCTCGCTATTCCTGGGTTACGGCATCACGGTTGGCACTACGGTATACGGTCTCATGGATGATCACGCGGTTTCGGACCTTCAATGTCCCAAAATAGGCGCATTCAAAAATCCATATGTGCAGCGCTTGCCATTTGTGACCATCATGACCGTCTGGCTCCTGATCATCAATCAGGGAAAATGGAAACAGCTCCCGCCAATGACCATCATAGCCCTCTCGGGCTATATCAGCAACTACTTCAGCACCAAGAAGCTAGGTTCGAACTCCCAAGTCGCCAATACCGTTGGTGCATTTGTTGTTGGGATCATGGGCAACCTTTACAGTCGTCTATGGCATGGACATGCTGCCACAGCTATCTTGCCGGCAATTTTCATCCTAGTGCCGTCTGGACTCGCCGCCACAGGCTCTCTGATCTCGGGCGTGCAATCCGCAGACGAGATTAAGCATAATATCTCCTCCCATGGGTCAGCGAGCTCGGCACCTGGAGCTGGTCTAGAGTCCAGTAGCTCAGTTTTTAGCTTGGGGTTTGGAATGATTCAGGTAGCGATCGGAATTACCATTGGTTTGTTCATCGCGGCGCTTTGTGTGTATCCATTTGGAAAACGTCGGAGCGGATTGTTTAGCTTTTAAGTCACTGTGATGTGGACTAAATTGAATGAAGACGATCTGTTTTTGAAGATTGAATGGGGTATAGAGTCTGCTCTCAGCATGACTTAGTCTTGCAGCACTTCTGCCATCTTCTAGAGGGCGGCCTCTTCTACAGCCGATGTCGGGCTTCAAGAATCTTATCTCCGAATTCATTCGTGCAGATGCACCTAGATCCTTCGAATCTTGATTTGTTTTTCATTTCCCCCCAAGATAGCCGAGATTCCCGCAAGGTAACAGTCCTACAGCTGGTAATAACTCCCACACGTGGGATACAAATCCGGAAGCGAATACGAACTCATAATTAGCAGGCTATGAGATAGGAAGGATTCATGCATATCCCCGTAGATCTTCACAGCTCGCTAGGATCACTGTACACCCACGGAATTGAAATCCGCTACCGGATCAGATAGGCCGCCGCCCCCTCCCAAACCGTCTAAGCAAACATCCAAACCCGCTTTCACAAAGTGCACATTAACTATGTGTTACCCTTTCTTCCTGCTACCAATTCCTACTTCCCAATTCCAACCCGAATCTAACCGCCCAACACGACCAAAACACAGAACCGAATCAAAAACCGAACAGTAAACCAAGCATCACGCCGATCTCCTTACCCCTGCCCAAATCAGCCTCCAAGTTACTCCTAGTGGTAGTGTCAGCGATGAAGATGTCCTGCGGGGCGCTGGGCACCATCTTCTCCAATTTCCTCTCTCAGCTAGCGCCCGTGATCAGCGAGCGAATCACACACGGCGCGCCGAGCATGTCTTGCCGATCAGCACGGCGTGTGGTTACTCACGATCGGAGAATCTCAATTTTATGCAGAAGCGCAGGAACGAGGTGGTATTCAGATTGGATTTTGGTTTTGCAGATGCGGTTAATGCCGACGGGGGGTTGAAGTTGTACAGCACACAAGGTGGAGTGACCCACCGAGATCAGGTGGAGTGACCCACCGAGATCAGGTGGATGGATTTGCGGGATGGACGGAGGTCGTTCCCTGGTAGATGGTATATATAGCCGTGTTGCAGCAGGGAATTCTGTGCTCTACAAAAGCTTCCGGTCTATTCCTCGCTTCTCTTCTCTTCGCTACACACAATGGTCAAGCTCGTCTCCCTCGCCACCCTGGCCCTTGCCAGCGTTGCCATCGCAAAGCCAACCGTCTATCTGATCCGGCACGGCGAGAAGCCCGACTCTGGCGATGGATTGAGCGCACAGGGATTGGAGCGCGCTCAATGTCTGCGCAATGTGTTCGGTGCCAGCTCGGGGTATAACATTGGGTATATTATGGCGCAGACGCCGAAGAGCAGTACGTCACCGTCACACGCTGACTTTGACTGAGTCACATGGATTCAAAACACGTATATGGCCCGACATGTTTCTAACTTACGTTCCTTTCCTTTCCACAGGTGGCAAGCGCCAACGCCCACTGGACACTGTCGAGCCCTTGGCTCAGGATCTGGGTCTTACCGTGGATACTTCCTGTGATCGCGATGACCCTGACTGTGTCAACGATGTTGTTAAAGGGTATAATGGCTCTGGCAATATCTTGATTTGCTGGGAGCATGATGCTCTGACGGATATTGTTAAAGAGTTGGGTGATAAGAATGCACCGGATTACCCTGATGATAGGTATGTGCAATGACTCTTCGAATCGGAGGTGTGAAGAGAGGGTTGTGGGATGGTACTAACTAGGTGATAGTTACAACATTATTTGGACTGATCCGTCGCCGTATTCTACTATTACGGCGGAGACAAGCGAGAACTGCCCGGGTTTGGACAACTAGATGATACGTATATTATTATTGGTTTTTAGACTAGATCGTCTTCGCCGTCACCGGGTTTAGTTTGTATATCTAGACATTCAATCCCATAGACCTAATCGGTCACTCGAACAAGAACTCTGACTTTCCCTTGTATCGACATAATGAATTTTTAGATCATCTTAAATGCAAAGCGGGAATGGCAGCTGCCATGACGAGTCACGAGGTATTTCATGAGAGCCGGAAATCCTGTGCTGACACCAACTTTGTTCAAAACACGCTCGAATATGGCGTTGCATCATCCCGTTTGCTAATTTACTCAAAGCGAGCTGTATCGGTATAGACTAGTATGCACGTGGACGAATAAGAGCTACCGGAATCATCAGGGTCAAAGAGTGATTGATTGACAAAGGAAAACTAACGAATGGAAGAGGGGCAGGTTCAGCTGTCCCACGGCGGTGTAACCGAGTATTCAAGTGACAGTACAGTTGTCGAAGTATGACCCGCATCTTACATACAATACGCGAGGAAATGTGGGTTGGAGTTGGATCAATCCCATGTCACTGTAATAAATCTGTCCACTTTTCCACGACACATAGCCTTAGTCTATTATTATGGGCGAAGAGGCACTATGACCTCGTGTACTATCGTGTTGCTTCCAAAAGGCCTCCAAATTTCTCAACCACTTGTCAAAGGACTCTGGATCCGCCTTTGACTTCCATGAATCATCGAGGCTTATCCTTTGATTCAAATATCGAGAATTTCCCTCGTGCCAAGAGCCAATGCTGATGAGTTTTGTCATGGTGTACATACTTTCTTTCAACATTGGTCTCAGCAAACCAGCAAAGTCCTCATATTCTGAGAATTTCCTGAATAAATACAGACCACGCTTTGGGGGGCTTCCTTCTTGCAAAATTGCATCAACTAAAATTCCCCATTGGCCTTTAGCGAAGGTGAAGGGTAGCAGATTTCCACTCGTCCTATCGTCAGAGATTGGGTGCAGCTTGTCATGTCTAAGCTGACGGCAAGAAAATGAAAGATATGGATCACTTGGCTCTCTTCGGCCTATTCTGTGATTTTCGTAGACTGCGGTGACCAAGGTAATAAGGTGAGGAGAGTTTGTGGGTTCAAGTCCAGCATAATGCTCTTCAGGTCTCTCTGCTGAGACCATAGGTCTACTCTCCTCTCTGTCTGTGCAGGAGACACAGCTTGACAAACAGACCATTGACACTGCATCTGTCAAGTAATCAATCACAGACCGATTAAATAAAGGATGGAGTAGATTTGTTATTGTTGCTATCGCCACTTGTGGCTGGTGTGAAAATTCGCGATCAATTCCAAACTTTGAAATAAGCAAATTCAAAGCTGCTTCAGAGAATGAAATGCAGGTGATTTGTCGTACTAGTTGCCATGTTGGTGAAACATGAAAATGAATGGCTAGATTGAGAAAAGACATTTCATCTAGGTGACCACCCTGGCCAGAAGTTCGAGAATTTCCCGTTGAAATCCTTTCTAATTCCTGGATAGTTCCCGGGGCAACTTTCCACGCATGTTGTTGATACTCTAATATCTTTCGAGTCCATTCTGCGGCCTCATCATCGGAATTGAACGAGGCTAAAAATGTGCCCACGTCATCCTTATTGAGTTGAAGAGCAAGAAATCGCGATTCGAGGATAGAGCCATCTCTAATTACCCCTTCCGGGAGGACAATATTCAAAAAATCGAGATTTTCAACTGCCGTCAGACTGATCGATGACAAATTTTTCAGTTGATTTTTAGTGGACTGTGCCACGCCTCCTCTGTCGAGAATTTCAGTTAGCTGCGTGGAAGATTTCGTGGTCTTCATGAGCCCACGGCCTGCCATTGAGTAGTATAGGGGGTCAGTCTCGGACACGTTGTTAGTGGACAACTTTTGCAGGTCTCTCATAATTGAATGCCGATATATGTCACGGGCCCATTCAAAAATGTGGTCAATGATGAGAAGCAGCTGTAAAGCACCATTTTCAGAGCGGATATTTCCAGTCCACAAATCAACAACCATCTTTAGTATGTTAATCAAACTGAAGTTAAGCGTCATGGATATCTCATGGTAACAGGTTCATACATAGCAAATTCTACCCTCTGGGTCACATTCAATGAACGCTGCAGAAACGTCCACTGCTCTGCCCTCCAAGTTAAAAACCAAACAAGTGGTTGTTCAGTCTCCCGCTGCCACTCTTCGCCAGCAGCTCTTTTTAGATCATATTGAAGATTCAGCAGGCGTCTAATGACAAACGCAGTCTGCATTTGAGTTTCAATGTTATCGTTTCCTTTGCTTGATTTGGCTTCTAATATGAGAAATGGATACAACAGTGGTTCACCGTCAGGATCGAATGGACTAACCTCTACAGTGTCACGCAGACTACGCTCAGACACAGGTGCGCGTTTGTCAGCTCCATCCAGGAGCAATTTAAAGTCAGCCGTTTCTTTCAGCCCGTATACTCGATCTGGAGATTCATAATTTTGAACTTGTCCAGGGCGACTTTTCACAGGCAGACCCGGGTTATGTTTTATTGCTTCTTCGGCTCGATCCGAAAAAAGCATGTTGATCCCTCGATCATATCTAAGATGGGTGTTAGGCATCTGAGTGTACACTGCAAGTGTTTAAATGTAAGAGATATATATGGATGATGTCAACTTGAACATACTGGCTCTGTCCCCCTAAACGTGGACACTGACACGGCTTACGCCTGCGGCGCCTCTCTTCAAGCTCGTCTGCCAGCGTGCCCTCTCTACCAAATTCAGCGGGTATCTCAGAGACCCACAGTTTATTCCGACAATCTTCACTTTAGGCGCAGAACAATATAAGCATATGACATGCAGAGATGTCTACCAAAGGCCAATTTTGAAATGGAACAAAGAGAAATTCCGAAGATCGCTGGGAAGTATTGAAATCACTTACCAGGCAACTTCAATCGTAAAACGATATAAAATCTCGTTCTCAACCCCATTCTCCATCCGGCCTCTTTCCTGTGCTCTCTGTAGCAAGTTTCCGCAAGACGGTACAACCGATCGGCATGATTTCGGGTTGCTTGTTTCCATGGCTTATGTCCCGTCGTGTCGTTTTTGATTTCTTTTACAAAGGCGTCGTATATGCGGAGACCAGCCTCCTGTATCTTTGAAAAGCGCAGGGTGTGAGTCTCCGGCCACCTGGTAGATTGCACAAAGCCGAGAAAATGGATATTCAGCTGTCTGGCATAATTCAACCGACGATTAAGCTCAGTGGGCGCCATAAGCTCAACAGCTGGTCGTCCCAGTTTGTACAAATCACACTCATGTTACCCAAGTGCTCATTCGAGGAGGTCAAAATCGTGAGCGAGGAAAAAGCCGCAATTATCTTTCTGGCTTAGCGCGCTTGTCACATGGTTACGAGACTGAGGATTCGCCCCTCTTCCAGCTCGAGGAATCCAACTGAGATTCTTATCATGAACCATCACATCGGAATTTTTAAAAACAGCTACTCCTTAGCATCCGCCTATCCATCAAGTATTCACTTTGACCTCTCTCTTCTGGGGCAGATCGCCCAAGACCTTTAGTTCTGCGAGAAGAGAGAATGCTCAGTTGACATATTGAGTACTATCTGGCGCGTCTAAACATTCTGCCTGGTCGAGTACTTCTCATTCAGTATGGCTGTGAACCCCCTATCTCAGCCAGAGCACTCAGTACCAACACAATCAATGCTGGTCCCGAAATATCCCCACGTCGAAAACGACTCCGACTCGATGATTAGGAACACGAATACTCCTAATACTACTTCCCACTATTGAACGAATTTTATCTCCACCCCGTGGATTCGACCACCGATGCATCACATCCAAATAGCCCTTAAGCTCCCGCCCAATCGACCTCTTCTCCTCAATATCCAACACCTCATAAACCTGGCCAAGCTCCCGACCAGGAACGCGAGTCATCAAAATCGAAACCGGCGCATGCGGTGTATCAGGATGCTCTCCATAACAAATCACCCGTGGGACCGGAAAGCCCGCTCTTCTGGCGACTTCCATGGCCAGGACCTCCTCCACCCGAGGACCGTCGGACCATTTTAGGATGAGTCCGAAGAGGAGCTGGGCGATTTGATTATCAAAAGGAATTCCTACCCAGTTGCAATATGAACGGGAGAATCGTCGAAGATATATATGCAAAACACCCCAGATACGACGGATTTGGGGGTTGGTTGGTCGAGGGGTGGTGTGGTGGTATACTTTTGTGGGCAAGTTGTTGGGGTTTGTCGGGCCATGTGAAGTCAAGAAATAAGAGACGCGATATGAGCTAAGATAGCATTGTAGACAAGTGTACGGAGTAGATCTAAAGGGATCGTTTGTGGTAGGTAAAAAGGCCACAGGGAACAGGGGTTAACTATTAGTACAGTAGTCTCGTGTACCTCGCAGGTACTTAGGATCAGTTATGCTTGGTACTTCCTAATTCAGGGCGTAGCTTCGTGTTTGGATGAGCACATCTGTTGCTCGCGGATGCATTGCATTGAGCTCGCGGACTCTCAACTATTTGTCAGGCTGAAATTTCCCAACACGTTTGAAGGTGCGAAGTGAGGTGATCGAAGAAAAAGGAGAATGCATAGCCAGCTCGGTATTACAATGGGTATCATTAGCGCTAAAAGCATGTAGTTCAACCTCAGCTCGTATGTCTCCCGTTCCACTAAATCGCGAAAAGTAATCAAGAAACAAAAGGTATCGCCTCCAGATCCAAGATCTATTCCCTCTTGATGAACACCATTCATCAAAATAGCAATTTCCGTACAGTCTAAAACTTTTCTCATAAAGCGAGCTATCCTTAGCCAGTCAGGGGTTGGTGGTCCAGGAGTCCAGGATCATCGCACTCGAATGCATCCACTGGCTTTCTGTACCGCCAACCGTGTCGGCGGATGTAACAGAGGGCATCACGCCCGACAGAGATTCTGTCGTGCCCAGAGTAGGGGATAGTTCGGGCAATGAACCAATGGGCATCATGTCCATTAATAGCACACGGCCGTCATACCCAGGCATCGACTGGTGGGATGACATCTCTAGAGTTGTTGGCGGCAGTGGCCGTTTGAAGGAGGCGGATTGGTTACCCGGTTGCCCTGTTGCGTTGAAAGATGTTTGGTTGGACAACGATTTAGGATTTTGAGCCATGCTGGACAAGGATTGGCTGCCACGTGTCCCGTGTTTTTGCGAGAGACTTTGCTGGACGTGATCAATGAGCCGATCCGCCTGGCAACTAACTTCGCGGACAACCTGGGCTGCATTCCTGGCTGCCATGAAGTGATCACTAACCAGGTCCAGTGTGCTAATCGCCGTCTGCAGAGATTTGCGGGCGGAAGGGGTTGGAGCGCAGAGGGAATTAGATAGCACAAATCCAAGGGTGCACAGAATGGCATCCCACTGGTATTGGAAGATGGGCGACCAGCCGCGTAAGAGATCGGTTTCCGTTAGCACTTGGTTTAGGATACCGGTAATAGTCATGGCATGGTTTAGACAGGAGATGTTGTAACCATCAGTTTGGGGAGTGATGGAGGAGCTCACAGGAGGAAGCCGTATGAACGGGCGTAGCGTCGAGATCATAAGATGATGGTAATGGAGCTCCAGCAGGAGACGTTGGTGCTGAAGCCACAGCGGACAGAATGAAGATAAATTCAGCGCGGCGCGGTTGGTGGAAAACGGCTCCCCTGCCCCTTTGCGAGCATTACACAGAGACTGAGGCACATTTTGAACCCAGTTATGAATGGCCGTCATCTCTCTACCAAGGAATTCGGCCAACGTCTCAAGAAGGCGTGGGTCATCATAGATATCCTTGGCCTTGTCTCCGTTCAATAATTGGGAGCATTTTCGTTGAAATGCCACCTGCACACCCTGGAAGAGAAATACAAGCTTAGCACATTGAACATGGAAACTAAGCCAACTGATGTCCTCATGATTGGTGAGAAGCACTGTGCCAGAGAGTCGCGCGTGTTCACGATCGTCCCCTGGTAGCCCACAACTAACGTGAGATAACTGAATCAGTGGTGGCCGACCCAAAGTCATAGAGAGCTGACTGTCAATCCGATAAAGTGTCCACCAAATTCTGCGGCGTAGCTCCTGCTGCTCAGAAGAGATTCCGTCCATTGGGCGGATATGCAGTCGTAGTGTGTGGGCGATCCCCAGGGTGACACCCAGGTTAATATACGCCGTATTCAGCATAGAGGTATTGTAGAGATAAATGATCGAATAAATGTGACTTTGAACAGACACGATGCTAGGGTTCTCGAGTTCACTTTGCAGAAGCCTCTGGGCTCTCTGATAGTAGGCCCGACTGGCAATATTCGCATTCTCGGCCTGCAGTCCACCCTCCGAATCACGATCCTGGTGGTCTCCACTAAGCAAAAAGGTACTGCTGTACTGCATACAGACTGCCAACAGAATATCGACCAAGGCCGACGGCTTTCGGGTAGCCGTGCCGTCAGGTGCTGAGCTGGACCACAAAGACTCATAATATTGCTGAAATTCGGGTTCCAAAAGGACAGGATAGACACAATGAAACGACTGCCAAAGCAAATTCAGAAAGCGTTCCTCTTGTAACCTGGTCAGATCTTTGGCCTCTTGCTTTTCGTCAGTATGCTGATCTGTCGAACTTGCTGGACTTGCATCCCATCGGGACGGTTGATGTGTCGGGGTTTGATAACTGAAGCGTGCGATGCATGCTTCCAGTTTCGCATTGTCCATTGGCTGATTCAGTGCCTGCGAAAGATGTCGAGTGATTCGGGTGACAAAATAGGAGGACGACAAGGGTCCATAATATATCTGCCCCGGTTGTTGGAGACCTTGCCACCCTTCCGCAGTATTGGCAAGTTCTCCAAAGTCAAAGGAGCTGTGGGTGGCATCTGATAACGGAGGCGTTACAAATCCAGCTTGTGCTTGATTTTCCGCTTCGTCCTTAAGTTTCGCAATCTGATCCTGAAGGTCTTTGACTTTATTTCGCAACCGTTGCATTTCTCTATTATTCAATACCGATCAGCAAACCATTGTAATATCCACATCAGGATCCCATCATCTCAGAAACAGAAGAAGGGCAAGATTGATTCGTACCTGTTGGCAGCCGGGAGTGATGTAGCCTCCTGCGGCCTGGTGTTGCTGCAATGAGCTCCGCGATTCAGACAGTTCTGACATGGCTGCTTATCATCACATCTCACACGATTAAGCCGACACCAGTCACAGGCTCGAGCGACTTGGGCACGCTTGGGACGTGGAGCGGTGACCGGCGTGGCTGACCTCTCTCGGGAGGCGTCGATTGTCGTGTCGAGGTTGGCGGAGAAAGTGGAGTACATGGCGGAGCCGCAGAAGGGAGGTCAGGGCGGTTCGGATCTGGTTCACTCAGGCCACTGGGTTCTTCAGATCCAAGCGGCAGCTGGAATCTTAAATTACTTTCCCTCCTGGCTCGCAGAAACGAATCTGTGTGGAGGGTGGGAGAGCAAGAGGGGTAGGAGGAGGGGTTGAAGCAAGCTGCTTTGCGGACAGTTTTTTAGTGTTGATGCCTGAGGCACTCCGGCACTCCATCAAACGACAAAAGTACCTCGTATATATCGATGCAGCCAAGCGAGCTGAGAAGGACTCAAACGCGTGGCCTGCAGAACATGAGACCTGCATACTAAAATAAGAAGGAAAAAAAGTACACGTGCAATACTGCACACCCCTCCCTGAAAACTTCGGCTAGGGTGCCATCTCATCAGGATGGACTGGCTTAGGTCGTAGAAAGCGCCACTTTGGACGAACTAAGAAAGATAACTAAATGCACAAGGACGGGGACACCATTGGTTAAAGGTCGGTTGAATTATGCCACATGCGGGAAATTATAAGATTTGTGCACCTCCAACGGTGAATGATAAGGAGTAGATGGCGCACTTGAGTGGACAGGGAATCGCATCCTCTGGTATTGTTTCCTGCAAGGTAGCACCTATGACATCGCACTAGCTTTATTGTCGGTTTGTGGCCGACCCGTGCTAATTGTATGCAGGATTGTGCAGGTGCAGTCCAGATTGCTATTTTTTCAGGCGTCCCTATACCGAGGCTTCGTGTCGGAGCGGCATTCAGCTTTGGGCGTGACTCACTGTCACCCTTACTCCCTCCTACAACCGTCTATACAGGCCCAACCGACCAGAGGAAGACCGGCCAGCCGTGGCTCTATATATCAGGATTCAACCAAAAAATGAAAATGAAAATGAAAATGAAAGAAAATCGATGTTTCAGAACTGACCATTCTCGTGAGCAGACGTGGATCGACTCTGGAAGTGTAAAAAAAGATAGAGAAGATAGAGTGGATTCCAGCAGGTCGCACTACTGCGGTCATTCTCTTGAAGAGACCTAGTCTCCTATCTCGCGTCATGAAGAACGGAGCACCGGGTTCATGCTAAGCGCTAGTCTGCCACCGGTTAAGATCTAACACGGCTGCCATTGTAACGTTCACTCTGCATCTCCCTACCCCTGTGCCGCTCCGTCTCGGTTCTGCAATGGGCGAGAGGCTACGATCTTAGATTCCAAACAGCAAAAACTGCACGGAGTAGACACATCTTGGCTGGAGGATGATTAGCATATACGCATTGGAAGAAGTTCGTACACGGGGGTGAAACATGGACTCAATTTAATGATGTGATGCATATACTTACCGAGTAAGTGCTCGGACAATAGATGCTCTCAGCCAGCCACTAGGAGCGCAAAGAAGGAACCAACATCGTTAGCACTGAATCCACCGCGGAGGTTAATTGGCACCGAAGTCCCCGCCGAATTCCGAATTGGAAATATGGTATCGATAGTTCACAGATGGCGACAACATCGGAACCAAAATTGGGTCGCCCTAACTACAAATCTTATATAATCACATGACTTAGATGTCACCCTAGCAACCAATTAGATTCCTTAAATATGGACAACATTCTATCTAGTAGATAATCACCCTTTCATCCGATCCTACCTCACTTGATCTTATCGTATTTTGATCTTTTCTGACAATGGACCCTATCTTCAGCCATACTTTGATACTCGTGGCTAGCTGATCACAGCCATAAAGGAATATGCAATCACACATGGATTTGTCATTATAATTGCCCGATCTGTTGCTCAGCACAATATTAGATTTCACTGAGATAGATCAGCTCAATATAAAGATCAGATCAATGTAGCCGAAGGGGCAAAGCGGCGTAAGACATCCTCACGTCGGATTGGCTGTCCCTTCTTTATCTATGTAGCAAGATTACATGGGAAGTGGCAAATAAGATCATCTGATCTTACCCATACACATGAAACCAATGAAGCTGATCTAATTGCTCATCCAGGTGCACGAAATATACGGCTATCAGATGAACAAAGAGCTCAAATTGAGGATTTTGGCTGGGTTAAGGTCGGATGATTCAATATTAAATCTGATATCAGGTGACCTAGTCATGTGATTACATAAGATATGTATTGGTTGTAGGGCAAATGTGTACTCTGTAGTGAGTGTCTCTCGGGCCACCTACCAGAATTACAAAAATTAGGTAAACATGCGGTTTGCTTCAAGGTCGAACCACAACCACAGGTCCCCCATGCTACGGTAGCGTCCGAAGGCAGTCTTCAGGCTCGCACGATCTTCCATTTTGTCGATCTCAAAAACGCCACATCGCTTGCAAATTGGCTGCGCCAAGCTCTGTGGCGTGCTGGGGGCCAAGATCGAACACGGAGTGTTGTCCGCCGCTCCTCTGGGCGAAACGCGCTGCAGAGTGGAGAGAAAACGGAGTTCCGGTTTGGCACATGCTTGTGTCAAAGAGGAGAGGCATTTAATCTTGGCGAATCGGCTACGTCTCCATGGTCTGCAGAACCAAAACGGGAGAATGGTGATCATATTTCTAACGCAGGGCCTCGTATCTATCGCGACTAATCAAACCGAGCGAAAATCTCTTGCGCCTCGCCAAACTCGCGCAGGATCGTGTCCCGCTTCTCTGGGGACCGCAAGCGAATCGCACATCCGTAGTCCTTGGGGCAGTGAAGAAACCCCTTGCTAGCGCCGGAGTTCGCCGAAATGTCGCTGTTGGTCCCGGGAGGCTGAACAAATTCGAAAGCCCAGAGCAGCTTGGCGACACCGATGATCAAGTTGCGCTCTGCTAAGTGGATGCCCGGACAGATGCGCCGGCCCGCCCCGTAGCCAAGGTGATCCCGCCGGTCAGACCCCACATAGCTGGAGGCCAGGGCAGGAAAATCGGCGAAGCGTTCGGGTTGGAAATGTTCGGGGTTTTGCCATCGATCGTGGTCATGGTGCATGCCCCAGACATTAAGGACAATGCTCGATCCCCGGGGAATAAGTTTCCCATCGATGTAATCATCTATGAGGGCTGGTTAGCCTGCTGTCGTCCAAAACTTTACTGTGATCGGCGATCACAGGCCGGCCCGGGGAGGAGTGGAATGCACGGACCTTCAGCGACGGCGTGGGTGACGCCCAACGGGCTAACGGGGCGCCACCGATGGGACTCCTTGATGATCATATTGATATAGGGTAGTTGGGGCCAATCCGACCAGGTCGGGGAGCGGTTGTGGCCGACAACGCCATCAATCTGCGCATGAGCCCTGCAACATCACTGCATTAGCGTCTCGCTTGGGCACTTGCAACGTCCAGGTGTGCTCGGCTTACATTGCCTGTACTTCTGGATATTTGGTCATGGCCTGGATGATGGTCAGGATGAGCGAGGACGACGTATCAGAGCCTCCTTCCATCAGAACTCCACCCAAGAACCGTAGCTCATTTTCACTGAGTGGGGTCTGATCCAGTCCATCCAGAACACGGTCCATGAAGGAGTTGCCCTGAATCCCCTTTTGGCGCCTCTCTCGCACCTGGTCCAGCACTGTCTGGTAAAGCTCCTGCATGAGATCCCCGACTTCAACCGCTCGGTTGCGCCAGTTGCCTAACAACCACTGCGGGACAAACCGGAGCAGAGCAAATGAATCAACTGGCGGGGTCGCGCCCAGCTCCTGCACCAAGGACCACTTGTCCATGAGATAGAAGAGCTTATTCATGTACTCATCCCGCACAGTTTTGGTACGAATTCCAAAGACCAGTGAATTGGTGATACTATTACTGTACCGTTTAGGATGCAACATGTGGTCTTCCGGCATAGTAAGAAAGTCATGCAGCATCTGCGTAGCCTCCGCCTCTTGGACCTTCCAGTGTTCACGTTCGCACTGGGGCTCCATGAAATATTGATGGATGATTTTCCGCAGCATGCGCCATCGCTCTCCGTATTGCATGACAAGAAGATGATCGCTCTGCGTGATCAGGTGGGAAACAAGTGATGCCGGTCGATGGGAATATATGTTGCTCTTTTTGTCCAATAGCCTCTTGATAAGCTTCCAGTCACTGATCACAACGGTTGTGTTGTTATAGCGCTTGAGCGTGAACAAGCCGCCATACTGCTTTGCCCACTTGGAGAACCTGCACAACTCACTTAGCACGTTACTCTTCCCGATCCAAGGGCATGTGTATTTGGTTACTGGAAATGTGCATCCGACTTGGGCACCTGTAGCTCGTTGCCAAACAGTGGCACAGTTGGGGGTCCTAAGATGCGGTAAGTCAGATGGGAGTCAGATCTCTGTCTTCATCAAAATCACAGACCGTCCGGGAGCTCAGCGGGTCGATGTCCAGCACGGAAGAGATGTGTTAAAAAGAATAAAATGCTGACACCACTCAGCAGTATCCCCATAAGATGGGCCGGTGCAGCTTGGAGAAGATCCATAGCATAGACTATTGTCAGAAATTGTCCTTCTGTTCTGGTTGTTTCCCAAGACTGGCGTCTTTTCTACGATTTATGATCCTCAGTAATAAGAGCGAGGAGAAAAGAGCCATTTTGAGAGTCGGAACCTGCGATGTCAGTTTCACCGAGTATTTTCGATTCTGGTATTTGGTTCCCAAAGGGGAATCGGAGTCCCTTCGTGGAATATCACGAACTCATAACTGGGTTTCATATCAGATAGGTTCTGAATGAGCCGTTAGTCATTTTCTTAACGTCAAACTGTGTAACTATCTTGGTCAGGTTCATTACTCAGCGAACCTACCCTGTGACAAATGTAGGTATACACGACGTCTGAGAACATAGCGAGGGGCAGTGACACACACTTCACCCATATTCTATATCAATCAATCTTTTCACCCCTAAAGGATAACTAAAAATTCAAGATAATGAAGACAAAGAAAGAAAAAGGCATTTCTGTACGTTAGGTGATCCTCAAATGACTTGTACTTCAAATTACGATTTGACCAGTTCTCAACGGATAACTTGCATATTTATCTCGAATCTAATCCACAGAAAAAAGGGAAAAAGGTAAAAAATGTGTTGGACTCAAAGAGACACGGTTTACAGAAAAAAATTGCCTTGATATATTTCGTTACTCTCCCCCATCGCCGATCACCGCCCGTCGCTGTGCCCCAGAGCCAAACTGATCCAGCTTCTTCTGAACCCCTGTGGAGTGACCCGTTGTGCCATTTGTCACGTTAGGTGTCAAGCCACCGAAACGACCCTGTTCATATGCCACAGGGCCCAGTTTCAATGGGGAAGGGGACATATCTTCGGTCCACTGCTCAAACTCAGCATTATCGGGTTTTACCTTCGGCTCCAGCTCCGCCTGTTTCGCCCAGGGCTTTTCTTCTTCGAAGGAGCTGTGCACAAGATGTCGCTGAAAAAAGGAGCCTTTCATCTTGGCAACAGCAAAGTCCCAGTCAGTGGTATATTCCCGAAAGAAAGGCTTGTACCCCAAGAGTCCCCCAATCCACCGGCCGACGATGACACAAGTCCAGTATCCGACCTGCCGGCGGAAGGGTACCCATGCGGGAGCTGGTGTATAGGCGTCACCGCCATCTTGGATCTATTACTCTGTCAGTCTGGAGTAATGATAATATGGCCATGTTTGACGAGATCTTTACCGCGAGGAACTGAATCCAATCTAGCCCCCCGTCGTGCAGCAACGCATCGTGCCAATAGCCGTACCAATTCTCGAAGAACACACGGTCCAACTGGTAGTCATTCCCAGAGTCTGACGCACTCAAATATACCGTCATGCTCTCGGGAGAATCAGGATGAATGAAGAAATTGTGTACACTGCCCGCTTTAACCGAGATCTCCCCGTCTGCGGGTGTGATGCGGCGGACGACACCGTCTACTTCAATCCCGAGTACCCCATGCTCGACGCGAAAATACTCGGTTTGGAACTGATGAAAATGCGGCGGTGGTCCCTTTGGCCGATCGGGGCTGTTGATCAACTTGCGCAAATTTTCGGGGATAGGACCCTCAATGGTGTGGCGATATGTCTGGCGGAAGAGAAAACAACGGCTTGGCGGCGGTTCGAGAAATTCTGTGGTGAGAAGACCACCGAATCTGAAATTTGGGCATTCATTTAGCACTTAGAGTACTTTCTTTCCGATACGATGGAGGGGAGGGGAGGCGTACTTGACAATGGTGGACTGGCCAGCCGAGGAGTGATAAGGTACAAATGGGGCCATTGCAACAGGATCGCTCGAGAAGATCGTCCAACTGGTAGAAGTCAAATCGTACAGCAGATCTATCAGGATCTCAGCTTTTACTGTGAAAGATGAGTAAAAAAATCTCTCAGTACCTGTACTAGTATCTATACTCTTTCCACGCCTTTCAACTGCACCTAACACATACAAAGCTCCCCACGTACTTCCTTCCCCATGTTATGGCCTGATTCAACGTATGGAGTACCTTTCGTGATGATTTTTGTCTTCCTACTTTCGGATATCTTCACGGAGTTCCCATAGGGAGCCGTCGTCAGAGAATTCCCAAAACGCGAGATAGGCAGCCAACACCTTTTTAGAACAATACTCCCGGGCACTCCTTTTGGTCAATTCGAACAATTCTCTTTCAGGCCTAGGGCTGACGGCGCTTTACCTCCTTCAGTGTGACGAATCCTTGGCCTTCGTTTCGAGATTATCGCGACCCACCCTGCTCATTGACCAAAAGGCACCTCTTGGCTGGCCTCGTGCACTGGCCCCATTACATTGCCCCTCCACGAGGCTCAATTGCGCAAAGCTGAACGACACCTGGCAGGGGCAACCTCAATCGCTCCGAACCGATCAGTCTTACACTGGAGATAACGATGTCCAAATGGGGAGACGGAACACAACCCCACTATTGTTTCTGATGGTTGCTGGATTTGCTTGTGAATCTTCGGGGGTTGTGGATTACGATCAGTCAGCTTCATAGAGCGATAGAAAACGTCCATGAATGAAGAAAAAGCCCCCGTAATGGCCCTAGAGACAGGAGATATAAAGTTCTGTGCGCATCGCATCTTCGACAGACAATTAACTATGTCAAGGCGGTTGAGTCTCTGAACTCCGATTGGCAGAAATGGATTCAATGGCACCGTCCACATACCGCTCCGCGGGGGCATCTCCACCGCCAGTTGAAACTCCCGTGACTGAGTATAGTGAATATGTATGTGACCCCAATCCTGAACGCCATATATCGCGTTATACCAGGCGGACGCCTCCAGACTGACTGTAAACAGGAATTCTCCAATGATGTGGCCGTGGTGGGCATGGCCTGCCGTGTGGCTGGAGGGAACGACAACCCTGAGCTTCTTTGGCAATCGCTTCTCGACCAGAAAAGCGCTGCGGGTGAAATTCCACCAATGCGCTGGGAGCCGTACTATCGCCGAGATCCACGCAATGGAAAGGCTCTCAAGAACACGACATCGCGGGCTTATTTCCTGGACCGCCTGGAGGACTTCGATTGTCAGTTCTTTGGCATCTCCCCGAAGGAGGCTGAGCAGATGGATCCACAGCAGCGTATCTCGCTTGAGGTAGCTTGGGAAGCTTTGGAGAATGCCGGAATTCCTACCAAGAGTCTCTCGGGAAGCAATACCGCAGTGTTCTGGGGAGTCAACTCAGATGACTACTCCAAGCTGGTCCTGGAAGACCTGCCAAATGTGGAGGCCTGGATGGGCATCGGTACTGCATACTGCGGCGTGCCCAATCGCATTTCCTACCATCTCAATCTGATGGGGCCCAGCACGGCCGTCGATGCAGCCTGTGCCTCATCTCTTGTTGCAGTACATCATGGTGTTCAAGCCATTCGGCTTGGAGAATCACAAGTAGCTATTGTTGGTGGTGTCAACGCGCTCTGTGGGCCCGGTCTGACCCGTGTCCTTGACAAAGCAGGGGCCATCTCGTCTGATGGATCCTGTCGGTCATTCGACGATGCTGCAAATGGATACGCCAGAGGCGAAGGTGCCGGGGCCCTGATTCTCAAAAATTTGCATCGCGCCCTGCTCGACAATGATCATATTCTAGGCGTTATCAAGGGTAGTGCGGTAGCACAGGACGGCAAGACGAACGGCATCATGGCTCCCAACGCGAAAGCGCAACAATTAGCTGCACGGAATGCCCTCGCCGCAGCCAATGTCGACCCTCATACCGTCCGCTATGTCGAAGCCCATGCCACATCGACACCACTGGGAGACCCGACTGAAATCTCTGCTATCGCAGCCGTCTATGGCGCAGATCGCCCAGCTGATGACCCATGCTATATTGGATCTATCAAGCCAAACATTGGCCACTTGGAAGCTGGTGCAGGAGTTATGGGCTTCATCAAAGCGGTCCTAGCCATCCAAAAGGGTGTGCTACCTCCACAAGCCAACTTGAAAAAGCTCAATAGCCGGATTGACTGGAATCTCGCCGGCGTCAAGGTTGTTCAGGAGGTCACTCCATGGCCTTCTTCAGACCCGATTCGTCGAGCGGGTGTCTGTTCATATGGCTACGGAGGCACGGTCTCCCATGCCGTCATTGAGGAGTTTAGCCCGATACCACAGCCAAACGTTCTGGGTGATGTCACCAGCGCTGGACCGGGGGTCTTGTTGCTATCTGGCCCCCAGGAGAAGCGGCTAGCTTTACAAGCCAAATCTCTGTATGATTGGATGAGTGCTACTGGAAGTGGCCAAAGTCTGATTGACATTCTCAGCACCCTTGCGACAAGACGAGATCACCATGACTACCGAGCAGCCCTGGTAGTTGACAATCATCTAGATGCGACCGAAGCTCTACAATCACTGGTCAATGGCGTCGACCATCAGTTCAAGACCCAGAGCCGGGTATTTGGAGCCGATATCAGCAAGGACGTTGTCTGGGTCTTTTCTGGGCACGGTGCTCAATGGCCAGATATGGGAACACAACTTATTCATAACCCTGTCTTCTATGAAGCCATTCAGCCACTTGACAAGCTGATCGAAACTGAGATTGGCTTCTCACCCATTGAGTTACTCCAGACGGGGGATTTTGAATCTTCCGACAGAGTGCAAGTCCTGACTTACCTGATGCAAATTGGGCTCAGTGCCATACTGCAGAGCAAAGGGATCACTCCACAAGCAGTCATTGGCCACTCTGTAGGCGAAATTGCGGCCAGTGTTGTGGCCGGGGCTTTGTCCCCAGCAGAGGGTGCACTCATTGTGACCCGGAGAGCGCTGCTATATCGTCAGGTCATGGGTAAGGGCGCCATGATTCTGGTCAACCGTCCTGTTAGTGAGGTTGAAGAGACCCTGGGCTCGTATCCAGACCTGGTAGTGGCCATCGATTCATCGCCTTCCTCTTGTGTCGTCGCTGGAGACAAAGAAATAGTGGCTCGTGCAGCAGAGGAGTTTAATGCACGTGGCGTGAAAACATTCACTGTTAAGAGCGACATTGCCTTCCATTCTCCCACGCTAAACGGTTTGGTGGACCCACTTCGAGAGGCACTGGAGGAGTCGCTGTCTCCCATGCATCCTACGGTGAAGCTCTATTCTACCGCACTGGTTGACCCTCGTGGTCAGAACCTGCGCGATGCCGAATACTGGACAGGTAATATGGTCAACCGCGTGCGTCTGACGTCGGCCACACAGGCCGCTGTGGAGGACGGATATCGCCTGTTCCTCGAAGTCTCAAGCCATCCAGTAGTATCCCACTCTATCAATGAGACACTGATGGAGAGGGGCGTTGAGGAATTTGCGGTTGTACCGACTGTACTTCGCCGCAAGCCAGCTGAGAAGCAAATCTTGCACAGCATTGCACAACTCCACTGCCATGGTGCTGAAGTGAACTGGTTGGCGCAGATGCCTAGTTCTTGGGCCACTGGACTGCCGACTACCACTTGGATGCATAAACCTATCTGGCGCAAGATCGAGACCGCGCCCCTTCATACCGGCCTCATACACGATGTCGAGAAGCACACACTTCTGGGGCAGCGCATTGCAGTGTCTGGCACTGATATCGTTGTCTACACCAGCCGATTGGACAATGAGACAAAGCCCTTCCCTGGTAGTCATCCTTTACATGGCACTGAAATCGTTCCAGCAGCGGGTCTGATCAACACCTTTTTGAAGGGGACCGGAGGCCGGATGCTCCAAAACGTTGTCCTTCGAGTTCCCGTCGCGATCAACGCTCCGCGGTCCATACAGATCGTAGTCCAGCAGGATCAGGTCAAGATCCGATCTCGATTGATTGCGAGCGAGTCCTCGACGTTGGATGATGATGCCTCCTGGGCTACCCACACCACTGCTTATTGGGACCGGAATATTCTGAGTTCCGGGAATTCCATCGATCTCACTGCCATCAAGGCTCGGCTGTCCACCAAACTGCCAGATAACTTTTCGATCGACTATCTGGATAAGGTGGGCGTCTCTGCCATGGGATTCCCGTGGGCGGTGACGGACCACTACCGCAGTGGCAAAGAGATGTTGGCACGTGTAGATGTCAATCCTGCCATCCAGGGCGATGCGCCCCTCCCCTGGGATGCGTCCTCCTGGGCCCCGATTCTTGATGCGGCGACCTCCGTCGGTTCAACTATCTTCCAAACGGCTGCACTGCGTATGCCGGCCCAGATTGAACGGGTGGAGATCTTGGCTCCAAAAAATCCTCCCAAAGTCGGCTGGCTCTATGTCGAGGAAGCCTCCGATACAGTGCCTACCTCTCATGTTAGCGTACTGGATGATGCAGGGGAACTTGTTGCTAAGTTCACTGCCATGCGGTTCTCTGAAATCGAAGGTACTGTCGGCGTCAGTGGCAGCATGGAGAGTCTCGTACATCAAATTGCATGGCCACCAGCTACCCCGGCCGAAGAACCCTTGCCCATTTTGACGGTCATTCTGGTATCCCCGGATGAAACCACCAGGGCAAAGTACGCCTCGACACTACCATCCCAGATTCAAACATTCCAATATTCCACAGTCCAGGACTTGTTTTACCATGCACCATCTCTCCCTCTGGAGAAGGGAACCGTTGTGACTTATATTCCTGGTGGCGTCGCTTCCATGGCAGACGTTCCCGCTGCATCTGAGTCGTTCACTTGGAATCTGCTTGAACTGATCAAGTTCATTGTCAATGGCTCATTACCGATCAAAGTCTTTACTATCACCGAGAATGTGAGCGGTGGCGAAAGCCCAACTGCCCTGGCCCAGTCCCCGCTGTTTGGCCTGGCCCGGGTCATCGCCAGTGAGCAGCCTGATCTTGGCTGCCTCATTGACGTTGAAGAGCCCACCCTGCCCTTAGCGGCGATGAGATACATTCAGGGGGCCGATATCATTCGCATCAATGATGGAGTAGCCCGCACCGCCCGCTTCCGCAGCCTGCCCCGTAGCAGGCTACGCCCTGTGAGCCAAGGTTCCCGCCTGCTTCCCGTGCCTGAAGGGACTTATCTGATCACGGGTGGACTCGGTATACTTGGACTCGAGGTCGCCGACTTTCTAGTTGAAAAGGGGGCACGACGTCTCCTTCTCATCTCAAGACGATCGCTGCCCCCTCGCCGTACCTGGGATCAGATCAGCGCGGATCTACAGCCAACCATCGCAAAGATTCGCTACCTAGAGAGCCAGGGCGCGTCAGTGCATGTGTTGCCGCTCGATCTCAGCCAGCCAGAGTCCGCCGAGCAGTTATCCATGGCCCTGGACCGCCTCGCCCTTCCACCAGTTCTCGGTGTTGTCCACGCTGCTGGAGTTCTGGACAACCAACTTGTGATGCAAACGACTCGCGACGCCTTCAACCGGGTGCTGGCGCCCAAGATTGCGGGTGCGCTAGCCCTGCATCAAGTCTTCCCGCCGAAGAGTGTTGATTTCTTCATCATGTTTTCCTCTTGCGGGAACCTGGTCGGGTTTACTGGGCAGGCTTCCTACGGTAGCGGTAATGCCTTCTTGGATGCCCTCGCCACCCACCGTTCCCGCCTCGGCGACACGGCTGTGTCCTTCCAGTGGACCTCGTGGCGTGGCCTGGGAATGGGTGCCAGCACGGATTTTATCAACGCAGAGTTGGAATCCAAGGGTATCACGGACGTGACACGGGATGAAGCTTTCGCGGCCTGGCAGCATCTTGCGAAGTACGACATCGACCACGGGGTCGTGCTACGAAGCCGTGCCTTTGAGGATGGCGAGCCAGTCCCAGTGCCGATTCTGAACGATATCGCCGTGCGACGCGTTGGCGCTCTAGCGAGTCCTGGACAGATCACTGCCGCTTCCGATAGTGGTAATGAAGTGCCTTCGTCGGGTCCGGCACTAAAGACATACCTTGACGAGAAGATCCGGGGTTGTGTGGCCAAAGTGCTACAAATGACTGCCGAGGACGTGGATTCCAAGGCTGCCCTAGCTGACCTGGGGGTAGACTCGGTCATGACGGTGACCCTGCGTCGCCAGCTGCAGCAGACATTGAAGGTTGCAGTACCTCCGACGCTGACATGGAGCCATCCGACTGTTGGCCATCTTGTGGGATGGTTCGCAGAGAAAATTGGCAAGTGAACTTGTAGCCAGATGTGAATGGGTTTTTCCATGGTTTCTAGAATTGATCACTAGGTCTAGTATGGATCTGGGGGATCATGCTCGTTTCATTTTGTTCTCAATGTTTTTTGTTGTCTTTGCTACTTCACGAGATTCGCCCTTGCTTTCATGTTATATGATATTTTGATTATTCCTAGATGTTTTGCCATAGTGGACAGTGAAATATATATTCTATCTTTTCTTGGTATTCAATCTCGGGCGGTAACGTATATTTCTTGATCATCTGGCTGTGCAATTCGAGAATGTCAGCTCAGTATCGCGATTTATATTTTTGCAGAATGAACATCAACATCAACCTACAACCTAAAACTCTTCCAGTCGACGACCACGACCGACCGACGAAGCAATGTCATGTAAATACTATTAACGCGCATATTTATAACAGAAGTTCTGAAATATTTTATATATCATCATTCTTATGCAGTATACTGCTATTGACACCTAAGCTTGAGCACCACCATCCTGAAGTATTTATTGTCCACTCATGTTCCACTAAAAGAGCCAACAGAAAGCAAAACTAGGATCGAAACATTGTTAAGAAGAGGAAAATTGAAGACATCAAAAAAAAAAAAAAGAGACCGAAAAAGAAGCGCGTCACATCATTATCCTACTCTCTCAAGTTCTCCTCCCAAACTGTCAGCGCAGCTGTCCTAACTGTCAACTTCCCACTATCCCTCAGTAAACTGTGAAAACACCTCGTCCGTCGCGGTAGCGAATTCTCTCTCAATAGTAGCCCGGATGGCCTCATTCCGCACTACCGGGCGACACGGATAGTCCTTAGCACAGTACAAGAAGCCGTTATGATACCCGGTCACCGGATCGCTATCCATCGGGCCCTCTCCCTGTTGAAATTCAAAGGCCCATAGCAGCTTGGCAATCGCCAGGAACATGTTTCGCTCCGCGAGATGGATACCCGGACAGATGCGACGTCCGACACCATAGCCATAGTGGTCGCGGCGCTCCCACGATCCCGCCGCGTATTCGGGGGCTAGTTGGGGGTGGTTGGCGAAGCGCTCGGGGATGAACGCGGTCGGGTCGTGTGGCTGCGATGGGTCCATGTGCATTCCCCAGGTATTGATTACGACAATTGTGCCTTTGGGGAGTAGCTTGCCGTCAACCCAGTCATCTGACTCATGACGCAGAGGTTAGACGGGATTCAGAAATCTAGAAAAAAAAGACACTAAAGGCAACAAAGTCGGGCATGGGGTCTTCTTACCTTCACCAAGTGCATGGGGGAAACACAGCGGAAGAATCGGCCTCCACCGGTGCCCTTCCTTGATAATCATGTTGATATACGGTAGTCGCTCGAAGTCGGCCCAGACAGGGGATCGGTCGTGTCCCACCACAGCATCGATCTCTGCGTGCGCCTTTCGTTGGACATCAGGGTTTTGAATCAAGGCCTGCACAATCGCGAGCGTAAGACTCGAGCTAGTATCCGAGCCCCCTTCCATGATCACACCACCGATGAAAGCTAGCTGGTGCCAAGGGAGATTGTTTTTCTCCTGACCATCCAAGACCCGGTCCATAAATGTGCCCTGATTATAGCCCCCTCCACGCCGTTTGATCACCTTGTTGAGAATATCGGTGTAGAGAGTCTCCATCTGAACGCCAATTGCTTTGGCCCGGGTTATGTAGTTGTTGAAAAGCCACTGCGGCAGCACCTTCATCCAAGGGAAGAGGTCTACGGGCGGCGTTGCGCCTGTTTCCATCACCTCCGACCACTCCTCCATTAGTTTGTAAAGTCGTCGCATGTTGGATCCTTCTGCGGTCGCTGTTCGGATCCCGTATACTGTGGACAGAAATTAGCGATAGTCCAAGACTCTGCACTCGGGATACTTACCCATCGAGTTGGTAATGCTGTTGCTAAACCGTTTGGGATGGGCCATATGATGCTCAGGGTCTACCATATAGTCCCGGACCAGCTGTATGGCCTCGGCGTTGACGATTTGTAGGTGGTGGCTTTCCACCATAGACTCCATCAAGTGCTGGTGGATCAGTCGACGGAAGGTACGCCACTGATCACCATAGTGCATGACCAGGAGGTGATTGCCCTTGGTAATGAGCTCATGGGAGACAAAGGAATGTGGTCGATGGCTGTATATGCCGCTCTTGCGATCGATGACCTCCTTGACGAGCCGGCGGTCGGTGATGACAGCCATATTCCCATTCCCGATCTTGAGCATGTATAGCCCGCCATATTTGGCAGCCCATTCAGTGAATCTGGACGCCACCAAATACTCATGGTCAGAACTTCTTTGCTTGGATTGGCAGCGTGCAGGGGAGGGAGAGCAGGTGCTCGTCGAACGTACTTGACATGCGTATACTTCTGCGGAATCAAATGAATATTTCCAATAAATGGCAAAGTGGGTGGGCCTGCGTAGACATGAGCATTGGTTTAAATCCGAATCCACCGTATGAGAAAGGCCTCACCATCAGGCATAGACCCCTTTCGATGGCCATATGTGAAGGCGCACCGCGCCAGAACGATGAGGGGCAGCAAGACCAATAGTAGCAGCAAGAGTGGCTCCATGGCGAATTGATTCTTGAACTTCCTCGGAATCAAGATGAAGCAGAAGTGAGGCGTGCTGAATTAAGGAATTATAAATCCACAGGCGTGGGGCAGACTGTAAGTTTCGCAGATCTGTTAGAAGCCTAAAGGGGATCGTGTGGCCTAAAGGAGTGTCTCCCCTCCCCGTTCTTCCCTCTCTGCCAACCATGAAATGGAAATTATTTGTGATTCCGAAAAAGGCTCGCAGTGACCCCTGTCTTGCATGCTTCCAGCTCAGGTAATCTAGTGGTGCTGATGAGATCTAGGAGATTGTAGCTGACTCATTCATCAACTCTTAGTTACACTCTATCTAACTAACTTAGTTAACTATTGGGAGCGAGAGCGTAAGGACTGTTTATAGACGTAAAATTGTATTATTTACACTGATTCTCCGTGGATGATGTTTTGTCTCCCTCTCGCATGTATCCCATTCCCGGTTCAGAGCTTTGCTTACTGCTGGATCTTCTGAAATCGCGGGAACAAGTTGAATGCCGCGCCACTATTCACCTGCATCTTGGTCTCTTCTGGAAATTCGTAGTCTTCGAGGAACTTAGTGAATCGCAGGATCGCTTCACCGGGGGCATTGGGGAAATCACTCCCAAAGAGCACATGGCCGGGTGCGGCGAACTCAAACAGGGCCTTCAGGGTGACCGGATTTGAGGAGATGGCGGTATCAAAGTAAAACTTTCTCGCATCCTCAACCAGCTCCTCTGTTGACAGGCCGAGCGTGCGTGGCATCAGGGGCAGCATGGTCGCTGCCCGGTAGATGAGGTACGGCAAGGTCCCCCCGGCGTGCGAGAGGATGATTTTGCATCCCGGATAATCGCGCAGGATGCCACTGGTCAAGAGGTCCATGGCGGCTCGGCCTGTCTCATGCGGGTAGTCAAACATAGGCTGCGGCAGCCATGAGTTGATGAGCTGCGTATCGACCGGATGAGTCGGGTGGATAAACACCACGGCATTGCGGCGGCTGAGGTCTGCCCAGATCGGTCGAAACGCCTCGTGTCCCAGGTAGTGCGAACCCTCCCCGTAGCGGGTAAAAAGCGTGACGCCGTCAGCGTGAAGCTTGCTAAAGGCGTAGTCGATTTCCTTCAGGACAGCCGCTGTGTCGAACAGGGAAGGTACTGAGGCGAAAAAGCCATACTGGTCTGAATGGGCGTCCCGGATGACCGCGGCCGATTCATTGCAGCTGCGTGCCAAGGCAGCGGCTTTGCTCACCTCACGCTCGATCGCCGGCCCCGGAGCCGTGACGGAGAGAATTGTGGTCGTCACCTTCATCCGTCGGGTGATGTCCTGGTCCCGTTCCAGGGTCCACGGGGGAATGTACCAGCCCGAGGGGTCTCCTCCTGCGCGATCCAGGGCTATTCAAGGTCAATTCAGGACTTCTTAGTTCCACTCCTTGGGAGGGGAGGCGGGCCCGACCTTCACGCATTGCGGAGGGGTAAAAATGATGGTGCACATCGATTTTGGCCATTGTGATTCTTGTGGGCGTAGCAGTGATTGATCGTGGTCGTTTTTTGTTATCGTGATGGCTCCAGGACACTCCCTCCTCAAATACTCATCTCGCTTGCAGTCTCCGACACTCTTAGTCTGGAAACTCCATCCCTACACCATGACGCCCATAATCCGGATGAGAGCCCAGTCCAAAAGGAGGGGTGCGAACAAGAATTGCGAGCATTCCGCAAAGTGCGGAACGGACAGCGAGACAAATCGGCAGACCGGGCAGACCGAGCAGACGGGGACGAGAGAGTGCGAGAGGCCGAAAAGATCAGCCTGCACAATTGGTCTCCGGAGTCCACATAAACTACGAGGATGGACTGCCCACTCTCCGAACGGGGCGAATGAGAGGCGCCTGCCCGATAGTGGAGAGGAAGTATAACTTTATTTGATCGGCGCTTATCTAGATCCAATGCTCAATGCTAGCTCCTTACACATCTCCTGCACATCTCCTGCACATCTCCTGCACGGACCGCCCTTGTTGGACCCTGAAGAGGAAATTCCTAGAGTACTCCGAAACCCCTTTGGGTGGGCTCCGTGCATCCTTCTCGGTCTTTCCGTTTGTCATGCGGCCGTCCTCTCGATTAGGCATCGGTAGTCCCTCCCTCTGGATTCGAATAAAACACTTTGGTACTGTTGTCCGACCCAAAGGAGGAGGCGGTGGTGAAGGTATCCTCCATCCACTGGAACTCGAAGATCTGGTTGGCCTCGTTCACCTGTGCGCGTGCGGCCCAGGGCGACCGCACGGTTTTCCCCAGCGTGCGCGAGGTGGCCGTGAACGAGCCCCATGCGGTGACGTTGCCCCCATCACCGAAGATATAGTCGATCGTGAAGGGCCCGCGGTCCCAATACAGGCCAACACGGGTGAAAATGTCGATGAACGCCTGGGGGCCAACATTGCTGTGCGTGCCGGCCCAGGGCATCACGCCGTGCAGTATCGGGTTATCGTACGTCAGTGAAATATAGGTGCAATCATAGGTGACGAGGTCTTTCAGCAGGTCGTAGTCAGGGTCCGGCTGCGTGTTCAGCACCTTCGAGAATACGGAGATGGGCGTGCGTTCCCAGTCGCTGGGGCCAAGCGGCGGACTGCTGGGCCCGTATTTGCCGGGGAAGTCGTCGCGGGCGGCGACCCCCACAACGAACCCCGCCAGGCTGGCGAGCCAGAGCACAGATTGTTTCATGGTGAACAAAGCAGAGATGCCAAGTGCCGAGGCCAGAAGCTGGTACAGAGGTTGGGTGGAATTGGGATTTGGATTGGAATGGCCTTGCTCGTTCCCATGCCGGTTTTGATATACTTATGGCCATCGCTTCCGGGCAGTCCACATCCTACAGTGAAGCCATCACCCCGACAAGTGGACAAAGGTCGTGCTTCTCGATCGGGGCTCGTATGAAGCAGTTGACAAACTGAAGGACCCACCGTGGCTGGTCAGGATTCCTCACAGATCGCAGCGAAGCGTCGTAAAGAACCATAACTCCGAAACTCCCTTCCCCTTTGGGCAACTCCATCGGCCTCGAATGCTCGTGAAGGTCCCATTTAGTGACACACCACCGCGACCATCATCGTCAGCCCAACAGAAACTACGGCCAAAAAAGGCGCTGGAAGCGAATGCATGGACACTCCCGAAGCAGAGCGGTCGCGGTGATAAGCCATGGGGAGAACTTTTCGCGCGCCCCGATGTCTTCTGAATTCATCCCACAAGCCGTCACTGTTTGGACCAGCAATTGGATTGCCCGACCATGAAATTGACATCGCAGATCCAGCTCGCGGCCGTCGCAGTGGCAGCGGCCGGCATGGCGGTCCCGAATGCACCATCCAGCTCGCACGCCCAGCGCAATGAGCACGCTGGACGCATGTTGGGATCCTCCTTCGGCATCCCCAAGAACCAAACATTTGACTACCTCGTGATAGGCGGAGGAACGGCTGGGTTGACCATTGCAACCCGGCTTGCCGAACAGGGCGCTGGGACAGTCGCCGTGGTCGAAGCCGGAGGCTTCTATGAGCTGAACAATGGCAATCTCAGCCAGATTCCCGCCCAGGATGCCTTCTATGTGGGTACAGATCTTGATGATTGGCAGCCGGGCATTGATTGGGGATTTCACACTACCCCTCAAGCAGTAGGTTCTTCGTGTGTCTTGGTGCAAAGAGGATCAATCATTGATTATGAATCGGATACAGGGCGCGTACGACCGAGTCAGTCACTACGCGAGGGGCAAGTGCTTCGGGGGCAGTTCAGCACGCAACTACATGGCATATCAACGCGGTACCAAAGCAGCATATCAGCAGTGGGCAGACACCGTCGGGGATTCCAGCTATAGATGGGAGCAATTCCTGCCGTTCTTTGAAAAAAGCCTTCATTATACCCCCGCCAATGACGCCCTGCGCGGGGCCAATGCCAGTGTCGCGAGTGATCCCACCGTGCTCGGGAACGGACAGGGCCCCTTGTCTGTGACCTACCCACACTACGCTCAGGCATTTGCGACGTGGGCGCAGCGGGCGTTTGTCGAGATGGGCATCCAGATTCGCAAAGGGTTTCAAAGCGGTGCGCTGTTGGGGCAGTCCTATGGCCTCTACACAATCAATGCCACAACAATGCATCGCGAGTCGTCCGAGACCTCCTTTCTGCGTCGGGGCCTCTCCGATCCAAATCTCACAGTCTTCCAATTCGCCCTCGCCAAGCGCATCCTCTTTGACGACGACAAGAAGGCGGTTGGCGTCGATGTGGAAACCATGGGCCGAAAGTATACGCTCTCGGCACGCAAGGAGATCGTGCTCTCCGCAGGGGCCTTCCAATCCCCACAACTGCTAATGGTCTCCGGCGTCGGCCCAGCTGCCACCCTCCAAGCACAAGGGATCCCAATAGTAGCAGATCGACCAGGTGTCGGCCAAGGCATGCAGGACCATGTCATCTATGCTCCCTCCTACCGGGTGAATGTAATCACACAGTCCGCCCTGCTCGATCCGGCGTTCGAGGCCCAGGCCAACCGCGATTACAACGAACGAGCTGCAGGCATCTACGCCAACCCCACTTCAGACATACTTGCATGGGAAAAGATTCCCGAGCCCCTGCGGTCCACGTGGCTCTCTAACCACACCCGTGAGGTACTCGCCGGATATCCAGACGACTGGCCCGAGGTAGAATTCCTGAGTATGGGTGGCTATTTTGGTTATCAGAGGAATTACGTTCGAGACAACCCCAGCGACGGCTACAACTACGCCTCGCTAGCTGTCTCGCTCTGTACGCCTCGCTCGCGGGGCAATGTCACGATTTCATCTCCCGACGCCGCGGTGCCGCCGGTGATCAATCCCAACTGGCTCACTGATCCGGTAGACATTGAACTCGCGGTGGCCGCATTCAAGCGCACTCGCAACTTCTTCAACACAAAGGCCATTCAGCCTATTCTCATTGGGCCTGAATACTTCCCGGGCTCGCAAGTTGCCAGCGATGAGCAGATTTTGGATCATGTCCGGAAAAGCTTTGATACCATTTTCCATGCTTCTTGTACGTGCGCAATGGGCAAGACTAGTGATCCACAGGCCGTGGTAGACGCTCAGGCTAGAGTCATTGGCGTGCTAGGGCTGCGCGTGGTGGATGCCTCGGCCTTACCGCTCCTCCCGCCAGGCCATCCTCAATCGACAATATGTAAGTTATTCGGTTTTTCTTTTTTGATTTTGCCATTTCAACAGAGATATCTGACTCAGAGTAGATGCATTGGCGGAGAAGATCGCGTGCGACATATCGGACAGCTGTTGACGGAAGAGGGGGGCGAGGGGAAGCCGGTTACTAGTGAATACAAGGGAGAACCGGAACAAGAAGTTAAACTTGACGAATACTTAAATATTATACATCACAATGACCAAATTCGTGTCACCATTTGGAGTCGGAAGAGCCTATCCAATCTTAACAGGCGAGCGAAACAGTCGAACTTCCAGCTGGGAGCCTTAGTATCTGCCGCATTGGTCAGGAACCATATTCTGCTGTTCGATTCGATGATTGACGCCGATGCCCATTTTCGGAGGGGGGGGGGGAGGGATCGGCGGCTGGGCATTCTCTAGATCTCCTTCTCCTCTACGGGCTACATTGCCGCCCAAGCCAGACTGAGCAGCACGGTTATCGAGCCCTTGCTTGGCACGATTAGGGATCATTTGCTTACCTGACGTGTTCGCCAGTGGACAGGGACTCACATGGCGAGTAGCTTTGTAGGATGTGTGCTTCTACGTGGAAGTGCTGTAGTCGTCTTCCATAGTCATATGATTGCCTCCCAGGTCTAACAGGCTAGGTTTATGGTGGGATCGGTGTTTCTGACTCGAATTCTTGGAGTTTTCCTCAGTGGACCTATGATTATCGATGCCTTTATTGCAGGGTTGCTGTTGGCCTGGCATGATAGGGTCCATTGTTTAGGCTCTGATGTTGTTCCCTTGGGGAGCGGCGACATCTTGGTTGGTGAAGGCTCCTATATTTCTTATCGAGTAGATTTTTTGAATTCAAAATAAAAGAAAAACATGATACGATGATATATCTTTCAGTCTCCGAACTTCGGAGGTTAAGCGCGATGAGAAAGCTCCTTTTACAATGGTCATTAAACAGGATCATGTAATCTTACGCCACATGGGGCAGTGCCATACGAAATAACCACACGGTTGACAGAACTGAATATGGATCGCTGAATGAGCAATCTGTGATGTTGTGGCCCATGAAGATTTTCTAACGGAATGTTGTTCAAATCCATTTCATAATACTTTTTCTGTTCACCTTCTATTCCCTCTCCCTCTCCTATGTACTAACCAAACAAAGTCATCAAGGCCACCCATAGAATGTGGGAGAGTCTATGAAACACCAGGCACTATTTTAGAGATCAGAAGAATCACCTTGTAGTGTCAATGAGAATAGTTTCCAACTCCCATATATCATTTCCTATTGCATCGTGATAACTGCACGGAATCGCACACTGCCCTTCATCATAGCCTCTGTGGAGAATACGACATGTCAGAAAGACTAGAAAAAATCGAACGACCAAAGATAAAAGAAATATCATACCAAACGCTTCGTTGCATTTTTCTAACGGGAACTCTTCGACCATGCAGTCGATGCCATGCAGGTCCGCGAACGCAATGGCGTCCTCGGAGTCAGTGGCATGACCGCTGGGCCAGCTCCAGATGGATTTGCCTTTTCCGACCTGCATGGAAATCAGTACCTTGCTTCAAACCCATGCCATCATGCCTTATTTCTCTATATTATCCATTTCCTGAGCTTTGAAGGTAGGAAAATCGCACTCACCAACATGCCCGTATGCACCTCAATGCCACCCACAACTATCCCGGTCAGTATGAAAGCCAAGATTACCCAGGGCCAATTCTCTCATCTCCAGCCTCCTCTCCTATAATATACTTACTAGACAAAATCAATAACTTCCCCATAACTCCCAACCCCTGGATCAGCGGATTGATAATCTCAGGCACCGGCGCCGTAGACACAATCAGCGAAGCGCCACCCAACTTCTGCAATTCAGCCACTGCATCCTGTGAGCTCGTATCGATATACTCGTGCGCGCCCAACTTCCGCGCAAATTCTTCCTTCGTCGAGTCCCGCGAGAGCGCCACGACGCGGTAGCCAAATTTGTTCGCATATTGGAGTGCGAGATGCCCAAGCCCGCCCAAGCCCTGGATAGCGATGAGCTCGCCGGGAGGGATATTCATTTGGCGCATCGCGTTGAAAACTGTGACACCTGCGCAGAGCATTGGGGCATATTGGGCGGCGTTGACGTGCTCAGGGATGCGCACGGCGGCTTCGCGGCGGATGAGGCAGTATTCGGCGTCTAGTGGTGGTTAAGTTAGAGTTAGGTATTACGGTGGCCATTGAGTAGATTGGACCGATTGAAATACAGCTCCCGAGAATGATATACGATGGCAGCTGAGAGCGGGGAGAGGGAGAGAAGACGTACAGCCGCCATTCCGGGAAATGCCGTTGACTTGCTCGTTGTCGCACATCTGAAAATAGCCCTTCTTACATGCTCTGCAGGTACCTGTCGCAAGTATTTTAGTAATCCTGTTCGGGAAGCGCACTTTTCGAATAATTGCACAAGGAGCAGAGATCTATACCGTCATGCCCGCCGTGCCAGGCACCCCCGATCCGATCGCCCAGGTTCCAAGCGGTCACACCCTCTCCAACAGCAGCGACGCGACCGATAATCTCATGTCCAGGAACGAGGGGGCTGTCAAAGCAGCCAAGTTAGTGAAAATTCCTCTTTCACCCTTAGCATAAGGAGATGGCTCACAATCCCCCGCCCATGAGATTTGTCTGCGCAAAATGGTCGGAATGGCACACACCACAGGCTTCAACTTTGACCAGGATCTCGTCACGCTGGGGAGGAGTCAGTGAAACCTCTTCCAGGGTCAAGCTGGCGCCTTGTTCCTTGAACACTGCCTGTTTATAAGTGCTGGGAAGTGTGGAACCCATGGTGTGTAGGTGATTGGATAGCAGATCAATGTGTGTAGTCAAGTTGCAATGTACGGGTAACTTTGAAGAGGAGGGAGCTGGGAGGGGAACAGACGACATATATGTATTTTTTGCACATTCAGCTTTATCTTTCCTCTGGTCATCCAGCCCTCTGGATGGGAACCCGGAGTCGGAGTTCCGGAGACCAGCGCGTTCCACGCTACAGAAGAGCAGAAACATATCTCCGTGACGGATCTACATCCTCCGCTCGATCCCGTTCGAAATTAATCTTATTCAATCTAAATGCAGACATTTCCAAGCCATATCTCATTTCAGTCTATCCCTTGAAGATCCAGCTTATTCTGGTCCCATTCGCTAAGTGCATGTATTATTATTGGTAATCAGAAAAGCCAAGATGGAAATCTCACGGCTAATCCACTCCTCTCACCCATCAAAACTTGACATCTCCCCTGGGGCGCTGCGACTGCTTCGCCTTTTCCATGGGACGTCTCTAGAACCGGCGGCGAGGCAGCAGGCAGGATGCAACCACATAGAGAGCCCCCGCTGCGATCGCCATGACGTAGACATCGTCGATAGTATCCACGATAACCGACAAAGCTTTTTCCTTCAGCTCCGAAGGCAGCTTTTCCATCAGAGCGCTCTGTGCGCCGGCAATCGCGCCCTGAATCTCCTCCTGAGAGTACCCCTTGCCCCCTAACAGAGCCGTCAGGCCGCTCACAGCCTTGCTCTGGAAGATGGCACTGGCAATAGCCAATCCGAGCAGCTGGCTCTGGCCTTGGGAGATGTTCATGAACTGAATGCACTCCGCCACCCGCTCGGGAGTCACCAGACGGGGTCCTACCGCATACGCAGCCTGTGTGGTGGTCATGCCCAGACCCAACAGAATGGAGTATCCGTAGACGTGAGCGGGAGTAGTGTCATCATGCACGGTATACATCAATACGGAGCCAATCAGCATAAAGATGCCGCTGATCAGATACCAGACGATGAAATAGCCGGTCTTGGGCATGAGCCACCCGCATAACAGAATCGTCGCCACATAGAAGCAGATAAACGGCAACAACCGCACAGCTGACATGATGCCAGAGTCTCCGTGCACGAACTGGAAGTAGAGCGGGATATAATACACCGCTACGAAGAGGGCGGCGCCACCACAGGCCATCAGCACGTAGAGTACGATCATCGTGGGGTCGTTCAGGAACTCGGCCGGGAATAACCGTTCGTGGGGGGTCGTTCCAATACAGTAGTACTGGCTCAGCGTGAAGGCGATAACAAGGACGGCCGAGACCACGTACAGCGCGATATTCCGGCCGTCCGTCCAGGGCCATTGTACGCCGCCGAACACGATAAACAGGATAATAGCCACGTGCATGCCCGCCGACAGGACAGTGCCCACCCAGTCCAGCCCTTTAAGCTTCTGGATAAAGCTGCGGCCCTGGCCCGCTGGGCGGGGTAAGGATGGCAAGAGGAAGAAATAGACAGGCGACATAACCCCAAAGATGACAAGATTAAGATAGAATGCCTATTCACGTTTTTAGTTAATTCAGCTGGTCGTATAGAAAGGAGGGGTCCCACATACCCATCGCCAGGTAGCCGAACTATCGCCGAAAGCCCCTCCAATGATAGGGCCCAGAATACAGCCAATACCATAAATCAGTCCAACCAGGGCCATATAGACGGGTTGTTCGTTAGGAGTGGTCAGGATAGTGAGCAGATTCAAATTGCTAGACAGATCGTCCCAGTTAGCTCATGTACACACACTTTCTCTCTCTCTCTCTCTTTCCCTCTATGTGCTGAACTTACCCCAGATACATGCCCGCCCCGCCGGCACCAGCCCAAACACGCCCGATAATGATGGCGTTCATATTAGGGGCACCTCCGCAGAGGGCACTACCAGCAGAAAACATGGTCAAACAGCCCAGAAAGAGCCATTTCGTGTCAAAAATAGCGTAGGCTTTGCCCAGTGGGAGAATAAACACGACCGATCCCAGGGTGAAGCCCACCCCGAGCCAACCCAGCTGCGTGTAGTCGTTGAACGTGCCCGCAACAGCGCCCTGAATATCCGCGACGATGGTGTTGTCTAAGCCATAGAGCAAATTGGCCGAGAAGACGGCGATACAAACCAGCAGCCAGCGGATACCGCGGATCTCGCGCTTCGGGGCGCCATCCTTCTCGGTATCGCTGTCGGTGACCTGATTTGATTCGTCGACGCGGGCTGGCGATTGACTCTCGAGTACACTCTGACTCGGAGTAGAGTCCCTGGCGGTTTCCATTGGTGGATTGGCGGAGATGAGTCAGCGAGGTACGAGGCTACCGGGATGTAGTTAGCGTGATCCGGCAGTGCCACACCCAATGGAGTTGTAGTGGAGTCGTCACGGAGTGCAAGTGGAAGGAAGAGACGAAGGAATTCGTTCGAGGATGGTGCTGAATGTATTCTTCCACTGTATCGCCGCCTGGGCCTCCTAATTAAATATGAGGATGCCACAACAAATCCTCTACTCCTTTGGGCCTGTTGGGTTTGTCAACTGCACTCTTGGACCAATCACAGGCCCACATGCCGCTGACCAACTCCGGATCTCCTTTCGGCAACTCCAGATGTCGCCCAATCCGGTTGGGCATTTCTAATCATGCACCGTGGAAAGCCCGAATGAATCACTAATGCACGATGGAGGGATCCATTCCTTTGTAAGGAGCTGGATTCCTTTCTCTATACCCCAAGGATACCGACCGTACTCCGTACATCTTCGTCTGCTTTCCCTTTCGGGTGTTCCCAGCTCGGGAGACTGGGCCGTGGGCGGGTAGAGGCAGTATTCCATACTGTACATGGAATATCGACTCTCGATGTGCTAGCAGGAGAACTATGTGGAAGGAGTAGAGCCCGCCAAGTCATTCCCGATGCTCGGTTCAACCCAGCGCCCGATCTTCATAGTTGAGATGGCTGGGAACGCAAGGAGGGAGTGGGCAAAGGAGGGAGAACAGTAGGTTAGGGGAGAGCTGACAAGATGATGGCATCAGGATTAGTAGAGATTCAACATATCAAACTCAAACCGAGCGCGCTACTGTCGGAGTAAATGGTAACGGCATTTTATCTGCTTGGCGCACCCATCACCGGATGGGAAGCCGCTCGTCAGGTGCTCCCCGTTATGCAAAATATATATAATGGCATGTCTTAGAATAGGACGTATAGTAAAAGTGACTCAGCAAACTCGATCACTTCAAGTGTGAATCCCATCCCCATCATTCCCAATGCAGCCCACCAATTGGGCCTCTCTGCTGTTGCTGGCAGCAGGGGCTGCGGCAGCAGCCGAATTGCCGATCGTGGACCTGGGCTACCAGCGCCACCAAGCCCAAAGCTTCAACGTGAGTCTCGTATCTGGGCCAAACCAAAACAAAGGCAACAAAGAAAGTGATAGGATAAATGTGGAGAGACCCAACCTAACACTATCGAGGACATAGTCAACTGGTTACTTTTACCACTTCGCCAACATCCGCTACGCAGAACCCCCGCTAGGGTCTCTGCGATTTGCGCAGCCCGTTCCTCCGCGCCATCGTAGTCGCAAGATCGTCAACGGTACAGGACTGGGATATATCTGCCCCCAGTCGCAAGCCTGTTGGTTTAATGTGCAGAACGAGTTTGTCAGTAACGTGACGGCGGGCTTGCCGTTCAATTTCACCGCCGCATATGATCAGGTCTATGGACAGGATGGCTGTACCAACCCTGCTGGAAAGCAGGATCCGCTCGAGTCGGAAGATTGTTTGTTCCTCGATGTCTACGTCCCGGAAAAGGTGATCTCTAACCGAAACGGTGTGAATCCTGCGGTGCCCGTGCTGGTGTACTTCCAGGATGGCGCCTACGTGTCAGGGTCTAAGTCCGCTCAGGACCCCTCTGGCCTGATCGCGACCAGTGGGGAAGATGGATCCCCTGGCATCATCTATGTGGGAGTTAATTATCGAGTACGTGCTCCTGTGTCTTGATATGCACTCCCACCTCCTTCTCTCCGTATCGCTCGATGACTGATCTGTGAATGGTGTCTACTAGCTTGGTGCTTTTGGATGGCTCTCGGGTCAAAAGTTCCGGTTCGAAGGGGGTGTTCCCAACGCCGGGCTCTATGATCAGCGTTTGGCATTGAAATGGGTGAAGAACCATATCCAAGACTTCGGCGGCGACCCCTCGCGCGTCACCGTCATGGGCGTCTCCGCTGGTGGCGGATCGATTACGATGCAAATGACGGCCTATGGTCGCAGTATTCCGCCCCCGTTCGCCCAAGCCATTACACAGAGTCCAGCCTGGGAGCCTGGTACCAAAAGCCCGGCTATTGAGGATGACCTATTAGACACCTTCTTGGGATTGTTGAATGTCAGCAGCCTAGATGAGGCCCGTCACCTACCGTCCCCGGCCCTTATGGACGCGAACTATATTCTAGTGGCATCTCGACCTTATGGAGCGGGAGTACTAGGGCCAGTGAGTACCATATGCAGCTTATTATAAGCCGTTGTTTAAATGCTAACATGATGGCTTTTTTCCACGACAGGCTATTGATGGCGACTTCGTGCCCGATAGCCCAAAACGCCTCCTGCTTGACCGTAAAGTTGATCCCTCAGTACGGATCCTCACGTCATATACCTCTAACGAAGGCTTCGCGCTGGCGCCGGCGAATGTTACCGATGACGCCACCTTTAGCAGATACGTGGATTTACTTCTCCACGGCGCCAATACCAGCGTACGCGCCCATGTCACCCAAGTACTGTACCCACCGATCTTCGATAGCAGCTCGCCGTATCACAGTCACCACGAACGGGCGAACCTATTCTGGTCCGAGCTGACTACCACCTGCAACACCCGATATCTACACGAGGCTGTCGCGACTTCAGGGTATGCGATTGAGTATGCCGTGCCGCCTGCCTTTCATCTTTCGGATACCGCGTCGGTCTTCTACAATGGACAGGGCTCTGACGCGTCTCTGAATTCTACAATCGCTTGGCTCATGCAGCGGCAAATCGTGCAGTTTGTCAAGACAGGGAGCCCAAATACAAAGCAGGATCCCCAGGTGCCGATATATCAGGGACAAGCCAACCTGCTTTATCTCGGTGATGAGGAGGTGAGTGTTCAGCCGGCTTCCACAAATACAGACCGCTGCGTGTACTGGGAGCAGGTGGAGTTTTGATGGCTAGGCAGGCTAGCACAGTCATATCCTTGATAGAAAGACATTGGAACATAGCCGAAATCGTGTCTATGGTAATTTATTATGTTACTCATAGGATGGTGTCCAGAAAAAGAATAGCATTCAAGCGTATATCGTTCAGAACCTAGGTTTTACTCGCTCCAAGTACCTATCATTAACAACGTGATCCCTTCCTTTAACCAACGCAATCATCCCAGCAGTGCGCTCCCATAGACACTGACACTCAAAGCTTCTTCATTACTGACGATTGCACCAGGTCTCTCGAGATGGAAGTCTCTCGAGATGGAAGTCTCTCAAGATGGAAGATCACATCCAGCTCGATTTCCTTCAATCCAGTGATCAATCAGCATCTCTTCTGCCTACGCAACCGCGCATACAAAGAACTCGTATCCCCGAGCGGAAATGAGAAAAAAAGTGCATCTTGACACATCAGGTGACCGACTGTGTACCAGGCCAGTAGCCCCGAGACAAAGCCGAATGCACCCGCGGCCTTCTTCAGCGCGAGTCCAGTGGCCGCTCGATCGTCGGCGACCGAGAAGTATGAGGCCGCCAAGACAGTATATGTGATTTGGGATGTTCCGAGCATAGCGGTATATACTATGTTCCTATTTGCAAGTCAGCTGCGACCATAATTCCCATATGGATAGCACTATGAGCTTACATTGGCATTGCTGCAATGGTGAAAAAGAGAACAAATACTCCCCATACTATCATCTTATCAGCCGGTACTCCTCGTCAGAAGAAAGGAGTGGCTCCAAAAGCGTCTCACCGAGTAGAAAATATCCAACAGCATTATTGAATGCGGCAGAGTCATCTTTGAAGGCATCTGCCACTCCAAAGGCCGGCGCATTAATCGCCCCAAAAGCCAGGTTGAACAAGCCTAAACGTATCCAGATTATTAGTCACCAACTGTAACACACAAAGGATGACTAGAAGATAACCAAGGACTCACCGAAGCCTCCAAAGACGGTATGACCAAAGGAATTTCCGCGGACTAGCTCCCACTGTGCTACCAAGACCAAGCCCATACCCGCTGTAAAGAAGCAGTTTCCAATATATGCATTGGTGATGGCAGCACCGCGCCACTCCATGAGACTCATTGAGAGAGTGGTGAAGGCAATTGCGAAAGCGCCCATGCCCAGAGCAGTCTGGTAGCAATCACAGCCAGTTAGAAGATGTCACGTCACAATGGGCCGAAGAAGGAAAATCTACTGGGCTGCCAATCTGCGGCACAGGTTGAAGGATCTGCTCCTTGCTATTTCTGTGCTGAGGGGAGATCTGATAACTCAGCTGAGCGCCCTCCTCCGAAGAAGCCATGACTATTTCGTCGCTGGAATGTTTCATTTTGAAGACCTGTGATCTCTTAAAGAAAAAAAAGCGAACAGAGCGAAATATATAAAATAGTAGGCTCTGGGGTGAATGCAAGTGATGGGTCCAGGTAGGTGCGAAATTAACTTCCTGGCATTTAAACTTGCCTGAAGAAAGCTGAAGAAGAGGTGTGGGTCTCAAGAGGCAAGAGTCCGTCGACTACCTGCTGATCCAGAATAGTTAATGTCCGCATAGCCAAGAGTTCCATTTTGGCACGAGTTGATGTTTTGTAGAGTTTACTCCATGGAGTTAGAATCCAGCTTCCCAAACTAGATTGGTCCAGAAAATTTAGTATGCCAATGATGTAGTATCTGCCAATGACGGTATAGGTCCACTCTACCCTTCATCTGGAAGGCAAGGAATACATTGAGGGGTACTTGCGGAACGGCCAGCTCGACAGTGTTAGTTTCTTCGCTTTTGTTGATAAAATTCTCGAGCCCATTAGTTAAGATCTTACGTATGACCAACCAAGGATAATGATACTCAGACGGGTTTGAAAAGGTTAAATTTAATTCATTCTAATTAAAGACTCGTACTGATCTATTTTATTCTAAAATGTCCGAAAATATGCAATTCAGGGATTGACGACATCCCCCTGCATCCTTATAGCGTCGTTGGCGAGGATTCCTTTCTCCGCTAGTGACGGCGCATTTTAGTGAGATAAGTTATCACAAGGACCATGGTGAAATTGAAGGCGATAAAGCCGATGAAAATGCCGATGTTGCGATGTCTATGAGCAAAATCATAGCCGTACTGCTGGTACTGCTAGTGTGTTAGCTTCTGAGTCGAATGGTAATCCTCTCCTGGACAAAGCTACTCACATATGACTGTCCGTTTTGATATTGGCAATATTGGCACTCTGTCAGGCTCTCAGGGTTGAGCAGATATCCAGTAGCGCTTCTCAGGAAATTCCGCGCATATTCACCACAACTTGTGCCATTCACCGTGTAAAAGGTTGAAATCTCGGACTCCGCACACCGGATGGGTAAATCATGCAGAACATCAACAGTCACACCTTCGCCTAGATAGAACAAAGGAGAGACCTTGTAGTACCATCTCCAGCCAGAAGGGGTGACCGGCTTCGGCGAAAGTGTGCCTGCAAAGGTATTGCAGAACATGAAGAAGAATCCATTTGCAGCAAAGGCAGCCTCAATGTTGGGCATCAGCGATGCGCAGAGCTGGGCAAGACTGGTTGCAAAGACTCCAAAGAGCTCATACATAAGGAAGCTGTACCCTGCACGAGAGGGGGCATAGAAGTACCCAACGGGAAAGTACCAGAGGAGCCAGTAGATCAAAGAGCTGAGAAAGGTGAAGGGTAGCTCCACGATGAAAGCAGATAGGACGAATGCCAACCAGTGGTATGTCAGGCTCTCCCGCTCCCGATGAACGAATATATCGCGTAGGGTCACGAAGCGCGGCTGAACCTGCAGGCCTAGTGGGGGACCGACAATGAGAGACATGAAGGCGGAGAATACCCGATTGTACGCGCCACGTTCTGTGTTGGGGGAGTTCAGGTATGTGAGAGAATTCAAGAGAGAGTTGCCCACGCTCATCCAGAGCTTGGATGTGACATAATCCGGTTCTCTCCAGTAATAAAACCACGTCCGATGGAGCACGACCCACAGCTGAACGTGGAACGGGACCGTATACAATGACTTTTTCTGTGGCGACGGCGTTTGCTTCGCAGCAGGGGTTAAACTTTGCTCTGCTTTTTCCTGCTTTGCGCCCTGATTTCTGTCATACCATATGGTGGCCCAGTCAGCTTTGGCGTCATTGCGAGCACCGGCACCAATAACCGACAGGAAATACTCTGCTGGGTTCTCTTCAGGGCCGCAGGGTCGACTACGTGACTGGAAGTACTCAACTACCTCACGACACCGTGCTCCAAGTGGACCATCATAGACGAGGTTTCCCCCTCGGCTCAGGAGGTACAGCTGGTCAAACTGGTCGATAAGCTCTGCAGCCGGCTGATGTATGGTGCACAGGATGGCTTGACCTGAGTCTGCCAGGCGACGAAGCAAACGAGCGATCAGCATGGCAGACTGGCCATCTAGACCTGAAGTTGGCTCATCCAGGAAGAGAATCTCTGGTTTGGACGCCATCTCCACACCGATGCTGACCTTCTTCCGCTGTTCGAGATTGAGTCCGGCACCTGGGACACCAATCAGGGCGTCCGCAATATCCTCCATATTCAACCACTCAATGACTTTCTCCACGTATGCGTTCTTTTCAGATAGCGGGATGGACTCCGGGCGTCGGAGTCTCGCCGTCATCTGCAATGCCTCACGCACAGACTGAGTGGGCAAGTGAATGTCTTGTTGTTGCACGTATCCCATTTGACTTCGGAAGAACGTAGGCAGAACTTGACCGTTGAGCGCCAGTGTTCCTGTCAGTGTCCCAATTGAGGAACGACCGGCGAGAACGTTTAGAAGAGTGGTCTTGCCTGCGCCTGACACTCCCATCAGAGCTTTGAGCTGCCCGCTCTTGACTGAGCCACTGAGATTGTTCAGTAGGCGTCGTTCGCCGCCCTTTGTTTTGAGGTCTAGGCAGAGAGTTGTCCATGAGAGAGTATGGCTATTGTCGGAATCGTACTTTTCTCGTGGAGAATCCTCCTGGGTACTTCGGCCAGCGGGTATATCTAGGCGTCCATTCCCGTCAACGAATCCTGCCTCGCTATCAAGGGTAATTTTGAGATTTCCTCCTCGAGGGACGCTCTTGTAGAACACGGTGGCCAATCGACCGGCAGGTGTCTTCAGCATCTCCATTCCGATCCTGTTCGAGATTTATTGTCAGCGGTGAAAAACCCATGTACAGGTCACCTTCAGCTGGCGTCCGGAAATTGGTCACTTACCCGGAGCAAACGGCAAAAAAGACGAACAAGGCAGCGTTGATACCCACATTCCGCCATAGGTGCGACTGCTCGAATCCGTACTGTCCACGAATGTACGACGCCCCGGATAAGACGCTTTCACCAGGCTGGGAACCCACTACGGTACACACCTGATGAGCGATGTTGGTATAACCTAGCCCTGATGGTACCAAGTCCGAGGCACTGCATTGATAGTCCAGGTTTCCAAATTCATTCACCATCACTGATTCGAAGGCATAGTACAGAGGCTGCCAAAGTTAGCGTGTTTCTCCAGCTCCTCACTTTCAAGCCGTATTGAACTCACATTTAGATACCGTAACCAGCCGAGCCATACTTGCATCTGCGGTGCTGGTACATAGAGCCCCGTGTACAGAACGTACATATTAAAGAAAATGCCTACCGGGAGCACTGCCCGGTGCATGTTAGGAGAGAAAATGGCCACCGAGCGAAAGAACATGGACAGTGCGAGGTGCTCCAGGTAGATGATCAGGAACCACGTGAAAAAATTCTCGGGCGTTCGTTGGAAACCGGTCAGAAAATATAAAGGTATGTTATAGCAGATCGCTGCCACCTTCCACACCACATCTGTGGTAATCGAGCCGAACGCATACGCAATCGGACGACAGATCTGGTATCGCTTTTGTTTCAAGATGAGAGGGCGCTGCGCGAATCCATTCCCGAATTCTGCCATCGACTGCAATGCCGGGACCAGAACAGAGTAGAACAAGGCAGATGCAAAGATAAATAATGATTTCGTCGTCCGCTGCTGGTTTCGGAAGAGTGTGCCCAGCACCAGACTTTGGATGACAATTGTGGCAAGTTCCACCGCCCACAAGCTATGATCACTGGTGACAATGCGAAATTGGCGACCGGCGCAATACCAGATCTGATGGAAGATCGGGAGCGCAAACGTAGGCGCTTTCGTGAGAGGCCTAGAATTGACTTGCATCCTCTCCTTGGCCGCCTGTACTGAGACTTGCAGCTCTCGGTGGAAGCGACTTGCACGAAACGCGGTCTCGAAATCCTCCGGCATTCGGGGGACCTGGCTTTCCCTCCCCTCTTGTGCTCGTCGCACGTCTGGATCGGCGGACATCACATTGAGGAAGTCAGCGACAGTGGTGGTTGGTAAGCACTCAAAGCCGAGATCTTCAAAATAGGCCTTCGCCTCATCGATTCGCCCATAGAAAATCTGACGTCCCGAGTTGATCACAAGGACTTTGTCAAAGTAGTCGACAATGGCGTCACTGGCTTGATAGATGCTCATCGCAGCCGCGCAGCGACTTTGGGTTGTCCACTCGCGCATCATTTCCATGAATTCGATTGCGGTTGACGAGTCCAACCCATGGGTTGGGTTATCGAAGCAGATCAGGCTGCAAGAGAGCATCAGTCAAGAGGCTCTTTTTTGTCCCTCAATGGATAGAAATGGATATCTCTTACCGGGCGCAGGTGGCCAACGCTTCCGCCAGCGACACTCGTCGTCGCTCTCCGCCACTGACTCCTCGGATCTTTGCGTCCCCCACTTTTGTATTCAAGACATTTTCCAAACCTACAAGCTTGGCCAATTGAACCACCATGCTGTCAATCTCGCCTCTCGAGACTTGGGAACCGCAGCGTGCGCGGACCGCAAAGCGCAAAGTCTCCGCCACAGTCAGCGTGGGGAAGTGGTCATCCGACTCAGCTAAAGGATATCTTTCGGTTAGTAAGTTAGGAAATACCAAATTCTGAGGAAAAGAACTTACCGCAAAATAGAACATCTTGCGGCCGCCGAGCCATCACATCTGGCAAGGGATGACCTCCGAGGGTGAGCTCCCCTTTAATCTCCTTGTACTCATCCCATAAGCCCGAGAGCGTTTTGAGGAAAGTCGTGCATCCACTTCCAGGCTTGCCAAGTACCAAGAGCATTTCCCCAGTCTCAATTGTGCCTGAAAATCCGCTGAGAATAGGTCGTGAATGTTGACTGCCTCGTCGGTGCAGCAGCGGATTCAGCAGTCCGAAGGCCGACTGGGCCGCCGACGAGACGGTTTGTGCAGTTTGCGACTATGGATCATTGAAAATTAATCGACATTGTTCCTTCGTGGGAGATCTCGATTGATTCCACGACACTCACCCCGGTTCCACTTCCAACGGCTGTTATGTTGTCAAACACTACCCCAGCCTCATCCGGGACAGCACCTTGGCGAATTTGTAGGAAATGACGAACACTCTCTCCAATTGGTTCCCTGCCTGCAATAACCTGGGAGGGTGGTTTCGATGGAGGTTCCGACGACGGCACGGATGATGGGACATCGGTTGTGACCAAACCAGGCTTCTGGCCATCGAGCTGGATACTCGTGTTTGCCCCATCTGGAGACGAATGATCATGATCCACCATAATCCACGATCGTCACAAATCCGTCCTCAGGGTATTAGAGTCGGATGCCGCTGATCAGAATGGATGGGAATGGACGAGTTCAAAAGGAAGAGAAAACAGTCGAGCATCCTATAGTTCCCCACGCTGCCCAGTCACAATCTCAGCAGCGGTATTTACCCAAAGGAGTTTCGGAGTTCAGCCTGCCCCGATCGGGCCAAGTGTTTCGGGGTCAATTCATTCTCAATGCCCGAAGTGTCCGAGGGAAAACGTGAGGAGACTTCTCCGAATGAGTTTTTACTACTAATTCGCTAGTTCCATTCTCTGGAAACAAGACCTACCGAAGTCCCGAAACTGGTCTTGTCATTCCGCATTCCTTTTCTATCGCGTTGAACCGCTCTTCCGCCTCCATTTCCATTCCATTTCCATTCCATCCTTGTTCAAGTCCTATTTCCCATTCAAATCCGCATCCAAACTGCTTGCCCAGCATGGTTCTCGATACTAGTCTGAAAGGTGCCCATGTTCTCATTACAGGTGAGACAATTGAACACAGAACTACCCTCCACAGCGGCGACTAAATGTTACCCTAGGCGGCACCCGGGGTATGGGCGAGGCGATGGTGCACAAATTCCTCCAGGAAGAGGCCAATGTATCGTACTGCGCTCGCACCGTCACAAATACGGAGTTCGATGAGTTCTACACTACCCTCCCAGAGGGCAATAACGCTCGCGCCGTGGGCACCGCATTCGACGTGGGTAGTAAAGACGCCATCGTCCAGTGGGTGCAGAGCTCCGCGGAGCGACTGGGACGCATTGATGTGATAATTGCAAATGGCAAGTTTTTTTTTCTGATCTTTCCGCTGAGCCCCATACAGGTGGTTACTAACTTCCGACAGCGTCGCCGATGCACATGGAGGGCGAAACCGAGCACTGGGAGAGCAGTTTTGCGATCGACGTCATGGGCTTTGTTGAGCTCGTCAAGGCAGCAACTCCGCATCTGGAAAAGTCGCCCCAGGCATCTATCATCGTGCAGAGCTCCTTCATGGGTCGTGAATTCTACCGTTCCCCCCCGGCGGCGTACGGACCCTGCAAGGCTGCCCAGTTGCAGCACGTCCAGGAATTGTCCCACTTCTTGGGGCCGAAAGGCATCAGAGTTAATGCCATTTCCCCGGGCCCCATTCTCTGCAAGGGAGGTCCCTGGGAGCTCTATTCAAAGACCAACCCTGAATGGGTGGAGGAACAGCGACTGAAGATCCCTCTTAAGCGTCTGGGCGGGCCGACAGAAGTCGCCGCCGTGGCCGTGTTTTTGGCGAGTCCCCTGGCAAGCTTCGTCTCCGGCACGAATGTCTTGGTCGATGGTGGAATCCATGTGGGTACCCAGTTTTAGATTTTCAAGAATATAGAATGATAGGATGAGGACAATGATACTACAATTTGGTGAAGTCGAGACTTTTTGCATATGCTTCTGTAAATAGCCAACCAATAGTCCGACAAGTACCATGGTTTAACCTGTATTTGGGGGTCCACAGAACGGTCAAATGCAAAGCTAAATTCATGATTCAAGGTCCCAAAGCGTCATGAGTCCCAGATCACCTTTAGATCCGAAACCCACCCAGAAGAATCCCGGGACCTCCTCGGAGTTGAGCACCCGGAGCTAAAAACGTAACCTGCATATGGTACGAATAGAAGAAACCTTCCGAGGTTTAGTTTGTTCGTACAGCTCACTGCTTGTGGGGCCAAAGTGGGGAAGACGAATCAGAAGCCTAGCACACATAGCCAAAGATTACTAGTGAGGCTCACATTCAGCAGCCATCGGAGGAAAAGAATAATCTTTTCCACATCTGGGGCACGGAGCATGTCTTCCGCGCTCCTGGTCCAGACACCGGTATACTGCAGCTCATCGGTCTTGTCACTGTTAGGAACTATCTGCCACACTCATTAATTAAAAATTATAAGAATGATGATCAGCCACACCGAAGACGCAGAGGAGACCATTGTATCTCCGCGTCAACCTTCTCCAAGATGGGTCCAAACCTGTCCCCACGCGCTCTACTGTTGTGTATTTTGTCTGCTTTGCAGCTGACCAATGGCTCACCTTCTCCCGGAAAGTGTCGATGTATGCCAGGTGATAGTTGTTGGCCGTCCTTGAACGAGTGGGCGCAATTCAATGCATCCGTTGGAGGCCGATTAGTGAGCACGCAACCGCTAGGTCAGCCCTGCCACGATCCCTTCTATACGGCGAGCGAGTGTGACTATCTAAAACAGCATTGGACACATCCAGAGCTACAGTGAGCCTCCTACTACGCCTCAGCAGAATTTCCGTCTTGACCGTTTTGAGTTAACCGAATTTTAAAGTGATGAATCATCCTCATCCATCATGGCACCCTCTGTGGCCAACGAAACCTGCGATGCTTTTACCCCCCAATCCACGCCATGCACACTGGGCTCAATGGTTCGCTATGCGGTCAATGCCAGCTCTACGAAGGACTTCATTCAGACAATTCGATTTTCTCAGCAGCGGAATATTCGTTTCGTGATTCGCAACACAGGCCATGAGTATGTAAAATCCGTGGGTGGTCCTGTGCTTCTTGGATTAACTATTTCTCCCTCCTAGTTATCTTGGGAAGTCAACGGGTGCTGGGGCCTTGTCTGTCTGGACTCACCATCTGAAGGACATTGACTTCTTGAACTACACCAGTGCACACTATACCGGGCCGGCTGTGCGGATGGCGGCCGGTGTTCAAGGTGCAGACATCTATGCGGCTGCCCATCAGCGCGGGCTGGTGATTGTGGGCGGAGAATGTGCCACCGTGGGCCCTGTCGGGGGCTATACACAGGGTGGGGGTCACTCGGCTCTGAGCTCTCGCTTCGGTCTCGGGGCTGACCAGGTCTTGGAATGGGAAGTGGTGGATGGAACAGGTCGATTACTGACCGCATCTCCCACCCAGCACCCAGAACTGTACTGGGCCCTATCCGGGGGCGGAGGAGGCACATATGGCGTCGTTTCTTCCATGACCGTCAAGGCGTTCCCTGATTTTCCCGTTACTGGTGCTGTGCTTCAATTCTCGAATGATGACCCTTCATCGAGCCGGTTCTTCGAAGCTGTCGAGAGCTACCATCACCACCTGCCTACATACACCGCGGCAGGCGGAATGGCGATCGCGGAGATTAGTCGCTCGTCTTTCCTTCTCACGCCACTCACCCTGCCCGCGTATACAGCCAAGCAAGCAAAAGCACTACTACAACCCTTTCTGCAGAACCTCCACGAACTGAACATTTCATACTCCTTGGATATCACCCACTCACCTTCCTTTTATCAGCACTACATGAAGTTGATCGAGCCTAATCCGACCCAGCTGGTGCAAAACGGGCAATATGGCGGTCGCCTCATCCCTCTTAATCTCATCCAGAAGAACAACTCTCTTCTCACAGATGCCATCGAGAAAATCACCGCGGATGACGTTACCTTTGTCGGCATTGGTATCAATGTCGGATCATCGGTCACAGGCGATGTCTGGAACTCCGTTCTTCCTGCATGGCGTACCGCGGCAATGACTGTGATTTTATCTACGTATGCTCCCTCCACCGGGGAAATGTGAAGCCTTCTCTTCATCTTACTGATCCACGTACACTGCAGCAACTGGCCCGCCGGTGCTAACCTCACCCAAATGAAAGACTTAGCGAACCGGATGACAACCAAGTGGGTGCCGATCCTGACAGAATTGACTCCTGATTCGGGATGTTATATGAGCGAGGCAAGATAAGAGACTTTGACAGCTTGTAAAGCACTCACTGACTGTATAGACAGGCGGACCCTCAAGATCCGGACTGGAAACAGAATTTCTTCGGATCCAACTACGATTCGCTGTATGCCATTAAGAAGAAATACGATCCATTCAATACCTTCTATGCTCCAACGGCAGTGGGTAGCGATGAATGGCAAGTTGAGGCTGATGGTCGTCTGTGTCGGGCTACTAAGCTAGATGGATAGAAATATGGAGTAGATGAAGGGACAGGATGTGAGAACGTGAAAAGAACGATATCTTTTCTGGTATCACTCTTAGATTCAATCTAACTACGCTACAGACTATATACAAAGAGCTTGAAGAAGAGACGTTCCCTAAATATATTGCTTTTTATTAATATTCCAAAATCTTATAGTATATATATATATATCTAGTGTTAGGGAAAGCTCCACCTAGCAGACAACATCCAGCTGATATAGGTGCATAATATACACACCAATGCCGTCCTCGTTGACGGCAAAGAGACAGCCACTTTTTCGATGCAAATTTGGCAAAGTTTTTTTCAGTGACCGATAGTTGATGGTAGAGGTGTTTGAGTCCCTCAGACGTATACTCAGCTGTTTGAATGGTTTCCATGAGGCCAAGGACCACGCCTTGTGCCGCGGTCGCGGCTTGTGCATTGGCTGTGTTAGCTCTTATCCTCCATAGCTGATTTTCTGTGACCGGGTTCTGGAAAACAGCCGATCCCCGCAGTTGGTGGCACATCTCTTTGATCAATTGTCGCTCCGGATCCATCAGCAACGATCTCAGTGGAACATGGTCAGTCGCGGTCGTAATGACTGATAAAATAACGCAAACCAAGATCATGCTTCCTTTTTCTCCGATCAGTGAGTTGGGCAACTTTGAAGCGGGTCTCTGATCACAAAGCGCATTTAAGCCTTGCGCTGATATTTGCTCAATGCCACGGAGGAGGTGGCAAAGGTGGTCACGCAGTTGCTCGCACGATACCGTAGAATCGATGGCCTTTTGCTGTGCCAGGTAATTAGGTAGCTTTTTCCAACCCCGCTGTGCATCCACACAAAGGTCTTGCCAGCTTTGCTGTTTCATATCGGCCAGCGTCTCTAGGCCCACCCGTGGGTTCCACTCCTTTTCATCGCGCTGGATTAAATATTCCAATAGTCGAGTATCGCCGATCGTTGCAGGCAGTGAGCACTCCAGGGAAATATAAGAGATGAGAACAAGCAGCTGTCGGAATGATAGTCGTGTGGGTATTACAGATGCAGCATCTGCGTAAGCTGATCGGATCATCTTTCAATATGAGCTGGGATCGCAAGTGGAAAGCTCTTGGGCTAAATCAAGGGAGAAGGTTAGAGGGATGTGTGAGAGAAAAGCACTCCATTTTATATGTCTGCGTATTGTGCACGTTGTTAGCCGCGTGTCTTTCCGGATATGACCCCCTCCCTCTGGAATCTGGCTTCCCTAGAGTATATCGAATCAAGTTCGCCTTTTGGATGGACTGGGTATTCATTATGCCTACGAATTTTGTGGTTACATTGTCGGACGACAGTAAATATTGTCCACCTACTATCACGTAGCAAAACTTTGAGAGCTAGTTTCCTGTAGAATGAGGATGTTGGATGCCTATAACAATGGATGCTTTTGCAGCTAAACAGAGGCGCCAGCTAGCTGACAGGGCTTTTGTAAATCTCTTTAACAGAGTGGCCATGTTTATGGCAGGTTTAGAGGTTTTCTGATTTTCCTTTCGTCTTCGTCCAGTGTTGGAACCACGAACCTTCCGTCCGCGTTGTCACTCTTTGTTTGGAGTTTGAAAAATCATTGCTGGTGTCTGACTCTTTAACCAGAGAGGTACGATTGTAGTAATTATTCGCCAATTCTGATTGCGTAAATATTGAGTCGCTACGTATGACCGCGCTGGGTGGAATTCGGATCGGATCGGGAAGGATAAGAATATCGATCGATACTGAGCGCCGAGTTGGTTCAACGTGGGCTATGTCGCTTTCGTTATCTTTGCAGTTTCAGCATATATCATGCGCCTCCATTTTTGAATCCAATGCTCACAGGATTCTCGCCCAATAGCCCAGCAAGATGTAATTTGGTCTGGGAATCGTAGGTAAGACGTAACCCATTCAATAAATCGGGCATGTTGAGACATGCTGAGATATTTGCTCGTAAATGGCCCAGGGACGATATCACTTCTATCTTTATACCGACACGCATAAAGGATTGACCTTGATTTAATGGTCGATTTTTGTCGGAAAGCATACATAAGCGAGGCCAGTCAGCCAGTCAAATATTCCTGATGACTGCATTACAGGTCAATTGCAGTACAAAAGTACAAGCCCTCTTCAGAAATAAAATGTGATAATAAATTCGTTAATACACTGCAGGAAAAATGCTCCACTGGTATTGTTCTCCAGCTAGTTGGCCATATTTGGTTACATCTACTCGTTTTGTACTATTTATGCCTCCTATTTCCGAGGTTACTCCGTCACCCCAATACATACATATTTGATCCCATGCGCTCTGCCGCATACTATTCCATACTGTTTAGCTTGCTCCAACACCGTTCAAGCTCTCCAGTCAATCTGTGTAACCCTGCATGTTCTGTCTGGACCTTCAACCCAACATAAATTTCTATCTTAAATCGTCCAAGAACTCAAATTTTTAGAAGCGCACTTTCTTCCAGTCAAGTTGATGGCCATGAGTGTTGACGATCGATCTCCATTGCCCATTGTGATTGCTCGCGCTGGATCAGCTGGCACACACTGTTTACTATCTTGATAGAAGGGTCTTGAATAAGTGTGTTATTTTCTCGTCGATCAGGGGTTAGACCATCTGTGCCAGTGTTGCCACGTTTTTGATTGCTATTGCTGGGTCTTTGCACCGCATAAAGTACTCCTGCAATTTTGCTGGTGATAAGGTCAAATGGGAAACAGCCCCCGAAAATTCGACCGCCAGGTGATCAAGAGTCAAGTCCGAAGAATTTCTGGAGGCGCATTTGTCAAAAAAGAAAGAGAAGTAGGCTGCTATAGTCGCTGAGTCGGGGTTGCCGAACTCGAATTGCCTGTCTATTCGTCCAGGTCGAGTCAAAGCTGTGTCAAGTTTTGGCTTTGCATTTGTGGTGACAATGAGCACGTGGCTAGCGTGACCCCTAAGACCATCGAAAGTAGCGAGGAGAGTCGCTAGCATTATCCTTTTCTGACCGCCATCTTTTTCCTCGTTCGCAGTATTATCACGTTTCTCGATTCCGGCAGCGTCTATATCTTCCACTATAACCATAGAGCGCGCTGGATATGCCGGTAGTGTGCGAAACAATTCTTGTACGCCGTAATCATCAACAGCCGGGAGATTGATGATGTACATCGGAAGTCTAAAGTGCGTGGCAACTGCCTTACAGCAGCTGGTTTTACCGGTCCCTGGCTCGCCAAAACAGAGGTAGCCTCGCCGATAAGGGGTGCCGAGTTTCTGGTGCAATTCGGCAATATCCTCGCTAAAAAACTCTCTAATATCTTTAATAATATCCTTCTTTATAGCCTTATCCTGCGCTAGGCTCTCTAGACTACAAGGAAGCTTATTACATATTTATCGCTAGCCTACTTCCTGCTTATTTTAATATCTATAGAATACTTTAAGTCTACTACGGTAGTAGCTAGTATTAAATTTTTAGATAGCCTCTAAAAGATTTTTAAAAACCCCCCTATTCTAGGGCGTATAATAGATAATAATATTCTTAGCGTTTCTCGAGAAGGGGTCTAAAATATTTCGGTGAGGTTTACGGTATAAGGCAAACTAATAATTCTAAAACTAGAAGAAATAAATGTAGTTCTATCCTAGGGTAATATAGACCCTTTCTATCTTTCCTCGATATACTAGGTCCTTCGTCTCTATATATTCTAGAGAATAGTAACTAGAATCCTAGAGATATCCGACTAATTCCGTAAGTCCGGTAATAGAATAGCTAGACTAGCTATAAAATTCTATACTAGATATCTATCTTATTACTTAAGGGTATAGATTATTTCGGTATTTGATTTCCGCGGACGATACAAAGAGCGAAAAGATAGGTTTAAAAGCCTTTGAAAGCGATAGCAAAATAAATACAAGAATTATCGGAAGAGTAATTAGTGGTAGAACGTAGGACAATACGTTAATACCTAGAGCCGCTAATATTTGTCGGATAAGCTATGAGAGCCCTAGGGTAAAAGTATCTAGGAGAGAATAAAGTACAACATTAGGTTAGTCAGACATCTAGGGAGCGAAAGCGGAAAGCAGTGAAGTTCGTCCTTTGTTTTGCAGAGAACACTGAGAATAAGCTGGTAGCTACTAGGAAATATTGTTCTTTTTATACCAGGCCGTAGGGGTGGGTCCTCTGACAAGGCCTGGAGCGGTAACTTCCCGATAGACAGGGAGGGATACGCTGAATGGTCTACCTTAGTACCTTTGACGTTACACCTGAGTTCGCTCTCATCCTTCTATACAGGACAGTCAATTGGAGCGCTACGCCGCTCCCCCTCTACCCGGGATGGTAATTAGGCCGGGTCTAGAAACTACAGTGCGATGGGTTGATCTAGTGATCGTGCTTAGACAAAACGTCATAAATTGAAAAGGATAATTTGCAAATCCTTAGTTCCCCTGGCCTCGTAGTTGAATCCTTATAGATATTCGACACAAAGACCGTATCAAAACTTGCAAATAAGGCAAGGGATTCCCGAAAAGAATCCTACTTCTCACTGGCGGTAATTCTGAACCTGGGCCAGTTGTAGATCGGCAAGATACAAGTTGCAAAATGTGCTAACTTTGCCCAGGAGGAACATTCGCTGGCAGTGTATCAATGGATATTGGTTTCGCGCAACGTGCGCCAGGTCTGGCCGCCCAACGCTGAACCATAAAGCTGGTTCAGCATACTTCTTGAAGAGCAACCATAATCTATTGGAATTCTACCCGTAAAGAACCGCTCACGGTACTTCAGCTAAACGTTGAACGGCCGTTGGCTCATACGTGATTGCGCTCACACTGGCATTCACTAACACCATCGACTTTTTATTTATACAGGAACCGTATGTACTTTCTACCCGGCAAATCAGAGAGAAATCCATCATATAAGCAGACAGCTTAATGATGACTGGCCAGCCCCGTGCCCTTGTCCGAAAAATGCAGGTATACAAGCATCTCAAATTTACTCGAGAGAGAATTGAGGACCCAACAACCTGATTATATGAATATGGAAGCCAATCATAGCCAAAAGGCTCCTAGAAGGGTGGCCGTCCAGAATGATATTTAGAGGGAGAGAAGACAAATTGCACTGAATGTCTATATAGTCAATGTGACGTGACCAGCCTTCATCCTTCTTGTTAGCCTCCTCCATAGTAGCAGAGACGATGATTCTCAAGCCAATAATTATCAGGGCAATTCTGACATGCCCTTCGTCTTCGTGACAGACCCAGGGAGTTCATTCAGAGGCTCCCCACACAACTCCACCTTGTCACCGGTAATCGGTTCATCTGGGTGCAACCAAACCAAAGGCTGTTTTGGAGGCTGCTTCTTTCTCTTGTACCGCCAGACAAAACACGTTGCAGCTGAAATGCACCCCAGCACGCCGAGAGTAACGCCTAAGCCGATTCCGATTTTGGTAGCGGTCGACAATGGACTGGACGAATTGTGCGATTGTGTATTCGTACTGGATGTACTCGTTGCATATGAGGTGCTGCTATTACTGTTGATGCTTACGCTTGTGCGAGTATTCGAAGTAGTGCTTGTGGCAGAAACGCCAAGCACAGTTGGCGAGGGAAGGGTAAATGTCCCATTGTTGCAGCAGTCACGCTGTGCCAAGTTGAGGCTGCTATCATGGCAACAGTAGCTGGTAAGGCCAGTGTTGCAAGCCCAAACATAGTCGAAGGACGAAGAGGAATCTGTCAAGAAATCATTAACATATGGTAAGGAGCTTTTACCCATGGAACAGCACCCTTACAGGTAGAGCACTCGATTGAGCAATTTTGGTAACTTCTCTCTTGACAAGAAGCAGTAGCATACAGCCCTGTGAAATTGTACTCTTGAACCCCAAATATCGTTAAAGAGCCGTTAGGATGGTTGTTCTTATCGCGGCATAGCCCGTTGGTCATACAGGCATCGCCAAGGCGACAGCACATCGGCGAATCTGAGCAAGGAGTGTCGTCATAAGCGATGGTCCCGTTACGGTAGTAACATGTTGCTGATATAGGCTTTAAAAAGAGATGTAATAGCAATGGCAGTATCAGAGGGTGCATTGTAGAAAAGTTGGCAGAAGGGATAGATGCCTCGTCCGCACCATGGCTGCTCCGCTAATATCATATGTTTCAGCGACACTAGCGAGCGCTAGGTGGATCAGCTTTTGGGCCTCCGAACGGCGCTAAGGCAATTAAAGTGGTCTTTGTCCTACTCAGTAAAGGTCGTAGCGTATGTTTGCTAGTCTAATTTCCGTGGCGCCCATTGTATTAGGTGCATCCAGTTACAGTGATTCTTGGGTGCGAGGGCTCTGGTTGACCTGGATAATTTCCTGATTTTTATTCGGCCCCCAAGTCTAGCGGTTTTAGATTGAAATATCCAGAACGATTGAAACCCTATGTCTCACCTTCAAATTAGCTGACCGGCTTATCAGCAACTTGGACCGAAAAAGAAATCCGGTCCCGGTGTCCTTCCTCCCTGCGCTTGAAGTAGGACCTCTATCTACGCCTATAGTGGGTAAGCAAAGAATGACGTTCTTTCATTGGAGCGTAGCGCATACTGATCTATTCGAGGCGATGGCCGCGTTTGGATGAGGGAACGAGGTACCTCACGAGCTTTCTGCCCAAACATTTTGACTTTTTCTGACGCGAATAACTCGGACAACAAGCAACACTTACAGTTTTGTAGATGAACCAGCAACCTTCTTTGTTCCAGCCCCCACATAAGCCGTTCGCTTGGTATGAACGCTAGGCCCCGTCCCACTTTCCGTGTTTCCCCCCAGATGTGCGGTCGCAGACCGGTGGGTTTCCAGAAATGCTCCTCCCGGACCGTCCCGAGAGAAGGCTCAATCCTTTTTGTGCGCATGTCTGTCTATATACTCTGTGCAATAGTGCTCCGTTGTGTCAGACAGGGTGCCCATAGACAAGACGGGCAAAGACATTGAATATGTACGACGTCAATCACACTAGTCAAGGACGCACGCACGCCGTGGTCACCCGTCCAGGGGTGATTCGACGATTGGCTGGCTTATATGACTGGCCCCCTTTCATGTGGTTGCCTCCTATCCTACTAGTTGGAGGCTTTACCGACAGGGATCGGGGTTGACTTCCCACTTTGGTTAGAAGGGTTTTTTCTTCCTAGGTATGGAGTAGCCGTGCCCTCCGCTACGCTGCGACCTACCCATTCGCTGACGCTTATGGGTGCGCCACGTATTCTTGCCTACCACATTCCTATGCCTATTTTTTCGAGTCTACCTTCTATCCATCTTATTTAACTACCTAATATACCTAAATCTGCGAATTTTAGCGAGGAACGCATAGAAAAGGCCTTTACAGCCGCTATACGCGAAAAGAAGCCTAATTTCTCGAAGATTGCGCGAGAATTTAACGTATCCCGCGATACCCTTTCTAAGCGCATTAAGAAGGTATTATCGCCTACTATAGTAAAGGATTCGTAGCGGAATACCCTTCGTGTATACTAGGAGATAGCCTTAATTAATTAGATAGCGAAAATACGCGATTAGAACCTACCTCCTACTACTAGGGTAATCGAAGCGTAGGTAAATCGCGCGCTTGCCTAATTAGGCTAGCTAGAGAAGCAGATTAGCAAGATATAGGTATATTACTTTATATTATATCTTCCTAAGTACCTTTATCTAGCTCTAGTGAGGTAAAAGACTAAGAAACTTCGTCGAATCTAAGCTGAAGACGTAGGGCTTCTTTAGTATTAGAACAATTAGCTTCGAGTCCTTCTTAATAATATACCTATATGGCTTATTTATAATTTTAATAAATATAGCTTCTAACCTAGTTAAGGGTAAGTAAGGAATATAATTAGCTCTTATATATTGTCAGCATATAGTAGGGGGTATATCGGCCCCTGAACGACCTGATTTATCCGATCTGTTATATGTCCAAATAAAGCCTAAAGGAACGTGCTAGTACGCCCTTTTTGGCCTAATGGAATAAAAGCATTCTTAATCCACGTATGTATTCGCCTCCTGACTGATCAGCCTAGGACCCTTCATTCCCTATCCTGCCTTTTTGGTATTGGCCGTTTCCACCCCATAGTGGGGGGCAGGATACAACGCATGTCCCGGGCGAAATTTCGCTCATTTTGAAATATCTAAGCTTGCTGCTACACTGCTCCCGGACTTTGACGTCGGTCAAGTAGACCCCAAACAAGACTGGACATGGCGCAATCATTTCATCTGCGTGCCATACAAATGGCCGTGCAAGATCCGATGTCGTTTGAGGACGTGATCGAGGATCATCCCTTGCTAGCCTTACCGATGGGGGACGTTTGCCATTTTTTGCAGAGGAGAGAAACATAACACCGGTCGCGGCAAGAGAAATGTACTTCGCTCTGAAACATTAACGAGATACCTTATCACAAAACCAATATGGCGCTGCGTGTAAAAACATGACTCACTTTCCGGAAGTGAATAGAAAAAATCATAAACGCATCTCTTGCTGATCAGATAACCTTGTTGGATTGCTGTAATGTCACTGCGGAGTCCCAATTGCTCTGCGACCAGAGCCTCTGAAACAGTGTCGGGTCTGCCTTTATCATCTTCATTTTCAGCCGCCGGCGGACGTGCTTGGATGTCTTCCCAGAGCCTCTGCTTGTCACGATTGAGGACGTTCAAGTCCGTTCAGAGGAGCAACTGGCGGGTTAGCCTTATTTGTTCGGATGCTTCGCAGCTTCCCAAAAGGGAAGCTGCCAGGAAGATGACTGATGCCCACAAAAGGTCCAACTCGCATCGTCGTGGATTTCCTCCTTCCTCTTCTCTCCTTAGACTTGATTCCTTCGTTGGTAGCACCAAATGCAGACATTTGTTCACATCTCGATTGGCACGTAATATTACTGGCGGAAGACTTAAAATTTCGAGTCTAGCTGTGCTGCGAATACTCATGGCCCAGGATCTACAGCTTCCCACCCATATGTGCAAGAGATAGTGGCTGAGTTATATACGCTGATACTTCCTAGGTTACTGTACCCTCTCTCGAGCCCTAGCTCGTTGCGCGGTTAACTCGTAAACCTCTCTAGTCCTAGTAGAAGTAAAGCAGTAAAGCAGCATTGCTGCGCTAATTTACACGCGCGCTCGATCCCCTCGATATTCGTAGAAGTCCCTATACTAGAGTTAAGTTGTAAGCACTATTAGGTTATTCGGCGAGAGTCTTTCCTTATCTATCTCGGTAGATAGTAGTTTTAGTTATACTTTAGGTCTTGTAGAATCTACTATAGAGAGATTAGAGTTTCCTCCACGAGGACACATAGACGTTATACCTCTCTAATTGTTGTAGATACCTCTTTTAGGAATTTGTCCCCGCGATAGAAAGCTATCCCTGCCTCGAAGTTTCCGCGAAATCCGTCGACAGTTGCGATAGTCGGTTTTAACGAGATTCGGCCTTTCATTCTACGTGCCGCAAACTCTATAAACGCCTTAAAGGTTTGAATATCGGGCGGGTTCACCGCCTTCGGGTGTAGTGAGAGGAATCTAGGGGAAGCAATTAAAGACCCGGAAAAGTGGCCGCAAGAATATAAAGCATTGTTGAGAGGCACTACCTTATCATAGATACAAAGTGCACGCCGGTAGTCCCTCTTGGTTCTCGGGAGAACGGCACGTAGGATTTCCGAGTTGTCATGGTCATCGAAATCCACGACGAAGGTAAAATTAGCGGTTGGATCCTTGCTCTTAGTTATTGTAAGGGTGAACTATTGATCGTGGGGCCGGCGGAGCGAGTTGAGACGGGAGGCTGGATAGTGAGAGACCGCTGCTGGACGCTCCCGGCGCGTACTTATAATTCATCCATCGTCGCTCGCCATGTCCACCGCTCGCGAAATCTTTCCCTGTGCCAAAACGTGCAAATGTGCGTTTTGACGGCCTGCCCTTCACCCTGGGCGGTCTCGGGTGAAGAATATTCATGTGGGTGAACTGCCGCCTGAAGCCGCCTGAAGCTGCCTGAAGACCGTTTGGATAAAGCGGCGAGGCGCCCATGACCGAACGATAGGCGCTAGGTGAGGACGGCCATACTTTGGCTGTTGTATGTTTTTTGTTTTTTGTTTTTTTCAAAAATTTTGAGCATTTTAGAAGGTAGGGCTAATGTGGCTTCGTCTTCATGACTGAGCTCGTGATCGAGACTACCGCAATCTTCAACCCGTGGTTTACGTTTCTTCAGGCTTACTCTGCATCAAAAAACACATTTAACTAGTTACCTGTCTCTTTTCAGCCGCAAAGTAGGCACCGAGGGGGTCCGGAATGGGATGAATCCCTATTCGTCAAGCCGCCGAAGTGTCCTCTAGAGCTGGCCTTTGGTGTGAGCCTTGCCCCTCGACCTTTCGTAGCCATCCAGTAATCGGTTGGAGGGAGGCGCTGTGGTCGCGCCTCGAGGAAGCAGGGTATGTGCCTTGCGCTTCATAGCGAAGGGCGCTTGCTATCCAGTTAGTTGCCGCCTGGAGAAAATCTGTTCTCCATCTGAATGGCAAGTACGGAGTTAATGAAAAAGATTGCAAACAGAGCCTCCTACTCATGCACGGAAATGCGTATAGTTCTTTGACTGTGCTCTAGACCACTCTTGTCCCGATGCCTTTCTGCTCGGCGGCAAATAATTGGACAGTAGCACACCAAGCAAAAAGATTCAGTCTCTCTGTCGCAAGTATAGCACATGACATCCCAGTATCGGTCGACTTTCACGTGAGAGAGATAAAACTAACACAATTGTACAGCATCGAGCCACGCAGACCATGGTTTACTCCTACTGCAGGGAAAGAGAGGCGGTTCGTCTATGCTTTAGTCGTTACCGCGGGAAATGGTCTAAAAAAGAGGACTCAAGCGCTCAACCCCCCAGAATTGTCCATAAACACAGCCCGCGTCACTCAGGTAGTAACTTCTATTCATTAGTATCCTACCTCGAAGCCAGCATTCCAAGAAAATTGCATTTTTCTGCTGCTCATTTATAACCTGTCACCTCTTTATTGAGCAAGTTGATTGTCGCTAGAGTGGGAAACTTTGGCTAACATAAATGCTCGTTTTTTTAGAACTTTTGTTAGATAAATCATGTATCAGAAGCTTATTGAGACAATCGAGTGTCTATGCAGGCACAGAGACGATTCACCTGGGAGGATCAGGGAACTTCATGGCTGTGGGAATTACGGCATCATCCAGAAATCAGAGTACCTTGGTCAGAAACTTTAAAGAGGTCCCTGCTCTGACTTTATTGCGAACGATACCTAACGAGCAACGGAATTTGGAAATAGACTCAGCGGGTCGATGCGGGAGGTTTTTGAGAAGTGGGTCCACTTTCATTAACCTGTCTATATTTCCTGGCTCATCGTGGAATTTGTGCTCCCAATTTGAGCCATTGCGATTTGAAACCCAATTGCAGCAGCAACATAGATCATCTCTTCATACCAATATCCAAGAAGAGCGATCAACTAATAAAACCCAGTAGTTGCCTGAGCAAATAGCTCTTATAGCCTGAAAAGTAAGGCAACAACAAAACCTCCCTGGAACCAATTAGAAGCTACTCTAGGCGACAGCGGCACCTGCGTCGTTTCTGCTCAACCTCGATGTTCCCTCTTGGTGTCTGCCTGGACTCGGAGAGGCGTGGACTTCTTCGTCTGCTTTGTTCAGGTGAGCCTGAGCAAATCGGGTTTACTTTTGACTGGTATAAAAACAGTATCTGAGACTGGGTGATTGAATAAGGCGTTATGAGATTCCGCGGTGTAACTGGAGCAGGCTATTCTAGTTTAGAGCAGACTTGTCTCAATATATAAAGACTAATACTATGATACGAAGCCTATAGAAGAGCTAATAGACGAAGAGTCCCTGGGAGTATTTAGTATACTCAATAGTGGGATCATTTAACAAGCTTGAAATGTGAGGTAATAGATAGCAACAGGCGTCTAGGACGGAATATCAAATTACGGTAGAACGCGATGAGAGAGTTCAGCATTGAAGGAATCTTGATGTCGAGCCCTTCGCATTTCGAAAAACCCTGAATTATACATACATCAGAGACGTCAGTGTTCTATGAATAAACAAGGAAACAGTACATACTCCTTTTAGTTGATCAAAACCTGAGATGTAAATGATGATCAATCACCCGCCATGCTATCTATGTACCAGCACGAATCGCTCAGAGCTAGAAGAAGAAGAAAAAACGAAGTGGACCCGCCAAGCTTATCAAAAAACCCAAGGTATTATAAAGTCTCTCACGTTGCTTTCGGAGTGACCGTAGTAGCACCCGCACCAATCGCCTGGATCGTGGAATTGGTCTGGTCCTGCCAGACAGCATATGCAAGTAACTCGAGAAGATGACGCTCGCGATATGTGAAAATTAGGACTCCGTCCTTTTGTAAGAAACGCTTTGCATGGGCACAGAGAAGATCCGCATTTGTCGTGGAAGATGAGGAAAGACGGAGTAGCGCGTCTATGGAGATGGCGATTTCGTTTGGAGCGGTGGTATTCGGGCGGAGATCCCCGAGAAGCCCTCTTGTTTGCTTGTCGCGAGCCAGAGACTCGCAGTACCTCTCCAACATGCTATTCTGCACAATGAACCGCAGCATTGAATCCAGCGAGTCCATCTGCACAAGTATTGGTGTCGAACCCGCATTGGGCTCAGCAAGACCGCGCTGCATGGCGATCGCATATTCCAAATCTTCGAGTAATGGCGTGAATTGGATCCGACTCAAGGGAACTTGGGTGAGAAGAGGCCTATCGTAGCCAAGCTTCTTGCGCCAGAAAAAGTTCACAGCGATCAATGAAATGATACACGGAATCAGCACGACATACCCCCACCACCGCTCAGCAGTGACCATAGACCCAGCACCAGCCACGAGACCGTTAAGCCCGTTGATAAAGGAATGCCATTGGAACCGGCGGATGCGATGGTGCAAACGCCGCCGGATGTCGTCGCCTGGCTGAGAGGCTCGGACGGCTTTGAGATGCTGCTGAAACCGGTGAACGAGGTAGCCGGACCAGATGGCATTAACGAGACCAAACGCTGCAGCAAGGCCGTTTCCAATATATCCAGATAGCAAGTTGCTAGCCTTGAAGACCCGCGGATTGGCACCTCCAATGGCCATCAGCGTGCCGACTCCAACTAGCACCGAGCCGAAGCCCATGAGAAAGTCCATCACGATGCGGTCGACAATCTCGGTACCCATCTCACGGTTGCTCACACCCAGTCTACTCTCTATAAGTTGTACCACCTCAGTGTTCTTGCTGTGGTACTGTCGCAGCTTTTTCAAATTCTCCCGCTCCGTCCTGAGCAGCTTCACATTCCGCATACTCAGTCGGAAATCCTGCATGGCAACAAATACCATGCCCAACGCACACGTACCACCGATACCCATCAGCACGGCCGCAAAGGTTGGCACGGGAATCTGATTCCACACGTTGGCCGCAAAGTCGGCGGCATTCGCTAGCTCCAGATAACCCACGCTTGCGAGGAGACTGTTCCTAAATTGCTGCTGATGTAGCAGGTGGAAGCGGCCGCGGCGACGGACGAGTGTCACAGTATCTTTGCTCGCCTCCAGTGATTCTTGCCATGTAATGTCACTTGCTTCGCGGAGTATTTTGGGAACAGGTGATGCAGACTCGAGCACTGCCAGCTCGAGGTCGGAAACGGCGTGTCTTTCCGGGACTGCGGGCTCTGTGACCATAGTGGGTAGACTGGAGGAGCGCTTTGTTTGTGTCTGGAAAGAGGGAGCGATCAGAGTGTCGGAGGAAGCCCCCGGTGTTGTTGCCATGGCGCGTGTGTGGTCGGCGTGCGTGATCGGAGAGTGCATGAATATTGATCATGCGTACTGTACGCAGGCAGTTGCCTGCCGAGACAGGAGAAACCGTGTATCCAAGCCTGAATGCAATTAAGTATCCAGAAGACACTGATATAGGAGAAAGAAGAAACACGGGGAAAGAAAAAAGAGAGTGTGAAGAGGACAGATGGGGAAGGGGTCAAAATCGGGGGAACGCAAGCGGGCAGACCAGCACCCGACTGCTGACTGGCCAGTTGCGCCCCAGTTTACTAGTGGAGATCGTCTTGGCATCGCCCTGTAGGGCTGAGAGAGGGGCCCGGGTAGGAGTTCATGCTATTTTGGGGACACTGTAGTCTTTTTCAAGCTTGAGATGATGAGCTTATGATCAATATGAATGAGAGAATGACCCGAGGGATGGACTTTGTGAATGTTTCAACATAGGTCGGTTTGAGACTTGACCTTTCGAGATTTGCTTACACTTGCCACCCCAGAGTGGCATCCCAGCCAACTGGGTCCAGGTGACCCGCTCAGTTCCACCGGAAGACACGCAATCATAACAGGCATCCATAATAGAAGAAACCTTGTATAATTCTGGAAATTATCGATTCAACCCCTTAATGTGAAAACGTCACTTGGCGTCCTTTTTACGAGGAGTCATGCTGTCCCTTTTTGCTAGTATGTCGAAACGTACCGATCAGAATATCCTCGAAGCCATAATATTTGTGCAACTGTTCTAGGCATCCATCGAATTTAGTGGAGGTAATGATCTTTACACGATATGACGGCTCACGGTGCAGCCAGAAAGGAATAGCGCAAAAATGTAGTCTTCACATTCAAGTACGATCAAATCCAGCCCCAAGAGTAACAATGAGAAAAGTTATAATACGGATAATAACGCCATTCAATGCACTAGCTATGCATGTTTAACTCCCTTCACCTCATCCTCATTCTTCCCAGTACTCAAAGCCCGAATCAGCTTGACGCCCGCGTCCGCTGTATCGCACTCACCCGCCTCCCAAAACTCCGCCTCCAGATCAGATCCCCTCAAAACCTCATCATGCGGCTGCTCGCTCGTCGGCGAGGGCGACCCGTCCGGTGACGCAGTGTCACTATTATATACATTGACCCTTTCATGGAAACGCACGCGCTGTCGCACTCGCGATGGCGAATCCGGCGCGCTATGTCGTGACTGGTTCATTTGCAGGAATGCCTTGCGTACCGCAAAGCGACTGGCCTCTTCGCGGCGGAGCGTATCGCTGAAAATCTTTTGGAGCGCCGTTGATGCTGTAAAGCGGATGCCCAGGTAAACTTGTTCAGCGATGAAGACGGTAAGGAGGAGAGAGGAGAGGCGGACTTGGGACATGGGTCCGCGGTAGAGATGGACAATCGCGGCTGTGGACAGTGTGCCCATCCAGGCGAGGAAGTCGAGGGCCAGGAGACAGGGACCGATTGAGTCAGCGCGGATGGGAGGAGGGCGCTGGCATTCTAGTGTAAGCTTGAAGAAATCTCCGCGTACTTCGAGCCAGTTGTTTAGAAGGAAGCCGAGTGGGACGAGCGGCCAGGCTACGCCGAAGAGGGCCAGGTAGCCGAATTGCACACACATCTCGAGAATATCTTCTTCAACTTTATATTCATCTGCGTCGGCCTCGCCGCGGACGCGGCGGAGAAAAGAGGATTCCTCAGGTGCGTCGATGAGGAGGAGGTCGGTTGCTTTGGAGAAGCTGCGTTGGCGGGTGAGTCCTGCCTTGCGCCGGCGGTAATCTCGCCATTTCTGCCAGAGGACGTGCTTGACGTAAGGTAGGACAATCTCCTCTGCGAAACTAAAGACTTGCGCTGTCATTGATAGGTAGATGACTTCTGCTTGGAAGCGGGAGGTGTCGACTTCGAAGTCCTTGTGGCTGGCCGTGTTGATCCCCACCCGGCGGAGGATATCCAGGTATGGGACAATCTTGTGACCAAAGGGGACGTAGACGTACGCCGTGAGTATTGTGGGTAGGAAAGATGTGATAAAGTGCATGACAAAGGTCTTTTGCGTCTGGGCGAGGTCGTACAGATCCTGCGTGCGATAGTTCTCGTAGTCGGTCAACCGCGTCGCAATACCCGTGAGGAACGACGTAATCGCCGGTAGTGACAGTGAGAAGAGAATCGTCGGGACAAACTCCAAGTATCCCTTGAGTGGGCCGTTGTAGACCTCGGAAATGAATACTTCGCTGGCGAAAGTGACCACGATCAAAGTGCCCAGAGCCACACTGGCGACACTCGCAAATGGTACCAGTAGCAGCTGTCGTAGAAATTGTTTCCAGCCGGGAAACGTGTGTGTGACTTGGCCTGAGATGGGATCTTTGACTTCCTTCTCCCATTTGTACTGAGAGCGGTCGACCTTCAACTGGTCCACGCCCTTGACACTCCACCGCACACTCAGATCCGTTTCGCGGATCTTCCAGAACTCGACAAAGACAATGCACCAGATGACCAGGGCACTGCCATAGATGATCGAGTACGGGCCGAGAAACCACCATCCCACGATTCCCATCCCGGCCGGGACGACCAAGAAGAGAGAGTAACAGTGGATGAAGGCGAAATAGAATGCAACCTGTCTCGACCCGCAAGCCAAGATATTAGCCCTCTTCTCTCATTACTCGTACCAACATGAGAAACACGTTATTCACTCTCACCTTTTCACCAAACAACGCACGTATGGTATCCAAATCCTCTACCGTCAAGTTCGTTTTGCGATTCCACTTGCTCAGTAACTCCGAACAGGCATCGCGGTCGTGCAACGGGAAAGAAGCAGTGACATTTTTCCACTTGCCAAACTCGGGCGTGATTCCCGCACCCCCGAGCTCTTTTCGCCATGTCACGGCATGATAGACAGACCGGATTTCCTCGGCCGGTGTTTCCGCGGAAGCGATGGTATTCTCATCGCCGGAGGGGAGATTGTGTATGATGCCAAACAGCCAATCTTTGATCCTATTCGAAAATCAGTTATCAAGAATATTTCTCATTTTCTAATATGTGGAAACATTTTGGTAGATTTGGATGGCGAAATATACATACCTTGATTGGTGTACCATCTTCCCCAGATGGTCTCTAGGTACACGAATACACACCAGTAATGCAGAGCCATGGCCATGGCGGACTTGCACTCGAAGACCAGCCTCGGTGAGGTCATGGATCAGAGTGCGGAACTCGGATATAGCTTGTGCCTGGTCTATGCGATCGTCAGTTCTATGTTGAGTTCAGTCTATACTGCGGAATGCTTAGGGTGACCGAGCCGCCGAAGGAGAAGACCCTCGAACCAGCCAGCATTGTATGCCAGATCTATGAGGCTTCTTCTAATTGGATTGATCTTACCAATATCGCCAAATTCATATTGTAGCACCCAGTCCACCCCGAGATTGTCACTCTCATCATGACCGTGCTTCTCATGCCCCGCGAGCCAAGACATCTTGGTCGGGCTGTGTGCAGCACAGCCAAGTGAGATTGTGTTGACTTGCTGTTCTCAATTGGAGTTTATTTTGAATTACCAATTGAATACCAGAGATATGTGTGCTGTGTTGAATGAGTGGATAAAAAGACGGTGAAGAAACTCGAGTGGTTCGAACGAGCGGAACAAAAAGGAAAGACAACTGGAGGTAAAACGAGGGGAAAGGGGAAATGCAGTGGGGAGGGGAGATTCAGCCTTGTTGACTAGCAAGTAGGCTACAAATAGACAATTACAGGGACTCCATACTCCGTACTCTATACGCAGTACCGAGTAACTACATCAGGACAACGGAGTTCCGTCAAGGAAAAGCAAATTTCCTCTTGGATGAGGCCCCGCAGTCATTCAATTCGCGGGTAATTGGTTCGCGGGTGATTCCCCCTGTGTGAATAATAATAATAATACCTCGCCCGAAGAACGGAGTGGAGAGGCGGTAATATGGTATTTACAGAACCCCCTGTTGAGTCCTGTCTGTCCTCTGTACTTTCCCACCACTCACAAGCAGGAGCCCCTCCCCGGAAGCGCCGATCGGACTTGGTTTCCATCGATTTCTCTGCAGGAGCTCGTAATCCCGGGGTGCGATTGCTGCCTGTCAAGCATTGGATAATGCTTGTTTGGATACTTCGCCAGCCATTAGATTAGGGTCTGAGAGAACCATGTTCATCATCCCTTTTTTTTTTTCCTCCGCACGGTCGCACAGTGTGCGTGTTCCATCTCACAACAATAGCCCCGTATCAACTACGTGTTTCTGTTTTTAATGGGTTGCACTGTAAGGGCGCTGACAGCTGGACCAGGGATCCACGGGCCAAGCTTCAGCCCTACAGGGCAAAGCGGGAACACGTACGGGGAAGAATACGTGTCACTATGATGCCTATCTTTGCCACCGGACATATCGGCTGGGAGATTGCACGATAAAAGCTTTCAGAGCGAGCTCCCAGGAACAGAAGTACATGGGATAAAGCTAATACGTTGTATAACCGGAGCCACATCACAACATCCCGACTGACCGTAGCTTGATTCCTGTAGGGCTGACCGGAATTCTCCACAACGTAGCACCAAAACCCTGCAGACTCGGCTGATTCGGAGAATCCCAGCCTTGCAGTTTGTTGAATGATCCCAGGGTAGCGAGACGTCCATCATCTTGCGTGCCCCACACGGTCAAGGCCCGGGTTGAAGGGTTGGGGGGCTGTCTAGGGTCAAACGTGTCTGAACAGAGGCTGAAAATAGCGCAAGATAGCCAGTTCAACGTTAATTTTGATCATTCAAGAGCTCTCGGAGTCTCTTGCATTATTATTCAGGAAGCAATAAGATAACATTCTCTTCGCAAGAATCGTACATGTATTCGAAGCAGATTTCCTCTGGGGTACCGAGGTAACCTTTTCGCACTGCAAATTCCGCACTGTCGGAAAAAAAGCTGCTGCCTGAAGCTATTCGCGTGCCAAGAGCCCCACGCTGTGGCAAGCCGTTCTTCTCGCGCTAGGCGGTCAAATCACCAGACCCATCGGCTCAGTCGGAACTTCTCACGCCGTTCTAACAATAAAGAAAGCTCAAGGCTATACTGGACACATTCTGGTATGTAGAGCCGAAAATCAAAAATATTCCATCCCATCTGCTGAATAAGCGCCTCGATGAATTGACTATGACATAGACCGAAACAGACATTCCGTAATTAACGAAAAAAGCGGTTTGTCCCCGACACCCGCAATGATCGCCAAGCCTTCTCCTTCACTGCTGGGTCCATGACGGCATCATCAATTAGTTGCTGATTGTCCGTCCGAGCTTCCGCCACACCTACATTTAATTGACTAGAGTGAAAAGCAAAATTTTCAATTTCCAAGCGGGAGTACAGGCATCAGGATTCAACAGCCGGCGGTTAGAGGCCCTACATGAACTATATTCGGGCGGCGCCTGTCCCAACAGCTCGGCGTTTCCAGCGCGACCTTGGCGCGTACATATATTTTTGTTCAAGTGCGAGCGAATAGTGCCAGCAAGGGAACCTTCTAGGGAGAAACCTACCTACTAATTCAGAGCGTCCTCGGTCACCTTCTTGCGCCTGGCTATCCTTCGCGGTCGTCGTTGACGATCTTTGCCCAACCCAACCTCCTTCAACTGATCCGGGGCCCATGCCATTCTCTTCGATACTCGACATTATGGCTCGTCGATTTTTCCACGGGCAGAACATGGCCTTTGGGTTGAGCGTGTTCCTGTTCACATTCATGTTTCTACCAACATTCTTGATATTGTTAGCCGTGGTCATCTTCTTCGTGCTGGCGTATCCTCGGCTGCGAAAGTCTGATACTTTTGACAAGGACCAGGAGCTGCAGACCCCTTCAGATCAGGGGGCATGAGTGAATGATAAATCTAATAGGCGGTCGATTCAAATTTGTCTTGGCCAGGTAGGTGCCCGGTCCAATTGGCGCGGTCGTCATTTTGTGTCGTTTGGAGACTTACATACAAATGTAGGCAGCTTCCTGGCTGGGCCGGGCCATATTACTGGAGTTTTTGGTATACGCACAATGGTGAATTTCTTTTCTCGACTTGAAGTTTGTCGCCGTGCAAGCTGGATGAAACTTATCAGTTGATTGGCACTTTTAATGTTTTACTATGTATTTTACCTTGTACGATATACCATTGAGCCTACACGGGAGTAGGCAACAGAGACTGAACACTGGATTCAATATGTTCGTTTTTGACTTCCTCTTATTAAAAAATTATTTGTTATTTGAAGTAACGATCTTGATTGCTTGAGAATCATTCTCAATTCATCGTTTACCCTGGTCGTGATTAGAAGAATTTGACGATTTCAGGGTCTCAAACTGATGGAATCTCAACACACTTGAACAAGCAGGGCAACTTCCTTGGTTCGACTTCAATCGCATCAGTTTTTCACCAATCCAAGGCATCGTTCAGTATTGAATATTATTGGTGCATTTATCCTCCAAATGGCGATGCCTCATACCAAGATCTTGGACTGAACCACAAGTCGGATATTTTTTGCCGGTGCCCGACTTCGCCCCGAAATCCGCCCTACAGCGCCCACGGTCCCAGCAGCTCATTCATCATCAGCAGTAGGAAAGCTTCCATTGGATAAAACATTTATAAGGTCTCCATTCAAGCCCCTCTTCTTGTGGATCGACGGGGAGGGCTGGCAGGAGTGCCCAAATCAGGGAGGACCGTGGTTAGCGCCTGTTCCTGAAAGGGCTTCCGTTACCTTTCTAGATTCCCGTTTTATTATGTACCACTTCACACCTCATATCCAACTCCTCTTCTCGATTGAGATAGTTGATGACGGACCGCTCTGCCGAAGGCTCAACCTATCTTGTTGCGGTTGTTTGTTCTCTCGAAACAGACACCCAACAGAATTCCACTGTTAGAATGGGCTGAGCAAAGACGCTGTTCCCACCGATGATAAAAATCTACGAATTTACGAAGACGATCTTCGTTTCTACTGTCCCCAATCAACCGATGGCACTAGATCGATCAGATCATCGAATCACTTACGAAAACGCTGGCCTGTGATAGTCAAGATGACGACGCAATCACCACTCGAAAAGCCCTTGCTGCACCAGGCTCCGAAGGACCGCTTCAGCTTCTTTTCTTCAGCCACCCAGCAAGCCACCACTGCATCATCATGGCAAGGTCTCTTCTCGGAGGGGAATCAGGACCACATCTTTCAGCACACCCAGAAAGCTCGTCCGGATCCCTCCCACCCTGTCTGGTGGATCGACGTGCGTGATGCCACAGAGCAAGACGTCGGTATCATCGCACAGGCCTTGTCCATCCATCCTTTGACGGCAGAGGATATCGCTCTTCGTGAACCGCGCGAGAAGGTCGATGTGTTCAAAAACTACTACCTCATCTCATTTCAAACTCTGGCTTCCCAGCAAACGGAGGGCGGGAATGCTTTGGTGATGCCCACTTCGGCAGAGATATACATTCTCGTGTTCCAGCATGGTGTTGTCACTTTCTCGCCCAGTGGGTGCAGCCACGTGGACCGGGTCCGTGATCGGATTCGCAGGATGCATGATCCTTCTATCCTGTGCAGTGATTGGATCTGCTACGCATTGATGTACGTATACAGCCACAACAACTGGAACGATCGTCTCCGATTATAAAAGTTCAACTAACAATTTCCCAGTGACGACATCGTGGACAGCTTCGAGCCCTTCACCCGAGCTGCGGAAGCCGAATCCCAGGCCATTGAAGACCAGGTCTTTATCGCCCGCATCGACGACGTAAAAGATCTCATTCCACAAATCGACATCCTCCGCAAGAGAATCACTCATATCACCCGCTACCTACACGGCAAAGTCGACGTGCTAAACGGCTTCGTGAAACGCTGCCAAGCTCCCGATAAATTCCCCGTCTTCCCGGATCGCGAGCTACTGCTTTACTTGGACGATGTACAGGATCATTTGGTAACTACGCTGTCCTCGCTGGCTCATATTGATGAGATTATCGGTCGGTCTCAGGCGAACTGTCTGGCGCAATTGAGTGCGACCAATTTGCGAATCAGTCTGACTATCACTTCTGTGATGAGTAAGGTTACTGTCTTGGCGACGATTTTTGTGCCCTGTCATCTGGTAACGGGTATGTTTGGGATGAACGTTCTTGTTCCCGGACAAGATACGCCTGGCTTGACGTGGTTCTTTGGCATCGTGGGGGTCTTTGTGGCTTTCATGATTATCTGTATCGGGATGGCAGCAAAGTTCAAACTTCTGTAGAGTTTATATATAGAGATCAGACTGCATTGGGAGGGTGTGATCGATAGACATTGAGAACACATGGAATAGATAGACTAAAGTACTTATCTATGGGTCTCAACGATTCGTCCCACCCCTTACTCTAATAATGATCGCTGTTTATACAGATGGCATAGGAGGTGATTCATTTTGTAATTCACAAGAAGATGATTGCAAGGCCATTTTAATCTAATAGCCACTCTTTTTCCGCGTCCTATCGAGAAAATATATAGGAGTCTTCTACTCGGAAGTAACCAGGTTGCAAAGCTTTCATTAAAAATCCAAAAACATTATATGTGACGAATGACATACACAGGAAGTTCAATGCTCTTCATCCGGACTTTCTCTCTGTAAGAGATGAGCCGATTCCTCATGTCGCAAGTTCCGTCGTGGGTACGTATCAAAGTTGAGCTCTCCAACAAGTTTTCGCATGTTACTGCACAGTTTAGCAATGCACAACGAAATTGACTATGAGACGGGTTCACTTACTTGAGAAGATCCTGCAAGCTGAATGACACGACAGACCTAAGCACTTCGAGCGACACGAAAGCTGAGAATGAAGGGTCTTCGATATGTGAGATGTTCAGCAACTTATTGTCAATTCTTTGCATCTGCCGTGCCAGTGGAAAGCTTTCTGGCGTTGAGAGGTATGGTGGCAACGGTTGGGCATTGGCGATCGCGGCTGAAAGGTGGCATAACAGCGACGTGATCTGGTGAGAATTGAAATCGGCAGACTTCAGAGCAATCTCGGCGAGTTGTGCTTTCCATGGAGCATCGCTCTTGAGCTCCGAATTTTCAGACTCGATGGATAGAGCGTCCAAGTTCTGTGTCGTATGTGCCATCAACGACATACTTGTCAGAATTCGTTGAATTTCCGAAATGATACTGTCGTATGTCTCCCTTGGGAATTTGCCGCCGATCGGTGGCTCAAAGGTACTGAAGTGACTATGCATGCGTAGACCAGTGAGAAGCATCATCTCTTCTTTGAAGATCTTATGTCGAGACTTTTTAAGACAATGTGCGGGTGAGTGATCGTCTTCTGTGTTACCCAGTTCGCCCGCAAGCCACAGCTCTATCGTCGAGTGCATGGCACTATAGAATTTGGCGAGGACGAAAAGACTCCGGCCTAGAAGCTTGCGTAGCTGAGATTTTGCGGTAATCGGATATGGAAAAATCACCCAGAAGAAGGATATCGCACAGCCCGCAGCGACAGCTGCAAGTTTGTAAGGTCCGAACAAATAGATCGGGTAGTAAGGTTGTCCGTTTTCCTCGGCTGCGACGACTCCTAGTTTGGCAACCTTCATATTTGTTAGACAGGGACAGGACGAGGGGAAAGATGATACATACCTGAAGTTCGTAGCCGATAATCACATTGAATGTGACAATGGCAATAACAGTTGGGCCAAAGTACTGTGGCATTTTAACGTAGGGATAGTACTATATGTTTTGATTTAGCAAATTCTCTTCTCGAGTCGCTTTTCTGTCTGAGACATACCAAAATCACATTGGCAATGTACAGGAAGACGATCACACCTGGTGTCTTTCCATCTACAATGTACCAAACAATAAGACTGAGAACCAGAGAGATGACGGTTGCAATGATTCGAGCAACGAAACCAAACATTGTCTGGCCACTTGTCGGGCTCATGCCGATGACGATGACAATCATCGCCCAGATACATCTTTGGCGAATGAAGAAGTCTTGGGTCTGATGCAGATAAGCGAGGATTCCAACTGAGAACGAAGCTGCTGATACCCGAAATCCGAAGGTACTCTGATCGGACTTGAGCAGATGCGAAATGGCCCGCAGAGCCAGGCTTCCCTTCTCCCAGATATTCTCTGGTGGGAGGTGCTCCGGGTCGGGAAAGGCAGTCAATGGTGATGCATGATGAATATTGGAAGGGTTCACATGGGAAGACTGCCTGCTGGCCGACAAATTCTCCTTCGCTTTCTCGCTACGCAGTGAGAACCAATTTCGAATAGAACCCTGCCTCGGGAAGATCAGACGGGAGCGTTTCATAGTTCCATCAGCCACCTTCCCGTCGGCAAACTTCACCAACTGTAATGTGGCATTGAGCATATCATCCTGCAGATGGCTCATGTACAGGATGAGGAAGAATTCCTGGCGTAAATCGGGGTCATCAGCGAGAATCGGGTGTACTGACCCAGGCTCTGTTTGGTCAGTATATTTCTCGGAAGCCGAAAATGCCTCCAGAGAAGCTAGTGCCTGTGGTAGGTCTTTCCTTCGTAAGTAATACCTATGCAGATCCTGCTCGAAGCGTGACGTAAAATCCGACTGAAGGGGATGTAGGTCTTGGCCCCTTGCTTCCTCGTCCCTGGTGGAAGATCCACCATGGTACGTCTTATTTTGCTTGTCCAAATGCTTAGCTGAAATAAGCTCCAGGGCTAGCAAGAAATGAGCCAGTCCTAGCTTGACAAGTTCAGCTGCCTCCACAAGCCGCGCATGATGCGTTTCCACTACTTTCTGGATCTCCGAGTCTTTCAGCGCATCCTCCCTTGTCCCACGAGGATTCTTTGCTTCGTCATCGCCGTCACATGGTCCTTCATTCTTGATTATGCTCTTTAGAATCTCCGGCAGCATTGACATTCCAGCGAGTGGAAGAAGCAAGCTTCGGAAAAGAGAAGCGATGGTGTTCAAGTCTTCGGGTAACAACTTGCCCCACGCAATCTCATCCTTGGAGTAAAAAAGGTCGGCATGCAATTTGCTGTGTAGGCCATTTAATTTGTTCATAGCCACCTGTAGCTGATTTTGCTTGCATTGCAAATCAGTGTCACCCTCGCTTTGCATGTCTCGATTGCTCATGGCGGTTCGTGCCCGGCGCAGGAATCCCTTTCCCGAGAAAAATCCAGAAGCTGTACTATCTGCAGCGAACGATGTTTGTGCCTGCAATACCACTTCAACAGATGCGACATACTCTTTGATGTCGTGGAAGACATTGCCACGACTGGTGATGGGAAAGATGAGAAGAGATACACCCGTAGCAATCGCAAAGCCAATCATGAACCCCTTCAATAACTTCGAAATAAAATCCAGACCCTCTGACAGGGCTGTGAAAGTACCAGCACGAGTAAGAGTTACTGAAGCGAAAATCGAGAAAGCGACCATTGGGTCCTGTAATTCCATTGGTTTCAGTGCGCGCAGCGCATTTGCCCCCCTTGAAATTGTTAGATTCATCAAATGATTTCGGTCCAACTAGAATCACTCACCAAATCATGACAACAAGCCAAATAGCAGCCACCGCACAAGCATCGCTACTATACCCAGTGCGCACAGCCTCGCTTGCGTCAGCAGGAGTATTATGTTCCCTCGCCTTCACAGCACAGAATGTAGCTAGACAGCAGAGTGAAGCCGATACGCAAGTGGATAGCAAGTCGAAGAACATGATCTTCATAAACTTTGCCCGAGGCATCAATCCCTGCGAGAGTACTGAGATCAAAGCTGACAGATAGCCGACTGTTGTGGTAATGTTCGAGATCGCATCACTTTGGTATCTTTGCGTTTTTTTTAGTCGCAGTCATCCGAATGAGGTCACTCGCATACATACATAGCAATCGTGATCGTAGGTGCCAAGGCACCTTTCAGCATCATAAGAAAGCTTCGAGAATCGATATCCAGCTTTGCTCGCCAATTGAATGGTTTGAAAAGGCTCCTTTGGCTCGGTTAGGATTTCAATGTGTAGCCAATACAAGGTGTCACGTACTTGATTCCCCCAGACGTTCCCGTCTGGGGTTTGTCGTGAGCCATGCTGGGGCTACCTAGACTTGGATTACAAGCTCGCAAAAGCGCACTTAAGAGATCCTCTGGCTCCCCTCCCGTTGAACGAAAATTTTCAGATGCTTCTTCTTCTCAAAGTAGTATTAATGGAAGGTCAAAGTGAAAATCTGACTCGATCTGCACTATCGGACGTCGGTGGCTGCGTTCGGATCGGGTTGCCGTGTGGTCGCTCCGTACCGTACCGAACCAAGTGCCGATGAGGCGCCGGGAGGACAAGTATCGGGGGCGTCGATCACACCTCCACCTTCTATTTGATTTCAAGAGCCAATAAGCACCGACGATCTTACGATCTTGCTCCGCAGCACTCGTTCTGGACAAAGTTTGAGGAGAGAGGTCGATAGCGGGAGATTCAATCCGGAAGTCACGTGAAGGTGACCGGCATGTAACTATCAGCCTGGAATTTTGGGGTGGGATCTAGCGTTCGCTTGGATTGCTGCTTGGTGTCTCGAATGAATTCAGGTTGTCTCTTCTGCAAGCTGGTAGAAGATGATGCAGTAATATGTGTCGTTTCTACAGATCCACAGGCACTGACGGATATCTAAAAGGAGTTCACTATCGACCCTGGTGGGGCGGAATGGACTTCTTCCGTAGCTCCCCCAATGAACTGCCCAATCGAAAACGTTCGAGGCAGCTACAAGGCAGCTAAGAAGCGAGGAATGTGTGCCATGTAATATTATTGAGGTATCGTTTATCGTGCACATCAGAAAAGCAGTGCATATTCATACGTGGACCGATCACGCTTTTTCGGTCATAAGTCTACAACAAAATATTACATTGAGCATCGCCACAAAGTGCCGACTCTTTAGGTTAACCACTCAGATCGGCGGAGCGTATTCTGAGACGGGCCGTATTTCTCCTCTCAAGCTATCGGTACCCTCTATATCGGTATTCTTCACATAACGTAATTCCTGGTTTACCTGATGACCCAAAACACCACACTAAATGAGGTTTTTCACAACTTCATATTTCAACCTCTAAGGCGAAAAGTATAGCTCTAGTATATCCTAGTGTTTAATATGTTTTGCTTAGTATTTTCATTAGGTCGAGAATTATTTCAAGGTCTGGTAATAGTGATATGTATATCTATATCGGTCGATTGAAGCTTATCTTTAGTAACGCAGATAACTAATACTTTTCTGAATATTTCAGGTATCCTATACTATTTCCTATAATAAGAATTCATATTTCAAAAAGTATTAAAAAAGCGTTTCTTATAGTTATTGATATACCGTTACCTTAAGCCCGATTAGCCCAGAGTAATTGCAGTAACCATCGCCGCGGGCTCAACTCTTGAGCCCGCGATCTAACTCTCCGAAGTCAATCAAGCAATCAATCAAGATTTTGCTGAAACATTGAAGCCAAGGAAAGATCGCAATTGATATGCAGGTACCTTTTCCAAATGAGACGAAAGGCCATAATCCGTACATCTGGTTCATGCCACTATTGTACAAAATCAGAGGCAGATCTCAAACGTGAATCGATCCAATAGTAAGTACAAAGACCAATGGCTGTGACTTGTAACCCCCAGTACAGATGAAATGTAGAGAACTTGATAATCAAAGATGCACATGCCCTCAGAAGAAGAGGATCTATATTCGGAATAGCAAATAACTGCCCAGCAAACTTGCTCTCATTGCCTTTCTCAACATCAAAAGCTTACATATTAAGTTCCAGTGCGGTCTCTCTGAATACAGTTTTGAGTTGGCCTCAGGGACCTCAACCGTGAGATGTTTCACTCTTATTACTCAGGGGCAATTAATGTTTAACGAATTCCAGAAGGAAGTACCTTCATTCGTGATCATTGTGCAGTCGACCCACCCGTACTCGGATTCGGTTTCTCGCGTCTTTCGACAATTGTGGGTCCACTACATGTCCACCCAAATCGCTGGACTTTACCTAGGGCCCATGAGAATAAGCTAATAATATCACTAGCGGACACATTTTGTCGAAAAAAGTAGAGAAAGAGTCACGCGAAAAATTCTACATAAGATTCGGAGAAGTTTGACTCGGCGCGCCCATTCTAAACAAAATTCTTCATATTTCTCATTTCATCTTGCTTATCAATCTGGCCAGAATGCAGGACAAGGCGACTTCTATCCGTTCAGAAAATGAAGTGACCTTTGCGTTCTATCGCTATGATCCCAGTATGGGCGGTGCTGTTCTTTTCATACTCCTTTTCATCGGCACAACTTTCTACCACATGTTCCAGCTCATTAGAACCCGGGCCTGGTATTTCATTCCCTTCGTGATAGGAGGAACCTGTACGTGTGACCGTGGCCTCGATCATTATACCAATACTAATAGTAGTAGTTGAGATTGTCGGATACGTCGGGCGTGCCATGTCAAGCAAACAAAGTCCGAATTGGACGCTTGGTCCCTACCTAGTGCAGACACTATGTCTGCTCCTCGCTCCAGCTCTTCTGGCAGCTTCAATTTACATGTTACTCGGCCGGATCATCCTAGTGCTTCAGGCAGAATCACACGCAATCTTGAGAAAGAAGTGGCTTACCAAGATTTTCGTTGCCGGTGATGTGATGTCGTTTCTTCTTCAAGGAGCCGGTATGTATCACCCAGAAGTTGAACATCAAGTCTCATTGGAAAAGAGATCATTTATGCTGACATCATGTTAAGGTGGTGGTATTCAAAGCAGTGGGAGCCTTGACGGTATGAAGACCGGTGAACGGATCATTGTTATCGGCCTGTTCGTTCAAATCATCTTTTTTGGCTTTTTTGTCGTTGTCACTGTGCTATTTGACCTGAAATTACGCAAATATCCTATTCCACGCTGCTTTAACGGGGGAATTCCCTGGCGCAAGCATCTAAACATACTATACACTGCAAGTGTATTGATCCTGGTCCGCTCGGTCTTTCGAGTTGTCGAATACTTACAAGGCAATGATGGCTTTCTTCTGCACCATGAGCTCTTCTTATATGTTTTTGACTCACTGCTTATTTTCATTGCCATGGTTATTTTCAATGTCGCTCATCCCCATGAAATTACTCGATTTTTGATCACTGTCCCAGACTACGACTTGACTCGCATTCCAGACGAGCAGGCCGTGAAGCCAGACAGGGTCTTTTATGGCGTGTGATGACCAGTATCAAACCTCACGCTCGTTTCAAGAAGTCTCATTTCGGTCCACTTATCTCTTGATTGTCTGGTATGCTGTCTGTTTCTGCTGTCCTTTTCATTTTTCACAGATTCACCTATTCAAATGACAAGAAGTCACCAAGATACTTTGTGAGCGAATTTGATTAATTGGCAGCTTCCCTCTGTTCGCCTACTCTTCTTGTCTTTTCTTTTCTGTCTGTCTTCTCAATGTGATGTAATATCTGCCGCTCCGCCCAGAGTTCATTCATACGGCGTTGGTGACTTATAGAAGCTTTTTATAAATATTTGACTTTCCCCTCCAGACTAGCAAGAATGTCAATCGCATGGTGCTACATCTAGATAATCAAGATCGGGGAAAAATGGAAAGGGGCTTATTTGAGGTTCTAATGCGTTGTATTTAATGATGAGCAGAGTTCCTTTTCACGACTTGCAAGACCGAGTTCTGGCCACCAGTGTCATCGCAGCCCCGTTCAGGGCCTCTGACCTGAGCAGTAACAAGTGGACGCCGAGTCGTATTCTCCAGCCTGACGAGGTCAGTTTACAAGGAGGGGACTGAAGTAAGTCTCAATTTATGAATTCAGTCCACACGGAGAGTAGGTTGACAGGGAGGGGGAAAATTTAGAAATCGTCCACGAAAGTATTTACCACGCACTGCTTGCATCGCAAAGCTTTTCGCTCGATATCACCAAGATCGATGATACACGTCGCAGTATCTCCAACAGCGGCCGAAACGAATCGGACCTCCACGCCCGCGTCGACTGCCGGTATACCACTGTCGTTGTCACCGACAGACCTCGGACCTTTCTTCGACTAGGAAGTGCAGACGTCCCCAGTCGTTATCGTCACTGGAAATAGCATGGAATTTTATGTAGGTGCCGGCTATACCGAGATCAATGGTATCAGTTTCAGTGTTACTGCCGCTCTCCACTGGACTGCGACCAAAGATCAGCTATGTGTTGCACTGGGTATCGACTACTCTCGCATGGAGACCATCCAGACCGTGATCAACATCAAGGGAACGGTTCCGAATGGCTATTTTGGAGCGATGATCGCGAAGTCCATCAAGAATCATAGATTAGGTCGATTTTTGACTGGTTGTCTGGGCGATTCGACTCACAAAGGAACCTTCTCGGTAGATTCTTTCAAAGATGGCGCTTGTTCTGGAGTCAAGTAGGATCTGGGTACTTTCACCATGTGCACGAAGAATCTAACCGCCTTGTCTCATCATGATGGATCTAAAACTCCGTTGAGATACTTTGGAACTGGACTCTCCAGCGGTTTGACTTTTGATGCGGTACATCATGCTTTGTGCACGTTCCAGATTGGTGACTTTGAATAATAGCGAGAACCATAGCAACAGTCAGAGGAGGAGCTTTAACAAACAGGAATCTAGATTGTTGAGATATTGACAATATCATTGTTGTGGGATGATTCGCCGTCACAGTTTTAATATGTCTTTCTCGGTTAGCGAAATAGATGAAAGGTCCACTTACTTGGAGAGTTGCACATTAAGCAGCAACCGCATCATCAGAACTTCTAATTCCATGATGCTCCTTTCATTCTGGTTTAACGTAGTAATATTATTCGTGTACTCTGCATGAGGATTCCATAACGTTGAAACCCTGACAATTATCAAAATCATTTTGCATTCGCCAGTCGAACGGTATTATTACTATCATGAAAGACGTTTTTGGGACATCTTAAAATGCCATTGAATAAGAGTGATCCTGATCAAATAATGCCTAGTTGATCCTCTGGTTCCTAAATTCAGACTTTCGAATAACTCTGAGGATATTCCTTAAAGAAGATCGTAATGCAGTCATTGTTCTAAATGGAAATTAGAGCTTTAACGTGGGATTTGCGATCCTTTGTCATTTGAGCAAGTCCGCGATCATTTCTGTCTAAGGAAATGAGTCATGACCTTCTAATTCCGAAGCTGTTTCCTCTTGGACATACACAACCGTGAGTCAATCAAAAATGTACCCATTTAAGACTGTGGCGAAGACGGTACACAGCCACAAGCACCGCCACAGATGCGGAGGTGTAAGCGACCCGTGGTGAAGTGGGTCACGCAGTGTGCTTTGACTACGGTCGCTCGAGAACGATCACAGGGAGACATGCCTTTTTTAGTTGCTGTAGCGATCGAGGACATGGCTGCAAACGGGCAGAGCCAGAATTAGAGCAAGATTCACCATACTGAGTACATTAGCTGGTCAAGCTATCACATCGTAAATCGACTTCGAAACTGGGGCTTTTCCGGGGGAGAACTTGCACAGATGACATCATGTGGACCCCGAATGAATCAGGAAATTGTTGAAGCTGCTGGATTGGCTCCTGAGCGAGGCCGCCACTGGTCCGCTCCGGTCGTATTCCCATCCAGCATGATACGAAAGGCACTAGAGTGTTTTGAGGAATCTATTCGGAGCGGAGGCCGGACATCTTGCCGCAAAGATGTTGGAAACATCGGTGAGATTCGAATTCAGGCGGCAGGCAGACCGCCTCAGTAGTAGGTAGATAGACCTTGTTGCAGCTCGTCAAGCCCTGCTTGGTTGGGCCTTGGTTGGAATGCCTGTCCACGGCCCTTTGCGCTCCGGCACAGTGAGGGTCTGACTTCCCTCATATTTTGGGGCGACCTCTCACACGGCGTCGATCGAGTGGAGATTACCGCACCAATCATCTCAGCCACGGTATGGCCACGTCGGACATTGTCCATAGTGGAGCCGAATTCCATATGAGGCGCACCCTTCGCACTTGATCCCTATAGGGATCAGGCTAAAGCACGCGTCATTTGGCGTGTTCCTGTGGACGTTTCACGAGCAGGGAAGGCTGCTTAATTCAGTTAATCGGGATTGCAAAGCATTTGACATCATGGATTTCTCGATCGAGACAGTTGATGGAATCTCTGAAGCAGCTGATTTTTGCGCGAAGAGTGCGCCTGTCAACTATGGACGGTACTCGTCAACATTCGTGGATCGCCGGGTGATCTGCCAGTTTGCTTTCTGTGGTACTGCATATTCTGGAATTTGTGGAGGTAAAGTCTGGAAACCCTCGGGAGCTTCGTCAGCCAGTCATGATCGTGGGATCGTTGTCAGTGTTTTGGCGTATCTGTCAAAGTCCAAGAATAAAAATGTGGTCAGAGAGTCTCTTTCACTTGGGTTTCTGGAACCACAACCGTCAGCGCCAAGACCTCCGCCAAGGCTCGCGATAAATAAGGCGAGGCCCGCTCTCTCCTCTCTCTCTCCCCTCCCCCTGATCTTGTTGACAATTCATTCTTCGGGCATTTTGTCTGTCCAAGATATTTTCCCCTGCTTCACATTCCTCCAGGCTTGACTGCCTTGCGCTTTGAATCAGCTGCTGGTTCCTGAGATACATGCGTAAGTTATGTCCAAGCTCAGTCTCTCCAGTGTGAATGGCATACTCTATCCCCACTCATCTTAACATCTCAACCTCTTGATCGCGTGTTACTGACTCGGCATTGAAACAGACCGTATTAACTCGTGGGCGAAAGCTCACGCCTCTTCTCGCGGCCTGCCCAATCAACCCTCCACCCTCGCCCAGGCCACGAGCCAGACCCTTCAAGCCGAACCCTCCACCTCCACGGAATCTTCTTCCACCTTGAAAGATGATCAAGTGACTATCCCAGTCGAGGACCCTGCTACTACAGCAGGGTCCACAGAGGAAGAAAAATCTCAAAAACCTGGCCTCGTCACCCGCATGCGCAACGGGACAGGTCGGTTCTACAACCACACCAAGGATGCTATCTGCCACAGCTGGGTCAACGTCCTGCTGGTCTTCGTGCCGGTGGGTATTGCCGTCGAAGCTGCTGGCCTTAACCCAGCTGTGATCTTCGCGATGAACGCTGTGGCCATCATCCCTCTAGCGGGTCTGCTTAGCCATGCTACCGAGAGTGTAGCTAGCCGACTGGGCGACACCATGGGCGCCCTGATCAACGTCTCCTTCGGTAATGCCGTCGAGCTGATCATCTTCATCATTGCTTTAGTCAAGAATGAAATTCGTATCGTGCAGGCTTCCCTGCTGGGCTCGATTCTGGCAAACCTGCTCTTGATTCTGGGTATGGCATTCCTGCTAGGTGGTTTGCGATTCCAAGAACAAATCTATAACAGCACCGTGACCCAGATGAGTGCGTGTATGCTCAGTCTGGCTGTGACCAGTCTGCTGCTCCCCACTGCTTTCCACGCTTCGTTCTCGGACTCCGGAGAGGCCGATCGACGAACTCTAAAGGTTAGCCGTGGCACAAGTGTGGTCCTCTTGCTAGTGTACATTCTGTACATCCTCTTCCAGCTAAGGACCCATTCCTACCTCTATGCCAGTATTCCTCAACGCATCATCGACGAGGAGTCTCACCCAGGTGTTCTGGCAGACTTCATGAACAGCTCTTCCGATTCATCAAGCAGCTCCAGCGATGAATCTGTCGACACCACAAGCTCCTGGACCACTGCAAAGCGCATCAAGAGAGCCATGAAGAGCCGTCGCCGTCGCAAGTCCAGTATCAGTTCTAAGGGAACCACCTCACGCCAGTCCGATCAGAAGAAGGTCATGATCGACGAGAAGCCGAACTCGGTTGGCAACTCGATCGCCAGCAATGAAGCCAACTCGTGTGCTGTCGACATGGGTGACGAGATTCGCTACGACGCTGATGATGACGCGGGTCAGCCCTCCGAATTCCGCTCCCGGGACTTTGGCCTGGCTTTGAATCGTATGGAAAGCGCCCGTAGTGAGAAGGAGCGCAAACGTGAGCGCAAGAAGCGCAGAGCCGAGAAGTCTCGCAGCCAGCCCTCCACCCAACAAGAGCAGGCCCAGAATGCTCGGCCTTCCATGAAAGGGTTCGCCTCGACCCCCATCTTTGCTGGCATGCCAGCTGCCGGAGAAGGGGAGCAGACGGAGCAGAGGAAACGCTCCCCGTTCGGCCCCATTCCTGCTCTCTTGTCCAACACCGTCTTCAGTTCTCAAACTCCAGGCCCGTCCCCCAAGCTAAGGCCCTCTGCTTCGCACCCTGGTCTCTCCCGGAGTAACTCGCTCCCCGCTCGCGTCAACCGCCAGCCCCCGGTTGGAAATGCTGTTCAATTTGCCCGTGGCGCTGCTCGTGTGGCTGGTCCCGCCGACCCAGTGGCACCAGAGACTGCCGTCGCAGAGGCTGAACCGGAGATGTCGCGCACCGCTGCTGTTGTCATGCTATTAATGTCCACGGGCCTGGTTGCAGTTTGTGCCGAGTTTCTGGTCGATGCCATTCCCAACATGATTAAGAATTCCTCCGTCAGTGAGGCCTTCATTGGTTTGATTATCTTGCCTATTGTCGGTAATGCAGCCGAGCACGTCACGGCCGTCAGTGTGGCTATGAAGAATAAAATGGATCTATCAATAGGTGTTTCCGTTGGAAGTAGTATCCAGATCGGTATGTATTTACGTCCTTTACTATGCATCCACCTCGCTGAATTCTAACCTATTTTGCTATAGCCATCTTTGTCACCCCGCTTGTCGTCATCTTAGGCTGGTGTATGGACAAGGACATGTCCCTGTACTTCACCTTGTTCGAGACCATCTGTCTATTCGTTACCGCCTTTGTGGTCAACTTCTTGGTCCTGGATGGTCGGAGTAACTACCTTGAGGGAGCCCTTTTGCTCGCTGCCTACATTATCATTGCGTAAGTCCATCACTCGTGCCACTGATTCACGATGTTTTTCTTTTTCTAACATTTTCCCAGTTTGGCGGCTTTCTTTTACCCAGGCAACGACGAGACCAGCAACCTGGCTGGCTCTTAAGCCCTCTTTCTACCATTACTGGGCATCCGTGACCTCTTGCGGCACATGGCAGCACCCAGAATAATCCTCGATAGGTTGCCTATGGAGATCTGCCACCCAATATTGGCTCATCGTGCACTAAATCTGAACTGGGATTCGGTCCCGTCATGGTCATGCTGAGCATGGTCATATCGCTATTTTACCATCCTAGTATGGGATTTGTCCTAGTCGCAGACTTGACATCATTTAATGATTACGACTTCTCTGATTGTCTGCAATCTTTGACCCCCACATTCCTGACTGATTCTTCTTTCCCTCGTAATTCACTCCACCTTTCTTATCTCTTGGCCTCTTGGCTTGTAGCTCCTTTCGAATATCTTCCACCACTACTGGTCAGAATCACTTCGCTTCGACCCGCCAAGCCACTGACCCTTCGCACTTAACTCCGAGTTACCGACTCTCAACACTCGCATCTTCACACCAGCCACGTGTGATTACCCAAGTGGCTGTGTCTCATCCTGCATGAGCCACATCGTGGCTCGGCATGCTTGCTAGCGCCCGCACTAACCGCCGTAATAAACATTTAGTGTGTAATGCTTGCTGTTCGCTCCGGTAAATATGGCGAGACAGTCGTATTTCAGTCATCTCGGAGTTAGGTGCTGTCCCCCTTGCCCCTTTTCTGGTGTTATCGACAAGAGTACATATGTTTTTTTACATACGGCCCAGATCTAATAGCGACCCCTTTTGGGGGTTAGGTCGCATACATACAACCAGAGCAGTAATTGTGTACGTGATGCTGGGACTGTACAATACCAGCCCCGCCTCCTTTTTCATCCTGTCAAGCGTCATTTTCCCGACCGGTGGTAGTACTCTAACAGAATGCTATACCGTTGTCATTTCGACTCACCATTCCATCCCATTCCCTCTATTTGCAGGCAGCGTGGCCGTGTTAGGCGGGGTGTTTCGGCTACGCGGGTCAGGCTGAAGGACTGCAGGATGCATGTGGCCGGCGCCCCGAGCGCTCTTCGCCCTACAGGGTTCATTAGGCGATCAGGACTCCGGGAAGGCAATCGTGCCAAGGCTTAGTAGTACTAAACAGTAGTTTTGTCGCGTATATAATTCTTGAGTGGTTTTGAGGACTGTCCGTTCTGCCTGATTAGCAGAGTTTGGATATGAATACCAAAAGAAACGATAGACTATTCATCTGACTGGTCTTTGGGTCTTGTTTTGTTGAATTTTGTCCTTTTTTTCGCTTCCCTTGGGTAGTTCAGGGTTGTTGTCGTTTTAGTATGCCCTGTCCACAGGGCTTGGCCCGTTGGTGGTGACACATGACTTGTCCACCTTAGCGCGTGCTGACGGACAAGTACAGTGGCTACTAAGTTCGTGAGCAGGGGAAATGACCTTCATCGCTTGGTGGCTGACATTGTGTGGCTTGGATTACCGGGGGATTTGTGTAGGACTCTGGCATAGTGTAGTGGGTATGATTGTATGAGTCCCGTGAAGCTCCTCGTCAGTGGTATTTCTAGCAATGTATGAAATTTACGTATTAATCGACAATAGAGAATTTGTTTAAGGTGTCAGGTAGACATACTTTACCCCTGATACTTCTCATGTACGCCCTACGGAGCGGTAGTACCTGAGTTCTGAAACTCTAGACTGAGAGAATATTAACTGCCAAGCCACACCAAATCGCATCTGCCTAGCAGTTGGCTCGAGCCCGGACTAGGCGCCGGCATTGATTTTTGTCGTATTGTACGGAGCACACGTTTCCGTCTGTATTCTTTGTAATTATTCAATTGGTGTTTGCCCGCTGGTTCCGATTGACTGACTTAATGCTTGTTCGGCGCTAAGAACAACACCCTGTGCGCTCCACAGTCCGGTGGATCGTGGCTCCGGTCATTGTTGTTTTTTATCCCTCAACGGGGTTTCCGAGAGGATCCATGACTCCTCCTTTGGATTGTTTTGGGGGAGTGTGGAGATTTTTTTTCGGTTTCAAGTGAAATAGGAGAGAAAGGAGGATACACCTACTCCGTAAACTTGGTACTAATTTGAATCTGTAATGTGTCCCTTTTCTAGACGGCTTTAAATAGTACTGCAATAACAATCAGCCCCCTCTTCAACAGTTCATAAAAGCTGCCCCTCCTCCACTTGATCTGATTACATATCTACTTCTCCTCCCAATTTCTTCCTCCCTCCTTCTATCCTCCTCCTTCTCTCTCTCTCTCCCTCTCTCCTCGACCAAACCCTCATCACATCACATCAAAATGTCCTACTACGGAGGCGACCCCTACAACCGCCCACCTCCGGGCCCCCCTCCAGGTGCCTACGACCAACGCCCACCATACGACAACAGACCCCCCTACGACCGCGCAGCCTACAGTGCCCCGCCCCCAATGGCTCGCCCTCCACCAGGTCCTCCCCCTCCTTTGCCTGCCGGCTGGCACCAAGAATGGGAGCCGAACATGCGCCGCGCCTTCTGGGTCGAAGATAACACCGGCCGCGCGGAGTGGGAACTTCCCTACCAGGGACAGGGTTACTATGACGGTTCGCGGAGTGTGCCCCCTCCCCAGCCTCAGGGCGGATATTATAATGCCCCGCCGGGACCCCCGCCCGCTGGATATGACCAGCGTGGATATGATGGTGGCTACCAGCAGCAGCCACCTGTTGTGGTCGAGGAGAAGAAGAGCAACGCTGGCAAGTATCTTGCGGCGGGTGCGGCTGGTTTGGCGTTGGGTGGTCTTGCCGGTGCTTTTATTGAGCATGAGCGTGGTAAGTTTCAAGCCTCTGGGCGCTGATTTTGATTTTCTTTCGCTGACATTGGATTTGTAGACGAGGACTCTGAGAGAGAGGACATCCAGGAGGCCCGTCAGGAAGCCTACTATGAGGGTCGCGAGGACCAGGCCGACGAGGATGATGGTGGCTGGTAAAGGGGGTTGTATGATGATTGAAGAATTTGATTTGAATACGAATCGAGAATTTGTATTTTGATTAGAGACACGGTTCTCCTATCTGTTCTAGCATTGCAGCGATGATTTAGTTATCGGTTTCTATCGGCAGCATTTCGCATTGGATATGCTTATTTCTTTCAACATTTTTCACGGCTCTGGTCTCTTCCATGTTTGGCGAGATTGACTCGCGCACAAATTATTAATTATTGATCCAGTCATGCCAGTTCCCTATTTGCAGGCAGCTGCTGGGTGGAAGCCAGCTGCGAAAGCACTCACATTGTATAACATGTACCGGAACAATTGCCTATGCGATATCAAGATATCCATTTACCACCCGACACCACATGAGCTGGAAAAGGAGTCATGGCAATCAATGAATTAGCTCTATCAGTAAAAAGTCGAACTCTTCGTAGCTTCCGCCTCATGCCCCAGCCATCGCTGCAAATCTTTGCAAATTTGAACGATCTCGAAGTGCTTATTTACAAGATGAGCACGTGGACAACAATTACTGTAAACATCCCTGGAATTTCTCAATTGTTCAGAGTTTCCATGACTGCATGCCAGTAGCTCAAAATCAAAATTTTTTCCCATGACTCAACAGCCAGTACGGATCCAAGCTCCGCTTCAATGTCCCCCTCACATCAATAGCAACGGGTTCAAGCGCTTTCGGCTCATTCTGAGCCGGAGAAATTAATTAATAGGATCGGTTTCACGGACCACCTTTTCCCCACTGTACCGCCTTTCCGGTTGACAACCCGCATTTGCACATCACCCATTAACTTCAGCGCTACGAGCGCGACTCCACCGCGGACCATCGAGGTAGCCACCTTCATAGCTGCTGCGACGTTGCCATGCCGGAATGCGAAGGGACGATGGCCAGCTCCAGAGTCACTTCAGTGGTAATACTGATCGTCCCTTCTGATCCCGTGAATAGACCGCTGAGGGTGTAATAAATGGAAGTTTTCCTCGGTCGTTGAAGGATCTAGATAATAGTGTCATCGGCCAACACACCTGTCAAACTGACAACCTAATTTCTCGTCCCTGAGCGAGAACGATATATTTATGCTCCACGAACCCGCCTACTACTCCGCGCATTGAGAACTTACCTGCCCAGACGACACCAACAAGAACGAATCTGGGTTTGTTGCTTCTGATAATGGATGCACACTACTGACCACGAACCTCTTCACCAGTCTCTATATTATGTCTACCATGTCGGGCTTTGTGTCAAATGAATTACCGGAGGTCCTGGCTTCTAATCGCGCGTCCTGGAGGACAAAATACAACAGTCATTTGATCAGAGGGAAGGATGGAACGTTGGAGACTGGTGAATTATGCCGGGCTCCCAAGACCAGATCTTCAAAGAATAAGAGCGGATTGAGATCGGCGGATGAGTTTAGAGTGAGGCTCCTTGCAAGGATGGCACATCTGCATAGGTGTTGATGGAGGAGATGATGGAACTTAAGTGGTCATGATGATGGCGGGTCGGTGATTGTGTGCTCCTTCATACTGAAGTCCTTTAGACACATGGACCAGACATGTTTTCAGATTTAACCTTCAAACTTGATTATCATTAGCAGTGTTAATGCAGGTCAACTGCCCCCGCAATCTTCCCCCGCCGATCCCTGTTCGGAGTGTAGATATTCCGACCGCGTCTGTGCGACGCCCTTTAAATTCCCAACCCCCTCATCCTCACAACTCTTCGCACTCTCTCCTCCTGCCAATCTCCCAGGAGGCTTCTTTGGAATAATGAAATGATATTCTTACGGCCTCAAGGACGCCAAATAGTTCTCGGAGCTCACTTGCCTCGGTCCTATCATCCATCTGAGTCGAATTCACTCGTCTACTCCACAACGACGATCAGAGTTAATGTGCCTGTCGCGGTGCAGCTGGCGATTGGTAACGACCTCAGTCACCATCACATCGAAGAAGTCTTGTAAAATCTTGGCTTTGATCCTATCTTCGTAGCTTTCAAACGGGTATTAAACCCCGGCGACGACAAGCTCCCACATTTTCGCTTTTGTGCGGGTGTCGATTGCTGTTTGCCTCTAAGTACCCATATCCAATCCGGAAGACATACACAGCATGTTTACATGATGCTTCTCCATTCATGTTTACGTGAAAGTCAGTCTTCTACATTTATATAGTGGTAGGATTCAAGTCATTACGATGCAAGAATGGAAGTGATGCGACTAGTCATTCATTCGTTCCTCGGTATGACTCGTTCAACTTCATCTCAAGAATCATAACCACCTCACTCAACTTGCCACATCAGTCTAGCAGGAAACAAAGTCATCACCACTGGCACCAGTGTGGGTGATGACACCAGCCAACTGATCATTGCTGTTGAAAATAACACGGTCCGCGCCGGGAGAACCACCAGAATACACCTTGCCGCTGCTCAGGATTGGGAACTCATAGTAGGTGCCGGACACGGGGAAATCGAAGCCCTCGTAGTTGTGGTAGACGTGGGGGTAGCTGTTATCGGTGGTACCGGCCTCGTGCAGCTTCCAGCCACCAGCCTGGGCGGCGCTGACGGCACTGCTGGTGTAGCAGATTGTGCCGCAGGTGTAGGCACAGGCGCGCTCTTCCAGGGGTGCAGCGACAGTGGTGGAGATGAAGATGGTGGCCAGAGCCAGGATCTATAGAGCTTGTTATGAGTATAGAATCAAAGGCTTCCATTTCTTGAGAAGATCGCACCTTGGAGTACATCATCTTGATGAAGATTGATAGATAAAAATCTTGATCGTTGGACTGATCACTGGGTTTTTGGTTCAATCTGCGAGGCTGGATCATCAAGTAGATCTGGGATACAGGTCGGTTTATATAGACACGACAGAGCCCCTGGACTCCCCATCCCGAGTCTTGCACAACCTGGTCTCCATCTCGAAACGACGACTGCAAACAATGTTACATCTTGCTCATCCAGCGATATCACAATCTCATTGGCATTTCCAAGATACACCCATCAACGGCCCTACTCACCCGCACCAAACCATACCACAATAGGAATATCCGCCGATCTGCAGCACCCACGCTAGAAGACACGACGCATCGCGAGCGAGGTACAAGCCTGCTTTGATTGGATGAAGCGGCACAGCGTGAGTGAGCGAGTGGTGATTGGAGTCTTACAACACGCAGCGCCCGATCCGAAGGTATACAAAGGTAATGATCGACCGGGTTTGCCGTCTTTGGTCCGTGGGTCCTTGTCAATAACTTAGCCCAGCTCATATGCATCGACTCGTTTTGCGGGTTCTTTATCGGGCCAATGAATAGCGGCCGTTGGGGGCACGATGTGAATGGAGTTGTTGGCGGTTCCTTGGTGTGCAAATGTGGGGGTGTTTGGGGGCGGGAAAAGCGGGCGCTGAAGAATTGGTCCGCATAGTTAGTGCCGAAAATGATGTTTTGGTAGTCGAAGCGAGCTTTGAACAGAATTCCGTTCGAAAAAGTTCAGTATACTTGCTAAGGGTGAGTTGAATCTTTATCATGCGGTGCGGCCGCCTCCGTCTGAGAGGGGAAAGCGGCGTCCCGACGGAATCCCGTTGTCATCATCTTGATTTAACCTTGACTTGGCATTTGGGGACGATGATAAGATTCGGTCAATTTTATTTCATGCATTGCACAGTGAGTAGTTTGTTAGAAATGAACAACATGCAGATTTACCCCACAACAACATCGCTAAGACGAGACCACCAATGCCGAAGCTTCCTAGCCTGCGGGTCTTGTTTGGCCATTTCTCTCCTGCCATCCCAGACATACATTTCTTCCATTTTCAAACGAAGGATTTTATTCCAGAGGTTGTGAACAACAAAAAAAAGAGAACGAACACCGGTAGTCAAACGTAGTTGATTACAAAATTAGAAAAGCACGTATGTCCCGTGAAGAAGACTAGGAAGATGTTGGCGGCCGAGGACAAACACGTTCCGTCTGGGTACAGTAAAGCTCGGCAAAGTACCCCCGGTATCAGACTGAAGCCATTGGTCCTATTGGTTCCTCTAAGGTAACCCTCATCTCAGTGACATGAAATGCCCGCCAGGGATATAATTTTGTGGATAAAGATTACGACTCTTGGTCAACAACACAGCCGGCCCCAGCCACGTTTGTAAATCCTACGGATTGTCACCTCCCGCATTGTGGCCCAGCGATAAGGAGACCACCATACCTTCTATTATTAGAGGACATTAGCCGGGACAAATTTAAGCGGAGATGATTTTACGAAAGTCAACCAACTTTTGAGCCTTTGACCGAAAGGTATTGCTTATAATCTTCAGCTGTAAATCCAAAGATCAGGACGCGTCCGGAGTAGCAGCCAAGCACCACAGCTAAACTAGACTGTCCTACAGCCGAAAAAGTCGGGTGATACATAGGAGACAGCCAAGGCCAGTTTTGTGAAGGGTGTATGATTCGGATCCCTTTGATTTTAATACCATAACCCAAGTGCTCAGGGCATTGCGAATATGGAGTGGCCCTAGGTCGCTTTTCTGAAGAGAGAATCGCTTTCGAAATGGGAGGGCGTGTCGGCGGGTCACGAAGGGCGACAGATCCAATGTTAGTGTGAAGGGAAGGGCCGATGGCTTCTAAAGAGAGGTTGCTCACAGGAGAGACCGTACGGAAGGTCTGCAAGTAGGTGCCAGTATTACTGCACGACGTCATGTACGCTTAGTGAGTTTTCCAACCAACACTCCGCGGTCCAATCAACAGTGTCCATATTTCATACTATTGCTTTCCATTGCTTCAAAGTCTACTTTGAGTCAACCGTTCGGCTCTTCTTACTAAATCCATAGAGGGTTGGAAATAAATGGAATGTTTTCTATATAAAAAGATAGCCTCTTGCCTTGGTCACACAACGGAAATTCCACAACACATATCGACATTGATTGCCCATTTTTTGAATGACCTAGTAAGCCCAAATAAGACCGCCCCAGCTTGGGTGGTCATTGGATGTCACAGCAACCTCCGGACCCTCCTTCTTATGGGCCTCAGTGGTCCAGGGTGCTTTAAGCTTGCGCTTAACCGCATATTGGTAATAGATGATGTCCCAAACCGGCTGCGCATTCGATACTCCTCTGTCGTACTCAGATATATTGGGCCACGGCGCACCAACCAGGACCGCCTCACACCTGTGCCAAGATGGATCATATGGGACAGTTTGGTTGAGGTTGTACGCTGCAGTATACTCAGATGCCTTGAGCAAAAGGTTGTCTCCAAGCCCGTACAGGTCCACTCCTTGAGTTTGACCTACTCGGGCGGCATACGCAGTCCATGCTATACCGGACATCGTGTGAGCTATAGCACCATGAATTAGCGTCGGCTTTCAGCAGCACATCGGACGAAGTGTAAAGTGGGTAGGGGCGGGTGGGATGCACATTGATCTCGTCCTGATTCCACAGACTGTCCAGTCTTCGAGTTGTACATAGCGAACAGGCCAGCACATGGATCATTGATGAAGGCGTTCATGGCGTAGTTGTACAGTGCGACATCGTCCAGGTATACTGCAAAACTTAATAGCGACTTTATGCTAACCATTCCGTAATTAGCCTGTCCAATCACTGCAGCCTGTCGGGAAAACAGCCAATAGAGCTGGTTACTGAAGCCAGAACCCCCCCGCCATGATGCACCAGTTTCGGTCCAATTTCCCTCCCACCTCATGATTTCAGCCGCATTCACAAAAAGATCACCATCAAGACCGATCATCAGCGACCGATCGATGCCAATAATGTTAGTCAGGTTGGACCCCCACGCATCCAAAATTGTGGTACTGCGGTCCCAGTGGGCTTGATCCTTGGTAATGTACCACATTAACGCATTCTGCCACGCAGCACGTGCATCATGGGCAAAGGAAGTGTAATTGCTGACTTTTCCCCGCGAAATGATAGAGTGTGGCCCCTGCATGGTGTAGTTTGACAAGGAATAGGTATCACTACTGAAATTGGCGAAAGCGGATGCCCAGGGAACTCTGCTGGACAAAACATTGTTGCGAATTTGCTCCAAATCATCATGAGAGTGCCAGAGACCGGGATGTAAGAAATCCCCTGGTGATTTCTTCAAGTATTGATTGAGATTGTCGATATTGGAGACTGCGATCACTGGAATAGGCCCGAAGATGCCTGGAATATCATTCACGACTGCATTGGAAACTTGAGCGGTAAGAGTGAAAGTGGCAAGCAACAGAGCAGAAATCTAATAGGATGCCCAAAGCACAGTTAGAAACGTGGTCTCCCAGTACGTCCACATCCTTGGTGATATATATACTGACTTTCATGATGCCTACCGACGGCCACAATGCCGAAAATAAAATTGTGATTCAAGATTAATGCCTATCACAGTATTTAATATTCCACAGTCTATTAAAGTAAATTCCACGATGGGATTTTGAATAAAGTTTTTGACTCCTCATTTCATCTAAAAGGTTCAGTAGTTCAGGGCTTATTGCCGGGGAATGCCCCGGAAAGGGTGTGTGGGAAGCTGGAGAAATGTGCCGAGGTACAGCCGGAGGCAGATAAAACAACATTCGCTTTCGCAAGCATTAGTAACGTAGTCCGGTACTTTCTCCGGTTTTCTTAAACCACAAAAATGGAGGGAAAAGGATGTAACCATAAATTGCCAGTATGGCATTGCGTAAGCACTCCCAGAGTCGAGTTATACCATTGTGAAACCCCATACAAATCATGTTCGAATCTTGTTGCCGGCTCAAGAATTGCCCAAATTAAAAATTGTAACCCACAACAAGATCTAATGGGGCCAATCATTTCCTCCAAATGCGTTGGAGAAACAGAGGAAGGTATATTCGCAGAGATATTCCTTGTCTCTTTTGATGTAATCCCACGGAAAAATCGCTGTTACATTTACCACCCAGGGTTCCAGGCTTTCCTAAATCGTGGTACTCTAAATTGCACATCTATTTTTACTGACCCGAAAAGTAGAGTTCACTGAGCGTGAGAAAGACTAGTGGAACATTCAGTTCAACTGCTGCGTTTCAACTGAAGACTTTCCACGACTCGAGAACTCACCCGCTAGTATACATATCGGAAATTTGGATTCTCACGATCAGTAAGATCGTCAAACGCCAATTCATGCGAGATCTCAGTTGAGCCTTGAAGTTTAGACCGATTCCGTGCCATCAAGATGACTCGTGTCAACACTACCAGAGCAACATAAACAGCGTAAACCGCGATGTGTGCTATAAAACCATGCAGGTATCGGGGAGCATCTTTGCTTTGGAAGATTTGGGGAGCAATAAGATTGCCCACAGCCCAGCCAACGAAGACCATGGTCATGGTAATACCCTTCTTAGTCTGACCCGCCACGTTGCGAGTAATCAGCGAGATAATCATGTTACCCTCGGCGAGGAAGAATTGTGTGCAGTAAAACGCAATGAGCATGCCACCTGCGTTTGAAGCGGTCGGGGTAACGACTAAGATCACGATTGTTCCGACCAGAGCAGGGATTGCACATAGCTTTTCTTCGTTGTCAGTGACCATCGACTCAAAATGGGACTATTCAGCTTAGAGAGCTTACAATCATAACGAAGCACGTCTGCTGAAATCTTTGGGATGCCCATGCAGATCCGAGCATGATCAAAATGGTCCATGCTCCCTGGGCGATATTAAGCAGCTGTGTCTGCAAAATGCTGAAGCCGAATTGGATGATGATGAGATTTGAAAATACTCCGAGGCCACCAATGACGAGGTTGGCAAAAGTGATGAGCAAAACGCAGCACCAGACAAATGGGTCCTTGAGAGCTTCGACAATTTGATATCTCTTGTATTCTCTGTTCTGGATACCAGTCTCATTTTCTCGCACTCGCTCGATCATCAGTCGCTTCTCCTCCTCACTAAAGCATTTCGCTGTCAATGGGCTGTCGGGCAAAAGGATTGCGATAAAGAAGGACCAGACGCAAGTGGCCAGGCCTAGGACTAGGAACAGAAGTTGCCAATTCTTGATCGGACCATTCTTAAAATGCGATACTCCAAATGCAAGAAGGCCACCAATCTGTTGCTGATTAGTTTTCATCTTCCTACAAAGTCTCAAAAATGGGGTCAATCACCATCAAAGATACACCTGACATGCAATACCAGAGCGCATTTAGAACTGATTGCTCCTCCCTCTTATACCACATTGCAGTTCTAGTCACATGGGTTTTAGCAAGGCAATATTCCACCGTTAGGCTGCATTTTTACTCACAGTAGCATCATAGCCGGCTGGACACAGCTTTCGAAGAAACCCAACAGAAATCGAACGGCCATCAGCGATCCAAAGCGAGTAGAAGCGGCAGAACATGCCACTACAGCGCCCCAGAGGAACACGTTAATTGAGAGCATCTTCGCGAGGGGAAATTTTTGCAACAAGAAATTCTGAGGGTACTCGCCCACAAGAATGCCGATATAGAGGATGGTTCCTAGCCATGAATACTACACACACGATGATTAGCGATCAAGTCAGTATAGAGCTGAAATGACCCACTTCTTGTCCCACCAGGTGAGCATCAGTCTTGATACCCATGATAGAGGCATAGTTCAAGATTCCCTTGTCGAGTGATTGGCAGAAGTAGGTGATCACCTGAATGAGGAGAATGCGCCGGGTGATTTTCCAGAAGAGGCGCTTGTTAGTGGCCCTGTCGATCTCGATACCTGGTTCCGCTGTAAGGGGATCTGCATTCTCTTTCATCTCCAGGGTATTAGATGCCAGCTTGTGATCAAAAGGCATCTTCTCGTGTTCGACAGTCGCTCACATCTCGAAATTCTTCGATGGCATGATGCGTTCCGGTGCAGAGATGTGAGAAGATGCCGTAAATTATAACTGTTTGGGCAAGGGCGCAGTCTCGCCCACCATCGAGGTATTTGTAGAATCACTATCCCCTATCTCGAGGTGTCGCGGAGTGTAGCGTGTGGACACGCCGAAAGTTTGCCCGTAAACCCCGGGGTATTTGGATTTCCCCGAGTCAGATGACTGGGGCTCCCGCAGGAGGTTGGCACCGGAGGAGATGCCGGCGATTTTCCCGAAGGCTTGGATGTCCAGGACTACACTGGATTTCAATAGCTTTAACGCTATAATTTACCCAAGATGAATTAACCGGAGCTTGCCGCTTTGAGGAATACACGTAGGAGCAAGTTGACGGAAATGCCCCATCGCAGAATTTCTACCCGAGCAATCACCGGCACTTATCCCGAGCTCCGATAGGGTGCTTGATTGCCAGACAGGTCTCAGGTTTGACAACAAGAGGCACTATTCAGGAAAATTCAAACCCTCCAATCTCTACAAGAGTATGAGATTATTTATGAGCACTTCTTGAAACAGTCTTGAATCATACACGGCACGATAACAATGTCGTCGTCTATTCGAGTATACGACTCTCCACTGGGCGTAGCCCTCAATTCGGACTTCCTCGTCGAAGTTCAATCAATTAATTTCGATGACCATTATCAATGGCTGAGAGTGCCCGCATATGCCACCGATGTGACTAGTATCAATACCGACGTCAATGAATTTGATCTGCATTCGATTGCTGTTGCATCATTCGATTTCAGCGGCCCAGTGAGGATCAAAGTCACATATACGAAAAGCCGCATTGATGCTGCTCTTATACGGCCCCAGTCGCTAAAACTCAAGACGTTGTTGGATGAGAACTCAGTTTTCTTCACATTGGACAAGCCCCGAGACTAAATGCTCGAGCTGGATGATGAAAAGTCGAAAGCCCTTCAGTTGCTCACTAATGCGATCGATATCGCAGCGCCAACCACAGACAGTGATGATATCTGGTATTTTGGGCCAGGAGTCAATCAAGGCTCTACAATGTCCTTGGTCGTTGATGGCGTCAACCTTCCGGTTCCATCGGGAAAAACTGTTTCTCTAGCTGGTGGCGCTTTCATCCCGCTTCGCTTATTCAAATAACATTCTTTTGACGGAAAGCCGGGCTGATCATTCCTTCAACTTACGGTAATCTGAGTGGTTTCGATCGTTCTAGCCATAATTGGTAGAAAATTGTAGAACAACACTTATTTCTCTCCGCGGTTCTTGTAAGTTAATAACGGGAAATGTATGTGAGCTACAGTCTATGCACATAGGAAAAGACCTTCTTGGCGTGTGAGCTTAGTGGTATTGAGTCTTCTGAGCTGTCATTATTAATTAGGCCACGTCAACTTCCATTTCTGTAGAAGTATGTTGCGCGCAATCCAAACAGTATATGGGAATAGTCGCGTTCGTTGCAGTCAAAAGGGTTCCTCCGGGTGATTTCTCAACAACGCTCCTTATCGATGACGGTCCACTCTCCTGGGCTTGGTCATCTCACATTGCCCGATGATCTGGCCTCTGCCTCCACCTTATCTCTAAACAGCCCCAACCGGGGATATGCCGGACCTCCTCCGGTGTGACAATGCAATAAAGTAACATTCCAGTAGAAAGCATAGTCAATATAACATTGTTAGAGTGGCCATCAAAAACCGCCTGATACAAATATTTTTTTTCTCGCCACGAACTTCTATCCTGTCCCTACTACATCGAGCCTTCATCATGTCGTTAGATGATCAACCAACGATGGTGCGTCCAAATTCGAGCTCACATTCATATCAACCGCTGCTAATACACGGTATAGGAACCTAACCCGAAAAGAATGAAGACGGAGTCAGAGGATACGAATGGGACATCCAAGACGCAACTTCCGGCGAAAAGGGTGAAAGCAGCCCTTTACTCGGCATCAGTGGTGGCTAAAATATGGCATGTCGCGGCCAGGGCACTAGGAAGCGTAGATTTTCCATTTTCCTATCAACGTTGACTCGAGCTAATACCTCTTGTGAATAGGCAAATCCTCCGATTCTCTTTCCTGAGTATACCAGCAAAGACAGTGCCACTTATGTCTACCGAAGCCTCGACTTCTGGACTTCTGGTTTCTTCCCGGGTTCTCTGTATCTCATTCTCGAACGATTGATAAAGTACCCTCGAGATATAACAGATTCTGCGGCCGAGAAAGACGGAATCCCATTCATGCCACATCCGCTCCAGCTTGAGCACCTATGCAAGTGGTGGACAGCCAATCTACATCAGAACGCACTTAAACGCGATACCCATGATCTCGGGTTCATGATCGCACCATGGGCGATGAAAGCCTGGGAGCTCCAGCGGGATCCGGCCGCATACAATAGTCTTGTAATGGCGGCACACTCCCTTGCTAGTCGTTTCAACAGTACCACTCAGTGCCTGCAAAGCTGGGACGTCTGCGTCACGAATCGGTACTCCTTCACGGATCCCTCGAAAGACTTTCTCGTCATTATTGACAACATGTTGAACTTGGATCTGTTGTTTTGGGCTGCCCGGGAGACCTCAAACAGCAAGCTGTTTGATATTGCCCGGGCGCATGCGAAGACCACACAGAAGCATCACATTCGGAAGGACAATACTACATTCCATGTTGTGAATTTTGACGCTAAGACTGGAGACGTGAAAGCCAAATTCACGAACCAAGGCTATAGTGATGATAGTTGCTGGGCACGTGGTCAGGCTTGGGGGATCCTAGGCTTCATGCAGACCTTCGGGTGGACTAGGGACAGGTCTTTCCTTGAGACGGCGAAGAAGCTTGCTGATTATTTCCTGGCACATCTCCCAGATGATGGTGTTCCCTATTGGGATTTCACTGCGCCCATTCTCGCCACGAGCCCAAGAGATACTTCCGCGGCTATGATCGCTGCCTGCGGTCTTCTACTTCTTCACAAGGCGCTGAAAGGTACCTCGGATGGAGACTATTACCTGCGAGAGGCGTTTCATCTCGTCGACGCCACGGTCACGATGTTTTTGAATCCGCCAACCATTCGTCTCCAAACCACTCCATGTGCTTCAAAAGTTCCGGTTTATCCGGAAGGCTGTTTGGATGAGAAACATGGCGACGGTTTTGATAAGTTGACGATTGGGGATCATTTCACGTCGAAAATGCGTGATACAATTCTCCATGGTGCCACCATCAACAACTACGAGTTCGCGCCCCGCCGGTGGTCTAATCATGGACTGGTCTACGCGGACTACTACTACATTCTTTTTGGGAATATTCTTCTCGAGTTAGATTTGGTGAACGGAAAATCTCAATGCATTGATTAAATAGGTAGTGAGCTTCATCGGTGGCATAGAATTATTATAAAACGACAGATTAGATACAATATAGAGCCACATTTTCTTTTGTTTCCCCTTCATGGTCCGTTGGAGAGTAAGCTATTTGACCACTAACCCGATCTAGTGCTCGAGTCCGGATCAGAGAGTGGAGAAGGCCGACTAGCATCAATGTTCAATCTCATGAGTGTCTGAAATTGGATTGGACATTGAGATTTTGGTATTTCCCATTTGACCCTCAATTTGCGCACCGCCATAACGACTGATCCTTTGGCCTGGGCTTTGATTCAGGCTAAATACCTGCGATAGATCTTCTTGAGAGTTGACAATGCTATGTCCGAGATTTGTACCTGGACCTTGCAATGTGTTGAAATTCCGATAGGAAGGGCCCATTATAGGTGATGAAGATATCCGATTCTCAGTAGCTTGTGTGTAAAATGACATGGGATCGGAGCTTGTATACACGGAGAAGTCCTGTTGAAAAGCTGGAGGAAGAGGCGGGAACGCTAGGCTAAACGAGTCAAGATTGAATGATTCTTGAAATCCCTCTCTGCTCATACAGCTTGCTGGAGATACTGCATTTGCAGCTTTGGGGAGCGATCCGTGTGAGGGTGAGGCTCCGAATGTAGGTTGTTCGCGTGGTTGCTCCTTCGATTCGTCCGAGTACGCAGTCTGGCGGATATCCAGACTCGGCCGGGGATCTGCGCCCGAATTATCTTGGGCCTCAATCAGACGCTTGGCAAAACTAGAGGCAAGGTTCTCGTTTCGTGAATTTGAAGTCTCGCTTCTTCCCGTCCAACGCTGGGAAATTTCCAGCAGACTCGCGATTAGTGTGTTAAATGCCGGTGGTAAAGAGACTCCGTTGTACTTCGCATGAGCTAGAAGCATTCTCCCAGCAATAAAAAGACAGAACGAGAATTGAGGATTGGTAAATATGGGCGAGAAGGTCAAAAATTGATGACCTATGGTCGCGATCTCGGAGGCTGCTTCTAGACACGTTTCTGCAGAAGAAGCGGACGGGAGCCTGATTGGACAAGCTTGCCAATGAGCCGGAGGATACGCGATTCCTTGATGAAGAAGTATAACGGCAGTGTTGTGAGTGATATGAGCCAATGTGAGATTAGGGTCCATCACCCCATCGCTGTTGAGAACTGAAGCCTCCCGCCATTTTGAAGGTAGATACAATTTCCATCTGGAAGAAGAGCATTAGCACGGAAACTTCCGAGGGCGATCCTTACGAGTGCTCACTGAATCAGTCGCAAATCCAATTCTTTGAACTTCATAAGCCATACCTGCGCCTTTTGGGCATCACTCACAAGGAAGGCATGGTGAAGGAAGAAGTTGGTGACCAAAGCGAGAGATTCGGTGGCTTCAATGTTGTAGGCAAAACCACCAATGGCATCTTGGTCTTCCGAATTCGATGACGCTCTGTTTCCACTCAGAACAGAGCTACTTGAGGCATTGTCCCTGGAATCTGAGATTCCAAAGTATGGGGCTTCGACCGCCTGTTCCCTCTCCCAAAGAGCACCTTCACAGGGTAAGCGGCGCTTCACATCAGCACTTGTTAGACTAATCTTCCACCCGGTGGAGAAACTGCAGAATCGGTCCATCAGGAACACGGTCCAGAAGACCCTCCTGCGTTCTTCTGCTTCGCTCCATGAATTCGAAGGACTCAAAAAGACCATTCGCCGAATTAGAGTCTCCCCGGGGTTTGTTCCTCGGTAAAGTGCATCCTCTTCGACGCCCAACTGCAGCTGTTGCACAGTGCTCACCATGCTTCCGACAATTGACCATGACAAAGGCCCGCGACCGCGACCAATCTAGAAATGAGACACGATTCAGCATGCGATAGCACAGAGCCGGACAGGTACACCTACGTTTTCAAATGCAATGATGATAAGGGCCTGCAAATTTTCAACAGAAAAAGATTCCGTGCTGTCCAAAATGACTTTTTGGCGACTCTTCTTGACGATTCTCGTTCTGAAATCTTCATTCCGTAGAAATTCACTCTGAGAAAACGGGGCGCAGACTGCTATAATTGCATGGAGGATACATGTCACTCGTGGGCGATATTCTGGAGTTCGTATGCGCTCACGAAACTTGGCCACATGCAGGATCGGAATCCAGGGGTGAATATTAACGTAGTAAAAATCAACTAACTCGTCCATGACTTCAGGAGGCAAGACCGCAGTTAGGTCGTCGTCAATGTCAATTAAAGTGGTCGAAGAGCCATTCTCATCCAGTCGACGGCGCTTCGCTGTGGAGGTCGTTGCCTTCACATCTTCCATACTTTCATTGCGTGTATGGTAGCCGTTTGCACGCTCTGCGTTAGGCACAGGTTCTAGCAAACGAGTTTTTAATTGTTTCCGTCGCTGTTCCAGATCTGTCTCACCAGTTGCATTCTTAATTTGCTCTGGGAGAGATTTATCTGGATGAAGCGCTTGCCATACTTGTTGCCACAGCATCTCCTGTCCAAGAAACATGTTCTCGAGGATTTCGATGCGACGATAGAGTTGGTCGACAGCACCAGAGCGGAGGCCGGGTTTCATCCTCCTGTCATCGTAGACGCAAGTGGCCTTGAACCGAACACATTGGGAGCAGGGCTGAGCGCGATCACATCGCGCCTTTTTTTTGCGACAGGACTCACAGGCCGGTACGTCGTCCTCAGCCTTGGTCGTGTTTGGTGGATCTGTGCTGTTTTGCTCGTTGCCCTTGGGCGCGCTGCCGCTGGTACGGTTAGATTTCTGTGGCATCTTGAGTGACAGAGACGCCTATTATTTTCGTGACAGTCCAGCGATTTCAACGCTAGGTTATTGTGGCCCTGAGAAGCCGCATTGGTAAAGAGGGGTCGATGCAGCTAAAACAATTTGGTCTTGACTCTTCCCCGCAGTCAAGAAACAAGCGATTTCAGCTCCAAATTTCCCCACGGGGAACCTTGCCTGCTATGCGTCATGCATGTATTAAACATGGACCCTTTGAACTTTGGTTAGAAGCGTGAAACTTGTTGCTCGAACGGTGGAATTGTGCGTGGGGAGAAATCCGGGGAAAGGAGAAATCCGGGGAAGGGAGAAATCCGGGGACGGGAGAATTACCGGAGGGTTTCCGGTTTACCCCGCCCGCTGTATTTCCTATTCTATTTTAGCGTCAAATGTGGCACATATGTCCTGGAAACAAGCGATTGAGTGCTCAGTATTCATTTACTAGTCACTTCCTATCTGAATCCGGTTTACTCGGTCTGTGAGATAACAGAGCTGCCTTCGTTGGTTGCTAGCTTCAGAGAACTGTGAATTCGGACCGGATGCGAGTCCAAGCCACGCCATCCCCCATCACGTCCAATTTCGTCTTCACAGAATCGCTAGTGATGGGAAGTGCAACCATCAAGTGCCGCCTGATAAAGATTGCGGCCACGTATTACGAGGATATTCCTTCAGAATCCCATTATGATACAGCTGCACCTAGCCAATATAACAGAATTTCTGGAGAGAACTTGTGTTGACTAGTTGAAGAACGTCTGGGATAGGCTGAGGTTTCTTGGCCTTGCCCAACCAGACTTTTTTACTATCCTAGAGAGCACATATCCACCAGAGATTTTCGCATTCTTTTTGCTCCTCGCCGTCTCTGTCTGAGCACTTCCTGAGCAAAGTCTACTATTTGACATCCTCGTCGGTAAGTCCAAAAGAGGCTGAAAGGTACTCGTGCAAATCAGAATAGGAGGCAACATTTTCTCAGCCAGCCGCCAAAAGTAGGGTGAAATAGATATTTTATTGTTAGTCATTATTACAAGGCCGCTGGAAATCAGTTTCACTCTTTTTCTTCCAATTTAATTTCTTCTATCTTGCATAGACTGTGTTTATTTTTGTTGGGCTACACCGGGCGCCGTGCTTGGCGGTACTCTAATACCGTTACGACCTCCCCGGGTTCTAAAAACAGGCAACCGAGAAATAGGAGATATAATATTTGGCGAGTTGACGATTCAAATTCTCCAGTGGGAGGACATTACTTATGGCGATAAATCATACCTTAGCCAGCGATCAAGGACATCAAGCGAGTACGGGAAAAGAACAGCCACTATTCCCAGCCAAGATCATAATCACTGTCTTTGATTTCTTTACATATCACAGTATACGGGGAAATATTATTCATCAGATACCCAGCACCTGCATATAGAGGAAGAATCAACTGGAAGAAAATTTGCCGAGACTGATGGACAAGCAAGACTTGAGGCACATATGTAAAATTCCACAGACCCTCAGACTGGCGTTAATTTATAATCATCAGAGGCTTCAAGAGTCCGTTGAGTCATCACAGGGTCATTTGCACCAGCGGATGGGGCAATTCGCGGGGTTTCAGGAGGAGATGGAAGAAGTGTAAAGCAATGAGAGTGGCCAGTTATGATTAAAATAATATACCATGATCGCACCAGGAATGATCTGCTTCGCGGAGTAATCATTGATCTTCCTATCGATCTTGAATTGTTGGACACCACAACAGAGATATTGTGCCGGGTAATTGCCCTCTTAGCCAGTGACTGTAGACATCTCCTCAACTTTCCGCCGAGTGGCAAGTAGTCGCTTTTTTTCAGTCTCGGTAGGCAAAGGTGTTGAATACCCGAGAACTATGGCACATCTTCCCTCAGCAAGGAGCATAAAAATCAAGAATGGGTTACAAGGGATGAAGCCGATATGGGATACACATTTAGCATGGGGAAAAGGAGAATGGAAGTTGGTTCAGAAAGATGGGGAGTGAACATGTCAAAGAACGATGTCAAAAAAAGCATTTCCACTTGTAATCGGTCAAAATATGCATGTACCGGAAAGGATCCGATGTGAGAGACAGAACATGCACACACCTGATGAAAGTTAAAACAAATTCTGAAAGAAAAGGACTTACAATAAATCATTTTGGGAAGTGGGTCGACTACTAGAGTGACTTCAATACCAATAGTAAAGTTTTTGGACTTTCATCCAGACGAGTGCGGTAGCTGGCTGGCGCATCAAAGGGACATCTTATTTGGAGACGAAATCTCAGGCAAATTACAAAGAATAAAAAGATGATAATAACTGTTCAACAAGTACCTGACACCCTCAACAGTCATAGTCCCTAGATGAACATATCAGCATTTTCAGCAAAGCGAACACACCCAAGGATGGAACTCACCTCCGCACGTCATCAACAGCAAGCTCGCCGACGGTCACAGGAGTAAATCATGATAAAAAGAAGGGTCACAGAAATTGAACCTGCTCAATCTTGTACAAAATTTTTCACAAAGCACGAATGGGTATAAAGGAGCACACAAATTGGGGATCAACTAGACACGAATGTCCGACAAATAGATAGTACATTTCTTCCTAGGGCTCAGACCAGTATGGTTTTGTTCTTCACCGACCTGAAACAGTCGAGAGAGGCCTCGGAAAGAAAGTCAAGGAATTTCGGTCATCATGGCGACAGAAGAAATGTTAGACTTGCGGGGAATACGAACCTTGGGGAAAAGACGAAGAAAGGATACGGGGAGAGGTATTTATAATTATCGGTGCGCGTCCAGATCACTCAGTCGGGGAAGGGTTATCACGCTTGCCTTAGGGGCAATCACGGTTTAAGCGAAGAGCGAAGCGAAATCGGTTCGTTCCTACCTGTTCGGGATGTTTGGTCGTGCGAGCTTCAGCCATATTGTATACAAAATGGGGAGCAGAAACATCGAGGCTACGCACAAGACTGATCCATGACGTTTCATGCCGAATTACGATTTGAAATTCTCCAGTCTATCGATATTGATCCGTATAAGACTATGTATCAAATTTCAGCTCCCTTGAGGAACAGGAACTTCGGATCGAGGGAATCAAAAACCGACGCTTGTAGTAGATTTCCATCAAGTATACCCTCGAAATAAGAAATGCGCTAAAACTCGCTAAGCTACTAGCGCCGTTTGGAGACCCCACTCATTCATATTTAATAGTCCGCAATCTACCCATATTCGTTCTCTTCCTTCTTCGATCAAAACTTTTCATTCTGATTATGTTTTGTGTGGTTTACGAAATCTCAAGAGTCCATCCCGAATCCTTCATCTCCTTAGACGAGGTTAGCGACATGAACCACCCTCCAGATCGCAGTCTCCTTTGAGATAATTCAACGGCCCGTCCATTGATGAACAGATGGCAAATTCAGATCTTATTAAATTCTCAATCTCATTCAGCCCGGTTACGCAGAGGAACAAATGATTGTATTCTGTTGACGCCCAATCATGGGTCCCGCCGCGGAGTCAACTCGACGACTCCCATGGGACCAGCGCTCCATTTCAAGAAATGATATCTTTCAAATCTTTGCTTTTCATTATCCCATCCTGTTCATACTCTCCAGCATCATCATGTTTCATCTCTTTGTGGAGAGGAAAGCCCGAGGACATGATCAACATGGTTCTTGGGGCTGGCGGCATCGCTGAGCGAGCTTCTCTATAAAGGTTTGACCCCATTTCGCACTGTTTTCATATCAGTAACTGATTTCATATCTCTGAGAACAGTACTTTGAAGCCGTCTCAGGCTTCAGACCAGCCTTGGAATTGAAAGATCTTGCTCACCTGGTATGTGTATTCACAAATTTGCTCAAAAACTCATGTTTTTGCTGACGCTCTTCCGGGGCCAGGTTGAGAGCGGTATATAGAGCTTCTGACATCTCAGTCGTATTGGCTGGATGGAAGGGAATGCTGCCCTCTCTCATGAATGTTGCTGAGCCCGCAAACTCTGAGAGTACGAGAACGCCTTTCTTCTTGTCCTGGCAGGCCACGTATTCAAATGAAACGAGGTTCATGCCATCACGGGTCGATGACAGGAGACACACATCGGCTACGGAATACAGTGCAGTTAGCTCTGTGAATGGCACTGATCGATGCATGTACAACAACGGTGTCCCCTCGGGAGTGGCTGCATTATATCATCAGCTTGAAGTCGTTGTAACACGGGTAAGTCTACCACACCATGTTTGCCGTTGATCTTCCCACTTAAGGTGCTAAGTTCCGTTTCTAGCTCTTGATACTCTTTCACGTCTTCTCGACTTGGAACCGCAACTTGGATGAGGACAACCTTGTTGCGCAATTCCGGGTGGTCATCCAAGAATGAATCGAAACCTTTCAGCTTTTGCGTCAAGCCTTTGATATAGTCGAGTCGATCAACTCCCACAATGACCTTCACTCCTTTGTACCGCTCTTCAATGGTCTTGATACGGTCTTGGACTTCTGGTTTTTTCAGTGTGTCTGCAAATTTCTGCGGGTCGATACCAACAATATATCTGCCTGCGCATACCAGTCGGTCTTTATACTGGATCTGATTTGGAATCTCGGTACGCGCTCCGCTGACACAAGCATCAGTGTTTTCTGATCATTCAATCTGGCGGGGTGGAATCATCATGAACGCAGGGCTGACTCTTACAGAATACTGGCACAGGTGTCGATGAAATTCTGCTTATACTCGTCCGTGTGAAACCCAATCAAGTCGCTCGATAACAACCCCTCGAGCAAGTGCTTCTTGACTGGCAAGGCTCGCCAGAAATCACCAGCTGGGAATGGCGTGTGGAGGAAAAAACCGATAGCACAACGTTTGTTCTTCGCCTGGAGTCGGTTGCGGAGGAGTTCCGGCAACAACATCAAATGATAATCGTGCACCCAAATCAGAGTTCCAGTCTCTGCAGCCTCGGCGACTGCGTCGGCGAACAGCTCATTGACTCTTCGATATGCCTGCCACGGTCCATCTTCATACACGACGCCTGACTGATAATGGAGGATTGGCCATAATATTCGGTCTGCGATGTTTGTGAGATCTCTGCGCTCTACAAGGCGAGGTCGTGGGATTGGGGCTTACTTGAGAACATGTTATAATGTTCGTGAGCCAACCCACTGTCCAGAAAGATCGGTGTCGCATCGTGCTCAGCCAAGCTCTTGCACACATTCTCCCTGTCTTTACTATCCTTGACCTCGATACCGGGCCAGCCAAACCATCGGAATTTGGTTGACTTGGTCAGCCCCGACAATGCGGTGACCAACCCGCCACTCGAAAGCGATGATTGATACGTGCCATCCACGCGCTTGGTTGACAACGGCAATCTATTCGACACAATGATTAAGCTGCGCTTTGATTCATCGGATTCCATTCTTAATCGAATCTGTTGTTCTCATCCGCGTGTGCAATTTTCGTCTCGCTTTTCTCCAAGAGTGTGTTCTCCGGCCACGTCACAAATTCCGGTCTTCTTGTTTCTTCTGCAAATCTGCGATCAGTTTGACTTCGAAGTCATATAGGAAGTGAAAGAAATATTGTTCAGATCAGAAAGAAGGAAGCCTTTCATATCACTGAGAGCTCATAATCGCCTCTTGCCCCACATGACAACTACGTCTTTCGGAAATCCGGTCCGTCGCCCCGTCTTCACCAGTCACAGTCACCATCATTCTTTTTATCCTTCATCTTATCTATCACTTGCGGAACACTTTGGGTCGGGTGGGTGGGGTGTTCCGTGTAGTGATAGATAGACGATAGACTGTTGGAGTGATGGACTGATAGACATAGACCGGATAGACGATAGACGATAGATTGCATATAGAGATTATGTACGAGGGCGGGTGGGTTGGGTTGAACATTTCTGTTGGAGTTGAACCTGCTCATCGTTAACCTGTACATATCTATATGGTGTACAAGCTGGTCTTGTATAACTCTCGACGACTTGGACGACTTGACGCATGCATGGGCGGGTGGGTGGGCATGCACATACTTATAATGGTCTGTACATACTGGTGGCGGACATGTACAAAGCAGGGCTTGGGCGTCCTGGATCTCCGCAACTTGGTCGACTTGGAGCCTTTTGGAGGGGTGCATGTGGTTGGTGGGTGGGCGGGTATATATGGCCGGCGGACATGTACAGATGCATATACCGGGCGACTTGCACATACGATACGCAAAGGAGGTGGGCTGCATATATGCATGACCTATACATACTGGACAGTTGGAGAGGGTGGGTGGGTGGGTTGTACATTCGCATGTCGTGTAAATATTGTTGGCTTTGCACATACTGTACAGTTGGAAGGGTGGGTGGGTGGGCATGCACATACTACTAATTTGTACATAGCTGGTTTTGTGTATAGTCAGGTTACAATAACACTTGGATTTGTACATACAAAAATTCTCAGACTACTGTAGAAACCTTCCAGAAAGACATTGATCTGAGCACTTAGGACAACCTCTTGAAGAATATCTGGAGAGATGTTCGGAAACTTGTTTTGAATCGTTCTCAGAAACCATACGCGTACAATCTTGAGATTGTTTTCAGGATCAGGGCTGAGAGAATTCTCAGTTGACTGAGAATGACCTTGTTTTCCATACGTCATGGGCTTTAATATTGTTGCTGGTCTGTCATGATGAATATCCTACTTATGGTTTGAAAAAACTCCCAAGGAGGCAAAGTAAATCAATAGCGTGAAGTCTAGAACAAAAAGAGATTTTGATTTTATTCTAATACTTGTCTTGTCAAATAGCTGTTCTACAACGTTCTCTTTTTCCTTGACTTCTGTTCGTCACTATCCTCATAACACCTCATAAATCAATAAGCATTCCATCATCTGCATGTCAGCAGTCAAACCCACGGTTCCCCACAACCTTAACGCTTGTTTCCTCTCCGCCTCTGCAGCCACATGACTGACGCAAAACAAACAATTCCAGCCGCATAAGCGCATCCTGCAAACGCAATTAGACCGCAGTACGCGCCTTTGCAACGATGCAAAATCTCTCCTGCGATGGGGACGCCGGTCAAGGCACTATCCCAATGTCAGCGAGGTACGTCACCCTGAACAAGAGCAAGAGGAAATTGACTTACCCGAAACTAACAATAGTGTAGACAGTCGTATAATACCGTCCATAATTCTCCACGGGACATAATTCCCCGACACAGACAGGGACAAGACTGATATTGCTTCCACTCGCAAAGCCAAATACGACAGAAAAAACGATGACGGCGACAACTTGCGTGCCAGCGGGCATCCACACCCCCAAGACAGCGACCAGACACAAGATATTAGTCAAGAGCAATGTGTTAAATCGACCAATCCGATCCGCCAAAATCCCAGGTAACCATCGGCCGGGGAACGATCCCGCGTTCAAAAACACAACCATCAAATACGATAGCTGACGCGGGATACCATTTGCAAGTGCATACGAAGCGATATACTCCAATGGAATGAAAAACCCCCATTCAATGAAGAATACGCCCAGCGTGGTCAACGCAAGAACCGGGTCTCTGAGAATCGTCAAATCTGGTAGAAACACCTTTGCAGACGGAGGCGAGGGAGACTTTGGTGGGAAATTCGCTCGAACAAGTAAACACCCCGGAATCAACAATACCAGTGTAATCAATCCAATGATTCTAGTCGACCACGCAAATCCCACCTTGGGAGCAAGATTCTCCAGAACAAGCGGAAACACCACACCCCCAATACTTCCACCAGACAACGCAAGACCCGTCGCAGCCCCACGCCTCCGACAAAAGAAATGCCCAATACTCGCAACCGGGACAATGAAAATAAACGACGTCCCCATTCCGCCCAGAATCCCGATGACAACAAGAAAGTGCCAGTATGCGGTACAAAAGCCCATCAACACGAACGTCAACACGATCAGGCTCGAGCCAAACCACATCAATAAACGAGGACCTTTTGCATCGAAGATGGGTCCTATTTGGATCCCGCAAAAGAAAACGAGAAAGTTGTATAGTCCGAATATCCAGCCTATTTGGCCGGAACTGTGGCCGGAGAGTTGGTGCGTAGATATCCAGGCTTGGTAGATGCCGATGCTGTTCATCAGGCCGAGACCGCCCATTATAGAGCTGAAACTGCCCAGAACGACCAAGTTGGCGCGAAGGCCGCCTTCCGGGTAGGTGTCTGCATTGGCTTTGGGTTCGTGGTGCATTTAGCGGGTAGGTTTGTTATTGAATATATATATCTCTGCTATGGGAGGATGGGTCGGGTGCGTTCTTCAAGATGATTGGAATTTCATCCAAAAAGCAAAATCTTGGTCTTGCAAGCCTATTATATATTTAAATAGATGTATGTCGATACATTCAACTCCAACTATACTCGGTCAATCTAATCGGCCAATATCCGCCGCTGCATTTCAAGATCTCGGTTTTCTCAGTATGAAAGCCCAAAGGTGACCTGGATCCAAAGCATCATTACGCATAGACCCACTCCAAACTACCCAGTCAAACCAACCCCTTTCACAGAAAAATTTCCTCGGAAAAGCTTAAAAGCCATGAAACACCTGCAAGATCTTCTTTCCGATGACTCTCAAGCGGCGAAATGCCAAGCTTCGGCCGTCGGCGACGAAGAGTGGGTCGGACGGAGAAGGTCATGGATTTCGGCGAAGTATGTCATCAGGCGATTTGCCGAGTGGACCTGAGACTGAAGAAATTCCCATGTGGAGGAGTTGGCCGAGGGGTTCTGGAACCTGGGTCTCCCAAAGTAGACAGTCACTGTGGGTAGTTCAATTACCTTGGAAAGTTACTGCCATACTCTCCAACATATGGATTGTTTCAAGTGTAGTAAACCCATGCTGTGTCAAAAGTATCTTCGCCTGACAAGACCCTTGTCGGGTATTCCAATGTGTTATCTGTTGCTTCTAATTTTGAGCAAAAAGACAAGTGGACAGTTGAGCCACCATCAACAAAGTACAAGGCAAAAAAAAATACAAGAATAGAATCAAACCGAAAAACAAAGTAAACACCTAATGATGGTATACAAGAATGTGCGTACGTCAAACACCAGAAGCCGAGTCCCCCAAAAGAAATCCAAATCCATGCAACCCATTATGCTACCAGCCCAACCGAAAACTGCTCCAGAAATAAAGCCGCCAAAATAGTAGTCTGCCTGCGTATGGTAGGTGCCATCACTAAGCAAACTGTCGATGCATCCGTTTCGAGGGACTCGGCGTACGTAGGTGGCCCTCTCGATCGCGAGACCGCTCAGTAACGAAATCCATCGACCGTGTATTCTCCAGCATGAGCGGAGCGTCTTCCCTCTCGGCGTAGTTCTTGGTCGGAGATACCCGGGGGTGGTCCTGTTGGCCGTAGAAGCCATAGGCCGGGTTTTGTTGCAGGTGGAGGGGTTGGCCGTGCATGTTCGGATTGTAGGATGGTGGTGGTGGGTAGTCATGTGGGTAGCCTTGGTTGAGGCGGTTGTTTCTGAACGAGCGGAAGGACCAGTTACTGGCCCAAGCTAATGTGCCAATTGTAGCAAGGAAGATAATCTGGATGAAGGAAGGAAGTTAGTGGACGTCCGATAGAGATGAGAGTATTGAGAAGGGAGGGGGGAAGGGGAAGATGACTGACAATTGCTTTCCAGGAAATAGGCTCAATGAAGCTGTCGATGATCTGGGCCATCGTTCTTGCTGATAGCATCGCTCGTCGGACATGGGTCGGGTCTGTGTCCATGCACTTTCTGTCCGCTGCGCAGATGGGTATGAGACCCGGGACAAGATTTCCAGATGCACATTTGTTATCCTCATATCGCTGCATGCACTCGGCGATGTTATGCAGAATCGAATCCATCTCCTTGCTAGCCACCGCGTCGAACTCGTTTCGGATCTCAGACACAAACGAAAACACCATCCACACAGCAAGCGAGAACAGGGATAAGTTCACAACAAGCTGCGCCCACCATGACAGGATAGCAGGCACATTGGGATGCTCTTCCAGCAGCGTCAACAATTGCTTGAAGAACGACATTCTGGCCGGTTCATGCTGTGTATTCGGTGCTTTCTCCGGTTTTCCCGTCCTCCCTGGTCGACCCTCACTGCTGCTGGGCCTGTCACTCTCATCATCATCGTACTCATCATCCACACGCACCCTCCTCTCAAGCGCCTTGTCCCGTCGCCGCCTTTTATGTATCCGTCGAGCCACTGCGTTCGAAAAGTGATTCGTCCGCGGAATCTCCCCCCTGCCGGGACTAGGCGCAAACCGGCCGTAGATATTGAACAGTGAATTGCGCCGTGCACCCTTGGACTGCTGCTCTGGGGTTTCCTCGTTGTCAGCTACCTCGGGCGAAGACATGTTCTCCGCCCCCGACGAAAAATCCACATCTAATTTCCGTGGCGTCGTAAAAGCTGGTTGTCCAAACACTGACGCATGCGTTTGCGACTGTTGCCGCGGCGGCGAGAACAGGAAGGATGATTGCGAGTTCGGAGGTCGCAGAGCTGGTATCGCCGGTTTCTCAGGAGAATCGAAGACTTGATGTGTTCCTAACGAGCGAGGGGATGTAAGAAAGTGGGCACAACAGATCGATGGGAATAGTCCCGGTGGACTCGTGGTGGACACATACGCTTCTTGTTGTCTTGCTGGGGCTGCTTTCTGACTTGAGAAAAGGGCGAGGTGAAATCGACGGGCCCTGCGCTTCCACCATGCCATTCATAATCCATCGGGATGACGCCTCCAGACTCAGTGCGTGATTCCATCATGGTGGACGCCCAGGTGGATCAGATCTAGGATCTGGGATCTGGAGTTTGGTGGTGAGGAGGAGAGCGGGATGGTAGAGCGGGAAGTTTTTTGTTTGGGTAAACACAAACCTGCGGAGCAACCTGGGCGGAGTGGCGGGATGGGATGGGGATGGCCGAGGCTGGGCGATGTACTTGCCACGGAAGAGAGTAATACACATTTGTTCATGACACGGCGAGCTAACTTATGCCTGTCTTTCATTCGACTATATTGACATTTCTCTAATGTTGAATTCGGATTGATCTGTCTATAAATGCAAGGTCGTATGACTGACAGCTCTATCTGCAAGCTGCCGCATTAATCTATACAACAAGGCAAAAAGACCAGCCCAAACGATGACACGATTTGGCATAAACTAACAGCAATTCGACCAAAGGTGTCTTACTATCATCAAGTACGAGCTCGATGCTCATAGATGTATTATTCAAGATGTAGTATTCAATGATCATGAAGAAAAGGGCGCCAGCACCCAAACCGATTTGTATACTTCACCTCCATGCAAGACCATGCCATGGCAAATAAACCAATCGGGCCTGAACCAAGTCCACGAATTAACCCTCACTAGTCAACCCATTCTCCTCTACTCATCCATCTGCCACTGATAATCCAACGCCTCAAATCGACTTTTCTTATTCCTCGCCGCAAACCACTCCTTCTCAAATCCAGTGCTCCGATCAACCCCATCCCACCGATGCCCCGGCCGAATCCCGTACCGATTCGGCTGGAAAGCACCTTTATACAACGGCTTCCCCGTCACACTTGCCCCCGCCTTCTTCTCCTTCGTCAGAAACTGCGCCGCGGGGTCATTCCACCGTGCCACATCCTTCAACTCCTCATTCAACGCTTCATCCTCAATACCCCTCGCAACAGGCATGGCCTTTATCTCGGCTAGCTCCTGTTTGCGTGTCTCGCGCTGCTGTCGTTGTACGTCGCCCATGAGGGCTTCGCGGGCGGCTTCTTCTTTGGCTTTTTTCTCGGCTTCGGCGCGGCGGGCTTCGGCGCGTTTCATTGCCACGTTTATTATGCGACCGGAGGCATCACGGTAGATTGTTTCTTGGGATTTTGTGTCTGCTGCAGATGGGTCGCGGTAGAGCGCTTCTTCGGCCTTTTTGCGTTTCTCTTGGGCGCGGACCATTGCGGCTGTATCGGCGGCTGTTTGGAGGCCTGCGCGGACACCGGATTCCATGCGTGGTCCTTCGGTATCATCTTCGTTTTCGATAAGAGGCGCGTCGTCATCTTCATCTGCAGCTCTGGCTGCGCGTTCTGCGGCTGCGGAGGCGAGGATTGCATCTGCGGCTTCTTGGTCGGAGTTTGGTGCTGCGGTCGTAGATCCACCGATAGTTTTCCAGCCGGATTTTTTAGTGCGGCGAAATTCGGCGCTTGTCATGGATGTGTCGATTGAGGGTTTATACTCATCATCTTCGAGGGGGCGGGCATTGCCGAAGGCCGGGGCGTCATCGTCGGCGATGATTAGGCCTGAGCCGGCGGTATCGGTGACTTTTGTCTTCTTGCGCTTCTTTTTGGGGCGCTCGGGTGCCGGGTCTGCATTGAGGTAGTTTTTTGCGAGGTAATCTGCTAGTGATCCCGGCATGATGTGTGAGGTGGTGTGTGGGATGTATTCGAGCTGCGGAGCTGTTGGAAAGTGCCTTTGATCTCCGTCGACTTATCGATAGCCGGAAGAATGTTATTCCGAACTGTATTGCAGCCAGCTTAGTCTCTCGTGTCTTTCTTGAAGCATGTCATATCTCGACTCACTTTCTCTGGTGAAGTCAAGATCGGCCCTAGACTAAGTAGGAGTTAAAATGCCTCGCTCTGAAGAAGCTGAATGGTGGGCAAACGCCGTGTACGCCGCGATCCAGGAGATCCCCCACGGCAAAGTTACCTCCTACGGGCATATCGCCCTTCTTCTCGGCGAACGTATGTACCCCACTAGCTCCACGCGAGGTTACGAGTGACTAGAACAAGGCACTGATGCATGGAACACCATAGCTCAACGGCCACGTCAAGTTGGGGTGTGCCTGAAGTCTCTGCCCACGGCCGAAACCGGTTCACACTTTCACTCGGGCAATGTTCCCTGGCAAAGAGTCATTAATGCCAAGGGCATGATATCACACCGGTACGTCAACCTGCTTTACATTCTCTGCAAATTCAGAATATGAACATCTCGTCTTATCCATTTTTCGATGCTCATTCTCCGCCGGAAGATTACTGATTAGCATGTACAGTGGCCCAGGCAGTGCTGAACGCCAAGCAGAAGCTCTCATCCAAGAAGGTGTCGAGGTAACCAGGGACAGCATGGGAGAAATATACGTTGATTTCTCGCGCTATGGCTGGTTTCCAAAGATGCTGCCTAGCGAGGAAGAAGCCGAGGACGATGCGCAATTATTCGTGCAGGTTTCTTAGGTCCTTCTTCCTTGGCATAGATAGACAGAGTATCATGATACCCATGAAATGAATGAGCAACATAATCTGTTCGTCCCACACAATTTCCAGTGTTTGTTTCTGTGTGTGTTTCTATACAACTGAGGCTACCTGCTTAGTTGAACCATGTTCAGGAGACTTGCGGATCATATACATTTCTCAAACGAGGAGGTACGCCCAAAAGCCTAGGTCATACAGTCTTCGCGTTTCTAACTCGATAATGGACGCGGCGCAAGTCCCCGAACCTACCAGATCCGGGAACAACTATCACGTTCAGGCCCCAAGGAAGGACCAAGTGAGACCAGAATCTAGTGAACGGACGGATCACAGGCTCGCACGTCACGAAATCCACTCAAAATAGTATAAAGGATGAAAAAAAAAAGGAAAGGACATCAAGTTGGAGCACGAGATCTATAGGCGTAAAGTAGAGCAGGCGTAACAAGGGGTTGGAACGAGATATTCGGCAGGGCGGGCATGATGCTAATGACAGCCGCATTGACCGAGTTACCTGCAGCGCCACTTAGGGACATGATGCAGGTGACGGGAGAAGATAGTTCGAAAAATGAAAGGGATAGAGAAACAAAAACCTAGCACGTCGGCCAACCAAGTTTGCGCCTGAGAACGGAATCCAAAGTCAAAAGATCATGAAGAGCTCACAGATCATCGCTGTTGTTTCAAAGGTAGGTAGAGTAGGATAGCGTAGATAGAGGGAGTTTAGAAAGGAAAAAAAGAAAGAAGTTGGAATCATCCAGCAAAGTACCTCCGACAGATCGTCCCGTCTAGGGTGCAAGTCCGTCAAAGATGGAAGGGGCAACAGGGCACAAGGCGAAAGAAATGGAAAAGAAGAAAACCGAGCAGAACCAACCGGAGAAGACACACTCGCTGAGATACAACAAATCCCGTTACGCTCATAGCACGGCCTTCTAGCGCCGCTTGACTTCGGATGCCCATCCATCAATTCCTTCGCCCCGCGTCCCGGGTGGAATACCCAGGCTAATTCCGTCCATACCCGGTGTATCCTGCATCCATACGTGCGAAGCCATGCCACCGGCATTGGCCCGCTTCTCTGGCACTAGATCCAGCATGGGTAGAAGAAACTCGCTGATTTGCATGGCCTCCTCAACGCTGTAATGGTATTTTTCACGGAGAACGTCGGGCAAGGCCCAGTGGCGCAGACGGTGAATGTTGCGGAGATCACCCTTCCGATTGAAGATTTCTTGCGACCATTTACCGGAGAGGCAGAGAGACTTGGGGAAGGGGCCGAGTAACTCGATGATCTGAGCGATGTGGTCGTCGTCTTTACCATATTTAGTGCCGGACTGAGGGTCGAAGAGGTAGTCGCCCGTGATAAGTTCGAAGACCTATACGGTATCAGCTATCGAGTCATGGAGTGGGCCAGCGGCACCAGTCGGAGCGTTGCTTACCATGCACGCCATACTCCACACGTCCGTGCTGGCGCCCCATTTTGCGCCAAGTATAACCTCTGGCGACCGGTACTGCCGCGTCTGGATATCGTTGGTAAAGTGGTGTCCAACCCAGCATGCATTACCCAGATCGGCGATCTTGACGGAGATGATGCTCGCGTCGATCTCCTCTTCAAGAGACTTTGTTGAGCTCTTGTCGAGGGAGATGCCAGACACTTCTCTCTCCAGGAGATCCCTAAGTCGCCTTGTTAGCTCTCAAACATATCGCCACGGCTTTCCCGGGGTTGGCCTACGCTGTCTTCTCTCGTGTCTTCTGCTGCTCATCCTCATCTTTGATCCCCAGCGCCTCCTTCATTGAAGGCTCATTTGGTGCTAACATCGCATTCGTCAGTCAACGGAGCAGTAGATCATTTCCGGGGCTTCCACTCACTCGGATCGTTCACCATCTGACTCAGACTGCTGTGGGAATTTGAAGAACTGTGCTTAAAGTCGAAGCTGCTAAAGCTGGTGTTCAGAGGACTCGGCAGCGGTTGACTGCCGGTAATCAGTGTGCGCCGGCGCCGCCGTCCATTGCGATTATCCTCTTTCTTCTTCTCCTCGGCCTTCTTGGCCTCTTCTTGCTGCACATGGGCCCGAACAATCTGTTCCACATCGCCAATCTCGATCAAGACGTTCTCCGGCTTAAGATCGGTATGAATAATGCCACACTCGCGATGGAGATAATCCAACCCCAATAATACCTGCTTGGTAATTTGCTTGACCAAAGGCATGGGGATACCCCGGTGATTCCATCGCTTGATCAAACCCAGCAAATTCTCACCCAGCACCTCAAACACCATGCATACGTGGACACCGTTGGGTCCCTTGTGTTCGAATGAATCCAGCAGGCTGACCACATGTTTGCGACCTGGGTGAGAAGGCTTGGCTTGGACGATCCGGTTGAGCAGCTTGATCTCATCGATGGCGGTCTCGGTATAGTGAGCGGCGGAGCGCACCACCTTCAGCGCAACGTGTTTGCCCGTGGTTGTGTCCCTGGACAGCCAGACCGTCGAGAAGTGGCCCCACCCAAGCTTGCGCACCACGACGTAGCGGCCATTGTTGTACGTCTCGCCCACGGCCACCGGGTGATACCCACCCTTACAGTAATCTTCAGAATCTTCTTCCTCAGCGGTAGTTTCAACCTCGTCGCCGGATGAAGTTGAGGGTGAGCGCGACCCTGGCGCTCCGGTGGATTTGGAATTTGGCGCGGCGCCGGTACTGTGGTCGAGAAAGAAAAAAAAACGATGAGTTTCGCGATCGAAATTTCGGAGAAATAAACAGCTCGTAGATGACGACTGGGTGGATGAGGGTAGGAAAGGTAAAAAGGAAACCCAAAAAAAAATAACTCACGATTCTGTAGCCTCGCCCGCCTCGCCCGACTTTGCATCATTGGTGACGATGGGCTTTAAGTCAGTGCCCTTTCTCCTCTTTTTGCCGCCGTTGCCATTGGCAGCGGACGCAGCGACACTGGCCATTTGTTTACCCTTGTTCAATACGGCCTTTGTGAGATCAATGCCATCCATGTTGTGGGGTTAGAGAAGAGATTTAGGTTGGTGGAGGGGGACCACAGCTGAGAGGGAGAGACAGAGAGGCGGGGCACCGGGATGCGAGGTGGTTGGTTGCGGGAGAAGGAAAACGAGGGCGGTGCACGCGGAGATGTGAGAGAGTGTTGGAGGGAGAGACGGTCAGAGAGAAAGAAAAGATGAAGCGAGGAGGAGAAATCAAATTAGCAAGATGAAAAGAGATGACCGGCTTGGAAAACGGGAGTATTTCCAGTTATTGCCAAGGGGGAGGGGAGAGAGGCGGAAGTTGGGTTGAAGAGGAGAGATGATTCCGCAAGCAGCGCCCAGTTGTGGTTGAGGGAAGTTTGGTGGTGTATGCGACGGATGTGGCAAAACGACGCATCCAGTACGAGAGATGCTAACCGAGGAAACGGGAAAATAGAGAGGGGAAAATGTAAACAATCAACAATAGATGCGAGACGAGATCAGTACAAGACTGGATTATGATTATTATCTGGCATACAAATCGGGCTGATCGAGGGTCTTGTCATAGATCGCGATGTGGTGGTGCCCAGCGGGGAACGAGGGACTGCGGTGGCTGGTGATGGCGCCAACCACGCTGGTGTCAATGTGATGAGGCGCTTATATTGATAGTAGATGTGATGGACGATGATAATAAAAAAACAGCTCTATCCGTCATAGAGATGAGCATCCTCGTGAGAGGATTGATCCCTGAGTAACTGCCACCGAGAAACTATATCTCCTGATATCTCATCAGATCTCACTATCATCTTACCCGGTGTACTGATGTCACTATTCTCCGATCCTCCCCGCTCCAAAACAGTCAAACAATCAAACCAGCTAAACAAGCTAAACAATCTCAAACCTGTAGACTCCAAGTACACTCACTCCCCGGCTAGAACCATCCAACCACAGCGCATCCCATCCATCTCGATCGCCCCCCCTCCCTTCTCCAAAAAGGGGCCTCTCTGTGTCCCTCCACCATGTCCAATCCATATCACCGCCGTCCACTCCCCGACTACTTCATCTCCTCCCCCCTCGCCGCCCTCGTCTACCCACTCCACCAACTCCTCCTCCACCTCCGAGGGCCACCACGACTCCCTCCGCCCTACGCAAAGCCCATCCGCGTCGTTTGTATCTCCGACACCCACACCCTCGAGTGGCCCGACGTCCCAGATGGCGATCTCCTGATCCACGCCGGCGACCTCGCCAATAATGGCTCCGTCCGCGAAATTCAAGCCGCAGTCGACTGGCTGCATTCGCTGCCCCATCCCCAGAAAGTTGTCATTTGCGGTAATCACGACAGCTACTTCGACGTGCGCTCCCGCTGCGAGGAAGACCGCGATGAACAGTCGTCGACGTCTTCTTTCGCCGCGGTCTCCTCGTCGACTGCGTCGATTCACTCTCTAGAGGAAATTACTGCTCCATCGCGCATCGACTGGGGCGATATCCATTACCTGCAACACTCGGCCGTGACACTTTCTTTCCCCGCACTCGCAGAACCCTCATCTCCATCCTCTTCTACATCACTCACAGCGTCTCGCCCCCGCGAACTCACCATCTACGGAGCCCCCCAGATCCCAGCCCTCATGGCCCTCGGCCCTGAACACGCCTTCACATATCCCCCACGCCACGACGCCTGGTCTCGCACCATCCCTCTCGAAACAGACATCCTCGTCACACATACACCCCCACAAGCCCACCTCGACATGTCCCCCGTCTACTCCACAGGCTGTCCCTACCTGCTTGCCGAAGCCTGGCGCGTCCGACCCGCCCTGCATGTCTTCGGCCACATCCATAACTCCGCTGGCCGCGAGCCCGTTTTCTGGGATGAGGCGCAGCTTGCGTGGGAGCGGTTATGTGCATCTCGACGGCCTCGGGCAAAGTATTCGCGCTTCGTATCGTTGGCGGGTTTCTTGAGGGATCTGTTTGATTTGTCGGGATGGGCTGATGCGGCGAGAGTGGTGTTTTATGGGTTGATGGGAGTGGTGTGGTCGAGGGTTTGGGGTGGAGAGAACCATCATGGTGGGTGGATGGTTAATGCCGCGTGTATGTATCGGAGTAGTGGCCGACTCGCGAATCCCCCACAGGTTATCGAGATTTAGGGTGTGCGACACGGGAGTTTGATTTATTGTTGCAGCGTGCATAGCGTGTACTGTTTCGTGTTTCTTACATTGTGGATAAATACCTCGTGATTTGTGTACGCAGAAGTCTGCAAGCTCTCATTTGAGCGACCTTTCTCATCAATCCCCTAAGTGTTTAATAACTTTTCATTTCAAAACGGTGTGGACTGAAGCTTGATACTCTGATTGTTCGAATACGGCATTAAACACTAGCCCCCAAGTCATCTCAAACGAACTGTCTCTACGCCGCAGAGTCGACTCCATGCATCCGTTCTTCCTATTTACCACTTTCTCTGCTATAGAAGCGTTGAAAGGCAAGGCCTAAATGTTGAGAGTAACAGCTAGAGCTGGAAGTTCGCTCCATAAGGACAAGCAATAAAATGATTCATAGTTTTCAAAATTAGAGCTCGAGTGAGATCCTGGCCCGTACGACAGCCACCTGTCTTCCCAGGCAGAATTACTCAATATGTTTGCGACGATCTTGATGCTTTTTATCTCGGCTCACCATGCTCAGACGATGCTGAAGGATACGTCGCAGGATACTTGCGAAGGCATTAAAGAAGTTCTCTCGAGAACCAACTTGAAAAATCTTTAAAAAGAACTCTAGAAAAACCGCTGGAAAGACCTCTCTGGCAGTGGATACAACAGACAATGGTCGAATGGGGAAGGTCATCATAACATGCAGACAACACTATGACCGTAATGTCAGGCTGCCGTTCCTTGTGGGATCAGTTTTTCTTGAAATTCGTGACTAGAGATTTAGTAGATGGTTCAACAGCAACAAAAAAAAACTAAAAAATAACCACAAAAATCAAAAGTTAAAGGCCCGAGCCCGGGATCGAACCGGGGACCTCGCGCAGTCAATGCTTTGGGTGAACCCTAAGCGCGAATCATACCACTAGACCACCCGGGCACTTGATGTCTGAAAGGGAAATATGTGCCTATATCAATTATTATCAAGACTTTTGTAGTAAAAATTTACGGTGGAAGCAGTGCTCCTCATCCACTACTACTAGGCCACCCGCGCGATTATTGAGAAAGAACTACAAAGATATCACGATGAAAATAACCTCTAGACCGGGAGCCATTCGACGTGCGAGTGGAATTTTTGCTATACTATATTACAGAATAATTGAATTATCCATGACACGATACAGCCCGCGCTTTCGGAGAACCATCGATGGGTAAAAGTTATGCAAATATCTGTTTTTCCATCATGACATTTAATGCCCAATTCTAGACATGGGTATATACACAGAGATCCCACCCGAGCGACGTTGGGGGCATTGTTCAATACAAAATGCTTCAAAGTACTAACGCAAACCAGATCCGACAAAAACGAATTTACTCCGGGACACTTTACAGCTTGGCCTTCTCGTTGAATCGCGGAGCCTCGAGAGGGTCGTACGCGCGCAGACCAAGTGTATCGGACGGAATAGTACCGGCGTGCCCGCCGAGCAGGCCCCGCGTATCCAACAAGCTGGGGTTCAAGTCTTCAATCCGTGTCGCGCCGATCAGACGCATGTTCATTTCCATCTCATCCTTGAGCAGCTGCATGGCACGGTTAACACCGTCGAGACCGTATGAAGACATGGCGTACAAGAAGGGACGACCAATACCGACACCCTTGGCGCCTAGGCATAGCGCCTTGAGAATGTCAGTGGCTCGGCGCACACCGCCATCAACGTAGACTTCAATGCGCTTCTCCCAGCCGCGCTCGCGGAGGGCGGGCATAACCTCGGCAAGGACCTCGATACCGGAGCGGGCGGTCTCGAGTTGACGACCACCGTGGTTGGAAAGAACGACACCCTCTACACCGGCCTCAACGGCGCGGAGAACATCCTCCACGCACTGAACACCCTTCAGCACGATAGGCATCTTCGTGATGCTCTTGAACCAAGGGATATCCTTCCATGACAACGCGGGGTCAATGAAGGAGGAGATGGCGCGAGCAGCACCCTGCGAGCGGTCGATTCCGTCCTCACCAGCTTGCACGTTAGAGCCGGGGTCGCTAAACTTGGATCGCATGTCCTTCTCGCGGCGACCTAATTGGGGAGCGTCGACTGTGATGAAAAGACCCTTGCACCCGCGGGCTTCGGCGTGCTCAACGATCTTACGGGTGATCTCGCGGTCCTTGTTGACGTAGAGCTGGAGCCATTGTACCTGGTCGCCCTGCTTGGCATCGACAATCTCATCGAAGGAACATGAGGCGAGGGTTGGAATCATTTGAATGACGTTGTGCTCGCGGGCGGCCTTGGTGAGCACGACTTCACCCTCGGGGTGGCCGAGCTTGCCGAGTGCGGTGGCGGTTACATAGAAGGGGATAGAGCAAGGGGTACCGAGCATGGTGGTGGAAAAATCAACATTCTCGACGTCTACAAGGACGCGGGGGCGGAACCAGATCTTGTGGAAGGCGTGGTGATTTTCGCGCATTGTCTAAGATGGCGGAGATGGTAAGTATCTTATCTGCATGATGACAAGAGGCTGCTTGAAAGTCACTTACGATCTCGTCATCTGCTCCGCTGGAGTAGTAGGCCCATGCCGTCTTCTTCATGACTTGCCGAGCGACAGTCTCAAAGTCCATGAGGTTGTAGCAAGCGGCGAGCGAAGGCATCCGCTTAACACGCTCCAGACGATCGGCTTCCTCCGGATCGAATGCCTTCTCTTCTTGTTCCACTGTGCTCATATCGACTTCGCCAAGGTGTTTAGACTTGTCCAGGTACTTATCGAGGGTGTCGGGGGGGTGAATGGGGTCGAATTCCTCAGTCGCATCTTTGCCGGCGTACTTGAGGATGATCTTTTGACCGCCGGGGTGTTCTATAATGACATGGTAAGAATATGCAATGCCTGTTAACTTGGAGGGTACCAACCTGGCAGGAAATCAGTGACATCGTAGGCTTTTCCGTGGACAATGACCCAGCACGAGTCCTTGGAGTTGTGCTCTGCGACGGCAGCGCCGGTCAATTTTTGGCTCATGTTGGCGGGGAACTGCTTGTGTAATAATACCGTCTAGTTCAATCGCATACACTGATATGAGAGCATGCGATAAAAACAGACACTTGAGATGTGAAAAGGGCAGGGATGCTGGAAGAAAAAGGTGAAGTTGAAGACCTCGGGCTAATGGAGTCCGGGGAGAAGGGAAAGTTGCGGGGAGCTTCTCGGCCGACTCGGGTGGCTCTGATTCGCTGCAGATCCAACCATGAGAGAACAAGATTTGTTCATCCCGGTGCCATTCGATCGAGAGAATCGGGCGATAGAAGTAGCCGTTGTGCGGTACGATCGTCAGGCGACTGAATGACTTCCGCGGCATCTATTATAATATATAATATACAGTTTGTCTTCACACGAGTAGATTAGTCTGTACCTTGTATACTTTGCACTCATTTCGAAGCCTCAGGCCCACTAGCCTCGGCACAATTCAACGCGGGCCAGTCACGTTGCCAGCATTACACTATCGGCTGACGGAGATTGTTGTCCCGAGCAGTTCAAAGATGGACTTTCGTTTCCAATTTCTGCGTTCAGGGGGAAGCACCTTTTATAAGGCCAGTAAACAGCAGATGAAAGCTGAATCGATCAATTGTAGACTTCATATGGAGTATTTGATCTGCAATTGACTTGAATGTGGTCATGCAAAGGAAAGGCCCCCCAAATAAAGTATGCCTCAGGCAACCAGCCAGAAAACTACGTGACGTGAGGTCGGCCTCGGGGCGGGAAATCTTAAGGACATGCTAACCAGAGTAGTTATTATTCAAACCTCCGATAGCACAAAACCCTAAAGTGTCCCAACCCCTTCATTGATGGAATAGATATTGAGCCACAATCTCCCCAAGCCGCAATAAACCTCGCAGACTAAATCCTTCAACGGCCGCCACTGTCGATCCTACGTTAAGTTTTTCGGTATTCTCTGCCTCCAAGCTGATTGCCCCCCTCTAACACCAACCACGGCCGGTCAAAATCCAAGCGTCGGTCTCAAAATATGCTTGAGCCATTAAATCTCAGCTTTGCTCAAGAATTTGATGAAAGTAGGCCTCTCCTGGTGTTGCTAGAGGCTCCAAGTGTAGCCGCCGCACTCTGATAACTGCCTCTCCGCGCCTCCACTTCTCCAGTCCCCTAAGGGTCCGAGGAGGGGGAAACGTATATGGTAGACCAGGGGCCCATGATATCATATGCTTCTACACACAGTATTGTAAAGATCTTCAGCGGGTGTGGCGTCGTCGTAAACCACATTTTCAACTCGGCCTCGTGGTCAAGTGTTTCCTTTCTGCCAGAGTAGAGAAGTCTTTCTCGTGGCAAGGAAAGCTCGTATCACTGCAACTTGCTGTGCCCTGTGGCCGATATTATCAATTTGACACCAAACCATCGAGTTTGTTTCCATGATCAATTCTTCGCGACTCTTTTCATTCATTTTGCCCACTTTTACCAGAATGACGTCGTTAGCATTACGCTCGGGAGCCGGGTGGGGCTCAGCATATCCAGGCAGACAGCAATGACATCTGCGCTGATATTTTCCGACCGTGCATGATATCCATAAGATCCATTGCATTTTGCATAGGAGAACCATGGCTCTTCAACTCTGTATGTTTCGTGGTGTTGTCTAGGACACGATGCATGGACGCGGGGTTTTCTAAACCCTTCAAAGAAGGGGAAATATATTCTGGGTAGAGCTGCGAGGCTAGACAGTGTATTCACCAATCTGTTGATAGACTCCCTCGTCAAGGTATAATCCAAAGGATATTTGAAAATGAGTTTCTCAAAACCACCATCAGGCAGATGGTCGTTTGTTCATCTCAGCTTTGTTTACTAGTTGTTGCTAATGACTTCTCAGCTTGCCTTCTGAACTAGGCATCAGGTGGCTGAGTAAAACCCCACACGACGCTTGTAGCCTCTGTCATTCAGCGGAAAATACATTTGCACCTGGTTATAAGAAATTTAATTGCACAGATCGCTCTTGTAAGATTTTGCCCGATGAGGACCCGCTGTAAGTTTTGAGATAAACCCAAGCCCGAAAAAGTGGTTCCCGACATCATTGAGCGGGGCGGCCTTGTCTCTGTAAAATGGATGCACTCCGAATGGCTTGAGTGAACGTGGAACATGCATAATTTTTCCGTTGAACTTGTCGTTGGCAATTGCTTTGTTTTAGGCCAAACACGTATGGGTGCAGGAATCAAGTCTCCAATTCGAAACTTCGAGACATGGTAAAAGACTCAATTGTTTTGAAGAAATATATAATAGATGATTCCCTAGTTTGAAAATTGACACAAAAGAGATTCGTAAATGTACTATGGAATGTTGCTGGTTGAATATAAATATCAAATATACGAGACAAGCAAAATTCGAAGCAATAAGCCAAGAGACTAACAGAAACGATGATTGGCACAAAATACGGGATATTGACACGGTCAAACTACTGCACCGTCCTTCATTGGCTCTTCACTGAGACCGAACAAGTTTACTCGAGTCCAGTACAAAGTGTAAAACAGTGGATCCCCGACTCCAGTTTTCCTCGCGCACACTTTGGATAGACGTAACCACCATATATTATCAGGGCCGAGTCCAACCCGACAATCATGTCGGACATGAGCGCCGTGAAGCGAAAAATATACTGAATCCCCTGGAAGAATATAAGGCCAGAGATATATCAATCGAGGGAGCTACCAGTACTCCGTGAGGAGATTGATAAATCTGCATCATCCATGCGTTTTGATACAGGAGCGCTCGACGATCCCCGAATGGGCCCATGGGGCCAGATAGGCCCCACTGATCCGCTAGGAGGGTCCGCTAGTTCGCGCACGGCGCATTCTTGCATCATCGCACACAAACTGCCCGGTCGCTTCTCTCCTTCCGGTTTACGGTGACGGCTTGCCGAGGACTTTTTCGTTGCCTGCGGTGCCGAATGTAAATCTTCGGTGGCGGTAAGCAGCCTCCTTCGTTACTTTGCTCATGCGCTTCTTGCTCTCCGATGTTGGCAGCACACTATTGCACGCACGAGTCAGTTTTGTGGCTTGACTCTTTAGTTTATAGCGGGTATTACTCCTGATACTTGTGTTTCTGGAAGTTTTGTTATGATGTCGATGTAGCCAAAGTAGTTTGTGGCAAGTCTATGTCATATCTGTGGTTAACTACCGATTATCGGCTGTTGGTACATGCAGAGTGATAGTAGTGGCCGTATTGCGCTTCTTTTCCAAAGCAGCAAAGATGGAACTGCTCCGTGCACCGACAGGGTGGATCACGAATACAAGTGTCGTTCATGCAATAAAATTCTGCATCAAATTCTGATTTTCATTCCCGCGGGCATCGTAGCCACACAACTATACTTGACCTCTTGGCTGGTGCTTCGTATGATACTTCCACTCTTGTACCTCGCCGTTGTCAATAGCCTAGATATTCGAACCGATGGAGTGACAGTATATATCAAGTTCAACTACTATTACTACATACCCAGTAAGATTGCAAACTATCTTCACTGCGTACACGATGCCCGACTAGGAGGCACTGCACACCCCAACCTCAACCCGTCCAGCGTCACAGCACATCAATGACGAACGTAATTCGCACATCCACTCTCCCTCCACTTCACGATCTTCTTGCAAATCATGATTCTCAGCGAGGTTGGCGCTGCAAACTCGAAGTGCATTAGCCTGGGTGGCCTTGATGTCATCAGGGACAACTAGACACGCACCGTGCTGGGCGGGTCTCCAGGAGAATGCTTGACTGCTTACAATTGATGCATTCGGGAGGCTTGGCTCCACCGAGCGGAACCCCCATTCGACGCACCAGCAGGGGAGAAGGTGTGGGTAAAGCGGAGCCTCTATCGTTCGGCTGGCGGGTTCGGGAGCCACTTTATGCTTCGTTGGAGTGTGAGCAAAGTTCCGCACACGTTGAAAATGTTCGACATGGGGAAAGAATCTTGCAGGGCTCCACGATTGCATCTCATTGCCCTTTATGTATGTGGCTTGAAGGAGAGTTTTCGTTAAATAGAGCGAGCGCCCTTGCCCTCGCTTCCCCAGGTGTACAATCTGTGTTACCCCCTGCTGTCTCCATCTTCCTTTCCTGTAATTCTATTATCCTTCTCCTCGATTTCCCCCTGTTTCTTCCCCTTTGATCATATCCATACACGTGGGGTCCTAGATCTGTTCGACACGAATTCTCTCTTGGCCTCGACCAACCAAGCACACCTATATACTTCAGATAAGCTGCCCTATACTTGCTACAACAACAAGACCTTCCCATCATGGCGCCCACATTTGCTGGCATGTCCGGCAGGCCACTGTCCTTGACAGTGTCCACCATTGCAACAATGGGTTTCCTCCTATTCGGTTACGATCAAGGTGTAATGTCAGGTATCATTTCCGCCGATGCCTTCGTCGACGTCTTCACAGCTGCCAAGGGTGACTCCACGATGCAAGCCCTCATCACGGCCGTCTACGAACTGGGCTGTCTATTCGGTGCGATGTTCGCCCTGTTCGCTGGTGACCGTCTCGGCCGTCGATGGATGGTCATTGCCGGTGCTGCCATCATGATCATTGGTGTTGTTATACAGGTCACTGCTTTCCCTGGCCATCTCCCCCTGCTGCAATTCATGTTCGGTCGTGTCATTACCGGTATTGGAAACGGCATGAACACTTCTACCATTCCTACTTACCAGGCTGAGTGCTCTCGTACGAGCAATCGTGGTCTGTTGATTTGTATCGAGGGCGGTATCATTGCTATTGGTACGGCGATTGCTTACTGGATCGACTTTGGTGCTGCCTATGGTCCTCCTGATCTGGTTTGGCGGTTCCCCATTGCATTCCAGATTGTCTTTGGACTTATCATCATTATCGGCATGTACTTCATGCCTGACTCACCACGCTACCTTATCTCCAAGGGCAAGGTTCATGAGGGCGAGTATGTGCTCGCTGCTCTGGCTGGCAAGGAGATCGACGATCACGAGACTCAGCTGCAGAAGCAACTTGCCATTGAATCAATCGAAGCGTATGTCACACCTTTATTTCTCCCAAGTGTCACTTTTCTCGCGCTAACTCTGCTTCAGTGCCGGTGTCGCCGAGGGCGCTGGTTACTCCGATCTTCTCACCGGCGGCAGGACCCAGCATCTCCGCCGTATGCTCATCGGCTCTTCCTCGCAAATCGCCCAGCAGCTGTCCGGCTGTAATGCCGTCATCTATTACCTCCCCGTTCTTCTGAAGCAATCCCTCGGTCAAACCGAGTTCATGTCCATGCTCATCGGCGGTGTCAACATGATCGTGTACGCCATCTTCGCCACATTCTCCTGGTTCTTCATCGAGAAGATCGGTCGTCGCAAGCTCTTTATCGGCGGTATGACCGGCCAAATGGTCTCCATGATCATCGTCTTCGCATGCTTGATCCCTGGTGGCACCGGTCCCGCCAAGGGCGCCGTCTTTGGTCTCTTCTTGTACATGGCCTTCTTCGGCGCTGCCATGCTTCCTCTGCCATGGTTGTACCCAGCTGAACTATCCCCCATCCGCACCCGAGCCAAAGCCAACGCCGTCTCGACCTGCTCGAATTGGTTGTTTAACTTTACCGTTGTCATGATCACCCCCGTCATGGTTGCTCATATTGGATGGGGCACCTATCTGTTCTTTGCGGCCATGAACGCCATCTTCATCCCGTTGATGTACTTCTTCTATCCCGAGACTGCTGGTCGTTCCCTGGAAGAGATCGATCTCATTTTCGCCAAGGGCTATTGCGAGAAGATTAGCTATGTCAAGGCGTCGCATGAGCTGCCTAGCCTCACGGATGAGGAGATTGAGCAGAAGGCAATTGAGTATGGGTTTGCCGATGCTGGTCCTGCGGATCCGGAGAAGGGCACTCATTCTCCTGCATCGGAGGAGGAGCAGCGTGAAAATCGTGCCTAAAAAAGGGGGTTATGTGCGGAAGTGAGATTTGACCTTGAAGGATCAAGTCAATTGTTCCGTTTGTTTGTGATGTCTCATGTCATTTTATCATTTTGGCGATTTATAAGACGATCCAGCGCTGAGCGCTCCTTCTGCTTGGTTTGAGAATGCGTCTACGAAGACTGTGGTGTTCATTTACATATACCCTTTGGTTACGTTTTCCAATCTCAAGATGTATACACCTAGGTCATGTCTCTTGAGGAATTGGTGATTAGATTTTGCCAATCAACACATTGCATCCTTGTCACAGGAATTGGCCACTAATGTGTAGTTTCTTGTCGCACAGATCTGTTACTTGGAACACTCCTTCCTCTTTTGTTTACAACAGATGTCAGTCCGATTCTTCATAATCCCGTCTCAACTCGTCATCGGTCGGCATTCCGCATTTTTTCAGAGTAGCACAATGTAATTCTAATCAAACCACAATCAATTATTGGTGCATGTACTGCCAGCAGAGCATGGGGGCAGATAATATATGCAAGTCATATTTTCGCTAGTGCCCGCATACACCTCGGCACTAGTGATTAATTAGGGTGAAGGGAGACTGGGGGAAACCCTGTATGAGGCTGAAAACACGAGGCTAAGAATCTAACTCCGAGGTGAAACCTCATGTTTAACAGATGACTAAAATCATCCTACAATCAAATCCCATTCAGCCAGCCCCTGAATGAGTCAACACCCAGTACCTTTTCTCCCTGCCGCTGCGCCTGTCTCTCAGCCCTTGATTCAGGCTTACGGACCTGAAATGAGCGTGGCAAGGAGGGACCAACCTGCAGCTGACCCTACAAACCTTGGAACATGACCGATCGGCTGATTCCGCTTTGTTTGGGGGTTCCTTGTTTTTCGCGGATCGCGGGGAGACGTCGGTTTTCATCATCTCCTTTTTCTTCTCCTCATTTCACTTTTTGTGGTTTTTTGGTCAGAGATTCTCAACCGCAGTTTCATCGCTGCATACTTTCGGCCCTCCAAGATCATGCGAGTGCGAACGGTCGGCCCCGCTCGCCCTAACCCCGCGCCATGAGCTCCTCCCTCGAGGCAAAGATAGTCGTGCTGGGCGCACAAGGTAAGGCCCCTTCTTATCTGAGAGACAGGTCTTGACATACACTTGTCATCCAGTCTGGATGTAAATTATACTAAGACCCTAACTCCCTCAGGCGTCGGCAAAACCTCCCTCGTCCAGCGCTACGTCCGCAACGCCTTCAACCCAGCCACCACCACCTCCACTGTCGGCGCGTCCTTCGTCACCAAGCGCGTCCTCGACACCACCTCCGACACCACCGTCCGTCTCCAGATCTGGGACACAGCCGGCCAAGAGCGCTTCCGCTCCATCTCTCGGCTCTACTACCGCGGCGCACACGCCTGCCTCCTCTGCTATGATATCACCGACGAGAGCAGCTTCCAGGAGATGGCCGGCTGGCTGCGGGAACTGCGGCGGAATGTCGGCACTGGCGGCGAGGGCGATACTGACCCGCTCGTGATTCACGTTGTCGGTACGAAGAGCGATATTGTCGCCGTGGACCCGGCGAAGAGGCGGGTTCCATTTGAGCGGACGATCGCGTATGTCGCCGAACAGTTGTATCCGAGTCGGGCTTCGACGCCGCCGCCTACCGCGGGGATGGGCGGTATGAGCATGGGTCTAGGCTTCGGAACTGGCGTTTTCGGGGGCAGTGGTGGGACCGGGACGAGCGCGTCTGGCGCTAGTCCCGGGGTGCTGCAGAGTCCGGATAGTAAGCGCAGTTCGGCGTTTTGGGGCCAGGAGATTGGGTGGGATTGCTGTCATGAAATTAGTGCCAAGGATGGAGAGGGCATTGATGAGGTGTTTCGGGTCATCACTCGAAAACTGGTTGAGCAGCGGAATCGGCGTGATGCTGAGTCGGCTTTGTCGGCTGTTGGTACCCCCGGGATTGATGTGCCTATCGGTCCGTTTACGCCGGGGGGTTTTGATGGCAGTGGCAGTTTTCGGTTAGGGTATGGTGATAAGAGACGCAGTTGGTTGGGATTGGCGACGCCGACTGTGGGGGAGGCCGAGGAGGTGCAGGTGATGGATACGGCGAAGAAACGTGGACGGTGTTGTTGATTCTGGGTCAAATGGTCTTTCTTGGTCTTGGTCGTGTTTCGGTTATGATTTGGTCATGTATTTTGCGATGATATCTCCGGAGGTGGGCTGCATTTAGAGATTGGCGTTTGATGTTTGGCGCTGAATCTAATGATCTTGATTTCTTCATACTGACGTGTCCTGCGTTGCGCTTGAATCTTGTTCTTCAATTCAGGCTCACTCTAATACAATCTGATTGCTTTGCGATATCCTCTTATCTCTGACCAGTTCGTCGTCGTCCATAGCTGGATCCACTTGGTGACCTCAAGGTGCTAGTCAACCGAATTCGCCCGGTTACAGTAACCCTCACGTAAGTATGGGGTACCTAAACTACTCTCCAATGATGGGCATACCAGTAACGTAGTCTCGACAAGTTAGTCCTACCTCACAAAGCGTATTCTCATGATCAACATAGCTGCCTTTTCGCTCGTCAGAGAGAGATGCAATATCATAGCGAGACACCACTCTTGCTCCAGCCAGGCCACGGGGTCTTCGATACGGAAACTTACATGACTGATTCCAGGCTCTGATCAAGCTTGGTCAAGCTGGGACAATCATAATCAAGACAGTACTTTTTCAGTGTATCGACAATAACCTATTATTCCTCCATCACAAAAATCTCTTCTTAATTACGTGTTTATTGTACGTACGTCATCTCAGCCCAGGGTTTTGATACACAGAAATTTAGTTGGCCTAGGGCACTGTCAATCATGCGGCCCCCGTTAGGTAAGAGGGCTAGTCGAGATCAGCTCTACCAGACGCGGGTGCTCCAGTTTCTTCTTCAAATCGACTTATCGCAAGTGACAAAAAAGCAAAGTTTCAACCAATTGTTGATCCATGCTTGTCTAAATGACGGTGCCTGATTGCCCTGGTCGCGTGTTCAGTTCTGCAGTGGAGGGCCTAGGCAGTCTGGAGTCCCGAGTACCGGTATAGATCAACAAACAAGCACTTTATCACGAGCCAGATGGGTATTTCTTCAGGCTATCAAATATGTCATTATCTTATATGATGAAAAAAAAGTCAACGGTCGATCAGATGTCCCGGAACTCACTCACTCATAGTTCCCGATGATGTCACCGGGGCAGGTCCTAGTGGAGTGGATCTCTGGGGTAAACAATCATGATCATTTCAAGCCGATGGAATCAACTGGCTACAACCTCCCAACTTCCGAGCCAAACAAAATTGGCTTTTGTCTACCCTGCATCTCATGCGGACACTCACCCGAGTTTCAGAGGCATCAAAATTATCTTCCCACTGTCCTGCAGTGCATTCCTCGGCTGCACTGCCCTTGCGCAGGGGGTTTCTAACCCCCGTCATTGGAGGATTGGACGGTAGACCATGTGTCCTGCTGGTGAATCTCCACTCTCTTATCACTCCCGCTATGCGCATTGGACAACCTCACAATGAGGCTCAGCCTCAGGACGCTTTAGTCTCTTGGTATCTCTAACTCTGACTCTTGACCCCTCTCGTGTGCTGGTCTGCTGCACTCGGGTAGTCCGGACACTGGCAGAGAGTGCTCCAGTCAGATTCCAGTCAGAGAGCATGGACACGACCATGCCTTATGTACAAATGGACTCGGTAGTTTCTTTGGCGATACATGAATTACTGACCTCTGTAGTACCTCTCAGCCTGAGCCGTGATTAGTTCCATCCGACTCTCCGGAACTCGCCTGTTCACTCCTTTACACTGGCCGCCACCTGATCTCACCTTGACAGACATGCAGGGTAGCGCGCCTGGGCGGCCAACCCGAATTCCCCGGCTGTTCGTCTTTTCTTTTTCTTCCTAGCAATCAACCCAGGACGACTCTGCAGTGGTCCGTGCTGCTGCTGCTGATGAAAGCTCCCAAGTCCCGAGTAGACACTAGCAATGAGCACTGCCCGCAGGCACGATGAATTTCCACTGGGAGAACAAGAGCGGTCGGTGATAAGCCCGGTCCTCGTTTCTGTCTGGCATTCTGGTCATTTCCTGCTTTCCTTGGTCTCTTGATTTCTGGTCCATTTCCAAGACCTGGCTATTCCCTTGGTATGCATTTGTCTGTCGGCGACCCTGATTAACGCCGGTCATTTACTGCTTTCGACCGTCTTTCGACTCCCGACTTCTTATCATCAGCCGTCGACTTTCGAGTCGTGTGACAGACATCCTTCCCTTGCTACTGCCAAGCCCGCCTCGGAGCAGTGTCCATTTCTTCCCATGGCGGAGGTGGTCGCCGTCATCGCCTGCGTGGCAGCAGGTGAGTTACTCACAAAAATTACCCATGTCTTTCCATGCCTCGTCTGCGGAGTATAGCTGATAACAGTCGACTCGAAACCAGTCGTCTCCGCCTACCAAGATGGCCACAAGCTCTTCATCGCCATCAAGAAAAAGTGGCGGGAACATCGTCGTCCTGAGCCGATCAACATCGAGCCAACCACCAATGATCTCGATTGGTCTTTGCGGCGGGGAGAAGAAGAGATCATGACACAGTGGAATTCCTACGCCAGTCAAATGGGCCGCCGGTTCGAAGATGGCGACCGCGTCGCCCGCGAGCAGATGAAGGATATAGTCATCGAGCTTCAGCGCGCCCTCCTCGCCAACCTGCGCCAGAACAACGCTCAGCTCAATCTGTATGCCCTTCTTCAAGCTTCCGATCGTGGTCGAACGGATACCCTCTGGGTATTCCGCAACTTGCACCAGCGACTTGCCCAGGCTGCTTCGATTCCGTCGCCCTTTGATTTCGGCCCCGTTCCCTTCGATCCGGCCGAAAGGCTCTGGTACTGGATTAATCTGATTGAGAAACAGTATTGGGCGCAGATCCCGCCCTCCCAATACACACAGAGGGCACCGTCGTCCCCCGGTAGGCTCATATCGGGAGGGATGTCAGGATCGCCGCCTGATATTATAAGTTTCCTTCGTCAGATGGAGGAGCAAGGGTCACCATCGCAATCTCGACGGTCATCTGGGATATCCTCCAGCACTCCCTACCCGTGTCGGCAACAGTCCTCGGGGGACATGTACAGCCCATGGTCGGATTCTGGCGCTCGCTTTGGAGGCTTCGTGCCTAGATCGGGGCTCGCATCAATGCCCGAAATGCCTGATCAGCATTATACAATTAATGATCGGCCGCGGGAGGGATCTTCCAGCTCGGCTGGTATCTACGGAGCTGATATGGATTATCTTCAGCGAGATTCAGTCACTACGGTCCGACTGCAACAGAATTTCCGTCAAGAGCAGGAGCGAGACAAGGTGCACGGCTCTCTCCAGGAAGTTCAGCATTCTTCCGCACGTCAGCATGAGAGCACCTCTTCTCAGTCAGTCCGGAACAATGCTGATGTTGACCACCTCACTCTTGAAATGACTGAGAACCCATGGATCATGGATGCCGCCGAGCCTACAGACGTCCACCGGCAAGGAACCGAAAGCCCTCAACCTATTCCAGAACCACCTTTGCCTGAAGTCGTGTATCGGACAGATGTAGTCGACACCAGACACCTAGTCGGCATGGAATCTCCATGGGCACAACAGCCCAGCCCCCCTCCCAACCCTGAACAACGTAGATCAGCAATGATGGACATCGGTTACGAGTCTGGACGCGTGATCCCTCAATTCCGAACCGAAGAGACGATCCGACAAGAGCACTACACCAACACCTTCCCTCGCCACCACCACCCTCCCTCCACACAAGATCGTACACTTCCGCAACCTCGCCTCCCCCAACGCCAAAACTCTCACAATGCTCCAATTCCCGTTCATACAAGCACACACCCTCACATGAGAACCCAACACACCCCCTCAATCGCCTCCACCAACTCCACTAATTCTACCATCTCATCAACTTCCTCCTCCCACCCCTCTACCTCCTCCCGCACCCTCTGGCCCCCCCGCGCCGAGAACAACTACGCCGGTTTCTGCAAAGGTGCCTGGAAAGTCCAGTCCGGCCTCGGCGGCTTCAAAGTCCACTCCGAGCCCAAAGGCTACTACACCATGGAATTCAAATGGCGCTGCGGAACGTGTTGCTTCGAAATGCCCCTCTCCCCGGGCTCGACTCGCAAGAATCCGAATTATGATAGCAGACTGTTGACGCATGCAGGTACGGGAATTCGGTACCGCTGGTTGTTCTTGGCGAAAAGTCATATGAAATGTAAGCGGAGTGAGAAGCCCGGGGGTGGGATGTATGGGTGTATTTTTTGTTGCAGGGAGCGTGGGAGGGTGGCGCCGGTTAGCTTTGAGGGGTTGGAGAATCTTATGCTGCATCTTGGGAGCATGCATCGATCTCGGGAGGAGGGTGTGGAGGGCAGCTCGCTTTTAGAGGGGGCCAGGTGTGTTGTTGGGAGGGTTGCTAGTGTGGAGGAGGGGTTTGATGTGAATATTCCGCCGGATGGTGGACCGCGAAGTATTTGATTGATTGTTGTACCTGGAGTGGACTGTGTCATTGCCTGCTGTTTGGGCGTTGTTGCTTGAGATATCCCGGGGTCATGGTTCATTCATCATTCTTGCGGCGTTCACGTTCATTTGGTGTCAGGTGCCAATTACTGGGTCGATTCGAGGGCCCAAAAATCCCGTCCATAGACCATTGATTCAATCCGGAGACAGGGGGATTTTATCAATATTCATTCCCAAAGACGTCCAATTAACCTTAACCTTATTGTAACGTGAACCTTGATCAAGTCGGACCATCCCAGTCCAGACTGATCGTCGTGTTTCAGACTAGCAGCCCCTGGTCCCAGTCCAGCTGTACGGAGGTAGGGTGATGTCTAAGCTTTTTGGCATAGCCCTACTGTAACCTGGTTTAGACCATGCGGGATTCTTTCATTCCTATCCGAATTTAGTTTTTGTCTAGCTTATGCAGGGTCTACAGGGCCCTTGGTTGAGGTTGAGATTCAGTGTCGCGGATAGATTGTCATTTCCAGGCCTGGGTAGTGGCTTCACACCTACTACCGAGATTATTGTGGAGCACTCATGTTTAGAATGCATGATTGATTGTGGATCTCCATCACAAGTTCTATCGAGTCAGATTCAGGAGACCGAATACATAGAATAAGACTCTCCTTTCCTAATTTAAGTTTCTTCTGAAAGTTTCGTACTCCTATCCTACCTGTACGGCGGTAGACTACCCTTACACCAGAAGAGCGAACCTCCTCCAGGGCCGAGGTGACGACCGCGGCACATTTTTCTCCGTAGACCTTCCAGTTCTACGAGAAATGGGTTTGTTCATGGGATGGATCCTCTAGTGTAGATTTTGACCTCGTTCATTTTCATCTACATGATCACATCAGATTGGCACTCTGATGCTTGATCTCGTGGGACCTCGCTGACTATTTGGTGGCGGCTGGCAGACAAACTATGATAGATTTAAGCGACGCTCTTTGAGAATTCTAAATAACCTTTTTTCTTAGAAGATAAAATACTTCGAGATGACGCATTCTGCAAATCCCTTCCAGCCTTCTGTCATGACGGTGACGTACAATCAGATCATCAAGAAGGAAGTGGTGGATGGTCAGTGTAGGCTGCACAACACAAATGGAAGTCCCTCGTAGCAGACGGTAGAGATTAAGGCTCAAGTGAGCCCCGATACCAGGACAATGGGAGTACTACGATCGCACTGTCCATAGTCAGATGGGAAATCACGGTCACTCAGCAATACTGAAGAAACACCTCGGATATCGTGTACTTGTGGTGCAGACTATTGCATCTGTGCAATTGATCGGTGTCTAGGAGGGAGTACATTACGATGCCTATGTGAAAGACCTTCGAAGATTATCGCTACGACGAAATTGCCGATCGGTGCTGGGCCAGTGTCGAGATTGCAGAAGGATCTGTTCATTTGGTTTGAGGTTGAGGGGTCCAGGGGGCTATGGCTCGTTGACTAATACCGGGGGGAGGGAGATCGGCAGATCAAGTATTCTAAAGTACCGCCGCAACGTGATTTATATGCGCGTATACTTCAAAAGTACCTGTCTCAGTTGCGGACCACTTGTGCATCAGGCCCCAGCGCAGCCAAGCAAAGTGACTCGAGTCAACCAAATTAAACCCGCCGCGACCAATCACAGTGTCCGGTGCCGTCCCCTCAGTCTCCACGGATGAAATTGTCCCAATCATCCAGTCGCCCTGAACCACTGACCCGATAGAAACATCGTTCACCCAGCGCACCCCCGTAGAGTAGGAGGACTCCGTACTCTGTCGTGTGCGTAACATTTGTGCACTGTGGAAAGTGGTCCGGTGCTAGGGCTGAGACTCGCATTTTCCCTTTTCTGTTCTTGTTCTATTTTCAACTCTTCTCGAGGTGAATTCTCCCGTGGTGTCTTTGCTCTTTCCATCTGCGTGATTACTGCGGTGAACGGGGAATTTTCTCGGATCTCGTCAATTGCATCCTCCCCCCCCCCGTTCTCATCTTCATCCTCCGCCGCCGCATGTGGTTCCGCCTCCGTTGCTCCCAAGCCCGCGCCCATTTTCTTTGACTTGGCCTCATTTCTCTTTCCTTCCTACCACCTTCTTCCTTTCACTCTCGTCACTCGTTTGCTTCTTCGTTCCCCCGACATACACGGTGACCACGGAATGCCATGAGACTATCACTTCGAGTCGGTTCGGCCGCCGCGCTCATTATTGTCGCCCTCATCCTCCTCAGCCGTCGCTTCGGCGCTGCCGAATCCCCCAGGGACTTCTGGCGCTTCGACACTTCATCCTTCCGCGCTGCGGTACGACCAAAACCCGCGCAAGATGTTGGACAACGGAAATGGGGGATTGGAACCGGCCACTCGGCCGTCCTAACCTTTCAGAGTTCCGCCATTGAAATCCCCAACGAGGGCATTATTGTCATGGGCAAACGGCGCGAGGAGGACACGGCATGGGTCTCCGCAGAATTGGCTGAGTAAGTATCCAACGGTTTTCTTAGGGGGGAGAATGTCTTATTGCTGTCTCAGCCGGGGGACACGCCGGTGTCTTTCGCGTCAGGGGCAACCTCGTGAACGCCGACTCCCGGAATGGGCCGTTGTGGGCGCTTTTGTCTGGACTTGGCTAGACCCTCCTCCAGTTTCTAGGACAAGGCTGACACCTTCGCCCATTTCTCTAGATGGCGCAATTTCATTTACACCGTCGACGACACCAATGCGCCCGCGCACACCCCCAAGAATAAGGGCCGCGAGGCCCTCCCTTATCTCCAATACATCGTCGACCATTATAATGATCTCCCTGCGATCATCATTTTCCTTCACGCCCACCGCGACGGCTGGCCCGCCGGCTGGCACACCGATACCATGGACTACAGCAATGTAGATTCCGTGCGCGCCCTGCAACGCGAATTCGTTCTGTCGGAGGGCTTCGTCAGTCTGCGCTGTCAATTGTCGCCGGGCTGCCCCGCGGAGATGCAGCCCTTCCGTCAGCCTCCCAAGCCGGGTAACACGGGCGAGAAGCATTACGCCGAGGCGTGGAAGGCGCTGTTTGACAACGACGATGTGCCTAAGGAGATTGGTGCGCCCTGTTGCTCGCAATTCGCCGTGTCGCGCGAGCAAGTGCTGCAACGCCCGCTCAGCGATTACAAGCGCATGTATGATTGGGTGTTGAATAATGATCTGCCCGACGAGGTGACCTCCAACATTATGGAGTATTCGTGGCACATCATCTTCGGCAAGGATCCTGTTTTGTAAGACCTGACCAGACCCAACGCTTCCCGGGTGGAGATTGCATTTTACTGATTGTGACACAGCTGCCCGGATACTTTCCAGTGCTACGCCGACGTCTACGGCGAGGAGGTTGTCATCTAATCCGCATCGACCCCGTCTCACAGCGCACCGCGCAAACCCTACTTGCGGGCCTTTCAATTTCTCCCTCCCGTCATCCTTTTATTCCCTCAACATCCTTGTCTGTATTTCATAAAAATCATGCCCCCTACTTGACCTGTATTCTTTTCTTCTCGATGGGAGGGAAACCTTTTGCCACTACCTCTTTTGATCCCACTCTTACCGTCTGGTCCTCCGTCCGCTCGTCCTACCCTCAACACCAGCTTATCTCTCTAGGGAACCGTGGGTGGGGACACGAGAATCGGGCTGAACCCACCAGACTGGGACTCCCAATGCACATGACGACTTCCCAACTTCGCTGTTTATTTCATTTGGGAGCAATGTACATGGAGTTTTGTGATGAACCTTGAACCTGAAATACCTTCAACTTGACTTTGACATCCATCTCTTTTCATTCTTATGATTCCGTTTGCCGCGGGCTCGAGCTTGTGTCTGTTGGCGCTCGAGCTTTTAACTGTATGCATGGCTTGTGCGACTGTAAGTTGCATGTCGCAACTTTGTTTTATTCTTCCGAGGGGACGATTGTTGGATTATGTTTGGTGGTTTGGCGAGAAGCTTTTTTTTTATCTTGTGACGAGGTGCTTGTATTAGCTTTGTACATGAATAGAATCACCCTTCTTGAATGGTGTATACTTATTGCGTGTTGTCAAATGATTGTGGGACACGGGTGGTACAGTGAACCCATCGGGTTGCAACTAGCAAGTCCAGCAAAACAAAGCATTATCAGTCGGCCTTGTACTCTAGATCTCTTCCAGACGTTTTCTAGAGTACTTTTACATAGAGTCACAGTCCCGTGAGATGTATACCTCCAAACCCAGCCTTCTTACCATCTCAATCGAGGTCTCGCCCGATTCAAGTCCCCAAACCACCAATCCATCTATATACAATCAACCTCCACGCAATCAAACCCCAAAATCTATTCATCACCACCCTTCTCCAACCCTCCATCCCCATCTCCGCTAGCTCCAGTACAAACCATCTCCTGCCTCTTCTCATCCCACCTCCAAACAGGCCCATCGCCAACATTATACCGATAATAATTATTCGTCCCGCCGGGGACTCTCGCCCTCCGAAACGTTATATTGATTCGTCCACGCACTGCATCCCCGCCCCGACCCTTGCGCTTCGGGATACTATGTAGCCAATTTGATTGTGTAGGCCCGCGCATGATGAGCATGTCGCCCGATGAGAGGGGGAATTTAAGATTCGCAGAAGCGGATCTAGAACCAGCATCACCAGCGCTTGGCTCGGTGCTGGTCGGGACCGGTTTATGTTTCATGAGAAATTCACGCTCTCCACCAAGACTCAACGATGCGATATCCGGGTTGGCGCCGAGAAAGCGCTCGTCGTCGGAGTGGAAGGATATACTATCGTTGCCGGTGGAATAGTAGTTGACGAGGCAGAAGTTGTAGCGGGATCCTGTTGCGGATTCGACGAGGGTTTTGAGGTGGTGAAGGCATGTTGGGAGCGGCCGCGGGGTGTATTGGTATTTTGTGGTGCGGATGGGGAGATTGGAGGTGGTTTCGATGAGGGTGAGTTTGGAGAACGAGGTTGGAGATGTACGTTGTTGATTTTTGGTTGGAGAATTGGTGGTGGTGGTAGTAGTAGTAGTAGTGTTGGCTGAAGATGGTTCTTCATCCGAGTCTGGCTCTTGGGTGGTTGGGTCTGACGTCCATTGCGCTGTATCGTCTACACCGAATACTGTCGTGTATCGCGGAGTGTTTATATCTGTTTCGACGCCCCCGCGCTTGATCGTGTATTGTACTCGGTAAAAAGGTAACTCGCGGCGGAGAAACTTGAATAGCTCGTTGGCTGTGGGTCGAGTAATGTACGGTTGGAAATAGAGGAGGTCGAGATCTGGTTGGTCGGTGATGGCGCGTGGTTCTTTCGCGGGGGTACCGTGTGTGAGACTGATTGAGATGTGGGAGGGGAGTTGTGGGATTGGAATTGGGTAGCTGGGGTGAGTGTCTGGCGGGCCGATGTCCTCGTCCTCGTCCTGGTGGTGGTGTGGGGTGTCATCGTCGCTCGGTTTGGCTCGTTTTGTGGGGGTGTTTGTAGGGTTGGGTTTGAAGAATGCGTCTAGAGTACGTTTTGACATTGCATTGGAAGTGGAATAGGCGACCTGAAGATGATCTGGCGTTCAGGAGACGCGTGGAGATGTCAAAACTGGAAAACTGGAGGATTCAACGCGTGAATATTAAGCTCTACTTATCGGGTGATGTCATGCCGAGTGGACCTGCGGCTGATTCGATCGGATCTATGAACTTTTGATCTTTCCGATCTGGTTAATTAATAGTTAGTAAGCTATAATCATTGCATACTTTTCTTCAGAGGCAAAATCCAGCAACTATCCTTCCTCTTGTAGACAGATGCCACATTTCCGCCTATCCCTTCCTAGAAGTATAAGGAACTTGGCGCGAGGCCTAGTCTGACCTAGTCTTCTCTTGGTAGGTCACAGCACGACCTGCCTGTAAAGCAATTCTACGCTTCTATCTACTGAGGGCTATGTAGGAGATGACAGTCTTTCCAGAATTCAGCAGAACTGATCGTTGTATCATGATCATAATCTCATTTCAAGTTGGATATCTTTGCTGGTGAGCTATAGTAGTAGGATTAGGATTAGAAAGTATCACCTATCACCATGGCCATTTGGGACCGATGTGGGCGTGCGAGAAGATTCTTCAGGCTCATAGCCATCCTCTCGTAACAGGTGTAAGATCTTTTTGAAAGAAAAAGGTTTCATAAGGAAAAGATCCACACCTGCTTCGTAGGCCATTGCGATATGTTCATTAGATCCCAAGCCCGTTAATGCAATGATCTTGGCAGGCAGTTGCTCTTGTCGCATCCTTTCAATCGATCGAATCATTCGGGTTGCTTCGAACCCATCCATCACAGGCATTGACATATCTAATCATTTTTGATCAGCAATTTGCGACAAAGAAACGAATTACCAACAGAAACGTTTGAAGAGGTGCTTACCCATGAAAATGTATTGATAGCCACTGGTCGTCGCCCGCACCGTGTCGACAGCTTCCTTTCCATTGACGGCTGTGTCAAGAACTTCAGGTTTCGTTCGCGCGATGATCTTTTCCAACAAAGCGAGATTGATGGCGTTATCCTCTACCAAAAGGATTCGTGGGCTTGGCTTCGAGCCGTTCGGCGATACTTGCAAATTGTGTACATTGTTTGTGACGCCACCCAGTAAGTTGTCCTCCACCAGAGGTGAGGAGAGGGGGGCATTCTTTGGATTATAGCCATCATGCTCTGCAGAGTGTTCCCTGATGATTGGTGAGCTGTCAAGCCTTGCGCCCTGGGCATAATCCACAAGTGCTCGGGCTAGTTGATAGGGACCGCAAGGAAGAGTGATGCGAACGGCCTTCGGGAGAATACTGTTTCGATCAACATTGGCTGACCATGATCGAGGGCCTTGATGGCATAGAATTAAGAGAAGAGATGGCGGTGATTTGCCCAGGACTTGTGATTGATGCTCATCGACAATCACTATATCGGCAGGTGCAGTGGCCTCGTCACTCTGAAAGACCATTCCAAACCATTCTGTCAGGTAGTACTTGATCCTTGTTGTCGAAGGAGAGACGACAGATTCTGCATCTTGGGGAGGAGCGACCTGCAAGATCTTGCCTTGCAAAATTTCTCGCGCAGTCGCAACGAGGCCTGAGGAGCGAGCACGGGAAGAGGATATGGGAGTCTGAGTCTGTGAAGGCCTGCGAGGCAGGGACTGAGAGACCGGGAAGGCAATCTTGACAGTAGTTCCCACTCCGACTTCACTTTCGATCGCAATTTTCCCTCCAAGCGACCGAAGGATACTGTGTACAAGTGATAGACCAAGACCTGTGCCCGGCGATAATCCATCTTCTTGTGAGAATGGCGTGAAGACATGGGACTGGAGATAATCCGCTGAAATCCCTTTCCCTGTATCAGAGACAGTGATGAGAAGGACTTGGGTACTAGGGCGTCCGTCAAATGCCTGACTAATATCTGCATCAAGATCCTCCTCCTGGATCTCAAGAGCAATGGCAACAGTGCCCTGCTGTGTATATTTCAACGCATTTCCCAGCACGTTCATCACAATGCGACGCAGGGCCCCAGGTTCAAGTATGAATTCCCAGTTCCCAGGCGCGACATCGAGTACGAGATCGACGTGTCCACCCACACTGACTTCCGACGCTGCATTCGGGTTATTTTTATTATGCAAAGACCAACACGCTTGGGAGCTCCCGAATCCAGTCATCGCGGCGGACAAGATCTGGCCCGCGAACACACTCTCAACGACTTCTTCAACGAGTTCAACCACGTTCACCGATTTGATCATATGCAAGGGATGGGCGGGAGTCTTTTCACTGCGAAGTGACTGTTGCTTGGTGGCGAATGAGTTGATTTTGCTGTAGTCGAGAATCTGCTCAAATGTGTCCAGGAGAGTCTGACCACATGAACGGATTGTGTCCAGCAACCTGCTCGCAGATTCCGATTTGACATACTCTGCGAGAAAGTCATTGGCTGCCAGAATGCCATGTAATGGACTGCGCAGTTCATGACTATAGACGTGTTTTAGTAAACGTTCCTCGCCCAGGCGGGAAAAAAAAAAGAAAAACTGGACTGGACTGGGGAGACGGATACGTACGATATGGTGCTGATAAAATCCGCCTTCTTCTTGTCCGAGTCCTGGCTTAAGATACGGCTGTATTCGACCATCAACGACGAGCCGAACCCAAAAAGGCCGCCCAGGTCCACGTGAGCGCTGAAGACACGCGTTTCGAGAGAACTCCAGATAAAACAGCCACCGAACCAGCGAGAACTAAACGAGTCCCACAGAGGTACGAAAATGATCTTCGACGCTGACGGAAAGTATTTCTTCATAGCTTTCAAATCCCTCGCAGACATTTGACCAAAGGACTGGGGGTGGATTGAGAAGGGCGGGAAAAAATCGCTCTTACTTATGGAGCTGATTTCATCCTCGTCGGACGAAAAAGCCGTCCCATCCTGGTGGAAATACCATAGCCCTCCGCGCCTATAACGCCTTACAATTCGGCGAGCGAAAGAAAGATCCATATTTGTCGCGGGTAAGGAACTGCGTACGATATCACTTCCGATGGAGGTGGCATCAGCATCCTCTAATGCGCAAACCCTGACTGACTTTCTTCTAGGGTGGTGTCGGCCCACACCATGAAGCGCATTCATCTGAGCGCGTACGTTGGTATCGACGATCATGACCCCACCATTTGGTCCCAGACCCAGGCTTTGTCGCATGAGCCTTGCAGCGCGCTGGAACGTCCGATGTACTCTGTTGCTCGTGGGATTTGACGTGTAAGCAGGCCCATGCTGACTTGGTGCTATATGCGGTACCGATGGGAGAACAGGGAGCGCATCATTTGCCGGGTCAACGGCATATTCCGATTGACTGATAGCCGGTGAAGGCAGACTTCTCTGTGGTCCTCTCAATGGAGACGATGCCGCTGTATGCTCGTCTCCGTGATGGGGACTTGGGGTACGGGACCGGTCATGCTCCGAGGAAGCCGCGCTGCAAGGCGGAGATTTATGAGGGTCCGAATTATCTTCACCTTGGACGAACGAACTGAGACCTGACAACAATCTGGTCAAGCGATCAGCTTCAAGGGATTGGCGCGACGTTTCCATATAATCCATCACCGCATCCGCAATTGTTCCGAGTGTCTCTCGGTGCGCTTCGGTCAAACGCAAGTCGGGCCGGGGATCGATCACATATAAGCTCCCTATGTTGATTCCATTTGCCGTGGTCAAGGGCGTCCCGGCGTAGAAGCGAAAGAAAGGATCTTTGGCAACACATGGTAGATTGCGATACACCGGATGTAGTCTCAAATCATCTACAACGAAGAAAGGGTATTTTCGTTCGGGCGTAGGGTGTAGTGTGATTGTTTTCTAACATTGTAATGCGCAAATTAGCAAAGCGCTTGACCGTCGATTTTACTACATGTCCACGGTGGCAGTATACCTCACACAGAGTTCCGGCGACAGGACCGCGGGAGCAGCCCATCCAGAGCCCATCGCCGTCATCATCATAAGCATCAAAGCTACCCAGATGTAGCGACCGCGATGCCTCTGCAACCACGTACAGTGTTTCCCGATCGATGAGACTAACTTATGGAATGAAATCATTAGTCACGACTGAATCTACCGTCACGAGCGAGTTTCGGTTCAAGAATCTGTCCGGGCGCCAATGGAAGACAGCCTGACAGCAGATTATGTAACATGTAGACGGAGATGGAGTAATACCTAATGATCGCTCGCTGCACCCCAAGTTTCACGGCCGCAAGTTGTGTGAGCGCGGTCAAAACGAGATTCGGACTGGATTTCACTGTCGATGCTGAGAAGCTCCCACGCGTGTCACGTGGCGGCAGGAGCGCAGGGTTGTCAGGCTGGAAGTAATGGTATAGTTCCCGCGCCCGCCGATCTGCATTGCGCTGTTCACGCACCGAGGCTTGCATGCTGAGCTCAGGCACAGGGTATAGTTTGTAGCCCGCGATGTTCAGAACAAGGCGATCCGAACAACGCCAAGTGCAGCAAAGGGGGCTGTACTGGGCTTGCTGGGAGCAAATGTTAAAAGGAATCAGAAAGTACCGTCCTGGGCAGGGCAGAGGGGCGACCGATTCCTGCCCCACACTGGTGGTGGCGGCGTTGCTTGCTAAATTTCCTTGATTTCGCCATGGTCGTTTGGCTGGGGCTGGCCTAGACCCAGAGAATTTGGCAGAACGAAATATCACGTGGCTGGATCGACGGATTAGGCCACTAGGAACAGCTGACGGTAGAGTTTCTACGGGTAGGATCGCACGATAAAAAGCTATCGAGGGAGCCCTTCAAAATTGACATAGTAGAACAGAAGGGCCTTGAAGATTCAAAGACCGGTGTACTGACCCTAAAAGCGTGCTATAGGACGAACTCTTCTGAGCGAAATAAAAAGGAGCCTAAGCGACCCATTTAACAAGCGATTCCTCGGGTAGAATATCCTTCTACTACCGTATAGCTATTGATAGGCCGAAGTAAAGCTAGGAGAGTAAAGGAGAATAAAACAAATCCTCACGAATAGGAGTGATAAGAAGATACTCTATAAGTCAGTGGAGAGGACTGTCAATCGGTCAGGAGAAAAGGGCCAAGTCAGGTTGTTCAGAGGGGTCAAAGACTGTTCCTCAAAGAGCACGAAGCTTCTTTTGCTTAGATAAATTTACATACAATTTGATCAATCAAACGGGGGTGAAAGACATGCTTGAAAATAGAAAAAAGCAGGATCGAACACGAGGCTTCATGTAAAAATGAAATGAATCATCGTTCTAGCAGAGTCAAGCCACAAGGAATCATGCAGAATCAAATTGGCGGTTCTGGCGATGTGGCTTGGTGAAGTCACCTTTTCAACTAGGAAGTCTGCCATTCAAAAGCCGTTCTCCGCGGCGACCAAGAGGTGTGACGACATCTGGGGCAATGTCTGTATCTCCACACGAAACCCTCCTAGTCATGAGGCCAACGAGACCTTCGGGGCTAAGAACTGGAGATCCTGTATCTCCAGTACAAGCACCTTGATCTGAGGAGGCAGGAACGGCGCAATCCATGAGAGACGTGAATACCTCATTGGGATACCTTTTTTTACATTCTTCTTTCCTGAATAGCGTAACTTCAAGACTCCGAAGGTCCTTTCCTGTTGCGTTTTCCTTCCGGCTCTGTGCGCCTAGTCCAACGACAGTCGCTTTAGAACTCGAAGTGGGGAACTTGCTAACCAGCTTGACTGGCTCGATCCCATCGACTGGCGCCTTCAATTCTATGGCACCGAGATCGCCATCTTCAGTGGATGGATCGTAGGTTGTGAATTGACCCTTCTTCGAGGCTTCGAAGAAGTGAGTCTTGCCGTCCTTCAAGGGAACCGTTGTTTGAATACTGAGTTGGCTAGCATTGTATTGATATATGCAATCGGCCGATGTGAGCACTCGGTTTTTCGAGATAAGGCTTCCGGTGCAGAGAAACGACTTGTCTTCTGATAGGTGCACGGAGACAATAAATGGATAATCGCTAGGCGAGGCCGTTGTTCCCCCCACGATTGCTAGCGATGGCGCAGCTAGTGAGAGAGCAGATGAAAGATAGATGAGGGCTTTCATGTCATATTTTTGCAGGTACAAACGGAAGGTTGTTGGAAAGAACCGTCAGTCGGTTGTTAAAATGTGGCATATTTATATCCCCGGAGATATGTCGATCGATCTGCGACAGTGTTGCTCTAGCGGTAGATAAAAAAGAAAAGAAAGAATGAAACCCAAAATCAGATATTTATTGATTCCCCGTTCCCTACTACCGACATAAAACTGAGCGTTTTTTCCCCCCTTACATGACTATGGCCCCATACACAGTGCTTTCACATTATGAAGTGCACAGTGAAAACTTGAAAAGTACATGATGACACCTACATGATGACACCCCCAAGCAAATGAAGACATCTATTTCCACCACTGTATGCCGATACTGGTCTGTTGTTTTGAGGTAGAGAAGAGAATAAAAAACGTTGATTACTACACAAATACTAGAAGGGAGAGAGCTTCTGAGGGGACTGGTGGAGTCAATTATCATTAGGCAAAATCCCAGCGAATATCAACCACTAGCGAACTCAAACTGACTTGGTGCTGGTACGAACCCCCTGGGAATTGATAGCTCTCGGCTGTTTATTGTTGTTTAAGCTGCAGGGGAATCTTCAAGAGCACCAAATTGCTGATTTAAGTGGTGATCAAAGTACTGCACATTACTAGACTAGATCGTGACACTACCCGAGTTATGTGCTTAGGGATCGCTGAGTAAAATTGTCGATCAAAGCAAGGGGGAAATATTACTAGCGTCATTTTTTTCATTCAACTCTCTTCTTCCAGGGCTCTGAGGATGAACTGGTGAATCATGACATAGGATCACCTTTATTTTACTCTCAATCCTTGTGAGACAAGTACATTTCCATCACCATTCAATTGGAGGATTCCATTGGACTAAAGGCATGCACAGCATTTCTCAGAACCAAAAATGATGTCACATACGTAGTAATTGCAGACGAGTGGCAACTGCGGGTCGCTTGGGCCCACTAAACTGGATTCAACTGGGGATCCCACTAAACTGGATATAATTGGGAATAACCTAGTGGGAATTGTGGCTGAACAACGCAGAGTATTCGGTCGGTATTTCCGACCCCAAGGACCAAGACTCCCCCACAATTACAGTCAGCGTCTATTATTCAGTTAGTATTTGCATCAGCTCGATGAATACACTCAGCCACTCACGGAGGACAACCATGGAGACGAGGTTCTGCCAGCTTGCCTTAAGAAATAGTAATAGACTCGGTTTCGATCCATTCTCAGTTCCACAATTATTCAACTTGAGATAAAACAAATAGCATGTAAACGCAGACAGAAGTTGACGCTATGCCAGCTCAAATTTTGCTTTATTCGCTCTATGTAGGCAAGATGACCGAAGAATTATATATATGGGCTCGACGGTCAGTGGTCGGATGTTCCGACCTCAGCTGGTTCAAACTCAGAACGCTGCAGACTTATCAGTACTGAGAAATTTTGAAATAAAATATTAGTGAAATTTCTATATTTTGAAATAGGTTGCCCAATTTCGTGATTTCAGTCAGCGTTCAAAAGTACCTGGAACGCGCGACATGCTTGACTTGCACTTCTGCCGACCAATCTACCAAATTCACTCTATATATTAATCCATAGGGCGGCTTCCCTCTATCTAATGACTCTACTGTACATGACGAGGTCTCAATCTAACTCGATTAAGAAAGGAGCGAATACTTCAATTAATTCCACTAAATTTACCCGCTTATATATTGGTCGCAAGAAGCTGCTAAAAGTAGGCGGCTTTGAGAAGCTGTCCGGGCGGGAAGTACGGAGTCTGTGCTCCAAATACTCATGAACGGCAACTATAGTCCATCACTACTTCTAGTCGTACGGGCTTCTATACTTATTGAAAAAGGTCCAACGCTGGGTATTTTTTGTCAATACGGGAGACTTTGTGATCAAACATGAAAGAAATTCTTGTCCCAATGCTAGATGCCAGTGGTTACATGAGAAAATGCGCCCGAGTGATATCTTGATCTTACGCCAAGACCTCAAATATATCCGAGTCCACCGTAGACGCGATCCTAACACCAACACACGAGGCGACTCCAAGTAAAGCCCTTAAGCGGAACCGGCCAGGCTCGGTAACTTGGATGACTTGGAACGTAACGGGGGGAGGCGAGTGGCCGTTGACACGGGTGATTGTTGACGTCAAGTTACCGCTAAGCAGGTTTGCAGCGGCATTATTCTCGGCGAGTCTAAGGGAGAGGTGGATCGCTTCAGATGAGCTCTCGAAAAGTGACGATGGACCTGGCAGTCGAGGTGATGGAGGGCCTATCGTAACGCTGAATGGTTGGTCGATTTTGACCGTTGATGGCGGGCCGCGGAGGAAGCACAAGGTACCTCCACGTACCGGGTGCCCGGGACCCAGGTTTGTGGAATTGATCGCTCTCGGATCACCAGGTAGCCCCATTGTTGAGACATGAAAGTCCTCCGACTCTTTTACTTGGGTGATCGGTACCTCTTGTTTGTGGCACAATTGTTCTCGGATCGATGGCAGTAGGAAGGTGTAAAGTGATTGCCGGGCTGTTGTCGATGAAGAAATCACATTGAGTAGATTAAGAAGACGAGCATTGGTTTTCGCTTGGATAGCGATGGGCACCTCGCTTCTGTCAGACTTCAATTGTTGGCGATTACCATAAGGACTGAGCCACGATAATTGGCTGTTGATCGTCGATCGGACGCACTCGCAAAGAGACTATCTCCAGATCGGGTTGCTTCTTTTCGCGATCCGATAGGTGCCGATCTAACGGTGTTCATAAACCCGGTTGTCCTGGCAGGATATTTGTATGTCATGTACGAGAAAGGTCACACGAGCAAGCCTTCATAGATTCGTTTCAACAGTATGTTTATCGCAAAGGACATAGATATATACATCAACAACCCTCGTCAAGCAAAATTATACATCGCATCACGTGTCCATGACCGCCACCCTCTTCTCCACGTAATTCCTCCAACTGCAGCTCTACTGCTTCACGAATTGCTTGGCGTGGCTCTTGTAAAGGGTGCTGGAATCCAAAAGAGTACCGGTGGAGGACTGGTAGAAGTCAACCTGCAGGTTGTGCTCATCGAGGAAGCGAATAGTGGCATAGCTGTAGTCGTCTCCGTAGGCAAACTCTGTATAAGAGGGCTCTGTACCGGCAGCGTCCACGCCCTCAATATTGCCAGCACCACCGGCAACAATGTACATCGGGGCCTTGGGATCCTGCATTCCGTTGGCGTCGGCGGTACCGTTGTACACAGGCGCGAATCGCTGCGAGTTGTGCACGTGTCCGAACACACCCAGATCCACGCCATACTGGTAGAAGATTTGCTCGAATGCACTCTGGCATGAGGAGCAGCCATTGCTGGAGCCAGTGCTGTACCAGGGTCGGTGGCCGGCGACAATCACCCAGGGGGTAACAGTGCGATCAACGCTGGCAAGATCCGCCTTCAGGAAATCGGTCTGCTGATTAGCCTTACCAAAGGGTCCGCTGTTCAACTTGGCAGAGCCACTGGTTCCATCAGGCGCGTTGGGGAAATCAGTCTCAGTGTTAATCATAACGATGTGTGCCATGCCGTACTCGAAGGAGTACCAGAAGGGTGGGTTGGCAAGGCTGCGGGCCTGGGCAGCCAGTGACTGCGCTGTTGTGTTGGTCGAAGATGAGGCGAACGGCTTGGGCATGGTATTCTCGAATCGGTGCATGAAGTCGGTGAAGTTCTTCTGACCCTCCGGGCATAGTTCAAGAAGGTAAGGGATCTCCGAGCAGTCGGCCTCGTGGTTTCCGGGGCTGGCCATGTACAACTTGCGGCCCGCAATGGGAGCCAGCTGGTCATAAAACTGCTCGAGAATGGCCTGGTATGCCTCCTTGCCGTCCAAGAGATTGGCGAACTTCAGATACCAGTCATCGGCGTAGGCGAAATCACCAGGGTGGATGACAATCTCGTAGTCATCGACGGTCCGTGCAAGAGCGCCAATAGTGGTGTGGTTCAGCTCGGGCTCGATCACAGGGGCAGTGTCTCGTTTGGATGTGGTAAAACCATCCTTGCCGTAGACGCCGAGGTCGATAACCACGTCCATGCTGAAGGCAGTTTTATCACCGGGAGTGCGAGGGCTCAGGAAGTGCTCCACGCTCGAGTTGCTAGACACGATCTTGTAGTAATAGGTCGTGGCTGGGGTCAGACCAGTCAACACAGCATAGTTGGACCATGTCCGCGAAGTGGCGTAGGTGCTGGAAGTCGTCGAGCAAGAGCGAGAGGTCAAGCTAGTGGCAGAAGTACCGTAGTCTACACAGCCCTGGCTGAGCTGCTCATAAGTGTTCCAACCTACAGACACGGCTGTTATAGCAGTGTTAGAGTGAAGATCCGGTTATGTATAGATTTGGTAGTCTTTGTCTCACAATTTGGCCCATATACAGCAAGACGCTGCTGGAAGGGAGTGGTCAGGTCCTGGGGAATTGTGGGATAGTTCACACCAGCCACAGCAGAGGCCGCCAGGAAGGGCAGGGCCTTGACGAAGAATGCCGAGCCGACCATGATGGATAATTTTCCACAGTTGGATGAATGCCTATCTGAATCCCGTCGTGAACTCGAATGTCGACTAGGCGGGTTATATACCTTGACAGTGAACAACCCCAGTGGTATGACCGGCCATCATGACTGCTTGTGTCCTCCAGTTCCGTGCAATTGCACAACATGATCCAAAGCCAATCATTCTAAATTGGACACCCACGCCGTTCGCAAGGACTACCGTCTTCATGCTGATCGGCAAGGTAGCGTGCATACTGCAGGACTGGATCGAGGATGGACACCCTCGAAGAGGAAAGGTCCATCAGGTGCAATATTCCATCAGACCCAGTATTTCTCCGAAAACACCTCCTCATCCGTTTCGCGAAAGCCACATGGAAGTGGTACTAGACTTGATTCGAGATAAGCTTCCGGGCGTCGGAGGTTTCGTAGTGCCCGGCTTTGCCTATCACGTTCCTGGCACGTGGGTGGAGTCAAGATTGTGGTTGCTTGGTTATCGCTCTAGTCTCGACTGCCTTGACTTCTTAATTACTTTAGAATGCATGGTCAGTCCAACTTGGTCAAATGACCGAGACTGTGGACGATGGCGATATTTGACCCCACTCAATTTATGAAATTTTCCGTGATTCAGAAGGTTTGACTCCTGCAGAAGCGACGTGAACTTACCTCGAACCCCGTCGGCCTCGGTCTATCCCGCCTTAGCGGGACGAAGCCAGTGCGCCGTTGTCAACGGCTATCCAATGTCGCTCTACGGTGCTACCATCTGATCTGCGCAAGTGGGTGTTTGAAGTCCACCTTCAAAATCTGTGTGGAGAATACGGCATGATTGACATTCTCAGAAGCTAGCTACCGAACCTAGGGATTTACTTTTGAACTCCGTCGGTCTCCGCGATCCGCACCACATATTTCACTGCCGACGCCTTGCCCGCCTCCAGGTCTCGCAATGCGCCCTCAAGTCCGTTCAATCCACGGGGGCGCACTTCATAGGGATGGCCTGAGAACCATCCCTGAGCTAATCCGCGCCCGATGAATTGGAAAAACGCGGCCCCGAATTCACGGTCTTCGAGTTTCTTGCCCGCTGGCGGATCCATGTGAACCGATCCAACCATGGTTCTGTCAATTTTGATACCTTCGGGGATCACGTCCCCATCTTTTGTCGGAAGGACGGTGCTAATGGTGGCTGGTGCGGTGAGAACGGCGCTAAGGTTTAAATAGCTGCCGTGCTCGGAGACCGCGTCAAGTGCATGGTGAATTGGTTTGTCTCCAGCAGCGGCCTTGATCTTGGACTGCACTGCTTCATCGCCTTCGCGGTAGTCGATGATGGTGTCACCCTTGGAGCGGTCAATGAGCCCCTCGACGAAAGAGGTACCCTTGCCAGCGACGACGATCAATGGGTGAATGTTGGATAGCATCGCGAACTTAATACCGAATGCTCCCACTGCGGTAGCTCCGCCATATATCACCAAGGGCAATGGCTCGCCGGTCGGGTTCCACGGTAGCGGCAGGCTTAATCGTTGGTAAAGACACAGCGCCGCGGTCATCGCAGCTAGCGGAATGGTCGCAGCCTCTACTCGCTCGTTAACAGACGTGGTCGGGTGAATATTTGACTATTTGTTTCTCACCTTCAAAGCTTGTCTTTGGCGTCAGATGGAAAGTTGTGTGCTCCCATGCGATCGCATACTCTCCATAACTTCCATGTGGCGCCAACATTTCGTGGAACGCGGCCACCTTGTCCCCCTTCTTGAACCCAACTACGCCTTCGCCAACGGCTTCTACGTAGCCCGCAATATCATCGCCTTGGTTGCAGGGAGGGGCGTCTGGACGCCAGCGGGCAACTTTCCAGTCCTTTGGATTGGTGCCAGAGACTACCACGCGGATGAGCACTTGGTTTGGCTGCGGAACGGGAACCTCGGTGTCCCGCACCACTACCGTGACGGTTTTGTCAACAAAGGCTTCTTTCATCTTGAGACCGTGAGTGTTTGATGAGTGATCAAAGTCTGAATAACCACTGGCCTCTTTATACTACTCTCCATTCGACTTGGTCGGCGGGGCTGGAATTGCTTGATTTATAACACCATGAACTTACCGGAGACCCGTGGATCAAACAATTACTAATACGGTTGTGCAGCATTTACCTTGCACAAGATTGCCGGAGAGAAATTACTCCGAGGGTTGTCAACCCCGGTTTCATCTTCCAAGCTTGACTGACGAATAGTTACGACAATCTGCATATTTCAGGCCCGCAATGCCAATCACCACGGCATTACACCCGCGGCAGTCACAATCTTGCCGACCGAGTCGTCCCGCTCCCCCTCCACAACCTGCTTCAGCAGCCGACCACCAACGCTCGGATGTTTAGCTCCCATCTGGATCGCCATTTCTGGCACACCTCCAAGATTCGTCGCTAATATACCCGGCCCCACACACCAGACCCTCACCCCATCCTCCTTCAATTTGTGGTTCCAATCCAGCATCAACATATTGAGCGCCGTCTTGCTGCAACGGTATCCAATTGTCTCGAAGTCGAGTTTCTTCGGCCACCCAGCTGGTAGCGGTGGTGTTGGGAAGTAATTCTCCCCGGCTTGATTGATAGCTGATAACCCAGTGACAAAAATCAATCGTGGGTCCGAGGACTTGAGAAGCAGCGGCATGAATGTTGTGGTCATGACATGCGTGCCAGCTACGTTGACATTGTAAGCTTTCGTGAAGCATTCTCGGAGCGATGTCTTTCCGCGAATGTAATCAATGTCGAAAGTGGCCCCTACGTACGATTTGGATAAGCAGGGCATTTTTCATCAAGCTCGGGCACACTCACCAGCATTGTTCACCAGCGCATCGATAGATCCAGGCGCGGATTGGACCTGGGCAAAGGCTTGATCAATCGAGTCATCACTGGCGAGGTCCAGCTGCACGAGCTCGAGGGTGTTGGTTGCGTCCGGACATTCTTGTCGTAGCCTTTCGATCGCCTGCTTGCCCTTTTCAATCGATCGACTACCCATGATTATATAGTAGGCATTTTCGGATTCATAGAAGGCCTTAACGGCTTCGTAGCCAAGTCCACCGTTTCCACCAGTAATCAAAATGATCTTGCGAGATACCATGATGATGATTTTAAACCTTGGTGATAGATTCTTGTAGATGAGCTTACTGGAACGATAACCCAATTTTATAGTTCAGTATCAATCTTCAATCCTCATTGCTCGTTATTCTCCCAAATACCGATAAATCCGATGTCAGTTTGGTTTGAGTGTTCGGCGTGGGAGCCGCCAAGACTGCATGCGGGGATAACTGCTGTTGTGTCGGAGATAGCGTTGAGCAACGCCATCGGGTTTTGAGAACCGGACATAGACTCTCCTTTTTCAAGCATTGAATATGGTATGTTGATAACATCAATGAAAATTGTGCACAATTTGATGTGGTCTCCCACGAAATTAAAGCTTGAGTTCCCAGGAGAGATCAAATCCTTTTCAAAACTTTGAAGACCACCTGTCTGTATAACGAAATGACCCTTTGATAGTCAAATTACGTTCTGTTTCTCCGTGTTATCACTATCATTACTGACAAACACACTCAAAGTCTACTGTGGACTTGACAGAAATTATGTGCGGGTTCATTATTTGATTGCATTACTTAAGTCCATTTCCATCATTCTCAGTGCCCACATCCTTCTTCACCATCACATATCCGATCATACCGACCAAGATCTTCGTACAATCATCAAAGGAAGCAGATTACTGCCCAGATTTCTCTTCTGGCTTCCAAGGGAGCAGCACAAGCATCTTCTTCGCGCTTTTAAAGTCCTCCTCATCCCATACACTTTCAATATCCGCCATAGATTTGGAGACAATCTCGAACGGGGTCTGCTCAAGAGACTCCATGAGATGAAGGCCGAATTGTAGCTTGTTTCTCATCTTCAGGGAGGTCAGATTCCACAATGCCAGGGCTGGGTCGAGAATTCGGATATTCTTCACAGCGGCCATGGTAGTGTCCAGGACGAATGGATCACCTCCGCACGGTCCCCAGGTAGGTGAGTAAATGAGCTCTTTGACTCGCAGAATGCTGAGGCCACTGCTTGGAACGTTGTTAATCTGGGTCAGGACCTGGATGCCTATCTCTCCACCGGTAAAGTCCAGCACCACATCGATGTTCTTGAAGTTGGGGAGGCGAACCGGATTTGTGATGTGGGTGCGGATAGTCAGGCCTGGGACGGTCATGAGAGCGTCGTTGTCATCTGAAAGACCGATAACAGCAGAAGCTTTAAACCAGCGCGCAAGGACAGCTGCGACTCGCCCATTGCAGGTCGTGACGCCGATAATCAGAATCTTGCGCCCTTGGCAGTTGGAAAGCAGGGCCAAGCCGGTGAGCCAGGGACCAAGGAGGCCGGCGACGCGGATGAAGTCGACGTTCGGGGAAATCTTGACGAGAGCATCCTTCGGAACGTTGATGCGTTCACTCAAGAGTCGAGCTCCGCGGGGGAGGACATAGTACAGGTCACCGGTGGTTTGGTCTTGAACGATGCCCTCGGTGCTGGGATCAAAAGGGATGTTCTCGCAACCAGTGACGGGGTGTTCAGGGGCAGCGCGGTGTCGAATTTGTTGCGTGATGCCGACGGCTAGGACGTTCACTTGGATTTTATCGTCGGAAGTGGGTTTTTTGATATCTCCATTCATGAATGAGGGAGGGGAACCCCGATTGGTGACTCTTGCGACTTTCATTTTCATCTGCTGGTTTGAGGTGCGTGGGTAGGTGGGTGAGATTTGTTGATGCAGAGGCGGGTGTTGAGACGAAAGAGAAAAAGAAGGGTGGGAGGGGAAGAAGAAGAAGACGAAGAAGAAGTTCGCTTGATTGGGAGGGATGTTCAGATGTTGAAGCATTTCTTACTTCGGACTGGACGATTGCCTCTTTGGGAAATTTCCCCCATGGCTGCGTACTCACATGGCGAATAGTTTGCTTCAGGTGCCTATCTACACGCCTCCTCACAACACTCAGGCAATACCTCTCCTCACCACAGACCGGATTCTCAAAGCCGTCGATTGCCTTGCTTCGTCTATTAGATCCCATGTGCTTGAGTATAATAGCCGCTGGAAAACTCTAGGGAAAACAAGAAGACTCGGTGAGGGATGCGCGAAAATGAGCTGTTCTTGTCAGCTAAACCGTGTGAATATGATCTTTATTCCCAACCTTGCCTTTCAATCTTGAACTCCTCTAAGAATAGACTCAGTTCTCACAGGGATCTTACTTAGTATCAATTGGGCTGCTTCTGCTTTCCCAGTTGTGAAGACAATGCGGAATAAAATCATCAAGCGGCGCGGGAATAATCGTGAGGATATAAACTTGGTTGCTCAACGATCGGGCCTCTTGTGTGAATCTAGCAAATGGCGAGTTAAAGCCAGGATTAAGTATCAATGCGAGGCACCATATCACTATCGATGCGAAGCTTGAAAAGGAATCAGCTCTTGGTCAACCGAGAGCTCGAAAAAAGCGAAACTGAGGCGCGAGCGGAGACAAAGATACTGGAACTTTCATAAACAACTAAAGGTGATCTCATGTCCATGGTCAGTTGGATACATGGATTCACAAGTTCCAAAAAAAACTCAAGGCGAAGAGTCATAACTCTCCCGAAGGGGAGAGCAAATCTGAAAGGTATGCTAGGACCTATTCGCTCTTTGAGGTCGCAGGTAGCCTTCATGATCATTTAAATCGCACGTTGTTTGTCAGAAACCTTCATCGCTCGAACCGACCAAATAATGTTACAACTAGTCTTCACTCCGTTGAATGAGATCCCCTAGAAAACCCATGTCAGATCGATAACGGAAGGCAATATTATACCTCCCAAAATTGTTTACGAAAATGATCAATGATAGGCTGTCCTCTCCGCGCATTGCATTCTTAGCCCCCCCCCTCTTTTTTCCTTGTCGGTATGCTTGACCGATCAATGCATGGAATCTCAAAGAAGCTCTTTGATCGACAAGCTCACATTCCAAAGATACTTAGAATTCCTTCCAGAGTCTTATTACAGCTAATATTAATGATATTAGCCCCGTCTTCATTACTTCAATACTCATTTAACGTTGGGAGGGGCGTCCAAGTCCAGCCGCAAAAAGTATTTGACGTCAGAACCATAACCTTCCTAGCCTTCCCCACTCACGTAAGGCAGCAGCAGCAAGACTCAAACCGAAAAAAAAAATTGCGACCAGAATAAAGAAAGCAGCTATGCCCTGATATCATTCTTTTATATGTGAAATTTGCAGCTGTGTCTATTGGCCAAAATAGCGCTTGCGACCATCTTCCGATCTTGCCTTTTCGGGGGGTCGGACAGGGTCCTCCATGAATTCCAGCGAGCCCTTATTCATCGCCCAAGAGGCGCTGTGTTTGTACGAAATTAGCACTGTCTACAACTCTTGTCCGAGATACCTCTTCTATGCCCTGCTCATTGCAAGTTGTGTAACTCGATGGACAGGATGGCTTGCCGATGTCTTCCTGGGAGCTGCCGCCACCTATGCAGGCACGGCGGCCATCCAGGCTTTCATCTTGGTGGCTAGTCCTCAGAAAAGACCAGAGCCGGCACCAGTCACCATTCCATTTATCTCTTACAATACAACTCTATGGAATGAATTTCCTCAACTGATTACGGATACAACGCAAGTCATGATTCAGCCTGCTTCTCTGGAGCTGGATGGCGACGCGGTCCTTGCCATTGTGGTGACAGGGTACCTTGTATTCTTGCCTCTACAATGCTGGTCTCGTGTTTTGACCCATCAAAGAGCCCGCAATCTCTTATTCTATCTTTGGAACCTCTTGATGCTCGCGGGCTCGATTTGCGCCCTGATCAACGCAGCCAATAAAACCAAGACTCCCACACAATATATGTTCTGCTACCCCGATCTCCCTCCCTATGAGACAACGTACAGCAATGGCTGGCAATCATCTTGGAGAACGTCAACATGGAATGAGAGTGTGTGGGAAACATTCTCCAACACAAGTCAATGGAATCTTCTCGGAGATTTCTGTTTCAACCCTTGTTTCAACTCAACCCAAGTCCTTCGCCAGTCAACCTCGCTGGAGTCTTGGGTTGCGAGCAAAGATTCGGAGCTGGCGCATCCCAATCAGTTTTGGAACAAGCTTGTCTACTCTAGGCGGTATATCTACAGTCTGATTATACTTTGCCTCGTGTTGAATTTGGTTCACTTGACCTTTAAGTTTCTTCCTTACCGGTCGCGCATTCCCTCTGCTCGCATTGTTATTATATGGAAAGAACGACGGAATATTTGGAACAGTTTCAAGGAAGAACTTCAAAACGCCCGATCAAGAGCCAAGGTGCAATCGGAATACAAAGAGGCAGGTCTCTCCAACCAAGCCAAGATAACGCCATGGCGCCGCCTGCGTCCTTTTTTCAGCTGTATATTCCTCAAGTCTTTCATGCGCGTTCTGGCGGACTTCGCAATTCTGTTTGGCCTTGTTTTTAGCATGTTCATCAGCCCGCTCACTATTATTGCATTTGTTGCCTGGGCAGAGTGGACTATACACAATGATGGACCTGCGCAAGAAAATCCCCAGCAAGTTGGACAGTGGTCCTACTTAGTATCGATTGGGCTGCTTCTGGTTTCTGCTGCGATTTTAACGCTCAAGTACCGTCTTGCAACGATATCTGAACTGGACGAGGAGATTGAAAAGTTGAGGAATGATCTTGAGAAGCTGGAGCAAAGAAAGGAGGGACGATTGCGATCGGAAACAGCTCCTTGATAGCATCAGCAAACCCTATGGAGGTAAGTAAATCAGGTTGAGCGAAAAGCAGAAGACATTTCCGATTATTGTAAAATCCTAACTATTGTGAAAATGCCAATAAGCTCCTGTCTGCTCAAGGAAAATGTTAATCATGCTAGCTCTCTTGTTTTCTGTCATAGTCAGACGTGCGTACCTCTCCTATGCTACTAAGGCTCTTTTTGGGTTACAACTAGTTTGCTAGAACAAATAGCAGAAGTACCGTCCAATTACGCTATTCCAAATTCAGCATGCACATTGGAATATTATGATCCCTCTGTCATTCTCAGGAACATGGCTCAATGCCTCTAATTTAGGATGCTTTGTGTTATAGCTGTCCTAGCTATCCAAGGAAACCAGAAACTCCCATAATGAGGCAAAAAACAAAACAGATGCGCGAACACACATTCATTACTCAAGATTCAGTCAGGAATTGCGGTCGCAAAAGGCCAGGTGCAATTACACTACATAACATCAGGGTTCTCATCTTGAAGATGACCTGTGCTACATATAGTCCTCATCCGTGCGTCCATTTCAAAAATCTTGTAGGTCTCACACCAAAGACGCCGGCCAGTTATTATAGGAAATAAACTGACATACTCAGTCGCGTCCATCTCTTGCTGTCAACAAGTTAGAAGCGGGGCCCCCGCAAAAAGCCCACTAGCGGCCCCGCAACACGAAGGGATGTTGAGCTCATCGCTTCTTCTTGATCCTGAGACGTCTTAGCAAGTAGTCGATCACTTGGCACCCATGCCAATCGTGCGGGGTGAGCCGGGGTGAGCCACCTCCTTAAGAAAGCGATTGGCTCGGTCGGCAAACCTTTTGCAGGACCTAATGCAAAGAAGCTGTCATGGCGTTCTCCCATTTGACGAAGTCTATTTACTTTAGCCTTAGAACTTACACCTTGGTCCTCGCTTAGAGATAGTATTTAAATGAGGTCTAAGCTCATGTCACATCTCATAAGAGTCTCGGTGGTACTGACAACCCCTCAATGTCCGTGCTTTAGAGGGTCTCTTATATTGTCGCTGTGGTCTGGTGCAACTTTCACATGGTAGGAAATTATCCTGTTGTGATTCACTTTCCACAATGCAACTCACTGGTACAAAACCCACAGAGGAATTTATCGAAAATGTATCACCCGCAAATACAAACGACAGCGCCCAGGAGGGTCATGTTGCCCTATGGCAATCGATGAAGAAATGGCCCCGAGTTATTGCGTATAACCTGGCCCTGAGCTCCGCCATCTTGCTATATGGATATGATCTAGTTATCGTTGGAACTGTCTCGGCAATGCCAGCGTTCCAGTAAGTCTGCCCTTTGGATGCGGAAGGGCCTCGGCTGACCATCTCAAGGCATCGCTTTGGAGAGCGACTCGGTACTAAATACATTATACCTTCGATGTGGTTGTCGTTATGGAACGCGGCGAGTCCAATCGGAATGATGATCGGAGCCATCTTCGGTGGACATTTCCAGGACCGCGGAGGGCGCCGACTGGCCCTCGCGACAGGAAGCTTTCTCTCGGCCATTGCAGTCGCCATGTGCTATGTGGCAGATCTGCCCGACGATATAAACTCTCGGCGGGGTATATTCTTGGCTGGCAAGTTATTCCAGGGTATTTGCATTGGCATACTACTCTGCGTTGTCCAGACATATATGTCCGAGGTTCTACCAGTGCTACTGCGAGGGCCGATCATTGCCTTCCTCCCGATTTTCACCCTGCTGGGTCAATTAATCGGATCGATCGTTGTGTACGTTTCTCTCAAACACAAGAACGCAACAAGCTATCGGATTTGTTTTGCATCACAGTGGCCTTTTTCAGCAGTACCCTTTGTGCTGGCTGCACTGCTTCCTGAGAGTCCCACGTGGTTAGTTAGACGAGGAAGATTGGATGAAGCACTGAAAGCGCAGCAACGACTTGATACTGCGAACATCGACTCGGCAGGGATTGTTGATGAGATACGCAGATCAATATTGGCTGAAGATGAGGAGAGGAAGACGCAGACTTACATGGATTGCTTCAAGGGCATTCACAAGCGGAGAACGCTGATCGTTGCATTTGCTAGTGCGCTTCCTCAGCTCTTTGGCCTGCAGCTACTTGCCAACGCGTCCTACTTTATGCAAATTGTCGGCATGGGGTCTTCAAATAGTCTGATCTTTTTGATTCTCGGGATTGGACTTGGCCTGATTGCCAACGTTGTCAGCTTGTGGGTGCTGAATGGCTTTGGAAGAAGGTTTCTTTGCCTCGCAACTCTCAGCACATCCACGGTTTTATGGCTCGCAATGGGCATTGCGGGATGCTTCACAGGCGTGGTCACAATATGGTGAGTATCCAGTTCCTGAAGAAATGAAGCTATCAGTCGAAAATCTCTTACCAATGACCAGGTATACTGCTGTGACCATGATGATTGTCACCATGGTTTGTGGCCTAGGAATTTGGCCCGCATCCCACGTTGTGGCCGCCGAAACCTCCTCACTTCAACTCCGTGCCAAGTCTCAAGGTATCGGCTGGTTTGTAAGCGGGATTGCGTCTGGAGTATTCTCTATCATCTTGCCGTACATTTACAACGCAGACAAAGGAAATCTGAGAGCAAAGACTGGGTTTGTGATGGCAGGATTCGCAGCGGTCGGAGTGGCGGCCACCTGGCTCATGGTCCCTGAAATGAAGGGCCGTTCAGCTATGGAGATCGATCGTATGTTCATGCTTCAACTTCCCACACGATCGTTCAAGAAGTGGAGGAGTGATATTGTCCTGGAGAAGGATTTGGTCACTGTGGACCAGAACTCAGGACCGTAAACTTTAACCACTCACTCGTTATGCCATTTCTATCACATCACCTCATTCAATACGTCCCTTTTATCTTAATCAAATAAGAAGCGAGGTTGCCAGATACACGATCGATGGCTTTCGAAGAGTTGACTTTGGTGGCAGGATCCTTGGGGGTTGCAATGCACCTTGCTTCAATGGCTTTTGGTAGACTCTTTGCGAGGCATCATCTATAGTTTTGATTACAGAACAAACTGGATGCAGATTTTGCCCTCTTTCTTGTATTGAAACTCGTATATTTAGCGTTGCTTATTAGAATAGGATAGGCGCGAAAAGGGTCGGTATGATTCTCTAGCGAACAACGACGGATGTTATAACCAGTGAAATGCTAGTATTATATCAGATGAGGAATATATCCCTGCTCTGTTGACTATCTCGTCTTCTCGCGGCAATCTGCGATACTCAACGGCTACAACGATTTTATTTGTTCAATAGCCTCTCTCTTCCTTCGCCGATCAGCTTTTTTTTTTCGCAAAAACAACTTCATTTCCTTTTTTTCGTACTAGCAAATGACGTAACTTTAGCCTGGCTATTTACCAAAATAAACTCACAATGCCCCGGCTAAGGTATATGGCGCTGGGTCCATTCATCAACCAGAGTCGATGGTTCTAGAGAAGGAGATATTGGACACTGAGCTTATCTTGGACATACATAGACATATACGCATACATTTATATATTTAAACACAATTAAAGATTGTCTTTCGGCGTTTTTTTCGAAGTGTATAACCTTTTGAGAACTGCTCAGTAATGGTACAGTGGGGGCTGTCTTCGAAGGTATATTTATCGGTCTGCTTTCTCAGGTATTCCTCTTCCCGGAGGACACCCTCCCTTCAGCTGAAAAAGACAGCGTGAAATGGAGCCCTTAGCCCTTGAGATCACACAAAAGAAAGAACTGAGGTTGACATCCTCAACCTATCAACCTAGACTTTCTCATTAAACTACTTTGTCCACTGGATCTCATCACCAATCGCATTCCACGTGCGTGTGAAGCCATCCCTTACCGAGGTTCTCCCCAGCAAACCAACGACCAGGAATTTTTGTCATGGATGTAGCCAGAAACATATACCTAGAGAACTCAAATACAACAGCGTCTTTAACTTAGGTGACCAGGACCTTACAGAAGTATTGGTAGATCATTACATTGCGGGCGGCATCTATAGAAAACGATCGCATAAATATATATTCCAATGTAGAGATTCACAAAAGGTAGTAAAGAACGTGGAAAGCCCAAAATTCTAAGGAGAGTTGCACTACATAATTTACAAGAATGAACCCTGCAGAGCATGCGAGCCCGCAGTGGGACAGGAGAGCGAAGACGAACGGAAAACACAGAACACGAGAAAAAAGGGACGTGATCTGGGATCCAACCAAGCGCCAATGAGAGAGAGGCTTGGCGGGACAGTAGGGCGTGTGTTCCTCGCAGTGGTTCTGGCTGTGTGAACGTCGGCGTCGCGCAGCCGTGGGGTCGATGAACCCTTCCACTCCGTTCCTCCGTTTCAGGGCACGAAAAGAGGGCGAGAAGCACGTGAAGACGAAAAGCAGAGAATTGAGTGAAAACGTAGATGCGTAGATGCGACGCTAGGAACAAGCAATTATATGTACTACGGACTCGTATAGCCCAAGGTATGATTGGACGATCGTCGATTAGAGAAATAAATTTGTAAAGTCATAGCAAAAGAAGCTGACAGGGGCAGTCACTTGTCTGGTGAGTATCAGGTCAGACTTAGACAACGTGTACGTCGATTCGCTGAAAGACACGTGGCGTCTCAGTCTGAAAACAAACACTCCGTCACGTGGTTATCCTACCCTTTAACTCTCTGGAAATATCCTTCTCTGAGATATCATCCCTTACTCGGGGTACGCATTCCTGCACCGGGCTGCGACTCTGGTGGTGTGACCGCCGAAGGCCGGCGTGGAGGATACAGGGGGGGTTTTGCAACCAGACTGACTACTGAAAACCATCTACGGAGTACATGAACCAAGTAACTTTCGATTTTCGAGCATACATGCTGTCCACTTAACTGTATACACAGTAACTAGCTGGTGATACCAATAATGACATAGCACACTGCCCTGTATGTTTGAAGTGTCCTACTAAGCAGCCATCTTTTTCCTTTCAATTGTTGGAGTCTTTACATTTCAGCCAGCAGTCGAGGATCAGGTCCGAACTGGATAATTATGAAATAGCAAATGAAATCAGTTCTTGGCAAGACAACGGACGAATGAGCGTCGTGAGCCTCGAAATCAGCGAGGAGTTTGAAAGTAGGAAGGACAGCAAAGACTTGCGGGCAGGCCGCGCATGGTGGTAAACCCTTCATTCGGTTCCTCGTTTCAGGGCCATGATATTACACACACGGCAGTATTCCCGCAGCTGAACAATGGAAACCATTCCGCTTATATTCATCTATGTTGCCCCGACTAGCGGGGAACAACCGACCAAGTCTCTCCAGTAAATACAAGTCCTCCATCTATCCTTAGTTGTTCCGGGTCCAGATACACGCTAATTCCAATATTATTCCCACGTATAGCAAACACGCGTAGAGCCATGCGTAGAATGGTCGGTCCTGTAATGCACGTCCCGCATCTGGGTTTGTTTAGCGGGTGCATGTTAAGTATGGTTGTCAACACACTCACTCTTTCATATTGATGCTTGCTCATGTAGAAAAGTGCTCTCGCAGGCCCTGTGGTTGTCTCGGCTTCAATGTAATATTTCGGACGCGTGTTCCTCCATTCGTCCGCGTCAAGGTACCCGTGATCAATGAGAAGGGTCGTGAAATCGCCCTCATGCGATACCACCTGGCTATCTTCGACTAACTACAAACTTGTGTTGATTCCTGCCCGTGTTAGAGCTCTTCCAGCTACGTATCTTCCCTGGGGATAGCCCGCCCCTAGCCTGCTTGTGACGTTAACTCTTAACATACCTGTTAGCCGGACTTGCTCTCTGACACAAGTTGTGAAAGAAAAATGACTGAATCCAATTGTAACAAGACTAGATTTTGGAGATCCCATTTTCCATCAAAGACAGATTTTTTAACACAAAAGGAAACGATAGTGATCCAATGCCGATTAGCGTAGGAGAATAATTCCATTGTCCTAAGTTCCTCACACTATGATTCTTCACTAACATTCAGGGGATCGGTCGCCTGGGGACTTATGGCCCCCGAATCGATCCTGAATCAATCTTGCTTGATTTAAGGGGTAGGCGGAAAAATTGCTGGTATAAAGGTCCGAGATCAGCCGCGCGCCAACTAGAGGCTGAGGCTTGATATTAGATAGGATCGGCTGCCTTTTTATCGGCGTAGGTTTAGATTGCGAAATATACTTGCGAATTGTTATTATAAAGCGATAATTCTATATCCGCACTTAGAAGTAAATATCTCTAAGTAGACTCAAGGCTTACCTGTGAGGAATGCGAAATAGTACGCCCTTAGAATATTCATAAACCTATACTAAAATTATTACAAAGCCCTAAGAAGATGACCTAGGCGCTTATAATAAATATCCCTTAGTCCCTAACGATTTAGTAACGAATATCTATCGGAACGAGATCCTTATATACGAGGCCTTAACGCCTGAGACGTATTAAATTCCTCTCTATAACGCTTGCAAAGAATTTTTATATCAAAAATATAGAGAGAATAAATCCTCTTCCACCGGTCGTTAAGCGCTCCTTATTCCTCTCTTATGCTACCTCTCTACTAAGCCCAAAATCATTTCGGAGGATGTGAAAGTTTTAAATATCAGTCCCTACTCTGTCATCATCCAAGAAAACAGGCCATCCTCATTAAGACGTCCCATAGCTCCTCTCTCTAGAACAAATCTCAACTCGAATGGTTGCGACGCGACATCACCCCCCAGATCTCGCGCAGGTAGAATCCAACAGACTCCCTTGACCTTCGTCTCTGGGATGTCGTATCTTTGGACATTCCCCAATGGTCCAAAGTCCAAATAAAAGTCCATCCAGCGCAAGCTTGACACGATGATACTTTTCCCGTAAGCTGGATAGAACGAGGAGAGGCTATCCTTATCGGAGATGGTGCGCAAAATGCCTCGCAAGTAACTTTCCGAGAGGAGATTGATCTGCTCCCGCAGAGCGATAGCAATACTACAGACCTGGTCCAGCTCTTCCAGGCTCAAGTTTGCCGGGAAACCTGGACATGATATTCCCTGAACTTGCTGGAGGGAATCATACGTGGCTTCGACCGCTACAAGTGCGTTACCTATATAATTTGGAGGTAATCGACATTGCTTTCGCACATTTGCAGCGATGATGACCCTCGGTGTGGAGACATTTTCGGGCACGATCTCTCGGCGGGCCTTGTTTCCGCAAAACCCTACCAGGGCCGTGATAATGTCGTTGGATGTACAGAAACGTGACTTGCCAGGGCCGCCATGAGACTCAGAAGTAATAAATGCATTGCAGGCATCCTTGAGCAGTGCGATTTTCCGCGCACTAAGGCTAAAGTGCCGGCTGACGGGCTCCTGGGCGGGATTTGCTGGCAGGCTTGCGTCTAGCGATAATGGATGCGGTGTCCACTTCATTGGCAAAGGCTCTTTGGCCGTGAAATTCCGGATGTGCTGTCGAGCAACCTTCTCTGCTGCGTCAGTAGTCGAGAGACTATCAGGTGTCGCGTCAGGAGCTCTGCACAGCTCAGACAGAATCTTGAGCACCACCGACACGCCCGTGCTGTCTAACGCTCGATGATTATACGCGACGCAAAGGATGATTTTGTGCGGCGTCACGTTTGCTTGAAAGCGCACGAGAGGCATGGGCTCCACTGGAGGTGTCAGGAAGGGGATGGGTAGGTATTTTTGCTGGATAAAGTCGTCTTGCGCGATCGTATCCATCTCCGGGCTGAACGCCACTTTGAGCATGGGATACTTCCGAAGAAAGGCTGCACTGGCTGGCTTGACTTCAAATACATCTGTTTTCCCTAAAGAATGACTTGATGGGACAACCACTCCGGTCAGGAATGGGAAATTTGCAGTCAACCGGGTGATGCCGTGGCGCAGGGCATCGATGCCTTCCATGGAGGCGTCTTCAAACGAGAGGAACATGAACATGTGGCAAGGAGGGAGGATGTGATCCAAAGAGGTGAGATTGTACTCCGGGAAGGGATATGGACCGTGCGTGAGCGAATTGCTTTCACCTGATGAGCTCAGAGTGTCTGGGGTTTCTATCAATTCTGACCCTGACTGTGTTTGCTCATTGACTTCGTCGATGATATTGGAAACGATTGCAGGTTGAAGCAGCTGCGGCTTGTTTTAGCAAAGAATAAGCCAATATATCACGCCCTATTGGTCACGTACAGTGGAGGTATCACCTAGCTGGTCCTTTTCACCCTCAAGTATCTTTCTCAGTAGGCGTCGCATAATTTTTCCTGATCGCGTTTTGGGGAGGTCGGTCACAAGAAACACCTTCTTAGGTATAGCAAAGCGACCAATCACTTTCCCGATATGCTGTTTGGCTGATGATTCGAGCGTCCCATTGTCTACCACGACCTGGCTTTTGAGGCAGGCAAACACGTTCAGAGCTTGGCCGGTCAGTTGGTCCTTGACACCTACAACCGCAACTTCGGCAAAAGCACCTAGATCCCATCCCGTAAGCTAGCGTGTCAAAATACTTAATAATTATCCTGGGAACCTACCATGATCCAAAAGAGCGGACTCAATCTCAGCCGTTGACAAACGGTGGCCCGAGACGTTAACGACATCGTCTACTCTCCCCAAGAGACAGTAGTAGCCGTCTCGGTCTCGATAGGCGCTGTCACCAGTCATCTTTAATTCAATTCAGCATGCAGTCCGGGTATGCGATTAATCTTCACTCACAAAGTATCCCTTGTGCCCCTCGAAATAAGTCTTCATGTATCTGGCGTGGTCTCCCCAGACTGTACGTGCGATGCCCGGCCATGGTTGCTTGAACACTAGCAATCCTCTATGCTCATCCCGCTCTATTTCTCTTCCAGAGTCAGGATCGATTAGGGCTGGTTTGAAGCCAAAGAACGGCACAGCAACAGTGCCAGGCTTGATAGGAGTCACTCCCGCCAGCGGTGAAAAGGCGTGGCATCCTGTTTCGGTCTGAAAATACGTCTGTGGTTCAAAGAATCAGCTCCGATTTATCTGGACCTCGCCGTTTGACTCACATCCAGGACATGCACCTCTTTGCGCCCGAGCACTTCGAAGCACCACTGCCACACATTTGATGCCAAAGGCTCACCTATCGAAGCAATGACTCTCAGTCTCTCCATCGGTTCTTTACATCCGTTGGGCCGGGCCTTTTTGATCATCCGCAGAGCTGTAGGCGCTGCATAGAAGTGGGAAACTTGGCATCGATCGAGAATCTGCCACAATCGATCATAGTTTGGGTATGCTGGGGTCCCTTCGAACACGACGGTTGTGACTCCAAGCACCAAAGGCGTATACACCAGATAGCTATGACCGGTAATCCACCCGACATCCCCGGCACAGAACATGATATCAGAAGAGTGAAGATCCAGCACGTATTTTCCTGACACGGCGCAACTTAGCAGGTACCCGGCCGTAGTGTGCATGAGGCCTTTAGGCTTGCCCGTTGAGCCAGACGTATAGAGCATGTACAATGGATCTTCCGCGCCCATGGGGACTGGCTCGTAATAGCCCGGCCATCTGGCGCATTCTTCATGCCACCAGAAGTCCGTACTTCTCTGAGACCAGGGCACTGGACTTCCAGTCTGTTTTAGGACAAGACACTGTACCTTAGGACCTTCATAGTCAGTGAGTGCGTCTTCAACAACGTGTTTCATTCGAATGATTTTGCCGCCCCGGGTGCTTTCGTCAGCAGTGATAATGACCTTGGAACGGGTATCGTCCATTCGGCTACGGAGTGACGGCGCGGAAAAACCAGCAAACACAACGGAGTGAACAGCGCCGATGCGAGCACAAGCTAGCATGGCGGTGACTGCTTCGGGGACATTAGGCAGATAGATAGTCACAATGTCGCCTTTCTGTACACTTAGGTCTTTCAACACCCAGGACAACTTCGAGACATCTCGCAACAGGTCTCCATACGTAATCCGTCGCGGTGCATCTTCGGGGTCATCACGCTCGTAAAGCATGGCCAACTTGTCTGGGTTCCCGAGCGCATGTCGGTCCACACAATTAAAGCAGGCGTTCAGCTTTCCGCCCAGAAACCAGGCATGATTCCCGTGTTCAAAGCTCCCATGATAGACTCGGTCAAAGGGTATGTCCCATTGCAGACACGTGGTGGCCATCGATGACCAGAATTCGCCAGGGTTCTGGATAGACTTCTGGTAAAGTTCTCTGTACTCATTCTGGTCGCGCAAATGAGGTACAGAGGGATGCTTTCTATGAATCACAGTCAGTTTGGTGGTCTGTCAGACGTTACGTGTTGAAAGTACCGAAAATAGGCGCTGGGGACCGCGATGTGGTCCGGGGGCGCTTTGCCCATTCCCCTTGCCCGCTGAAAAATGGTCATCTTGGCTTCGAAAATTGATGAATAGGACAATTATGAGGGCCTCAATTAAACTCACTTACTGTGCTTTATTTATAAGCATATGGTCTTCCTCGTATTATAAGAGTTTGTTTATAGCTCACTACAGCCCGTCTCCGCTTGCGAGGAAGCCTTGAAGAAGAATGTTACACGCAATCCAATCATGCATTGAATTAATCTCTCAAGGACTTAATGCTACCCACATACGGCATAGATGTGGCCTGTTACCTGCACATTGTATATAGTTTCTATATGGAGATGCTCGGGAAGATTCACGCAGTATGACGTTGCCGTGCGGGCTGATCTCGATACTAGACCTTGTCCGTCCAGATCGAGCAGCCCTCATAATTTCATTCGGCACTTTCTGCCCAATCGCAATGCTGCATCATATGGATAATTCAGGCGCATTTGTATGAAATTTTGCAAAATCAGGGATCTTTGAGTGTATATCTTTCGGCGCGGCCAAACAATGTTCGTTGACATGTCCGCTGCAGGACGGACTTTGAAATATCTGGGTCGCAGCAGACCAAAATGCTAGAAAGTTCCACTGAGAAACGCATGTGAGACTCAGTGACCCTTCGGTATATTGGATTGGCGCTGACGTGTCTTACATTCTTCAGTCCTGACGATGCGCAACGCACAGGCGATTCCCAAGTGTATGACGAGTCAATCTTGGACGAAAACCGTAGTCGCAGGGAGATAGCAGCGAAGCGGTGACGATGGCGACAGAGTGGAAGGTCATGCATCGACCGGCTAGTTTGAACGAGAATGCTTTAGCCAGTTCGATGACGGTGTGAAGCGAGGGGTAGAGTATATAGACCTCAACAGCGAAGACAATAATCGAATGAGTTTCGGTAGCTGCGAATTGTATTTTACATAACCTCAAACCATAGGCAAAATACCTTTGTTTTACCCGAAGGTCCCTTTTGAAAGCAACCATGTCCCCCGTTCGTGCAGAAAGCACTTTTGCCTACCATGGCCTTCATACTGGCGAATCCACCGACAAGGACGTTATCAAGTTGTTGATCAAGAGTTTCCTTGAAGGGGTCAAGTTTGACCGGAGCATGCCGCTGATCAAGGACCCCGAGCTCGAAGCAGCCGTCTGGACATACTTCAAGTCCCAGAACTTAGGGCAGAAGATTGAGAAGGCCGTGCACGACGCGCTCAAGCTATCTGTCACCCTGACGCTTCAGGCCTACATGTCGCTGCCATTTGAGAACAAAGTCCTCTGCGCTGTTCAATTTCTTTACATGTTTTTGGTGGACGATATAGCACTATCATTCATAGAGGAGCTCCGTTTCTTCTGTCAAAAGTATGCTTGTGTCTACCTCTCGGTCACTGTCTGGGAATTGTTTTCTGAAGAAAGGTTCATATAGCTTCACACTCAACAACGATCACCGGCAGCCTCTTCTCAATGGCTTCGACAAGCACCTCCGATATCTTGCGCGCTATTACGGGCCTTATTGCCACTCGACCATCATTAAGTCCGCCTTCGACTACGTCAACGGCCGCATCATCGAGCATGAGATGGAGCAGTCCAACTTCGAGTTCTCACCCCAAACCCGGCTGATGCCCATGTTCTTGCGCACTAAGGTCGGGGCTGCTGAGATCCTCATCTCACTGCTCTGGCCCAAGGCTATCTTTCCAGAAGATAAATACATCCTTCAGTTTTTCCCTGTTGTTCAGGAGCTCGTGCTGTTCACAGATTTTACCAATGACATTCTCTCCTACTACAAGGAGTTTGTCATCAACCAGGAGAAGGGCAACTTTGTGGCAAATTTCTCAGAGACACATTGTATGTCTCATCTTGATGTCTTGCGGCAGCTGACCACGTATACTCCCCAGTTGGTGGGTTCTGTGTATGAGCTACTGGATGGCAAGGAAGAGATGCGGAAGACAGTGCAGAATTTTATCAACGGCTGGATCATGCTGTGCACTTCTCATCGACGCTATCATTTGGTCGAGCTGTTTGCTGATGAGGACTACCTACCCCCATATGACGATGATTCATGAGTGAAGTATTGTATGTAGTCAAGATAGCTTACAATCAACTTTATATCTTAAGTTTCGTTAAGTGTACTGATTGCTACAAATACCTGGTAAGATGGCCACAGAGGCTTGACGGACTCCGTCTTCTCATATAAAGCCTGAAATGCTACTATGATGGCATTATTCTTGGAGGTGGCTAGGTCGAGATCATCAAATCCCCGTAATACAAGATCATTGAGGATCCCGTCGACCCAGTCGGCTAAAGATTCTGTCTAATTGGTAATCAGTACTCCTTAGTGGAAAGAAAAAAAGATGCTCCACTAATCCTACATGATCTCATCACGCTAGTTTTGGTTAAATTGAGACCGGCTAGGGTGGGGAGGAGCCTACCGTCAAGGTGGAGTACGTAGATATCGATTCCAATGAGCGCAGATCTCGTCAGTATTGCAAATCCAGATTTTGATTGATGGCGACATTTTGCATTCATTCTTTGGTCAACCTGTGCCTCATGCACTGACCCCTTACTTTCTTGCATATGACCTGTGGTCGTTCGTGCTATCAGCAGTTTTTGGCAAGGGGCATTTGAGAGATTGATGTGACTGGTATGCATCATCAGATAGAAGATATGTGACGACAGGTAAAATCGATTCTGAAAGCCAGCGACTGATCGTTGCTGATCGTAGCTGTTATAGATCGAGATTTCCCCCATCTCAGAACATTCCAACGCCGTACTTCTCTCTGCCAAGTTACTGCAGACTCTGGTCTGAAGCGGTCTGCAGCTCTGCCCATCATCTGCAAAAACAAGATGAAGCTCGAACCACTTCGGATAAGCAATTCAAATAATTACACGCAAAAATGAGCAATGGGAAGTCCGCTCAAGCATTGAGCAGCTCCGATATAGTACAAGCCCGAACTATACTTTTTATTCCGAAGTTGAAGCATCTGCAAAATACATCAAACTTGCGTCACATTTGAGAAAATGGGGCTCTAGCTCAGTTTATCTCTATACCTCTGCCTAGGATGAGCGAGCAGCAGAAATCAGTGTTTGATTCCGATCGATCACACACGTTCCGCCTGCAATGTCTATGGAGGAGCTACTGCGTAGGCAACCGCAGAGATCGGCTATGAATCACTTATTGATGCCATAATTAATAATTAATAAATGTTCTCTATCCCCATGAGTGATGAGCGGATGGTCCAGCGTGAGTTTTTAGAAGCAACAGCAGTTCGAAGAGAAAGTCCCGCTTAGAATCTCAGCGCCCACGTCCGGAAATATGGCCGACAGAGAACAGTTCCTGGCAGTCCTTCCTTCTATACTGACCGATCTGGAGCAAGATCTTACTCGGAAAGGAACGCCCAGAGCCTTCACAGATCGCTTTCTGGCCGTAAGTCTTCATACACACACTGCTCATTTAGGAAATTCTGACCGACTTAGTGTCTGCAGACCAACATCCAAGGAGGAAAACTTAATCGCGGCCGTATCGTCGTCAACACCGGACAATTGCTCATACCCCGTTCTTTGACCGCGATCGAAATTAGACATCTCAGTATTCTCGGCTGGCTCACCGAGTTCTTTCAAGCCGCGTACCTGATCTGGGACGATATCATGGACGACTCCGAGTACCGCCGAGGCCAGCCTTGCTGGTATCGCCGGGACGGCATTGGGCTCAGTGCCGTTAACGACGCCTGTCTGATCAAGTCATCTATCACGATGCTCCTGCGGCAGTACTTTGGCGATCATCCGTGCTACGGTCAGCTGGTGGAGCTATTTAACGAGGCTGCGTTCCGAACGGAGCTGGGTCAACTCGCTGATATGACGATCAGCGAGGAATGCAATCTTGCTGAGATGACAATGGAGCGGTATGCGTTCATAGCGGAGAACAAGACGGCATTCTATAGCTTCTACCTCCCCGTCGCGCTGGCCCTCCAGTACTTCCTGTACGCAACTGAGCAAAATCTTGAAGTTGCGCGGGGGATTCTGCTTCGCATGGGATGGTATTTCCAGGTTCAGGATGATTACCTTGATGTGTTTGGAGACCCGAAGGTTACAGGCAAGGTTGGGTCAGATATCCGGGATAACAAGTGCTCATGGATAGCCCTTACGGTCTTTGAGCTCTGTAGCTCCGAGCAGAAGGCTGTTCTCAGTCTCTGCTACGGAAGGCAGGAAATGAGGAAGGAGGCTAGAGCGAAAGATGTCTTTTGCCAGGTAGATATCCAGGGCGTGTTCAAGAGATTTGAAATGGTAGAGTTAAACAATCTTGAGAAGCAGATCGACCAGATTGGAGGAGAGCATGGGTCTCTCAAAGATGCTCTCCGGTCAGTTCTGCTGAAGATTTCGCGACGGGAAAAGTGAGGTGGTTTCGTTGTCGTATAACAAGCCATATCGCATTTCTCTTAAGCTTCGGGACCGAGAAAACAAAAAAATTGTAGTTCTTCACGAAATCAGGGTCGATCACCAAGTTCGTTTCCATAAACAATTAACATTTCCTGTTCCGGTCGCCCAATAAATAGTCGCAAAAATTCTTGAAACCAGTGCCTTCCTAAAGGTATTCCGCTCCTGCCCTGTAGGAAGTTCCACGGTGGCCAAATAACAAGGCAAGTCGAAATCATCTATATCGTCGAGAGGTAATAGAAAGGAAACGAAGAAGATGGGAAGCGCATAGGTGAATGCAGATCCAAGGAAGAGCACAAAATCATCAAATGCATAGGTTCGAGGTTGGAATACATGAACAAATTTGAACCCCAGAAAGAAACACAGTCGCTATCGAATCGAGCCTCGACGCACTACAATCTACATAACAACGCAGCAAGAGTTCTGCTTCTTGGCCTAGAATGGCATAAGTAGATGAAAGCTAGAGCTTTGACAGAGAAACCGTACCTGGGTATAGAACATCTTACTCTGGGCGGACAGACCATCGCTCTTAGCAACCAATGAGTCGATCTTCTCACCACGCTCCAACACGCTCTCAATCTATGAAATGATCAGCATCGGACCACCGTGTGTACAGTCCCATAGGACGACATGGATGACATACAGTCTTGTGCAACACAATCTTAGTCTCATCCAGCTCTTGCTGAATTTTCATGATGCTGTCGGCCTGACTAGGATCCTGGTATTTGACGATGTACTCCTTCAGTTGTGGCAGCGGGCATGCGTTCTCGCGAAGGGAGGGGTCGGAGAAGGATGTGCGAGGGTGCTTGGCGAGGAACTCGTCGACAATCTTGGAGAGCAGCTGGTGCGCAACAAGCGCAGGATACTCGCCATCGGTGACAATAACGCCGGCGACACCCTCGGTTCGACCGTAGGCGTGGAAAGTGTATGATTTCTCCTCAATGTCCTGGCGCTGCCCGGGCTTCGTACGCTCTGCGACCGTCTTGGTGAAAAGCATCATGAACTCCTCATAGCTGTAATTTAATGGTTGTTAACGACAGGAATATACCGCGCGCGAGGATGAGTATAGACAAACTTCTGACGGGTGAATCGGGAGAAGCTAAAAGTTGTCAGTTTGCGTGATCATCAGAAGTAGGCGACCGACAGTAAACACTTACCTGGTAAGGTCCTTCTCTCCGCATAGCTGGAGCGCAGGCTGAGTATCGTTCCGGAGAACCTATGACGAAAGCAAGAGATAAGTCCATAGCCACAAATGACCCGACACAGCAAACATTCTGATGAAATTACTTACGCCCATATAGAGAACCTTCATAGTGGCGGGGAAGGTCGAGAGGCAGACACAAAGGTAGATGGATAATGAGTGTAGGAGATGAGGACAGACAAGGTGTCAAGTATTATGAGACCTTTGGTGTTGAAGGTTTAGGCGGAAAGATTGTCGTCGAAGGCGTCAGCTGCCCGTGGTCGTGTTAAAGGAGGTCGGGAATCGGGGTGAGTTGGATGTCTAACTCCTGGTAGCCATGATGATGGCACAAGGTCTCCGCACTGGCGGCCTGAGGCAGCAGAACCCACACCGCCCAGCCGACCGGTCGAGCCCTGCAGCGGAGCCCTATTGCCTTCTTGAGACCCCGCTAGTTGGGTTATGATTGACGTTACGCTGGTCTTCACACCTCTCTTCTTCTCTTTCACTTTCTATCATATCTGAGCGAATCTGACACTCTTCGCCCATATGGATAATATAGCAAATACTGAGTCGCAATGGCTCTCCCAACTGGCTGCCATGCGCCAGGCCATCGCCGATCTGAAGCTCCCAAAAGACCTTCCCCACGATGTGATCAGCTATGGAAGCGACATTGAACTGGATCTCGACGACGATTACTCCACCCCCGGAACGGTCGACGATGTCTGGGATATTATTAGCTCCGATGACGAGACGGATAGCGGTATCGACGAAATCAACAACCTGAATGAATCTCCCGCGCATCAAATCATGGCTTACGATCAGGTGTGGTTGGAAAACAAATGTCTCGAAATTGCCATGCGAAACCCCAGCATGGATGCAGCGGAGCTATCCCAGCAGATTATTGCGGCCCTTGCCACCGATAGTGACGACGCGGAGCTGCAAATGGCTCTCGCCGAAATCGTCGGATTCGATGACTTGGACCTGGTCATTGAGCTTATTGCGCATCGGGGGGAAATACTATCGGACAAGCCTCAGCGAATGAAGGCCCAAACGGACGGACTTGCCGCAGGAAGGCTGCAAACTCGAGCGGAACGGGAGCAGGCTTTAAGGGAGCGTGACTTCCAGCATAAGAATGCACCTCTGCTGGCGGCACAAACTCGATCTGAGCCTCACTACCCGCATGTGTATAAGCTCCATACATCCGGTAATCTCCTGTCTGCTAACGGGAGGAAATACGGTCTACCTGTTGGAAGCAGAGAAATCGAGGAGCCGAAATATACGGAGTTCGAAATTCCCGCTTCCAGTGTTGGAGCAGTGCGACCGAACCAGAAGCTGGTTGAAATTGCTGGTTTGGACGGTCTCTGCCGAGGAACTTTCAAAGGTTACAAATCTTTGAATCGCATGCAGAGCTTGCTGTACGAAGTTGCCTACAAAACAAATGAGAACATGCTCATCTGTGCGCCTACTGGTGCTGGTAAAACTGATGCCGCTATGCTTACCATTCTCAATGCGGTTGGGAAGAACACCTCTCCCAATCCGCTGGAGCAACCCGATGCGACCGAGTTTACCGTCCAAGTGGACGATTTCAAGATTGTCTATGTTGCTCCAATGAAGGCTCTCGCCGCAGAAGTCACTGAAAAGCTGGGAAAGCGCCTAGCTTGGCTTGGAATCCAAGTTCGCGAACTTACTGGTGATATGCAGTTGACCAAGCGGGAAATTGTAGAGACTCAGATCATCGTCACAACCCCTGAAAAATGGGACGTTGTGACTCGCAAGAGCACTGGAGACACCGAGCTTGTACAGAAGGTGCGATTACTGATCATTGATGAAGTTCACATGCTTCATGATGAGCGTGGCGCCGTTATTGAATCGCTAGTCGCCCGCACTCAACGTCAGGTCGAGAGTACCCAGTCATTGATCCGTATCGTTGGTCTTTCTGCTACTCTCCCGAACTATGTTGACGTGGCAGACTTCCTCAAAGTCAACAAAATGGCTGGCTTGTTCTTCTTTGATTCATCTTTCCGTCCAGTGCCCCTGGAACAGCACTTCATCGGAGTCAAGGGTAAGCCCGGATCCAAGCAATCCAGGGAGAACATCGACACCGTTGCCTTTGAAAAGGTTCGCGACATGGTAGAAAGGGGACATCAAGTCATGGTTTTTGTGCATTCGCGCAAGGATACTGTGATGACTGCTCGGATGTTGAAGCAAATGGCCGCGGAAGATGGGTGCGAAGATCTTTTCAGCTGTCATGATCACGAGGATTACTCCAATGCCCTTCGGGATATGAAACATGCTCGTGCCCGTGAGCTTCGCGATCTCTTTGCCAGCGGGTTTGGAACACATCACGCTGGTATGAGTCGCAGTGACCGCAACTTAATGGAACGCATGTTCTCCCAAGGCTTGATCAAGGTTCTCTGCTGTACAGCTACACTCGCATGGGGTGTTAACTTGCCGGCTGCCGCGGTAGTTATCAAGGGAACCCAGCTGTACAACCCCCAGGAAGGTAAATTTGTTGACCTCAGCATTCTCGATGTGCTGCAGATCTTTGGTCGTGCTGGTCGTCCGCAGTTCCAGGATACCGGTATTGGTTTTATCTGCACCACCCATGACAAGCTGCAACATTATTTGTCTGCAGTAACTGCACAGCAGCCAATCGAGTCGAAATTCTCGAGCCGACTTGTCGATAATCTGAATGCCGAGATCTCGCTGGGAACTGTGACGTCTGTCTCCGAAGCAGTACAGTGGCTAGGCTATTCATACTTGTTTGTGCGCATGAAGCGCGAGCCTCGTAATTATGGTATAGAGTACGCCGAGCTTCGCGATGACCCAATGTTAGTGCAGAGACGCCGGCAGTTGATTATACAAGCTGCACGGACACTTCAAAAGAGTCAGATGATTATCTTCAACGAGAAAACAGAGGACCTGAAGGCCAAGGACGTCGGCCGCATTGCGAGCCAATACTACGTGCTGCAAACAAGCATTGAGATTTTCAACGATCAGATGCGTCCTCGATCAGGCGAAGCAGATGTTCTCAGAATGATCAGTCTGAGCGGTGAATTTGACAACATTCAATCCCGTGAAAGCGAATCGAAGGAACTTCAACGCCTCCGTGATGAAGTCATTCAAACTGAGGTCGAAGGAGGAAACGACTCGCCACATGCAAAGACCAACATCTTGCTTCAATCTTACATCTCTCGTGCTAGGATTGAAGACTTTGCTCTAGTATCCGACATGGGGTATGTTGCTCAAAATGCTGCTCGTATCTGCCGTGCGCTATTCATGATCGCCCTGAATCGGCGTTGGGGCTATCAATGCCAGGTTCTGCTGTCCTTGTGCAAGTCGATTGAAAAGCAGATTTGGCCTTTTGATCATCCCTTCCACCAATTCGACTTGCCACAACCCGTTCTCAGAAATCTTGATGAGCGGCTACCCACATCATCCATTGAGTCGATGCGTGAGATGGAACCGACCGAGATCGGGCAGCTGGTTCATAACCACAAGATGGGCAAGGTGCTTACGAAGCTCTTGGACAATTTTCCAACTCTCAGTGTCGAGACGGAGATTGCTCCTTTGAACCGTGATGTCCTTCGAATTCGTCTTTCTATCTACCCTGAGTTCAGCTGGAATGACCGCCACCATGGAGCTTCTGAGTCGTTCTGGATCTGGGTTGAAAATTCCGAAACGTCAGAGATCTATCATCATGAATATTTCATTCTCAGCCGCAAGAAGCTCTACGATGATCACGAACTCAACTTCACCATTCCATTATCCGACCCTTTGCCGAGCCAGATCTACGTTCGCATTATCTCTGATCGCTGGCTCGGTGCAGAGACCGTTAGCCCTGTTTCTTTCCAACATTTGATCCGCCCAGATACGGAGAGTGTATACACCGATCTTCTCAACCTGCAGCCGCTCCCCATCTCCGCTCTTCAAAACCCAATTTTGGAGGAAGTGTATGGCCAGCGTTTCCAATTCTTCAACCCAATGCAGACTCAGATTTTCCATCTGCTATATCACACCTCTGCCAACGTTCTCCTTGGGTCGCCCACCGGCAGTGGAAAGACCGTGGCCGCTGAGCTAGCAATGTGGTGGGCATTCCGCGAAAAGCCCGGATCCAAGGTTGTGTACATTGCTCCAATGAAGGCTCTTGTGCGCGAGCGCGTCCAAGATTGGCGTAAACGCCTTACTGGTGCGATGGGTCTGAAGCTCGTGGAGTTAACTGGTGACAATACTCCGGATACGCGTACCATCCGGGATGCGGATATCATTATCACGACTCCAGAGAAATGGGACGGTATCTCTCGTAGTTGGCAGACCAGAGATTACGTGCGCAAGGTCAGCCTTGTGATCATCGACGAGATCCATCTCTTAGGAGGCGACCGTGGTCCTATCTTGGAAATTATCGTGTCTCGTATGAACTACATTGCCTCCCAATCCAAAGGCTCTGTGAGACTCATGGGCATGTCTACTGCCTGTGCCAATGCCAGCGATCTCGCCAATTGGCTTGGTGTGAAGGAAGGACTCTACAACTTCCGCCATTCCGTCCGCCCGGTTCCACTTGAGATCTTCATCGATGGATTTCCCGAGCAGCGTGGCTTCTGTCCCTTGATGCAGTCTATGAATCGTCCTACATTCTTGGCCATCAAGAACCATTCTCCTGAGAAACCTGTGATCGTCTTTGTTGCATCCCGTCGGCAGACACGCCTTACTGCCAAGGATCTAATCAACTACTGTGGTATGGAGGACAATCCTCGCCGCTTTGTCCGGATGTCTGAAGATGATCTGGAGCTGAACCTTGCGCGCGTCAAGGACGATGCCTTACGAGAGGCTCTCAATTTTGGTATTGGCCTGCATCATGCTGGTCTAGTGGAGTCTGATCGACAATTGGCCGAGGAGCTGTTTGCCAACAACAAGATCCAGATTCTGGTTGCAACCAGTACTCTGGCATGGGGTGTCAATCTTCCGGCTCATCTTGTCGTGGTAAAGGGTACTCAGTTCTTTGATGCCAAGATTGAGGGGTACCGTGACATGGACTTGACTGATGTTCTTCAAATGCTTGGTCGTGCGGGTCGTCCGCAATTCGACAACTCTGGTATTGCCCGTATTTTCACGCAAGACTCGAAGAAGGCTTTCTACAAGCATTTCCTCCACACAGGTTTCCCCGTTGAGTCTACACTCCACAAGGTCTTGGACAACCATTTGGGCGCCGAGGTCTCTGCTGGAACAATCGGGACGAAGCAAGATGCGCTTGATTACTTGACCTGGACATTCTTCTTCCGTCGCCTCCACAAGAATCCATCTTACTATGGCCTCGAAATCTCCGCTGAAGAACAGAACACGATGGCTGCTCAGGCTACCGCTCAAGAGTTTATGATTGATTTGGTTGACAAGTCGCTCAATGACTTGGCCGAGTCATCTTGTGTGCTCGTGGACTCTGCCACAGGAGAAGTTGATTCTACCCCCTTCGGTAAGATCATGAGTTACTACTACCTTTCACACAAAACCATCCGGTACCTGATGTCCCACGCAAAGCGTGAGCCTACCTTCCAAGATGTTCTAAGCTGGATGTGCTCCGCCACTGAATTTGACGAGTTGCCTGTCCGCCATAATGAAGATCTCATCAATGCCGAGTTGGCTCAGAACCTGCCACTTTCCACCGAGTCTATGGGTGATATTCCGATGTGGGATCCCCACGTCAAGGCTTTCCTCTTGCTACAGGCTTACATGTCCCGCATCGATCTGCCCATCTCCGATTATGTCGGTGACCAGACGTCCGTGTTGGACCAGGGCATTCGTATTATCCAAGCATCCATCGATGTCATGGCTGAGCTTGGATACATTCCCGCGTGCGAAATGTTCGTGACTCTTCTTCAATGCATCAAATCCGCCCGTTGGCCAGATGATCATCCACTGTCGATTCTGCCGGGCATTCCAGTCGAAAAGCCGCCCCGCGGGCTTCCATCTTCGCTTGCCAAACTTTCTTCGCAGCCCAAATCTGCTTTCTTCGACTTGGCTAAGAAGTTCAATCTACATCCTGGATTTACCAAAGCCGCTTCCCATTTGCCGAACATTTCTGTCGTTGTTAATGGTATCACTGCGAAGGGATTAAGTGTCTCCATCACTCGTCATAACCCACCCGCAAACGCGGACCACCGCATCTACGCCCCCAAGTTCCCAAAGCCACAAACCGAGGGCTACTTCCTCATTGTTTGCAGTGCTCGTCCCGATGGATCAGATGGCGAGTTGCTTGGCTTGAAACGAGTTTCGTGGCCATCTTCCAGGCAGAACGGCGACTTCAAGCCTCACAGGGTTGCTGGTGATGGTTCCAGTCGCGGTGGAGGGTCTCATGGCAAAGCTCGGGGCGACAATGGCCCACTCAGTGTCCGCTCAACAGTCAAGTTCCCTGGTGGTGCTTTGGCCGAATCGCTGTCGCTGACTACTGGTGGTGTCACTCGGGTCAATGTCAAGGTTATCAGTGACTGTTATCCTGACATGCAGTGGGCCCTGCCTAACGTGGAGGTTGATGTGGCATCGAGGGTGCCGACCCAGTCGGTAGAGCCCTCGTCTAGTGTGAGCCTGAAAGGCTGATGTTGTACATTCTCAACCATTTATTAGAAAGGCTATATACACACATAGATGACTACTTTCTACCGTTCCTCGGCTCACTCAATTATTGTACTCAAAGGCAGGTCGACCATTTCTGGGGCTGCATCAACCAAAGCGTCTATTCAAAGCTCATCCCGAACCATCTTTGGAGACCACAGAACTTCTCCTCATCGGTTTGAAAAGAATCAATCACCCTTGTTCTCCCTCCCATATTTAGTTTCACCACACCATTGACATACATGATTTTTCCAACAATAGGAATTGCCACTGCGTCGTCAGAGATACCCTCGCCATCCAGCAGAGGCAGGCCATCTGTCTCTCCCCCGCGAATGAACTTGACAATCCAGAAATTTCCTCTGTGTCGGGCTTCCCAGCTTGTATACCGATTCATCACTTCGTAGTCATCTTGGAAAAATTCGAATTCTCCAAATGCGTAGAAAGAATTCCATTCCTTGGTGGCTCCATTGCGGTACTGATAGATCCAAAGCTTTTGCTCTTGGCGTGTCTGCTTGGGCATGTTCCCATAGACTAATTGCACCTCTTGTGTTCCGAGGTTATGAACAGGTTGTTCTGAAACTAGTGGCAGCGGTCGCGTTGGTCCATCACCACCGAATGCGGCATCAACGTGATATTTCTCCCCCGTTGGAAGTTCGACTATATTCACAATGTGCGTCCTATTTCAATGTTAGTGGGGTTTAAGGTCGTGGTTTGCGGGCATCGTACCATCCCTTGAATTCACCTTGAGGGACGCCATCGATTCGTGCCCGATTGCGCACTCCCGTCGAATAGACCGAGAAGCCCAAGCCTAACAGAGCATGGTAGAAGAAAATACTGCATTCCAGACAGTAGCCTCCTCGCTTCGATGGCTGTGAACCCTCCAATCCCATGAATTTGGCATAGATGCTTTCTGGACAAATGTCGATAACCTCACTGTTTGAGTAATGCACAGACAAGTTGTCATATGGAAAACGTGTGATTTGACCCCGAAAAAGGGTAGTCAGACCTTCCGCGGTTTTAGGGAAAGCCTGCGGGTTGTGGATGAATTCGTTATATTCAGTGGGAAGGGCGAGATACCTGAGATATTTGCTCAGCTGAGCTGTCGAGAATGCAGACGCCATTGTTGATCTTGCAATCTGGTATTTATGAAAGCTCGATTGGATTAAGGTAAACGCTACATATATTCTGAATTGTGTGCATGTCCCCCTTGCTTCTGAGAAGCCTTAGCCCCTGGTGAGTCATCGCAAATTGACTAAGATTTGGCGTGATCAGGAGAACATCGGATGTCAGGCTAGACCTAGAATAGATACCAAATGAACGACGTGACCTAGATGTAAAAGGTGATAATTAGTGAGCCCCCTATTAATCATGTTGAAATGCCAGTTGCAAGAACTATCAAGAGTATGACCCAGGTCGATAGGCCTCCCACCGGCGTGTAGTGGACCACCACTTCATAATTGACAACCCTACCAACTCAACTAAATCGCCATAACTATCGGATAATGTTTTTGAACTAATTTGAAGAGTCATGATCCCCATACAACTGGTCGACCAATGATATTGTCGCACACAGCATGGAAAGCGACTATGTTTTGGAACAGCAAGAAGTATAGGCTTTAACGGTCCTTGGCATATAATTTCCCTGCTTGCTATCTAGATAAGAGAAAGCCCGTTATTATCGGCCTTTTGACTAGTTACTCGTCAAACCCGTAGAACTAGCCATAGTTTCCGCTTGCAGATGAATGAATTCATTGGCTTCCCGACCGAAACAGCCAAACATGTATGTAAATTTAATTTCAATATCGTGGACCGAGAACTAGGATGATACAGTTTATGGCCTGCTACGTGAGAACAGACTTATTCACTGTAGCTAGAATGTCGGAAAAAGGCTCTGCTCGAGTACCTAATATTGATCGCAGATTGGGAAACTCGTAATAAATCATGATACGACCAGGAATCGATTTCCTATCTGAATGGGATGAGAACAGCAGAATGCTTGCCCCGAAGCAACCTATTTCGGGCATGAGTACGAGACTGCTCTAGCTCGTAGCATCTTTCCTTTTGCCGACCGGTTCATGAGGCTGGAGAGTTAAAACGCTGACAATTTTCTTGCCGAATGCCTTCTAGATTTCTATTCCCTAAATTGCGACTCCTTATCGATGCCCGTGATGAGGGGTGTCACCCTTATGACATAGAGTTCTGCTGCACCATGAAAGGTGAATTTGTAAATATCCGAATTCCTCATGAACTCGAACTTTTTTTTGTCTGCGTATTGAGTACTTCGCGAGCAATCATGTCAGACCAAAAGGGATATATTGACGGTTAGATCTGCGCGATTGGCATAGAGCTCTTTATGGCGCGGACTTTTCTGGATTAAATGCAACTAGCACTGTCCCCTATCGTGTGTGAATTGTGAGATCGATGAAAACTTCGAGGAAGACTAAGGCCATATCTTTGCTCCAACATGGACCGGATAATGTCTGCAGGATGGGGCCTTTCTATCTGGGCTCCCGCCGATTTAAAAGGCCCAGGTTGAACGTTCATTCAAGTTTTTGGCACCATAAGGGTTCTCTAATGTGTGCAATTCATCCCGTCTTCCAAATTTAATCTGAACATAGAGGTTCGAGATTACTTCACTATGGCCATCACTCATCATTCTTCACACTCCTTACGACTTGTCAAGGAAGCGAAACCTCTGGGCCTCTTGATGGGGCTAGACATTAGTAAATGCACGTAATTCGGGGATTTGGAGGAGTATGGTGACCTATTGTAATCGCCTGCTCCAGAATGTGCTAATTAGCGTAGAAAGTCATGCGTTCTCCTAGCCGTAGCAGCCGCCCAATACAATATTGAAAGGTGGGGGGAAGCCTGCTGATTCCCAACCTACCGAGCAATGTTAAGAAGGCGATTAATTCTATTGCTGAATTGGTTGAAAGCATGTTGGCTGCTGCATCGCGTGCACGGGCCTGATAGTCGACCCGATGTCGTGGCCCTGGTTAATTGGATGCCCTAGTGAAGCTGGTAGTTTGCCAAGGTCCGACATGTATGCAGAGCCTCATTCTCTTTTGCGTACGTTGCTTAAATGCTAGTAAACAGAATGTTTTATCGACTTCCTGCATGTAAAGAATCATGGATGGTGTCAGTGGAGTAGCTTCAGTAATTGCGGTTTGTGGTCTACTCGAAGCATGTGTAAAGGGCCTTCGTCAATTATACAATACGCTGAAGTTCGCGAAACGAGACTTGCAACAGCTGTTAGAGGAGGTTTACATTTGCCAAGCCCTTTTTGATATCTTCAAAGATCTCACACGCCCTCTGGGCAGCGAAGTGATGAGGTTGGCCCGCGAGAAAAAACTTGATGAAGCATTGCAAACCCAGGCCAATTCGGCTCTTCAGCAAATTGAACAAGTTATCACCAAGTTCAAGCCGCTCCTGAAGGATAGCAGCCCTAGTTCGTTCGATGAGCTTTTTGCAAAGATTCGGTGGCATTTTACGAAACAAGAGATCCAAGCTTTGATGGTCACATTTAGTACAGTGAAGAACAGCCTTGGCTTGCTTTCGTGTCTTTTGACACTGGAGAGCTCTCTCTTGAGGTTTTCCCAGCAATCAACAGCAAACGGTAACCATGATTTACTTGATCAAATGTAAGACTCTCTTGCCGAATACACATATGTTATTATGACTAAAGCCCTTGTTTCTACATGCAGAGCCAGGTTAGAACAGACGGTTCGCCGCCAGAACAAGTCTTTGAAGAGACTGGCCAAGACATTGAATAACACAATTCAAAATGTCCACGGGTCACCGCTGATCTCCAACACAGAATCGATGATTGCCATCATTAAGCAGATCCAGAAAGTGCCCGTCGCCGAGGCAAGGGCAGTTATCGCTCGGGAAGGGCGAAATAATTCTTCACATTTTATAAGACCAACACCAAGGGCTCGTGATCCCATGAGCTTGCAAAACTCAAGGAACACAAGACGAAGCAATACACAATTGCCTTCCGGTAGTCGATTCCCTAGCGTGATAGCATCGCTACAGAGCGAAGAAATACCAC